>CM060927.1:153140397-154388897 GCA_030737875.1 Allium sativum | reverse complement strand
TGGATAATGAGTAGTGATCGTCCAGACGTACGTGGAGATCGATGGGTTTGCGAGGTATATAGTGCCTCCGGTTTCGTTCAGACCCAGAACGGACTTGCAAATGGATTGTTTGTCTGACATTGGAATTCATTCTGTGTGATTGATAACCATCAGTTACATGGCGTGAATTGCCTGTGTGGCATGCTAAGATGCAGTGATCAGGGCTTCTGTTGAAAAGCAAAGTCTTGTGGTTGATGATCAAAGCACCTCCTGTGGGGCATAGCTTTGTGTATAACGTGAATTCGCGAGCCTCACACCCCGGTATGAACCAGAAACAGGAGAGGACCTCAGGGAGGACATGCGTTTATTTCTAGTTAGAGGTGGTGTTAGTGCTTAAACTGGCTGACATTTATATTATTTTCACCTATGTGGTTGTTGCTGTTGCGAGGCGCCTCGGATATATTGGTCGATCCGAGACCGATGGAGTCATTCGTTGGCTCATTTACGCCCCAAAGGGCGAGGAAACATAGTGTTCAGGAATTTTAATCCACATCGGTGGACCGGCCCTGTCGCTCCAAGGGTCGATGCGCTCTGACCCTGTAGCTCGGACTAGAGAGTCATGATGTCGTTAAGGACTATCTTTTGACTTGGTTCATGACGGAAATCCAAATTCCAAATACGTGACTGTGCGGTTTTGATTGTATACCTATATATGGCGACATAGTGGTATGGGGCATTAATGCCGTCTATGATTGATACTTATGATTTGAAATTGTTTTTGAAACATATAAACACTAGTTATAATATCAAATGCTTTTGTTTTATTCGTATCAAGCATATTTTGGCCATTATAAGGTAAAAACTCTATCCTCCGGTTTGCGTTGCATTGTGTGATGGGAACTGAGTCTTATAATGGCTTCATTTTTATAAAAAGCATTGTGATGTTTTAAAAGAATTGTTTATTTTAAAGCACTGGCAATCCAATGGAATAAACCCGTTCTGCGAAAGTGGCGTGGTCCTGTGATTAGCCATATTATAAATGTGTTAAGTAGATTTCTCATACCAGTCCCATGACTGACTCGTAGTTTGTTTCACTTTCAAACTCGGGTGCCCCTTTTTCTACACGGGCAGCCTTGTATTCAGGTTTTAGCTGGCTTTCTCTGGATAGCAAGAGCTGAAGATGGATTCTATCACTTATCTCTTTTTATGCTGTTCAGCTCCTATTGTACATATTATGTTTGTTTCCGCTGTGGACATTTATGTATAGTTGAACTGTATTTGTACTAAGTATGATCCTGTATACTGTGTAAATCTGATGATTATGTTTATCCAGTATATTCTATTGTGCATTATCTGGTGTATTTATTTATTTCTGTTCTGCTATTATCTGTTTCTGTGTTATATTCCAAAGATTACCCTTGTCACCGTCAGTACGGGATTTGGGGTCGTCACATTGTCCTTTTTGAGAACCTCTTCTTTTAGCCAATTCCAAAACTCTTCGAAATGTTCTTGTTCCCTCTAGTATCTTCTTGGATTTGCAAGACCATCCATAAAAGCTCGATGAACCCTAAATAATAATTAAGGCCAAAAAACTACAAAATGCAAATATTAATTTATAGTTAAGGAAAATGATAAGGAACTTAAGAACTTACTCGATCAAACTCTCCATATCTTTATTACCGAAATTGGAAAGAATATAGCGATGCATTGCCTTCCAATCTGCATCTTTCAAATTGAAAATCATTCCATCTTTATTCTTCTTCTTTTCCAAAATGATATGCAAACCTATTGGAGATCTTCTAAAACCAATCGACATGTTTTTTGTTCCTCCATCAATGCTTTAAAATCTTGAACAAAAGGTCATATGCTCTTCTGTCAAATAACTTTTTGCAATGGAACCTTACAGTCTGTTTCTATTTCGAACATAAGATTTCAACTTTCCTGGATATACCTCAATTGGATACATGCATCTAAGGTGTTCAGGCCCGCTGTATTTGATTTCTATGCATAAATGAACAGGCAAGTGTACCATTATATCGAAAAAATGATGTGGAAAAATCATTTCAAAATGACAAAGTATCTCGATAATTTCTTTTTGCAGCCTCTGGATATCACCCACTTCGATAATCTTGCTCCATAGTCCTCTAAGGAATGCACTAAATATGATCATTGATAACGCAACCTCGGGTTTTGACGCTTTCGTCATGACAAATTGTAACAAATAATGGAGTATGAAATGAGCATCATGACTCTTATATCCCACAACTGTTCTCTCTTTCATGTGCATGTACCAATTAACATTCGAGGCACAACCGTGGGGGCAGTTTGGTGTTCTTCAATACAAAGCAAGAGATTTTTTTTTCCTTATTTGTCATATCAGATATTGCAGCTCTAATTTAAACATGTTTTCCATTACCACATTCAACAGAATAAAGGGCCTTCCTTATGCCCAACTCCTGTAAATCCAAGTGAGCGTTTAGGTGAGCTTTCGACATGCGACTTATATTAAGTAAAGCACCTAATATTTTGTTGCATATGTTCTTTTTTATGTGCATGGCATCCAGGTTATGTCGAAGTGGATTATGGCACCAATATGGTAAGTAAAAAAGTATTGACCTTTTTTTATAAGGGCCATCACTTTTACCCGTTTTCTTGGTCTCATCCCCAAACTGATTTTTGTACCCCCGTAATAACTCTTCAATATCTATTCCTAATAATATTTCTAGAATGCTCCTCATTTTAGTTTCGCCATTAAATCTCCACTTATCCAGCCTCCACTTATATGATGGATCAAGAAACTTTCTATGGTTCATATAACACAATTTTCTGTTATGCTAGACCCAATCTAACATTACGATTTTCTGATGAAAAATCAAGATAGTGAGCATCCATCATCTTCCATGCCACACCATCAACCGGATGTCTTAGTTTTCCATTTTCTTTTTGTTCCACTTGGTGCGATCTCATAAGTTTGGAAAATTCTTTGCACATAAACATCCTTTGTAACCTTGGTCTTAGTACAATGTACCTCATAACATTTGCCGGCACTTTGGGAATCAACTTTGGTGGATCATTATTATCAGCGAAGTCTTCCTTTTCTTTTACAACCCACCTCGAAAAATCATAAGTGTCATAAGCCTTTTTATCTTTATTCTCTGCCCAATATAACATGCAATTGTTTGGACAGGCATGTATTTTTTGGTAATCAAGACCTAAATCCTTAATGACACTCTTTGCAGCATAGGAAGACAAAGGCAGTTGGGCATCGACAAAGGCTTCTTTTATAAGCTTTATAATTCCCCAAATGCAGTCTCGTTAATTCCAAATGCACACTTTAAATGATAAAGCCTGATCAAGAAACTTAATCGAGAGAATTTAGTGTAGCCAGGATATAATGGTTATTTTCCTTCTTTAACATGCCAATAAAATTTCTCAACCTCTGGATTTGGTTCTACTTCAAAGTCCCCTGGATTTTGATCAAATTTGTAACTCACACATTTGAACATCACATCTAAATTATCCTCAAAATCAATCTCTGTTTCACAATCATATGGTCATTAACACTTATTCGTTTCATCTGTGATACCTCACAAATCCACTCGGTATGTACTGGAGAAGGGCCATTAATAATAAGATGATCGTATATGACATTTTCACAATACCAACTACGTTCTGTGCATTTTTTGCAGGGAACTTCATCTCATCACCTACTTTATAAATGGAAATGCATTTCTTAGAAAAGCTTTTACCCCCTCTTACATATTTTGCACTCGATCTCGGAAGTCCCATCCATATGTAATACTCATTATCCATTGCCATAATCTAACCACGGCCTAGTAAGACTAAATTTGATACCACTAACAGTTTCAAGATACGAAAAGGGGCTACCCTATAAGGTTTTATTAGATTAGAAATAAAAACACAACAAGTTAATAATTTACGAATATACATAATCAGTGTGGTGAAATCAGTATGTGGCCAAATCAACGATTGTTTTGATTTTATCACTTGCTTTTGATACTGAGTTATCAAGAAAATACACAAAACAAGCAACTAAGGACAGTGAACACATATTCATAACATTACATGGCTGCACCAAAACAAAACAGTACAAATACAAAGACTATACAGGTGATACAAAGACTATACATTTGTACCTAATACAAAGAACGATACAATAATTTAATTTTGTCTTCTAATGTTTAGCCCTTGAAGCTGGTCGTTAAGTCTACTAATTTCAGTTCGAAAACCAATAAATCGATTTGCAGTGTTGCAATACGATGTTGTAATTCATTTGTGTACTCAGCTGCTCGACTTGGAAATTGATGGTCAATCCACTGCTAAAAGGTACACCCTGTGGGATAAACACGACATCTAAAATAAAGAAGAAAAATGTTAAATCATCAAAATAACATCTTCTACAGGGCCATACCCACACTCACACATTATGATTGGTGAATCGACTTGTTGTTCGTTAACCACTTGGTTGTTTTGATGCGGACGACACAAGCCAGCACAACTTTGTCATCGCATTACACATTCTTTATATCTTTCTTGTTCTCGCTTTTGTCTTCGGAGTTCTTCTTGCTCTAGTTCATACTCACGCAAATCATCGCAGTGCCTTTCTTGCATCTCTATATAGAAATCAATAGGAGATTCTGGTGATGATGGGTTTAACAGTCCTAGATCACCCATGCCCAAGGGATCCTCATAGCCATATGATGTAGGAAGTGAAATAGGCATTAATTAACTACAAACAAAAATAGACATTTAAATTAGATTTCTTTTTCTTTTTCCCTCTGAATTTTGTTTCCAATTTTCTCAATTTGGCATTTAAACATATTAAGTCAGTGTAAATTTATTTACCGATACATCAATGGTTTGGCAAACAAAAAATACAAAACTTGCACAATTTCAACATGTGCAAACATATAAATAAAACACCTCAAATATAAAACCCCGAAATATTCAGATAAGAAACCCCAAACATATAAACATTCAAAAAAAAAATGAGCAGCAAAACCATAATTTAAGGCAATCGGTATACCCAAATCACACAAAGACTTTGAATGTAGACCAAAATAAGTTAGAGATGAAATCACCTAAATAAAACCCAAATAATGAAGCCCTAAGTACCTGTAATTATCCTAAATGATCCAAATTGGAGGTGCAAAGTTTGTAAAATATGATAAATTGGAGATATATAGTTTGTAATCGAAGGTAGAGTAGCAATCAGAGGTGTTTTAGAGGTGTTTGTGAATGGATGTCATGGAGAGAGAAGAGTACAAAGGGAAGAGTAAGAGGGAGAAATTTGTTTTAGGGGAGGGGGTATTTCGTGAAGGGGGAAAACGTCATGCTAAAATTTCACATAAGTGAACCGGGGATCAGTTTGAACCGTTGGATTAATCATCATCTACGGTTATTTATTTGTTTATTCAGATAACATGGATCACTGACCTGGATTATATTTATGTAAAGCTACACTTTGACTGGTGTTGCACGTCACAACACTAGAATTCCAACTGCAACAGTGCATTCATGTCTAATGCAACAACATATGAATATTGTTGCAGAAGATCAAAGAAAGCATAGCTTTCGCCATACTTTTCATGCAACACACACACATTAGTGTCGAATATGCCCACTTTTGTAGTAGTGTTCTATATTTAGATTTTAAAATTCAAAATAGCATATAGGAAAAGAGAATAGAGAAACAAATTAAAAAAATAAATTACCTAGGGATTTGGTTTATAGGTATGGAAACTCAGATTTATGGAGGGGGAATTTTACAAAGAGAAAGATGATTTATAGAGAAAGAAGGAAGGCTAAAGATACCCCGGTGAATGAAAAGATGAGAAACAAAGAAAAAACACGTATTATAACCTATCAAAATCTCCTAAATTTCAAATATGAAATATTAGTGAGGTGTGAGGTGGAAAAACTTTCCCAAGAAGCTGAATAAACATCTTAATGAAGAGAAAAAGAGGATATGTAAGTATGAAGTTTGCACATTTTACACATTATAAAATGCATGTGTAGAGCAAACATAAGCGGATTTTGATGGGACAAAAAATAGTAGACAACTCAGAATTGACTTTTTCAAAAAAAAAACATTTTATTAAATTTGGCAAGCATATTACTCATGCTGCAAGTTTATTATTTAAATTTAAATTTTAAGAATGAACTTAAATTCAAATAATAATATAAATCAAGTTAACCCAACAATTAAGGTCTATATTGACAACCATTTGATTCTCTTTATCATAATATACCTACTTATGTTTGTATATAAAAATCCAATTCATTTATTTCATAAAATTTAATAATAAATTAATTCTTAAATTTTCAGATTTAAATTTTCAGTTAATTCATCATTTAAAAAATTTCAAAACTTCAGGTCGTTACAGCCTTCCCCACTCGGACCTTTTCGTCCCCGAAAAGGAACGAGGCATGGAAATTTGTAATCAAGTAATTTAATATATTTTTAAAATCAAATTATGCGTAATTGTCAGTTACTTAGTTTTATATTTTGATATATATATATATATATATATATTTGAATCAGAAGTTTAGATATTTCCCAATATTAAAAAATGGTTTTAAGTATTCACTCGATGTCTCAATTGACACTATATATCCGTTTCACTTTCGAAGCCTGAAAATAAACACTGAAGATGTCATGGTAATCATCCAAATCATTTTCAAGCGACTATCGTTCGATTCTATATCTACTTAGTATTTATAGGACTTTGTACATATGTTGATCGGACTTATATCCCAAATCTCTAAGTACTCGGTAGTCCAATCTTAACGTTGAAAATTTTCCTTTAAAACAGAATTTCCAAATATATTTATTATAAAATATATTTCAAATCACTTACTGTAAATTTCAAATAGGGAAAATTATATCTCTTCCACTCATTTATTTATTAAATTTTAAATTCTACCCTTTATCAAATATAATAAACCTAAAATTTTCATATATGATCCATATAATATTTTTTCAAACATAGGTTATATGTGTTTCATAACATAAATTAGCATTCACATAAATAATATTTGTTAAAAGTACAATTCATACTTAAATCCATAATGAAGTTTACATTTTAGTTTCATCTTAATTAAGTTCTCAAGTCTTAATTATCATTAAGAATATAAACTAAGTTCTTATTTATGTCAATATACACATCTTGCTCATGTTCAATTCTATCTCGTTAAATCGAGTTCACAACAATATTGTTTTACCGCCATAATATTGCTAAGGTTTAAATTGTCCGTTGTCTTTATTTCAATCTTGTCCAAGTCCAGTACCTTTCTAAATTACTAAACTCAACTAAAATAATAATAATCAATTTTATTAGCTTAACAACATTCATAAAATTAAAGCTTTCCTAAACTCACATTTATAAAATCCATGTAATCCTTCTAAGTTAAATTTATATTATATATTTCACAATCGCCATTCTTTTGTAAAAAAAATTATTCACATAAAGTTGATTGTCATTTCACAAACGTTCTATAAAATTTTAGATCAATATTCCTTTCACATTTACTTTAATCAAATCAATGTTTTATACTTATTAAAGTTAACATTTTCAAAGTATCATGTTTATGACATATAACTAATATTATGCTTATCGAGTAACTATTTATTATTTCAAAACTTTTTATATAAATTTTATGAATTCGATAAGCTTATTTTCTTTAAAATTTTACCATCCTATAAATTTTCTATGTATAACATCCTTAAGTTCGTATACTGTATTCTATTATACCAATTAATAAACTAAGTGATTATTACATAAGTTATTAGCATATTCCTTTTTTCCAATTATCTCTTATTATTAGTTGTACTCAAATTATCTTACATTATTTATTTGATTAGAACAGAAGAAGTCAAAACCTAAGCTATGATCCGAACTAACGAAAGAACCGAACCAACAGGGATCAACAAAGGATAAGGACCCTAATTAAAATAAATTAGAGAATATCTAGGTAATCCGGACTATGAATTATGAATTTCATACGATGGAGTTATAACAAGGATCAAGATTTAACTATGGAAATCCAAATCGAAGAGAAAAGAAGAATTCAATAGAAAAGAATCACTTAGAAAAGGTTAAATTTTAAAACAAATTTTATATCGAAATCCTTTTTAATACCATTTATACTTTTCAAAATACACTCTCTCCTGCATGATTATGCGATTGTTTCTACTCATTCTACGGTATCGCTAATCTATCTCTAATGAGTTTTAACCCTATAATCTAAGATTTTCACAAACCAAAGCTCTGATACTAATTATATTGACATGTTATTATTAATCCATTTAAGTCGATAATAAAACCAACTCAAAACTTCCGAAACAGCAGATTGTTATTGTTGTGGGTTAAATATAAAATGATCACAAAATCATAGAGAGGTCACAAACATAGAAAAGAAAAATATCTAATGGTGGAATAAACAAAATATAATAGTAGATCACGAAGCTAATGAATACAAAATTTCAAAATTAATACATAATATCATAGTGACAGAATAAAATGCAATGAAAGTCTAAACACAATAGATTTCTAATACAAAGAACAGAGTACTAACATAAATAGATAGAGGTGCTGTCTTCATCAAGTCTCCAGCTTTGAAAGGTGGAATCTCAATACTACAATACTTGGCTTAATCCGAGCATAAAGTAAAACAAGACATTCAAATTAGGACTAACATTCTCATGAAATTAAATCAACTAAAGTGAACTGTTCAAAGTAACTGCACATATAACTTAAAGGATGTTCGAAATTCCCATCCTCTAAGGATCTGTTAAGCTAGATATTATATAATACAACAAGTTATTATTATAGTGTCCACGGTAAATATACAATTTAAATAGCATAAGCGGATGAAACACTCCATACCCCTTAATGTCACCCATATGAGGATGTGCAAAGCTTTATGAAGCGCTTAGTATAAAGTAACAATACAGAGACTAAAATTCATAAGACAAAAGTATAAAACACTGTAGGAATTTTAAAACAACATTTAATAAAGCAAGTCAAATCACAGTGGTTATTACATTTACAAAGTAGCAAATAGTCATCAACATAAAAATCAAATACACTATCTCGTGGAAAACCATAATATCATAGTATATAAGTAAAACCATCCCTCTTAATGCGAACACAGTAATCAGAAAATAAGAAGTGAAGCAATACATGAATCTGACATAAGTCTAAATCCAAGATGAACTGAACAATCAAGAATCACTACTGAGACCTTCCACCCTTCTAACCTAGGGGGAAGGATGGGAGAAGGAGAAAATAAACCTGGTCGGACATATGTCTGGTGGATCTAGTAATTTCTAGCATAAGGATAAGTTAAGGAAGCATTAGACAGATGAACAGTTTAAGGACATAAGACATAAATGTATAAAGGCGGTAAACAAAGTTAAGTGGAAATAAGGATTGGCTTTTCATTTATATCTGAGATTGCTGCACCAACTTACCTAATAATTAGGCTTTACCTAATTTCTACTCATCGACCGACTCCTATAACCACAATGTGATAACCTATACCAGCTATGGAGCTCGGGGTTATCAAGGCTGAACTCATCAACTAAAAGGACATAGCTGTTAATCACAGGCATTACATCGGCTTATTTTCCCCAATCGGCCCGTTGCATGCTCATCATCCCGCCAGAATGCGCTCATACCCACCCCGTTATGACCTCTTACTATCCAGTGCAGTAAAACACACCCTCACCTCTACCTAGTATGAGACCTCCACAGATGATAATAGGGATACTACCTGATACGGGTCCCCAACCAAATATGCAATTGACATAAGTCACCCCCTGGACTTGGTTCCCATTTATTTTCCTGTTATGCCACTTTGTTCAAAATCAGCCCCACGCCGTTGGAGTGGACCTAAACTACAATTTTATTATGCCTCTTATTTTCCCAATCAACCCCATGCTGCCAGAATACACCTAACCTACAAGCCACTTATTTCCCCCAATCAGCCCCGCGCTACCAGAATGGACTCCCACTACAATTTTATTAGTTTGTCAAGCCTTTTATTTTCCCCAATCAGCCCCACACTACCAGAACGGACCTATGAGCCAATTATTTTCCCTAATCAGCCCCACGCTGCTGGACCGAACTCCACTATGTTAGCTTATTAATTTTAGTTTTAATTTAACTTAACACAATATAAATTTATTAAGGAAATTGTTTTTAACACTCTGAGTATTGTTAAGGGGGTCAATTTTTAAAAAGAAAAAGAATTTGTTAAGGGGAGTTCCAATGCAGAGAGCACCCTCTTAACAAACAAAGTTTGTTTTACCAAATTAGCCTTCTTTACAGTAATCTCTTTTTTAGTTGTTAAGCAAAAAAAAATTATATGGTATATTAGTCGAACTACATCATATTTTTATGCCAAATTAACAAAAATCTCATTTATCGATATGCAACAGATCATATGAAAAGACATCATTCATAGGAAATCGATATACATATATCGAACATTTTTTTATATGGTGTCCCCGCTAAATTTGTCGATACACCCCATTTCCCCCACTTCGACAACCGGACAATAAATACAAATTTCAAAAACGATGAACAAATTCGAATAAAAATATATAATATGAC
Organism: Allium sativum; assembly: GCA_030737875.1. NCBI lineage: Eukaryota > Viridiplantae > Streptophyta > Magnoliopsida > Asparagales > Amaryllidaceae > Allium > Allium sativum. The sequence goes on along the minus strand of CM060927.1, from coordinate 154,378,278 downwards.
AGACCTACGCCGTTCATGTCGTTATGTAGTAATTCACCTATTTCGGCGATGACAAAATGAAAAAACAAAATGATCATCTTCCACCGAGAAAGTTTGACACTACGACATTTGGCACCATTATTTTCTCTCAAACTATCATTTTTTTGTTTGCAAATAATTTATAGATTTGTTTCTTTTAGCGTTTCTAATTGATTGGGATTTGGGATGGTAACCAATGTTATTACCAAGGTAAAAAGGGGATGAAAAAAATTAAGTACGTGACCCCAACATTTTTTTTATGATTGGAGTGTTTTTAAAATTTGACCCCCCTTAACAGTATTTGGAGTGTCAATAATAATGCCCTTTATTAATAAGCCTAATATAACCTCATATTATATTCCTAGGTTGTATTAAATCTTCCAAATAATGTTTATCTTTTTATACAATCCAACCTCAGGTTACTTAGTGTCCAACTAAGTTAATCTTATTCCAGTTTATGTGCTTGCATGTTCTCCAATTACATACTTAGTTTTATCCCCAATTTACAGTCAAATACTGATTATAACATTCAATTAGTTCTAACATGTCCAACTATCCCTTTTTATTCAAATTCAATATTGTTTTAACTTTAACGCAAAATAACAATAAAGGCTCTCTTTAGGCTAGGCTCTACGCTACAAGAAAAAAGGAAATGGTCTAGGCTACTCGCAAGGCCTAGACTCAAAAATAAATAAAACAAATAAAATAGGGCATAAACCGAACTGTAAAAAAACCATAATAGAGAAACGGATATGAGAAGAATAATTACTTATAATAAATAACTGGAAAAAAATTGGCATAGACAGTAAATAAATCACAGTAACTTTACGTGAAAACTAAACACATAAATACTATAAATAACTTTAAACTTGCAAATTAAAACTATTTAACTATCTAAATTTTCCTACTCAAATTACTAGTATAGAAATCACATAAAAACTTACAAATTTGATGAAGAGAGCTTCCCCCGTAGCCTTTCTTATTCCAGCAGAACCTCCACCTCCACCTCCAGAAGTATTTATAAAATAAATATTAAAATTATAGAACTTCTTTATCCTCGTAAAAATTTATTTATTTGGCCCTTCCTTATTTAGAAGGTTGTCCTGGGGAAGAAGAAGAGAGAAAGAAAGGATGTGAAGAAATGAGAGAGGCTCTACTGGCTTATTTATAGGGTTTATTGGATGTCCTCAGCGGTCCAAATTTAGGATTAAATCTGAGCCAACCATATCATTGGACCAATTAAAAAGCGCCACATCAGCCATTGATTCAAAATCTACCAATAAAACAAAGCCACATCACTAAAATAACGTGTGAAAATTACAATTGTTTGCTGAATAATGCGTGTTCACCAAGGCATGCGGTTACCATGCCTTAGGTCGACCTAGGGTCGACCTAAATATTGTCTGGGTCGACACAAGGCCAACCCAAATGGGACTGGGTCGTCCCATTCACCCGTCGTACTCTATTTATTTTTAATATATAAATTCTAGTTTTTAGCTTAATTTTTTTAATTCATAACTTATTCATATGAACTCCAATTTTAGAAAACCAAATGTCTAAATTTATTCGAAAATTACATTGCACCCAATGGTGCTAGTCTCCTTGTCCAATTCTAAAGTTTATTCTGATTAATATTTAGTGTATTACCCTTTTCTATTTAATTATTGTTTATTAAAATTAGAGGTGTTACATTCTTCCCTCTTTGAAGGATTTTGTCTCTGAAATCTCTAAGGCTAGAAGAATGATATAAATAGTATAAATCATTATCTACGCCCATCTACTCAACCATCAACCACCGACATCCATTGTCGTTAATTTTTTTGGTGCTTTTCATGAACATATGCAAATGATGTAGCGTATATACCCCTAAGCTAATACAAAAATCAAGTCGTCCACTGATTTAGTTGACCTCCTTACTGCAATTTCATTTCCATATCATGCATCCAACATGTATGCAAAGGAATCCTAATAATACATGTGATTCTATTTGCTGCAACAACCATTCACCTAAATGCAACATCTAAGTGATGATTCAACCATTTTTCATCCATATTTAAAATAAATTAAAAATGCACACATATCCATATGCAAGTATATAAGTGTCTAGTTTGTCGATCGCTAACTAGTGCCGTGTGTGTGTGTGTATGCATCCACCGCGTCCACTAGCAGACACTTGCATCCATTGAACCGTAATATGTTCTATTAACATGTTTTGAACCATTCCCTATCATACATAGGCTCCTACCTAAGACTTATAATTCAAACAATATTAAAATAGATTCAAATTCAAAGCTTAGGAATGGATTAAGAGCATACTATCAAAGAGAAACGGAAAAGAAGCGCAAGCTGTGTCATCGTTGTCCCTTCCTCACTGAATCTTAACGAGCTTGATGTCTTTATTCTGCAACTTCTTTACCTCAGATCCTAACACCCGTGTTGGAACTCGCCCGACCGATGCCTCCCTCTCTATCTCAACCTCCCATAGGGTACTCGGCTTCACCACTATCGGAAAATCATGTAAGCACTTTCACAAGTGCGAAACATGGAATATATCGCGAAATCCATCCAACCGCTCTGGTATTCTAAACATATAGGCTATCTGACCTATCCTCTCTACTATAGGGAATGGCCCTACGAACCTCGGCGCCAACTTCCTCACTGAGCATAACCGAACAACACTCCTCAAGGATGACACCTTAATGAAAACCATGTCCCTTACCACGAACTCTAGGTCTATCCTCTACTGATCTGCATACGACTTCTGTCTGTCCTAGGCTGCCTTCATCCGCCTTCAAGTCAAATCTATCTTGTCTGAGGTCTCCCTAACTATCTCAATACCAAGTAGAAGTCTATCCGTTAACTCCCACCAACAAGTGGGTGATCTTCAGGTCCTCCCATATAATTCTTGAAGGGATCTATATCTATACTCAAGTGGTAGCTGCTATAATACATGAATTCTACCAATGGAAGATGCTCCTCTCAAGTCCCTATGAAGTACAAGATACACAAGCCGTAATAAATCCTCAAGAATCCTATTAACCTTCATTGTCCATTCATCAATCTGAGGGTGATAGGAATTGCTAAGTCATAGTTGTTAACCAGCTTTTTGGTTCGGTTCCCGGAAGTACATCGGACACGTTCAACTCAACGCATCGCGTGAAGCTAAGGCCGAGAGAGACGCTTAGGAGCGAAGGAAACAGGATCAAGAAGGGACCGCGCCGCTTAGAACCTCGCAATGCCCAAAGAACATCCCCGAAATAAGGCCTCGGAACTCGAAGGAGTCGCAAGCCACGAGCGCCCGCACCAGCGTTTCTTGCGCCCCTCGAAAGGCGGACTTCGCACTAAGTAGAGTGCGAAATTTGCACCCGGAAGGTGCGAAATTTCATACCCAATGGGTGCGAAATTTCGCACCCAGCAAGTGCAAAATTTCACACCCATCAGGCATGAAATTTTGCACCCATCAGGCATGAAATTTCGCACCCATCAGGCGTGAAATTTCGCATTGAGCAAGTGCGAAATTTCGCGCCTGAAGCCGGGTTCGAAATTTGTGCATGTGCAGGTGGTGGGTGCTAATTTCTGCATGTGGTCCCCATTTCCTACCTACTCCTACCTAATACTACCTAGCCCTTCTCCTATAAATAGCCCATAGCCTCACAATTCAAAGGGGTTGGATTTCTATCACTTGGGACCTCCATAGAGCTTCATGAGCCTCATCAATGGCATCTCCTATTTGAGGAAGAAGAAGGACTAAATAGTCTTTTTCCCAAATGCCTAGCCTACGACAATTATGAAAGTGAATGTAATGAATGTTCATGAGCATGCCTCTACTTTGTAATTCTTGAGTGATTAATAAAATTCCAACGCCTTTCCAAAGTGGATGTAGGCCTTTACCGAGGCCGAACCACTATAAATTCTGTATGTCATTTACCGCTTTCTCTTACATAGTCTTACGACCATAACTACAATTCCTAGTAATAGGAATCCTTGGTGTTTTCGACATATTTTGCCGTCAACATTTTGTGCTTTCACTGAGAAAACTCGGATTTTGCGCCTTTGTCATACGTTGTCATTTCGACCCCCGTCGAGCTTAAGGTTCCTTGCTAAACCTGCTATTGAGTCCGCTTATGATGGCAAAGCAACCAAAGAAAGCAATGGTCGGCTCTTCAGCTGTAGCCGAGGCCAGTACGTCCCAACAACCCCAACCCGTGGACATCCCGACCACTAATGAAGATGTCCCTCCTGTTGTGGACCCAGAAGTGCCCGCAACACAAGCTCAAATTCGCACGTTTAATGAAAAATATGAGAACACAACGGTCGAGCTTAATCAAGCATTAAGGAATAACATCGACCTTATGCGGCAACTTCAAGAAAGTCTGTGCGTCGTCGCTCGACTTCAACTAACTCGGAACAACGCTCGACCTCGACCAACTGCCTCGGAAACCTTCTCTTCCGAGTCAAGGGGCCCACATCAAAGAAGGAGATTAGCCTCATCAACAATGTCACTGCTTGGACCAATGCCCTCGACAACGGTAATGGCAATGGCTATGCCAACGGGAACGATGACCGAACCACAGTCACATATAGCGAGGGGGTACAGTACCGAGACCGCTCTCACTTGATCATCAATGACCAACCAGGTCCTACAAATCAACCTCTTCCTCGACACAACCTGACGGCGGATAATCAGGATGATGGGCCCGCTATTCCAATGGCCCGCGTTCCTCCAGAACAGGAACCACATCACCCTGCCCCACCTCACCGTCCACACCAAGACCCAATCATAGATGTCGAGGACATGGAGGAAGACGATTCAGACGTCCATCATAGAAGCAACAGAACTCCAGAACCTCGCCAAAACCCATGGATCCCGATGGCGGATCCCCATTCAACTTATCTTTCCGACATGGTACGAAGGATCATGAGGGAAATGTGAGGGGGCGCACACGGCTTACGGGAGGCTCAAATTAGGCGTAACCCCTTCACTAGAAGATTGAATGAGGCCGAATGGCCACGGCGCTTTAGCATGCCGCAAATGCCACTCTATGACGACACTATCGATTCTTGCGCCTTCCTAAATCGATATAAATGGCAAATGGACTTAAGCCGAGGTAATGACCCATCCAAATGCAAATGCTTCCCTGTCTTCTTATTCGAAACCGCTTTACTTTGTTTCTCTCACCTCCCACTTGATTCCATTAACAACTTCGGTCAATTAGCGACAGAATCAGTCAAGCAATTCAGGGTTCATATCCCGACTCCGAAGATTGCCCTCACTCTGTCCAACCTATACCAAGGGCCTGCCGAGTCGCTCAAAAGCTACCTTTTCCGATTCAACACATCTCTCTCCGAGGTCGAAGATCCTGATCCTCGCACCGTACTCTTTCATTTAGAAAAAGGCGCCCTCCCTACTTTAGATTTCGGGGCATGGATCGATCGGAAGTAGACAAAAAGCCTCGACGCCTTCTACAAGAAGGCATATCAATATTTATGCCAAGAGGAGGCAAGACAGAACCGAATCTCCACCATAAGTCGCCCCCAACGACCCCCAAGCGGAGACCACAAATAACAACCTTAGAGGAAGGCAAGTCGGGAGCCCCTCAATCCAAACAGAGGAGCATGTCCCTATAGGAAAAAACCAAACAACGGTAGGCTGGATGGCCGAAACGACGGACAAACCCCAGCGGAGACAAGAAAACTCGGTCCCTACCGTGCCTTAGAGACCTACACCCTATTAAACGAAGACTTAGAAACAATTTACTTGGAAACATGCAACACTTTAGCGTACAAAATGCCACGTGTCAGGGAATCAACTGACCGCGAGAAAAACTCCGGGAGCACTGTCGATACCACGACGTGTACGGGCACGATACCAACGAGTGCCGCCAGCTTAGGGACATAATCGAGAAGCTTATCCATGAGAAAAGAATCAAACAATATGTCCTAGAACCCTTTCCTCCCGAACCGAACTCTTGGTCTTTGGCGCTGGCTCCTCCGGCATCCGCCAAGGCAGCTCCGGGTCCATCCAATCTGAAGCGAGGGATTGTGATCAACGCTATATGTGGCGGACCTTACCCTACACATGACAACTTTTGGAAAATGGAGGAGTGTGTGAGTTCCATAAAGTATGCTACTTATGAAGCCTGCTCCGCTATCAGCGAATCCACCCCAGCTAAGCTACAAAAAACCATGCGGGATGACATTGTTTTTCGTGAAAGAGATTCTACTGGGGTGGGTATCCCGACCACCGATCCACTAGTTATCACAGCTCAGATCGGTGTCACTTCTGTCAGAAAGGTATTAATTGACTCAGGTAGCTCGGTCAACATCATCTCCAATTTCGCTTACGACCATATGAAATTGGAAACGAATGATTTAAAGCCATGTCGCGCCGCGATCCACGGCTTCAATAAGGCCTCTAGTTCCCCCATAGGAATGATCGAGCTACCCGTGGAACTGGGCAAAGGGGATCGGAGCCGAGTCCAGATTCACACTTTTGTGGTTATAGACATCGACTCCCCCAACAATGCTTTTCTAAGGCACCCTTTTCTCATTGAGTTCCGGGTTTATATGGCGCCATGGTCTCTTCTAATGAAATTCCAGAGAGAGAATGGGATTAGAACCATTAAAGGCGACCAAGTAAGCACCAGAGAATGTTACGCAATAGAATGGAAGAATGCGCACAACAAGGAAAAGGCAAAGCCAGGAAAAGGCAAAGCCATGCCCATACCTTCTTGCACCAAGAACATCTCAACATAGCAAATAGAGGCATCTGGGCCCTGGCTCAGGTGCCATTGTCGTCTTTCCAATAGCCTTGACCCACGGAAGGACGAAGAACCCGAATATGAGAGGGCCACCCCGGTCAAATCCACAGAGGATGTTCCCATCCACCTTGATGACCCAACAAGGGTGTTGAAGGTAGGATCGCAACTCCAACCCTCAATCAAAGATGATCTTATATATTTCCTGAAGGTAAACTTGGATGTGTTTGCATGGACTCAATCCGACATGGAAGGGAACGACCCCGCTGTTGCTTGTCACTTTCTAAGCGTAGATCCTACGATGCCTCCGATTAAGCAGAAACGACGCTTCTTGGGACTCGAGAGGTCCAGGGCACTTGAGGAAGAGGTAGACCACCTACTCAACAACAACTTCATTCGCGAAGCCGACTTCCTTGAGTGGGTCTCCAATCCGGTCCTGGTTAAGACAGCCAATGGTAAATGGCGAACGTGCGTCGACTTATTCAATTTAAATAAGGCATGCCCCAAAGACAGCTTCCCGCTCCCGAAGATTGACCGACTGGTTGACTCAACTGCCAGATACCAACTACTATCTTTCATGGATGCCTATTCGGGCTATAGTCAAATCCCAATGAATCTTCGTGACCAGGAACATACTTCCTTTATAACAGGCCTCGAACTTTACTACTATCGTGTCATGCCTTTCGACCTCAAGAACGTCGGCGCCACTTATCAACGAATGGTCAATCGTCTCTTTAAAAATCAAATCGAGAGATCCATGGAGGTGTACGTGGACGATATGCTGGTAAAATCTAAAATATCAAGCGACCACTTCCACAACCTCTCCGAAATGTTCGATGTCTTTCGCCAGTACGACATGAAACTCAACCCCCTGAAATGCTCCTTCGGAGTCGCCTCTGGAAAATTCTTAGGTTTCATTGTCAATTATCGGGGCATCGAAGCTAATCCAGAAAAAACCAAGCTATTCGGGACGTCCAAATCCCAAAGGGCATCAGGAATGTCCAAAGTCTAAATGGAAAGGTCACCGCATTAAGTCGGTTCATCTCTAAGGTCACCGACAAATGCATTCCTTTCTTCGATTTACTTCGAAAAGAGAAACACAACTTCGAGTGGACCCCTCGAATGCATCTCAGCATTCAAATAACTACTGGATCACTTAGAGCGATCACCTATCCTGTCTAAGCCTATAGACTATGAGGACTTATACATTTGTCTAGCTGTTTCTATGCAGGCAATCAGCTCGGCACTAATACGCCTAGAAGATCGCATCCAATGGCCCGTTTACTATATCAACAAGCGGCTGACTGGGGAAGAAAAGAATTATCGAAAGCTGGAAAAGTTGGCGTTCTACTTGTTGATTTCCTCTCGAAAGCTCCGACCATACTTCCAGTCTCATCCCATAAAAGTTTTCACCGACCAACCACTACATCCAGTCCTACAACGGCCCGAGGCGTCCGGTCGAATACTGAAATGGAGTATGGAGCTAAGCCAATTTGAGATAACGTTCATCCCTCGGCAATCCACCTCGGCCAAGCTCTCGTGGACTTCATAGTGGAATTCACTGCACCAGAGGAGACTCCTACGGAGAACGCTGGAGCTCCCGATACCCAATGGAAATTGTTTGTGGACGGCTCCTCTAACAGGAAATGCTCCAGGGCCGGAGTCGTCCTCATCACCCCTGAAGAACACCCGATATATTATGCTTTACAACTATATTTCCTTGCTACCAACAATGACGTGGAATATGAGGCCTTGATCGCTGGGTTCAGAATCGCGATCGAACTCAAGCTGGACACTGTCCAAATCTTCTTTGATTCACAGCTGGTTGTCCGTCAAGTGCAGGGAGAGTATCAAGTGAAAGAGGGACTTATCCTATACCTGGGCCGGGTTCAGGATCTACTCACCCACTTCGACCATTTTTTCATCACCCATGTCCCCTGAGAGAAAAATGAAAAAGTAGATTCTCTCGCCAAGATGGAAAGCTCCGAAACTCCGCAACTTAATGGGTTCGCCCAGTTGAAGTGCTCAACTCTCCAAGCATCAAGTAAGGACAAATCGAGATGATCATGAGTGCCGAACCCGAGACAAAGTCATGGATGACACCGATTAGGAATTACCTACAGCACGGGACCTTACCAAAGCACTACAAAGAAAGGCAGTGCTCACTCGCTAATCAGCTTGGTACCTTCTTATGGATGGAGTACTCTACTGTAGGGGTTTCTCTGTTCTCTTGTCCGATGCGTAGCCCATGGAGATGCCCTCCGAGTGCTGAGCAATGTGCATGAAGGCGAATGCAACGACCACACTGAGGGAAAAATCCTGGCCAGAAAAATACTCAGACATGGTTATTATTGGCCCACGCTTGACCAGGACGCCGCGGACTATGCCCGCAAGTGCGATAAGTGCCAACGTTTCTTCAGGATTCCAAGAGCCCCGCCCACCGAATTGTCTCAAATGGTCAGCCCATGGACGTTCTCCATGTGGGGAATTGACATCGTCGAAACTCTTCCAATGGCTAGTGGCGGGGCACGATACGCCGTCGTTGTGGTGGACTACTTCACCCAATGGACAGAAGATGAAGCCCTCGCCACCATAACCACAAAAAAGATGATCAATTTTGTTGTCCATAATATCATTGCCCACTATGGGGTTCCCCAAGATATCATCTCAGACAATGACGCTCCAGTTCGAGAGCACTGAGTTCAAAGGCTTCTGTCAATGCCATGGCATTGAAAAAAGTTTTTCAGCGGTGGCTCATCCTCAAGCCAATGGGTAAGTTGAGGCAGTTAACAAGGTCATCAAATCAATCATTAAGAAGCGCCTGGAAAAGCCAGGGGCATGTGGGCCGACGAGCTCCCTCTATCCCAATGGGCCTACCAGACCACCCATAAACAACAACCGGTCATACTCCTTTCGCCCTCGCATACGCATCCGAAGCCATCATTCCCATTGAGCTCAAGCTTCAATCTTATCGAGTCACTTTCTATGATCCCAAGACGAACCAAGATCTACTTCTGGAGTCACTCGACCTACCAGAGGAAAAAGGGGACGAAGCCGACCTCCAAGCTGTCACCCAACAGCAACAAGTAGCCCGATACTTCAATTCCAGGGTCCGCCATAAGAACCTCAACATCGGCGACCTAGTCCTAAAGCGGGTCCCCCCCTCCCCCGCCAACAGGACTCGCGCCTCATTGGGAAGGCCCATACTCCATACAACGAAAGATTAACGATGGAACTTTCAAACGCGCCACCGTCGACGGAGCAGAACTCCCAAGGGCATGGAACAGCGAACATCTCCATCGCTACTTTACATAACTCAGTTCACGGTTGTTTATGCTTTCTAACAATGTTTTGTTTTCTAGAAATTCAAGGCATTGTAAAGGCTACTACTGCCGAAGTTATTAGTAGAAATGATGTTCAGTTTCCTATCTCCTTGTTGTTTACTTCTCATGTGATGTGTCATGTTAGTTCTAAGAACCAGCGTAAATCAAACATACGATCACGGTATCGGCACCCCGGGCACGGGAGCCGGTGTCGCCGTCCCAACCTCGAGCCAACACAGAGGCTAAAACACTTGGCCACGTCCGGCACTCTAAGCATAAGATCCGACAACGCTACTCGAGTCGCCTTCTCATGGCACGACCGAGTATAAACAACCACTAACTAAAACCCTAGCCCCATGCCAAGGACGAGGATAAATCGTTCCGCGTCCAAGTCCAGGAGACTTGGCGCCACTACCAACAGCCAACTAAGAGTGATGCAGGTCTCTTTTCGCTAGTTGCGGGTGTCGGTCGAATCTTGGTGCAACCCCAAGACCGACCTTAGGTCGTTTCTTCCCCCTAGGCTCTCAAGGATAAGGGGTAGCCCATGGCCATGATCGGACCTAATGAGCTAATGATCCGGGCTTACCTCGTCGGCAAATAAACGACGCCGACGGCTCGCCCCAACCCGATAAATGACGGGAGAGCCACTCACTTGGCGGACCGCATAACGCGATGCCCTACTCCTTCGCTGTACTTAGGATTAACCCCGGGCAACCCAAAACAGCAGGCACACAGCCTAGTTTCGCAAAGTACGGGTTTCCTGAGATGAGGGAAACTTACTGAAGCCAACGCTCGATTACACCCCTCCGGAATAATTGACCCAGTGTGCGGTACCCAATCGCTTTTATGACAAGTGCAACGATAAGTATGCTTATGCAAGTACAGGACACTGGAAAACATAAAAAGAACATCTGAACACTTGGCATAAACTGCGATCTTTACTACTTCATATTTCAATTTTTACACACACACATTTAGACTACGTGTCTAACATATTCCTTCTAATGACAGGGTGTACATAAGAACCACATCATGTCTTGAAAAACCAAAAGCGAGGGCCATACTCATGTAAACTATCGGCCTACACTACCAAAATAACAGTAACTCTTACTTAAGTTACTAACACTAATCATGTTTTTTCCTCTTGTGCTTGTGCTTGTGCTTTTTCTTTACAGATTCAGCACTTGATGGTTCTTCCCCAGCATCAGATCGCTTCCTACCCGATCCACTCCTACTTCCTCGGCCCTTCGAAGGAGTAATCTATTCATGAGTAACTGATAGGCGTCGCTCGTCGGTGCCATCGCCGTTGGAGATCTCCGTCGGGTCAGTAATAATGTTAGGCGGTGTAGGCATGGGGGCACTCCCAACAGCAAGGCATACCACGACCTCACCCTTCGTCAGGATCTCTTTTCCTTCCCGCTTAGCCTTCTCCTTGGCCTCTGTAGTGGCCCGTTGCTCGGCAAGCTTTTGTTACTTATGCGGTGTGATATCAGCAGCCTTGGTTTTCTCGAGGGTCTCGGCGGCCCTCCGCTGGGCTTCATCTTCCTCCTTTTTCTTCTGGGCCTCGTCAGCAGCCCTCTCCTTCTCCTCCACCTCTTCACGCTTGGCAACCATTTTCGCTGTTTGAGCTGCCACCAGAGCTGCCATTGAAGGCACATCGGCTTCCACTGGACCTCTGGCGGGACCACTCTATCTACGCGCCACCCCTCCTTCCTCGTTATGCTAGGAGTTATCTCAATCCCCGAGAAAGTGTCAAGCTGATCGCCGCCCTCTCTAAACTGTAACTCCACAGGCCCTGGTCCAGACTCAGTCGTTTGCGGGATCACGGAGGTAGGGTTAAGCATTGATGACCCAGGAGGAGCTGCACAGCAAAAATGCAGCCTTTTTAGTCTGCAAATTTGGTAATCACGTCATCCTCAGGGATGTAGGATAAAAGAATTTTACCTATGGTCCGGGACGATGTAGAGAGGGAAGGAAAGGCACTCGTAATAGCAGGTAAGGTAAAACTTGTATCCCCAAGTGTTGGATAGTCGGGGTTGTACTCAGTAGATGCTTGGGCCCAGGCTCTGGGGCCACTCACCATAGCAGACTCTGTGGCTGGGGGCCGGTAAGAACTTCCGTCTACAAGTGTATCCGCCACGGTCACGCTCCTAGTGATGACGGATTTCCCCTTCTTCGCGTTAAGCCTGGCCAACCTATCTCTCTCGGCATCCTCTAGCAGCAATCTCCTTCCCTCCTCCAGATTCTCGCGCTCCTCATCGGTCAGAAGGTCGATCATAAGTTGGCGTTCATCTAAAGTGTTCACATCCACTTGACGCAAATAGGCCTCATACAGGACCAACCTCCCCTAAGTTCGAGCCAGCTCGCGAGAGCAGTCATCAACCCATGTAAGGCTGCAGTAGAATCTTAACATACATATTTTGGATACTTTCCTCAGAGGACGATCCAACGTGGAACTCCGTGTCCTCAAGTTGTCCCCTCAGTTGTTCAACTTCTCTCAGATGTTTGGCCTTCAGCCCATCAACTGTGCTCAACACATCCCGGTTATGAGCCTCAGCGTCCTCCTTTGCTTTACTCATAGCCTCCAGTTGCCTCTTTAGCTCAGCAACCACGACATTCTCGGCTCGCAACCTTTCGTTCTCAGCCCTCAGAGCAGCATTATCGTTTTGGAGTTCGGTAACCCTCGCAGTGTCCTTCTCCAAGATACCACACACTTGCACCAGATCAACCTTGTCCTTTATTAAAGCTGTGTTCTCGGTAGTTAAGTCAGCTACAGTGTCTTTAAAAGTTGAAAGGGCATGCTTCGACTCCCTCTTCAGTGTATTGAAAGCCTGCGTCATCTCAACTACAACAACGAGATTCGTAAGCTAGCATTTAAGGGTTTGATAATGCGTAAAAGAAGGCTTACGACGCAGGGAATGAGCATACCTATCTTCTTGTTCAAATTTTCAATGGTGGTCTTCCCGGCATCAATGGTCGACCTCTGGTTAAAAAGCCAGAAGTTCTTCTCTTTGATCAGCTCGGAAAGGTGAAAAGAATACTTGGTAAGCTCGTTGGCTTGGTGATACGCAGCCCGAACATGCATCCACATCTCTCCTGACTCCCTGCTAGGAGCTGGGCGGAGATCAAGAAGGGACGTCAGCTCATCAAAGTAGTACTGAGGAAAATACAGTTCCAAAAATGTCCTCCGCTCCTCTGTAGAAAACGCTTGACTTCGGGACTCACTCAGGTCCTGCATCCCCATCACAGCCTCCCTATCCGACCCTAGTTTACCAAACAACAACTCCTTCCTCTTAGTAGACTGAACGGGAACCATAGGGGTAGTACGCGGGGAAGCTGTCTAAGGCGAAGGCCGGGAGTTACCTAGATTAAGTCAGGAATCTTCCACGGGCATGCGAATGGGAGGAGGAGGAGGGGTCGGGGATCACCGAGATCGATCCCTACCCCGATGTTCGATACCCTGTCTTGGTAGGGGTGGGACATCATACAAACTGGTCGATCTCCTGAAAGTCTCGAAGGAAGAGCCACGGGGGCGTTTGTGGTCCCCATGTCCGTATCCTCGCCCACCAAGTCCTCTAGTCATATCACCTGCCAAGGGAACAGGTCAAAGTTAGTCATGTCACACGTGCAGGAAAACATCTATGCTATTCAGTGTATATGTGTATGCCCTAAGTGTTCTCTCAATAGACCAGATTGTGGCCCGCGTGAAGAAGTTAACCCCTCTACAGCAAGGGTTAGCTCTTTCATGCTCGTTGTATTCGGCCACGGAGTCAAATCCAGGTCGAGTTTATTTAACTCATCAAACTGGCCTGCATCCTCGAGCGGGGCGACGGTCCCAGAATGGGTCGTAGGATACTGTGGTTTATCCAATGCTCCTTCCCCCTCTCCCATCGGAGGCAGGATAGGAGCGCTCGACAACCCCTCGTCTCTGGAAGCCTCCTCCTGACTATGGGCCTCTCTTCCGCGCATGTCTCCTCGGGATTGAGGGGTCTTTTGCAGCTCCCCTCTAGCAAGGGGCATCTTCCTCTTCCACCCAACGGCGATTGAACCTGTAACCACTCCTTCCTTTGGCCATCGGAGGCAGGATAGGAGCGCTCGACAACCCCTCGTCTCTGGAAGCCTCCTCCTGACTGTGGGCCTCTCTTCCGCGCATGTCTCCTCGGGATTGAGGGGTCTTTTGCAGCTCCCCTCCAGCAAGGGGCATCTTCCTCTTCCACCCAACGGCGATTGAACCTGTAACCACTCTTTCCTTTGGTGCACTGCTTGTAACTGCGGGCCTAATCACAGCCCGATGACTAGGAAGCAACCCAGCACGACAAGGCGCTCCTGACTTGTCATGGTGTCGATTTTGCGGAGGTTCTCTGGAATCCCTCGCAAAGCATTAAGGCGTTGCCGATACTTGTCACCGATAGGCGCCTCTGGATTTCCAGCCATGATCCAATCATAAGAAAAATGAGATAGGAGATCCAGGAATTCACAGCAAGGAACAAAGTTAGAGGAATGCTTACTCCCTTCTATCCATCTCCTCACAAACCCGGGAGGTCAGCGGACAAAGAACCATTCGTACTTAATCACTGACGGCCTGGGCCACTTCCCGATAAAAAAATTGGTGGCAGGTGTCGCTTCCAGAAACCATTGAGAGAGTGCGACATTACTCGTTCTCCTTAGATGGAAAAAGTATCGGATATCTTCTCCGGTTGGTTCCGCTGCAAGAACTTGTGGTAGAGGACATAGGTACCAGGAGCGAAGCATAAGCATTCGGGTGCAGTTGCGATGGTGCAAGGAAAAAATAGTGTAGCATGTTTCGAATGAAGTCATTAGCCGGGGGCATGCACCCGGCAAAGCAAGCCAGTCCGTTCCAGGCGGTGAGACCCTCAGGCGGCGCATGAGCTATGCCATCCCTTCTTGGGGCGTAGGCTTCACCCACCGGTTTGTTGAAATGCGCCGCCATTTTCCTAACTGTTGTGGTGTCCATGCACGAGGGTACCGAATCCATCGGATTCTCCAAGAAAACCGCGTCAGGCAGCATGTCCGGGGCTACCGGAGACGTTGGCGCATCTTCACCCATAATGTCCACATTCTCAACCTCCTCAGTTACAACCGGGAATGCTGCCTCTCAGTTTGTTCCCCGTGCTCAGATGCTCCAGGCGAGCTGGTCGTGTGAGAAGGAGTCGATCCTTAGGTAGTCTCAAGCTCGCTGCTAGACGAGCTATCACTAGGGGTAGAGCCAAATATATGTGGCGGGGGCTGGGAAGCCTCGGCTTCCGAGGCCTTTCCAGTCTTCGATCTTGTTTGCATTGCCAACTATACTTCAACATTAGTGTTAATACTGGCAATAAAGGGACATGTACCCCTCGTGTTGGTAACGACTAACATATGTGTGTAGTGTTGTGCGAAGAAAAGTAACATAAAGAAAAGTTCAAAATAGTCCAACAGTTCAAGTCCCAGTCTGAATGTAAGTTCTATCCTATGTGAAAGATTTGAAACCCTGCACGTGCAACCACTAGTGTATTGTAACGACTCGGGTTATTTACGACCTTGGATATCGGCATACAACACATGTCGATCATCCAAGAACCGTAAACACTAGATAGTCCATGAAAGAAATTAGAGGGTGTGAATATATAAGATAGAAACTTAGAATAGAAGAAGAACAAGAACATACAACGTCAGAATAAACACGAATCTCATAGCGGAACGAATAAATATATTTCATAACATAACTTTGAAATATAAATCTGTACTTGAATATACATATCATTTCCAAAGTACAGCACCTACAACACAGCGGAAAAACCATAGCTATATAATTCTGAAGCCTCCTACTCCAGCTCTTCAAGTATCTGTAAATCCCGACTACTTGACTACCCGTACAAAATTGGGCACCCAAGAGTTTAGGGAAAACAAAACAAAATAAACTCAGGGTCAGTCATGTGAATGGTGTGAGTAAACTCAAATTATTTGATTTAACTTTCAAAATCCTTTTGAAACAAAGGATAATCATAAGACCGGTCCACTCAAAAACATGGATGGTTTTTACCTTATGATAACCCAAATCATTAGTAAAACAATATTATTATGTTATTATAATAATGTCTAACACAAGTAATATCAATCTAGTAGAAACGCTTGCATTTAACGTTCTACATATATAATATACAATCAAAACCGCGGGCTCTTATTTGGGGAATGGATTCCAACAATGACAAGGTATGGATCCACCTTCTGCTCAGTGTACTCTAGAAGCGATACACTGGAGTTCAACAAGAATATCTTGCAACTCGGCCACACGTGACCGACCACTCATTTCACTTGAGTGTATCGAATATATTGTCACCTTACAGTTAGTAAACCAACATAACCATTCCCGAGAGATACAGAATTGAAAGAAGTAACAAATATGAATATTCTCTAGATGGTGACAATATACCCTACTTGGTTGCGAACCACTTAGCCATGCTCCCTGCCCGATTTCTGTCATTTCCCAGTTGATGAGGCTCGAGGTCAAAACGTATCTTTTAATGGATCACTCCTCCACATACTTCGAATGCCACATCGTCATACCGGTCAAATCACAAATTGATTTCCCCAAAAATACCACAGGTATAAGCTATGAGAAACGAATTCCTCCGCCACCAACGTAAATACGTTTGAAACGATCAACTTACGTGATCTACCAGATATACTCTGTCAAACATTCATCCATTCAAGTTGTCTTGGGACTGGACAAACAGAAGGCACTATTCTGTACACCCATCCTAGGCAATCTCTACCTAGGACTTATACAACAGCCCTTGCACTTTACTCTGACTTCAATTTGTCTTCGATCTATTTGATTCAAAACGCTAACGCCCATATGGAGTGGTTCTTTGGATAAGAAACCAACCGCTCTCTCCGTATTGACGACGGAAAAATGGTCAAAACTTTGATAGTCTACGATTTAACTATCAAGAAAAACACGTGTGCAAACAACGATATTATTTCCAGATGGAAATTTTATCGATCAATCATCATTTAACATTTATCTCTTTAGTTCATTAATTTACTTATCTCATGTTTCCGTATATTCTAAATTCTTATTTTCTATTATCAGAAAACATTTCTTATTCTTATTTGGAAAACATTTCCAAAACTCCTTCACTGGATTTAAACAGATGTTTAAATCAAACATCGCCATGCCAACTTAAACATTTCACTCATTAACTAAATTCACTTAACCATCATTCACTATCAAACCTTACCATTCCTTAGTTAAGAAGGAAGTCAATCATGTTGGGGTATAATTACCTCTCAGACCTTAACTGAACAATGTTTTAACTTCGAAATAGTCAAAGTTTATCTTTTAAATCTTTAGCAAACTTCCTTATGTAACTCTCTTTCGAATAAATCTCTATTCAATAACTCTTTCCTTCAAATAAACTATATTCGATAATGTCTCTTCTTCGAATAACCTATATTCGAATAACTCTATTCAATTAACACTATTCGATTAACTCTAATCGATTTACTCTTATCAATTAGCTCTATTTGATTAACTCAATTCTATTAACTCTATTTGATTAACTCTATTGGATTAACTCTATTTGATTTTCCCTACTGGATTAACTATATTCAATTAACTCTAACTAATTTACTCTTATCAATTAACTCCATTCGAATAAACTATATTCGATTAACTCCTTTCGAATAACTAATATTCGATTAACTCCTTTCGAATAACTAATATTCGATAACTCCTTTCAAATAACTAATATTCGATTAACTTCTTTTGAATAACTAATATTCGATTAACTCCTTTCGAATAACTGGTATTCGATAACTCCTTTCGAATAACTAATATTCAATGACTCCTTTCGAATAACTAATATTCGATTAACTCCTTTCGAATAACTAATATTAGATTAACTCCTTTCGAATAACTAATATTCGATTAACTCCTTTAGAATAACTAATATTCGATTAACTCCTTTCGAATAACTAATATTTGATAACTCCTTTCGAATAACTACTATTCGATAACTCCTTTCGAATAACTACTATTTGATAACTCCTTTCGAATAACTAATATTCGATGAACTCCTTTCGAATAACTAATATTCGATTAACTCCTTTCGAATAACTAATATTCGATTTACTCCTTTCGAATAACTAATATTCGATTAACTCCTTTCGAATAACTAATATTCGATTAACTCCTTTCGAATAACTAATCTTCGATTACTCCTTTCGAATAACTAATATTCGTTAACTCCTTTCGAATAACTAATATTCGATGAACTCCTTTCGAATAACTAATATTCGATTAACTCCTCTAACTCATTTTGATTAACTCCTTTGATTAACTCTACATCCATATTCAGTTTTTCTTACTTCTCACTATAAGCCCTGACTTATATATTCTATTTATCCAATGATAAATATTTTATTTAATTTATAAAATATTATTTATAAATTAATCTTCTCAATCTATTGGTTACAACAGATTCTATTTAAAAACTTTGCTTTAAATCCATATCATGTTATACCCGTGTGCGAAGCACGGGTCTAAACTTTCCTGATGTAAAATTCTATTCATTTGCCAAATATTTCCTTATATGACATTCCTTTCATTTCCCAATAAATCCTTTTTATAAATCTATTTATTTTCTAAATAAACATTTTCTTTTTATAACTCTATTTATGAATGTTTTACCAATATTTCTCTTCCTATTTTATTTGTAAATGTTTTACAAATATTTCTCTTTCTGTTTTATTTGTAAATGTTTTGTAAATATTTCTCTTTCCATTTGTTTTACAAATATTTCTCTTTATATTTGTTTTACAAATAATTTCCTTTATATTTGTTTTACAAATAATTTCCTTTATAAATACCCTTGATTTTATAAATATTCCTTTATATAAAATCCTTTGATTTTATAAATATTCTATTCCAATATACAGTTTGAAATCTTCCTTCTATATAAAATCTTTCGATTTTATATAATATTTTATTTCAATATAGTTATTGAAATTTTCCTTTTTCATCCCAGGGTTTTCTTACGGTATTTAAAATACCAAACAACAGTGATCGATATCATTCAAACACACATAATCAACAACAGATTATATATCACATCATATATCACAATATATGAAACAAAATAGTATTTTATATATTGAGGAACCCAGTTGGGTCCCTCCAACCTGTTTCCCTGCATTACAGATGTTAAACAATATAATTAACATCGATTTCATTTCGCTATGATATATTCTACGAAACAGAATCAATATTTGATTAACGATATATATATATATATATCATTATCTATAATTTCAACCAATACATAAGCAATTCAACCAAATAGTTAACACACAACAATCAACAGATAATTATCAGTTCTAAGAATATGTTATAGAAATATAACTGTTCAGAGTTAGTGAGTTTTACTCACATTGGACGATCATCATTAATAACGATAACCATCGCTTGATTCAGAAAGACAAATTATTTTGCGATAAATTGTAATGAGCTCTGATTTACTCCCAGTCAGTTCCATTGTGGAACCACCATCCATACGATCCCAACGGATCTTGTTTTGCTAAATTCTAATATAGTATGACCAAGTTATAACATTACGAAGTTAATACACTTTTATGTTAAATAAAAACTTGGATTTTATTTTTCATACGGACCTTGCCCTTTTCAAAATGTAGGCCCACTTACATTAATACCCAGCCCGCTCCCCTTTCTTCCCCCTTCACAACTTGAACCTGTATCCTCCTTCAGGAACTGTGCTTGCTTCCTTTAACCAAAACTCCTCCATCCCGCCATCGTCTGCCAACATGACCTCACCACTGAATTCGTTGCCTCAAGAGCTTCATATAGGACCTCAGCCCGTCGAGCTCGCTCCTCAAACCGCCACCGCGTCGAACTGCCAATCCTCTCGACCTCGTGCAACCACTGAACAAAAAATCCACCAAACAACCCAAAATGATACACACCGGTGCGGTTTCTCCCCATGAATCCCAATTCGAACTCGAAATCAGTCCTAAATGCCTCAATCGATTAAAAAGCTCAACCCTAGCTTAACATATACGTAATGTCCCATATTTTCTGGCCATTTTTTTGAAATATTCTATTTATTTAAAATATTGATTTGAATACATATAATCGATTTTAACCATTTGTTGTGGATATTTATTTATGTTAATAATATTTTAATTTCAAAATATTTGGGGAAAATGTTAAATTTGCTATATATCGTGAACGGGAAATTTTAACTGGTTTAATATTGTTCGTATTGAAATTATAGAAGCGATTTCGTTATTAAAACGATGTCAGAATGTTTAATTTATAATTTAAATATGCAACGAGCTGCAGCGGCATGGTAGTTCGTAATTTGGCATTTTGAACTTTAAACGGCTGTACAGGATTCAAAATAAGCCGGATTTTCTCGAAACAAGAAACGCTAGAATCTGTTTAACGATATTTTCCTAATGGAAAAGAGAAATCAAATTTTCATAGCGTAGATTTTATTTTATGTCCAAATCAAAATTTGAAAAGGTCGCTATGGAATTCCTTTAAATATTATAACGATTATTTATATAAAATAAATGGTTTTTAAATATTTATAATATCGATTTGGCTTGAAATTCAACCCAGGATATTTTATATTGGTAGCGTAAGAAATTCTGGTCGTATATGGCCAATTACAATATTTTATATATATTATATTGAAGTATTTTAAAATTGATTCATTTTATTTAAATTGGGCAGTTATAAAAGGGACTTTATTCAAACGACCTTCATTTTCGACGAAACAAATTTTATTGGGACCGCAACAGTAAATTATTGCTAGATTTCATGTGGCACGTCAATCGGGATTAATTTGTGAGCGTGGCAAAATAAAATGCAAATAAAATGACCATTTGGATGTGAACGAGCGCCATTTGAGCAAACGGACTCGGAATTCGACGAAACAAGTTTCATTAGGACAGTAACGTCAAATTATACTATGCGTCCATTCGCATCACAAACGGGGTTTGTAAGTGAGCACGGGGACAATAAACAGCGTTCAGAAATTGCGATAGACACGAAATAAAAATTGTTAGTCAATATCGCTTGTCACGTCAACTTAAAATATATTATTTTCGCACTATTTAAACACCTATAATCAGAATTTACCAACCCGTCTTTATTTTCCGTCCAGAAATTTAACAAAAATGTCCAGTTTACAAAATAATTTATATCTTGAAATATGTAATGAATTTTCCATGGGAATCTGAAGTGAAGTTGTAGATCGGGACCGTATCTACTTGCTGAGAAAAATTGGGGGTGATCGGGTGACTAAGGTGGCCGAAATCGACGAAGAAAGGCCAGATCCGAGTTTCGGTTTATGGCAAAATTCCCGACGCTGGAGGAGTTTCAGGTAGGGGGATCAGTGGCAAATGAAAGAGGGAAGACAGGGCTATCGATTGGTGGTTGTCTAGTGGTATGAAACGCTGTGTGGTGGTCGTGGGGTTGAGTTGAACGGAGCTTTTGATTTTGAGTTCGGTTTTGGGAGTGGCGGTCGGATTTAAGTGATTTCCGGCGGTTCTGGTCAGTGTCAGGTGGGGGTCTGTGAAGGTGATCAAAGCAGTGATGGAAGGCGGAGGAGCTGGTGGTGGTTTGGGGGGTCGACGTTGCTTGTGGTCCGAGAATTTGGTGTTTGAACGGAATTGGGGGAAAGGAGAAATCACGACTGTCGGAGTTGATCTGGGCCTCGGCATCACTGGCGATGGCACTGGAGGGTGGCGGCGTTCAGGTGCAATGGCCGAAGTGGCGTCAGGGCATCGGTAGGCGCGGGGGTAAGGGATTGGTGGCACCATGTTTTTTCAGGCGAGGTCAGAAGAGGAAGAACGAGTTTGAGGCTGGGGAGAAAAAGAAAACGCATTTTTCTCTTAACCAAGTGCTGACGTGGCAGGTTAACCTTAATTAAGGTAGTTAGTTTTAATTTATTTAATTAAATTATTTATTAGTTGTTAATTTATCGTATAATTTATATAAACTTGAAATGGCGATAAGTTCTCATACGTTAACGAAATCTGACGAAACTGGATCCATTGGGATCGTGGGGACGAGCTCTAGACGATGGCACTAACTAGGCACTGATCTGACGCAGTTAAATTTCAGATATTTTGGAATGTTCATTTCAAATTAAAGAGAACAAACGCGTCAACCGTCAACCGAATAAATCTGGTGAGTTAATTCTCACACCTTCTGGAATCCTGTATGTGGTAAATTCATATTAAAATATAATTTACCATTTAAAAGTATAAATTGGTTGATTGGTTTCTATTGGTTGTTATTGTTTGATTGGTTGCTGTTATTTATATTTAATCGTTTTAAATTAGTAGATCATATGAAATTTATTTCATATATTGTTATGGAATGTGTAACGAGCTGTGATGCAGGGCAGAGCAGGTTAGAGGGATCCGACCGGATTCCTCAAATATTATATATGTTGTTTGTTTGTTTATATTGTTGATATATGAACTGATTGAACCCCATATGGTAGTAAAACCTGTTTTGAGCGTGATGGTTGATAAATATTCACCTGTGTTGTGTTTAAAATCAATCTACAGTATTGCTTGAGTGGTTGGCATTGAATGGCCTAAATTGTACTGTTTTTAACCGTCGTTCTACCGTAAGGCGAATTGACGTAGATTTTAAGTATAAAATTTTTATAACTAAACTGGAGTCTTTAGTTATTTATATAGATAATTAAATTAGAAATTTATAAATAAATATTTTTTTGAGTTTATAAAAGAAATTATTTAAAAAGGTTTATGATTTGTACATGTTCTAAATACAAAGAGGCAGCAAATATACCTACAGGTTGTAAAATGTAATAAGTGTATGGTTTAAACAATTATATAGTGGTTTTTTTTAATTAATTAAGCTATTTAATTAAAAAAGGGAAATGACAAGAAAAAATCAGTAATATAGTTAATATTAAAGTTAATTTTTATTTTATAATAATTAAGGTGATAACTTGTAATTGGGATTTAATGTAGAAAGTGATTAAGTGTTTAATTAAAGAGGGGGCGATAAGTGGTTTATAAAGGAATTTATAATCTAAGTTTCCAAACGAAAAATGTAAATAGAATTGGTAAGTGAATTGCAGGGATTTAAATACGATTTTACTTAATTGTAATATTAAGTAAAGAGAACCAAATTGAATTGAATTATATTAAAGAAGGGGGTAAATAGTCATTACTTATGAAATCCAAGACCAAGGTCTATATTAAGAATGCCAATAGATTGAAGTAAATTATTTGACAGGAGATTTTGATTATAAATCAAAATGTTATGAGTGAAATAATGATTTAAGTTAAAGGAGGTGTTTTAGTTAATATCGACTTAATTAAAGGAATTGAGTAAAGAGAGTTTTGAACGAGGATTTCAAATATAACAAACGGTTTATAAAACCAGATTTGAAATCGTGATGGTAAACAAGTTTTATAAGGGTTTAAGTTACAAACTGGTATTCATTCTAAGATAAGAACGTTGTCGATCAAGGTCTGAGAGGTAAATAAAATACCCCAACTTGAACGGCTTCATTATTTTTGAGGAATGGTATTAGTTTAGAACGAGTAAAGAGAGCGGTAATTGATGTGATATCCCATATGAGAAGAATATGGAACATGAGTGCGAGATTTTGAAATATAAATAAATACTAAAATGTTAGTTACAACGTAAATAGAAGTATTTGGTTTTAAATTATAGTTTGCCGTTTGCTTTGCCATATCAAGAATCGATAATTTGTCATATACTATTAATTATAATACATATATGAATATATCGTGATGCCATAATTTAAGAAAAGGGAAAAAAGATTTTTTATAATGATATACCCAATATGAAAGGGAATGGAAAGTTAAGCATTTCATATTCTGAAATGTATAAAATAGTTTTGTTATAATAAAATAAGGATAAATATGGTGTTTATATTTTAGGGGAAGATTTAGAAGTTATCAACAAATTTGTTAAATATATTTTAAACACGCCAAGTCATGCCAAGAACCAAATCAATAAACCCATTCACACTATTGTTATTTGATAGTTAAATCACCGACTATCAAACCTGACCAATACGATTGTTGGTACGGAAAGACCGGGATTGAATTTATATTCGAAAACCATTACGACCAGCAAATACGTGAAGACGCTGATTGAAGATAGAGCAAGTGAAGACCGTGGATCTTCATAAGTGGAAGGATTACTTGTCGAATATTCTCTGTGTTGCAACACAGATATATTCTGACGTGATTCGGTCGTGGTTGAGATTTTACGGATTGTAAGGACTACTCGCTACTGATCCTTGGAGTGATTCCTATATAAGGATGCGGTAGGAGGGTACCTTCGGTTCATCCTGTTCATGGATGACTTGTATGGACGAATGTATGACAGAGTATTTCCAATGGGCCACGTACGTTGATTTCTTCAAACGTGTCATAGTTGGTTAGCTCCCAACTAGGATATTTTTGTGAACGTCAATTAGTGATATCCAGAGGATCTGACAATGTGGCATTCAAAGTGAATTGTGCCCAGATGTTCTAGAGGGAAATTCTAGCCTCAAGCCTCATCAACCGGGAAATGATAAAAATCGGGCAGGCAGCATGGCTATGTAGGTCGCTCCCATTAGGGTGTATAATCACCTATATAGAGAAAATCCATTTGCTTCTTTAATCTATATTCGATGCTGTCCCTTTTCGGGAGACGGTTGCTGATCCCAACCGTCGGTGATATATATATTCGATACACTCAAGCGAAATGAGTGGTCGGTCATGTGTGGGCCGGGTTGCAAGACGTTCTTGTTGAACCCATTGTATTCGCCTCTAGAGATACACTATCGGCAGGTCGTCCCATACCTTGTCAAGTTGGAATCCAATCCCCAATAAGCGCCCGTGGTTTTTGATTGTATAATATATATGTGGAGCGTGAGATGCAAGCGTTCCACTAGATTGTTAATTATTTGTATTTAGACATTATGATAATATCAGAATAAGTTATGATTTCAAAAACGTTTTGGATTATAGTAAGGTAAAAACCATCCATGTTTATGTGTGGGCTGGTCTTACTATTATCCTTTGATTTCATAAGGGATTTTCCCAAAGTTAAACAAATTGTTTGTGCTATGAATTTATCACTGAAAGTATTCCATACTGACCCGGTGAATTTTGCTTTGCTTCAAATGTGCTCGGGTTAGACCGAGTATATTTCCTGGTTAGGTTTCACTTGGAGTTTCAGGAGCTGGAAGCAGGAGGTTTCACCGCTAGTTATATAATGTTATTATTCCGGTGTGTCTGATATATGTTTTACTCTGATGTTAGTATGTGTATACAGTTCTTTTGTATAAAAAGATTTGTTATATTATATTTTATCTGTTCCGCTGTGAGATTCTGATGTGGTGTTCTTCTTCTTTCTTCTATTCTAATATTCTTTCTTTCTTTTCTCACCCTCTAATTTCTTTCTATTGACAATCTGGGGTTCGATACTCGGATTTTTGGCAAGTAATACAGGTTTATGTATTATTGTCGAAAATTCGAGCGTCGAATTTTTCCCTGGGTCGTTACAATATACCTACGTTGTACGATCTCGCACACTGGAAACTGACGTCGAACTCGAAACAAATCACACAGAGTCGAAGAAAATCTCAAGGGGAATTCAATCATATGTATCTTATGATTTATAAAATATTGTATGATTTTCTAAAAATCTTTGAACTGAGAATTTATTGCGTTTTATTTTTTCAGCAGTGGAGGCGCGTTATTTGACTGTGTGAGGATTTAACTAGGGTTAGAATAGTTTTAAGGGTATTTATAGGAAATTTAAATATTTTATTTTT
The DNA here is from genome assembly GCA_030737875.1 of Allium sativum. Taxonomy (NCBI): domain Eukaryota; kingdom Viridiplantae; phylum Streptophyta; class Magnoliopsida; order Asparagales; family Amaryllidaceae; genus Allium; species Allium sativum. The sequence goes on along the minus strand of CM060927.1, from coordinate 154,352,310 downwards.
AATTGATTATTTTATTCAATTTTAATCAATCGTATTTGTCCTCTAAAATTCATGTGATCACATACGATACCCAAAAATCACGAAACTGGACATGCAACTAGAGTTCGACGTTACGGACCCAATGAAACTGGTTTCGTCAAATTCCGAATCCGTTTGCTCACACAGCGTATTTTTAACTCCTTTCGAATAACTAATATTCAATAACTCCTTTTGAATAACTGATATTCGATTAACTCCTTTTGAATAACTCCTTTCGAATAACTAATATTCAATAACTCCTTTCGAATAACTAATATTCGATTAACTCCTTTCGAATAACTAATATTCGATTAACTCCTCTAACTCATTTTGATTAACACATTTTGATTAACTCCTTTGATTAACTCTACGTTCATATTCAGTTTCAAATATCGATGTTGAAATTGATTCTTACTTCTCTATATAAGCCCTGACTTATATATTCTATTTATCCAATGATAAATATTTTATCTAATTTATAAAAAATTATTTATAAATTAATCTTCTCAATCTATTGGTTACAGCAGATTCTATTTAAAATATTTACTTTAAATCCATATCATGTTATACCCGTGTGCGAAGCACGGGTCTAAACTTTCCTGATGTAAAATTCTATTCATTTGCCAAATATTTCCTTATATGACATTCCTTTCATTTCCCAATAAATCCCTTTTATAACTCTATTTATTTTCTAAATAAACATTTCCTTTTTATAACTCTATTTATAAATGTTTTACCAATATTTCTCTTTCTGTTTTATTTGTAAATGTTTTACAAATATTTCTCTTTCTATTTTATTTGTAAATGTTTTGCAAATATTTCTCTTTCTATTTGTTTTACAAATATTTCCCTTTATATTTGTTTTACAAATAATTTCCTTTATATTTGTTTTACAAATAATTTCCTTTATAAAATCCCTTGATTTTATAAATATTCCTTTATATAAAATCCTTTGATTTTATAAATATTCTATTCCAATATACAGTTTGAAATCTTCCTTCTATATAAAATCTTTCTATTTTATATAATATTTTATTTCAATATAGTTATTGAAATTTTCCTTTTTCATCCCAGGGTTTTCTTACGGTATTTAAAATACCAAACAACAGTGATCGATATCATTCAAGCACATATAATCAACAACATATTATATATCACATCATATATCACAATATATGAAACAAAACAGTATTTTATATATTGAGGAACCCAGTTGGGTCCCTCCACCTGTTGCCCTGCTTCACAGATGTTAAACAATATAATTAACATCGATTTCATTTCACTATGAAATATTCTGCTAAACAGAATCAATATTTGATTAACGATTTATATATATATCGTTATCTATAATTTCAACCAATACATAAGCAATTCAACCAAACAGTTAACACACAGCAATCAACAGATAATTTTCAGTTCTAAGAATACGTTATAGAAATATAATTGTTTAGAGTTGGTGAGTTTTACTCACATTGGATGATCATCGTTAATAACGATAACCATCGCTTGATTCAGACAGACAATTTATTTTGCGATAAATTGTAACAAGCTCTGATTCGCTCCCAGTTAGTTCCATTGTGGAGCCACCGTCCATACGATCCCAACGGATCTTTTTTTGCTAAATTCTAATATCGTATGACCAAGTTATAACATTACGAAGTTAATACACTTTTATGTTAAATAAAAACTTGTATTTTATTTTTCAAATGGGCCTTGCCCTTTTCAAAATGTAGACCCACTTGCATTAATACCCAGCCCGCTCCCCCTTCTTCCTCCTTCACAACTTGAACCCGTATCCTCCTTCAGGAACTACGCTTGATACCTTTAACCAAAACTCCTTCATCTCGCCATCGTCTGCCAACATGACCTCACCACTGAATTCGTTGCCTCAAGAGCTTCATATAGGACCTCAGCCCGTCGAGCTCGCACCTCAAACCACCACCGCGTCGAACTGCCAACCCTTTCGACCTCGTGCAACCACCGAACAAAAAATCCACCAAACAACCCAAAATGATACACACCAGTGCGGTTTCCCCCCATGAATCCTAATTCGAACTCAAAATTAGTCCTAAATGCCTCAATCGATTAAAATGCTCAACCCTAGCTTAACATATACCTACAATGTACGATCTCGCACACCAGAAACTGACGTCGAACTCAAAACAAATCACATAGAGTCGAAGAAAATCTCAAGGGGAATTCAATCATATGTATTTTATGATTTATAAAATATTGTATGATTTTCTAAAAATCTTTGAAATGAGAATTTCTTGCATTTTATTTTTTCAGCAGTGGAGGCGCGTTGTTTGACTATAGGAGGATTTAACTGGGGTTAGAATAGTTGTAAGGATATTTATAGGAATTTTAAATATTTTATTTTATTTTTAATTGAATATTTTATTCAATTTTAATCAATCGCTAATCGTATTCGTCCTCTAAAATTCCTGTGATCACATACGATACCAAAAAATCACGGAACTGGACATACAACTAGAGTTTGACGTTACAGACCCAACAAAACTGGTTTTGTCGAATTCTGACTCCGTTTGCTCACACAGCGTATTTTTAACCGTCAACATACTGATTGTTTTTCACATTAAAAATTCGTACGGCCACACACTGACTCTAAAAGTCATGAAACTTGATATCTAGCAATAAATTAATATTACGAATCCAACAAAATTAGTTTCGTCGAAAACGGAGGTCATTTGCAAAACTGACTATTTTTAAAGCTTTAAATAACCCATTTAAATATATAAAAATATTTAAATTAAATATTTAAAAATAAATATTATCGTATATATTCACAATAGAATATCATACAGCTCCACTGGGATTTACAACTCGATATTCAAATCCCAGTTGAATCGATATTCAAATTTATATTGAAATTCCTTTTATATATCGTTATAAATTATAAAGGAATTCCATAGCGACTTTTCTGAAATTTGATTTGGACATAAATCAAAATCTACACAATGAAATCCCGATTTTTCTCTTCCACTAGAAAAATATACTTCACCAACTCCGAACGTTTCTTGTTTCATAGAAATTTGATTTAAAACGAATTATGTATTTTCAGTTGAAGTTCGAATCGCCAAATAGCGAATTGTCATGCCATTTGGAGCTCGATTTTAATTATAATATAATTATACGTTCAAACTGTCGTTCAAATAATATATTCGTCATTCTAATTCAATTCTAAGCTGAATTAAATACTTTGAGTTGTCCAGTTCACATTGTATTGCCAATTCACTATTTCTGACTATTTCAGAAATTAAATATATTATTTAATTATTATATTAATTAAATATTCAATATAATTTAATTAAACGGCCATTTAATTCTCTAAATCACTATATAAATAATTAAATAAATTAATTATTATACCGTGAAAAATACGGGACATTACATGTATACAGTAGCGCTAAACGCGCGATTATACAATTGATATGTAAATCTGAAGATCGGCAGTCGGGAGGTCAAAGTCCTGGGCAGGAGAGAAAGGTGCCAACCCGTTTCAGAATCCAAAGCTCCGGGCCTCGAAGTCTGAATTTTCGAACCCCTCCAGGTTCGAAATTTTGAACCCCTCAGAATCGAAATTTCAAGCCCTACTGGGTTCGAAAACTCAAACCTGAGGGTTTGGGAATCCGAACCTCCCGAGGTTCGAAAATTCGAACCCAAAGGTTCGAGAGTTTGAACCTATGGAGGTTCGAGACTTCGAACCCAGCTGGGTTCGAACTTCCATACCTTCTCCAAAGGCTCGGCAGCTCCGTCCCTCGCGTCGACACCCTCCAGCGATGCCATGGCCCTTCGACCTCCTTCCTCCTTGTTCCCTCGATCTCAGGCATTACCTAATTCGGGTTCGAAAGTTTTGGGTTCGAAATTTTCAGCTTCGGAGCTTTCACAACAATGGCGGCCAAGGAAGGAAATAATAGAAGGAATAAAATGTGGGGGGAGGCCTATTTATAAAAGGAAAGTTCATCCCTTCGTATTCTAGGGTCGGTTCGGAAATTTTGAACTTATTGGGTTTGAAATTTCGAACCCCCAGGGGTTTGAAAATTCGAACCTCCCGGGCTCGAAATTTCGAACCCCATGGGGTTCGAATGTTCACATCCAAAACAAAAAAAATCCGCGTCTCCGGGGTTGAAACATTGCGCCACGCTCTCTCATATACATACTTGTTGCGAATACATACCGACTCCCGCGCACCCACGGAGACTGCGCATTGCGGATACTTAGCGATTTGAGTACGGTGCCCCCCTCGACAAAGGCTCATTCTCAATTACAGAGCGAACAAGCCCAACAGCCAAACATTTTTTTCCTTTAATTTACAGGATTAATCAACAACTCAGCTATCATCTCAAACAATACAATGCACATCATGTCAAAAAGACGTACTTTGGGGGGCAAATGTTAACTGGCTTTTTGGTCCGATTCTCGGATGTACATCGGACACGCTCAACTCAACGCATCGCGTGAAGCTAAGGCCGAGAGAGAAGCCTAGGAGAGAAGAAAATAGGACCAAGAAGGGACCGCGCCGCTTAAAACCTCGCAGCGCCCAAAGAACATCCCCGAAATAAGGCCTCAGACCCCAAAGGAGTCGCAAACCTCGAGCGCCCGCACCTGCGTTTCTCGCGCCCCTCGAGAGGCGGACTTCGCACCAAACAGGGTGCGAAATTCGCACTTGGCAGATGCGAAATTTCGTACCCAACGGGTGCGAAATTCACGCTCACTACACCCCAGCGGGCGCGAAATTTCGCACCCAGTAGGCGCGAAATTTCGCACCCATCAGGCACGAAATTTCGCGCTTGAAGCCGGGTTCGAAATTTGTGCATGTATAAGTGGTTGGTGCAAATTTCTGCATGTGGTCCCCTATTCCTACCTAATCCTACCTAACCCTTCTCCTATAAATAGCCTATAGCCTCACACTTCAAAGGGGTTGGATTTCTATCACCTGGGACCTCCATAGAGCTTCATGAGCCTCATTAGTGGGATCTCCTATTTGAGGAAGAAGAAGGACTAAATAGTCTTTTTCCCAAATACCAAGCCTACGACAATTATGAAAGTGAATGTAATGAAAGTTCATGAGCATGCCCCTACTTTGTAATTCTTGAGTGATTAATAATATTCCAACGCCTTTCCAAAGTGGACGTAGGCCTTTACCGAGGCCGAACCACTATAAATTCTTTGTGTCATTTACCGCTTTCTCTTACATAGTCTTGCGACCATAACTACAATTCCTAGTAATAGGAATCCTTTGTGTTTTCGACATTTTTCGCCATTAACAATAGTTGTGTCCCCAATGCCTCCTATAGGACCTTCCAAAACTCACTGGTAAAGATGGGGTCTCTATCGCTAATAATACTAGAGGGAACTCCATGAAGTCAGACGATCTCTCTAAGATACAACTGATTCCAACCTAGCTACCGTCCTCTTACTCTTAACCAAAATGAAATGAGCACTCTTAGTCAACCTATCAACTATAACCCAAATATTGGTGTTGCCTTTCCTTGATCTGGGCAACCCATTTACAAAGTCCATCACAATGCTCTCTCACCTCCATTGTGGCACATCCAGAAGCTGAAGCAATCCACCAGGCTTCCTTTGCTCAGCCTTCACTCTCTGAATAGTCATGCATCTAGCCATGTACTCTGCCACGTCCTTCTTCATCCCTATCGATTGAAAGACCCTCCTCATGTTTCTATATATCTTATCACCTCCCGGATGGATGGTCATCCAAGAGTGATGAGCCTCCTCTAAAACTGATCTCAACAAATGATCAACTCGAGGAATACATAGTATACCATCACGATGTTGCCACCCTCTCCCATCCACATAATACCTAGCCGGGTGATTAGAGGTCTCTCCTATAGTCTGTCGGTCTATGATATCTGCTAACCACTGATCCTCGTGCTGAATGGATCCATATGCCCTAAAAGAGTAGGTCGCACCTCCAATGATGCCACTAATCCTAGTGCATTATCCGCAAATGGTCTAAAATTGAATGACGAGATCAACTCCAAACTCCACCACTCTACAAAATATGGTCTCAAAGTCATCCTTTGCCTACTCAGTGCATCTGCAACTATATTCCCCTTCCCTATAATATATGATATCTCAAAGTCATAGGATGCAAGAAATTCCATCCAGCGCTGCTATCGCAAATTAAGATCCTTTTATGAAAACAAATACTTGAGAGACTTATGGTCGGTGTATAGCTCAAACCTCTCACCTAATAAATAATGCCTCCAAGAATTAAGTACAAACTCTATCGCTGCTAGCTCCAAAACGTAGGCAGGTAATTCCTCTCATGTACCCTTCTACATAAGTACCGCACCTAAACCTGTGCCGCAAGCGTCCGTATATATAGTGAACATATTCGTTCCATCCATATGATTCAATACCAGAGATGATGTGAGAGCCTTCTTCAAGCTCAAGAATGCATCCTCGTGATCCATATCCCAAGCAAATACTAGTTTTTCTTCGTAAAGCGGGTAAGCGGAGCTGAGATCCACGCAAAATCCTTAATGAACTTCCGATATTATCCTGCTAAACCTAGAAAGCTCCTCACATCTTTCGCATTCTTAGGGGATTTCCAATCCTGTACTGCGAGTCTGCGACAACCTTAGCGGGATCCACCACTATACCATCTCTAGAGACAACATGCCCCAAGAACCTTACCTCTTTCCGCCAAATGTGGCACTTAGATAACTTCACCTTCGGTTGATGTGCACGAAGAGTACGGAGGACCTATCCCATGTGCAAGGCGTGCTCATCCTCGCTCCTCGAGAACACCAAAATATCATCAACAAACACAACCGCAAACTTATTTAGGGACTCCCGAAATACCCGACTCATCAAATCAACAAAATACGTCGGTGTATTGGTTAGACCAAATGGCATAACCAACCACTTAAAGAATAGGTCTGCAGTCCTAAAGACAGTATTATCTATGCTATTATCCGCTACCCTAAGCTGATGAAAACTTGTAGCCACATCCAACCGCAAAAAAATTAAGCGCCTACCAATTGATCAAACAAGTCATATATCCGAGGGAGTGGGTGTCTATTCTTTTTCGTGAGCTTGTTCAGTTCTCTATAACCCATATATAGGTGAAGAGAGCTGTCTGCCTTAGTCGCAAAGACGATTGGTGCTCCCCACTCAGAAATACTCCATCTAACAAACCCTTTCTCTAACAACTCACCCACCTACTTAAGCTTCTTCCTCTCCCTGGAATCATGTGGCACACTGGCAATGCAACAGACTTGACATTCTCTATCAAGTATATCTAGAAATTAATCTCACGCTTAGGAGGTAACACTCTCACCTCCTCTAATACATCCGGAAAGTCTCTAACTAGGGGCACCAAACTGAGATCGTCTATCGAAGCATCTAAGGAATCCAAGAAAATGAGCATAATCGACCCTCGCGGGTCATAAGAAATCTCGAGAGTCCTACCATGGAACATCAAAAGCCTTACCACTCTCCTCTTTAAGTCAAGGATGGCGCCATACATGGCCTGCCGATCCTTCCCTAGAATAAGCTTGTAACCCATGAAACCCAGTACATATGCTTCACAATCAAACTTGATGCCAAGAATAGAAATCCTCAAACCCCTACACATCATTGATTGGTAAGCCGTACCTCTATAGGGTTTGAAACAGCTGCTGGATTCGAAATTATAGAAGTACCTACGTGTAGACTATTAACAACAAAATTGGATATGAAAGAATGTGAAGCACTGGAATCGAACAAGGTCCTAATAAGGAAGTCGAAAAGAGAAATTAAACCTTCTATAGTGACCTTCCTACCTCTGTCCTGACCATTACCATCGGTCTGAGCCTCCTCAAACGCATGAACCTCTGCTCCAGATGGACCTACTCCCTGTCCTTATCTCTAAGGGGACTGTCTGCTATAATATCCCATCTGTCCGCACTGAAAGCAAGCACCCTTCTTAGTTGTCTTATTGCAATCTTTGACGAAGTACGCCATCTTACCACACTTATGGCACTTCACCTCTTTCTTGATTTGTACTTTATTTGGCTTCTCTCCCTTTTTCTTTCCACCTTTCTTGGGCTACCACTTTTTCTTCCCAAAACCTGTTTTGGCCACCTCAGTTTTTGCCTTATGTGTACTCTCCTTCCCGCCCTCTTGCGTACGGGTAATCTCTACCAGAGCCTTAAAAGTCACTCGCACAGGAATGTGTGTTAGTGCTAGTCCTTGGAGGGGTTGGTTTAGCCCCCTCGCAAACCTCAATGCCTTCTTATGTGCAGTATTAACTAGATCCAAGCCAAATCTTGTCGACTCGTTGAAGCTACTCACATACTTCTTAATCGAGATATCACCCTGTCTCAGACTCAAGAATCTTTACAGTTGCATCCCTTCTTCACACTACAAAAAAAATTATCATCAATAACACCATTTAATAACAGTTTATTCTAACGTGTTATTATTAACAATTTATTGTTTATATCTCAAGTCAATTTGTTTTCACATTCACGTGTGTAACGCTGAACTCTACATGAAAATTGTCTCCCTCCAAAACAACAAATTTCTCCGCTATCTCCCTCCAAAACCACAAATTCCTTCATTCCATCTCCCTCCAAAAATGGAAAACTTTGCTCCAAATCTCTGGAAATAAAGCAAACTTCGCTAGTCTTCATAATCTCTGCATCCAACCTATAGCAGTCATGGTGCTTCTCTGTGTTTTGGAAAGAAAGCAAACTTTGCCCAAATTTAACTCCTCCCTTCTCCGATATTGTTTTCCGTGATGCCTCGAATTTGGCAGCTTTCTTCTCTTCTCCGATGTTGTTTTCCCCTTCAAATCTAATGTTGTTTTCCTCCTATTTCTCTGTCGCTTTAAATTCCAAATAAAACCTAATTTCATCGTTGCTGATTTTTCTTTTGAATTCAACAACTTTTATACCATCTTAGGAAAAAATTACGTCGATGTACAAAATAACCTTCCTGTCTAAGAATTATTAAAGGAGCTAAACCTGGAAACGGAAGAAAAAAGGTAAAGGTTTTTATTTTTCTGAATTTTATTTTGTTATCGAATCTCTAACGTCTGAATTGTGCGATTCAGGAGTATTATATTTTTTCAAGTGCAATAATATAAATTTATATTGACAGTAACTTTTTATCATTCATATTACTTGGAAGAACCCCCACACTTTGCTGCTTCTGCTTGCTTTACTAGACCTTCTAATTTTCCTGAATTGTTTTTTTGAATTAATTAATGGTTATAGATCAATTACTACTATTTGTTTTAATTCTAGCACATTGAGATTTAGTTTTTGGTTTGAGTTTTAGATGTTCAATATTTGTCATTTTGGATACAAATTGTTTTTGATCTTTTTGATATATTGAGGAATTTTAGCACTTTAAAATTTCAGAACCTTTTCTATCTCTATATTCATGCATCTTCGATTGAGAAATGATCAGTGTTTGGTAAGAAAAAAAATCACTTTATCATAACTCAGCCAGCTATGTTATCACAGCTACACATTAATTGATCCAGTTGCTCCAATAATTTGATTTCTTAACATAAAGTTTACAAAGCTTTTCTATGATTTTGATTCTGATTTGGATAATTCAGACTATTTAGAATTGAATTTGAGTTTTGGACACTCCAAGCATTGGTAATGGAGCAAAAAATTCTTCAACCAAGAACTAAACCCTGGTCTGTATGGTGGCAAGGTGTTACTTGACCTATAGACCACTAGGGCGTAATGAAATATGGGACTTTGGTTATTTTGTTTTATTTATATGGTTATTGATAGGTTATTATATTTCCAATTTCTAGCTAAAAATAAGTGGAACAACTTGTTTGACTTGTCCTGAGTGTTATTACTATTGTTCTGATTTATAACTTTGCGTACTAAGCATTGGTCTTTTTGTATCCATTATCATATTAAACTTTATTTAAATAATTATTGTACTAAATGATTATTCAAATTAGAACATTAGGTAAATCAAGAAATAATATGTACATAATAAGAACTCATAGCCACAACCAAGCTTTAATTATGATCAGCTCTGCGGGTCATTTAATAATTTTTGATGAAAACACTGTCATATGTGAGAGGGTAATATATTTATATGGATGCACACACACAGAGAGACACACAAACACGTTGAAATGTTTTTGGCATCATGTTATTACCTTTCAAAACAAGATCTTGACTGAAATAAGGATCCGAGGAAAGTTATAGTGCCTAAAGGGATGAGGAAGAAAGGGAAGAATAAGTTTGTAAATGCAGAGGAAAGGAGCAAGTATTAGATTGAAAAGGCGAAGATAAAGGAAGCATGAAACAACGAAGGTTGTTTATAAACCATGCAAACATGGTCACGTTCACGAGTATGCAAAAGTAATATCTAGGGTAAGTGTTGGAGAACCACTATAAATTATCCAAAACAATACAACACTATTTTATAGTTGGAAGGATTACGTTCAACCTCAAATTCTGCAGTCTATCGATACACTGTCCAAGAAAAAAGCTCTTGAGATATCAAAATATGAGCAATCACTTGAGACTATAAGGCATTTAATTATAGTATTCGAGAAAGAACTGGAACTTTATTATAAACATGTTGCTTTATAAGGAACCTTCTAACTTGGGTTTAGTTCATGGAGACAAGAAGATTAACAGCCCAGCATGGAAACATTAGATTCGAAAAATAAAGATATCGTTAAGTCATCTAGTGATGATATATATACGCACACACATCAACGGATATCTTAGATGTCGATACTTCTGATGTTTATGACAGCCTGTTAAATTTACTTTTATTAGGATTTATCTGACTAAAGTCCTTCTAGAATGAGTCATTGGCTTCAGCTGTCTATTTTTTCCTTCTCCTTTGAAGTAATTGTCCAGTAACATCCTTGTTCACCATGAAAGAAAATTTCTTTCTCATTCATTAAAATTTATGCGGTTATGTTGCACCCTAGCATCATAGTACATAAGCTGATGCCCAACTCATTCCATCTCCTTACGGCCTGCTACGCCTCGGCCACTTCCTACTAGTGCAACACCTCTCCTTTCAGTTGCCAGGTGACCAACTGAATCCTCCTCATATCGTCAAGCTCTAATAATCCAAATACACGATCGACCTCTCTAAGACAATCACGAGCATCAACAAAACTCTCTGATCCAAGAAATATCTTGCCGTCCATAATAGAAAAATCCTTACAAAACTTAGAAAAATAAGCCACTGGATTTGGCGGGACTACCGCAGCTATAGTTGGGGGTTGGGAATTTCCTTGCCCTTCGGCAAGCGACGTAACTTCAACATACGTATGGAACCATGCCGGGATGGGAACACCCTTTAGAAAGTTGGGAGCCCCAAAATTGCTGAAAAGAAAGAAAAGAGACAAGGATTCAAAAAGGAATCAAGGGAATATTGTAGTTGAGGGGATATTTTTCGAAAACAAGTTTTACTTGAAAATACTTTTCTTTTGAAATCAATTTTTTTCAAAAAAAAAAATCTCTGATCTTGTAACCTTAGGCTTTGATACCAAATGAAACACCCCACGCCACTTAACGTCACCCATATGAGTATGCGCCGAGGTTTATGAAGCACTCAGGTATAAAGTAACAACACAGAGACTAAAATTCACAAGACAAAAATATATAATAACAACATAAATTTTAAAACAACAATTAATAAAGAAATTCAAATCACAGTGGTTATTACATTTTCAAAGTACTAAATAGGCATCAACATGAAACCAAATGCATTATCTTGTATCATAGTACATAAGTAAACCCGTCCCTCTTAATATCAACACAATAACCAGAAAATGAGAAATGAACCAATACATGAATCTGAAATGAGTTTGAATCCAAGCTGAATTAAACAATCAAGAATCACTGCTGAGACCCTCCACCCTGCGAACCTTAGGGGGAAAGGAAGAGAGAAGGAAAAAACAAACTAGGTAATACATACGTCTAGTGAGTTCTAGTAATTTCTAGTATGAGCATAGGTTAAGAAAGTATCAGACAGATGAACAGTTTTAAAAACATAAGACATAAAGGTACAAAGGTATAAAGGCGGTAAACAAAGTTAAGCACGGATAAGGATTGGCTTTTAATTCATATTCGAGATTGTTTTCCCCAGTCAACTCTTATAACCACAATGTGATAACCTATACTAGCTACGGAACTCTGGGTTATCAAAGCCGAACCCATCAACTAAAAGGACACAGCAGTTAGTCAAACGCGTTATAGAGACTTAGGTGGCGTTTGGTTTATTTAAGTTTTGAGTTTTCAACATCAATTTCGAAAGATGCGAAGATTTGAAGGGTAACAGAGATGACGGACTAAAGACGGGGGGTGATGAAGGGGATGAAAGATGGTTGATGGATGAACATAACGTCGATGTTCGGTTGTTTCTTAAAATACGGAAAATGATAAAAAGTTGTTTTTTGTTCTGTATGTTAACTTCGTTTTGTAAAATGATCGTTTTTCACGATATGCATGCGTCGTTCATACTTTTGTACATGCGAAAACCAAAAACTAAAAATAAAAAGAGAACGCACCCTTATTTTCCCCAATCGGCACGATGCATGCTCATCGTCCCGTCGGAACGCGCTCATACCCACCTTGTTTGGACCCCTTACTATCTAGTGCAGTAAAGCGTGCTCTCGCCTCTTTCTAGTGTGAGACCTCCATAGGTGATAATAGGGATACTGCCTGTTACGTGTCCCTAAAAAAATATGCAATCGACACAAGTCTCCCCTTAGACTTGGTCCCCATTTATTTTTCTATTAGGCCACTTATTTTCCCCAATCAGCCCTACTTTGCCGAAAAGGACCTATGAGCCACTTATTTTCCTCAATCAGCCCCACGCTACTAGAATGGACTCCACTATCTTAGCTTATTAATTTTATCTTTAATTTAACTTAACATAATTTAAGTTGATTAATAAGCCCAATATAACTTAATGTTATATTCCTAGGTTGTATTAAACATTCCTAATAATGTTTATCTTTTTATACAAACTAACCCCACGTTACTTAGTGTCTAACTAAGTTAATCCTACTCTATTTTATGTGTTTGCATGTTATCTAATTACATATTAAGTTTTATCCCCAGTTTATAGTCCAATACTAATTATAATATTTGATCATTTCTAACATGCCCAACTATCCCTTTTTATTCAATTTCAATATTGTTCCAATTTTAATGCAAAATAATGATAAAGGCCTAGGCTCTCTTTAGTCCCAGGCTCTGCGCTAAAAGAAAAAGGGAAATGGTCTAGGCTACTCACAAGGCCTAGACTCAAAAATAAGCAAACAAATAAAATAGGACATAGCCCGAAATGTAAATAAAACCACAATAAAGAAGGGGATAAGAGAAGGAGAATTACTTATAAATAGTAAATAACTGGAAAGAAATAGGCATAGACAGTAAATATATTACAGTAACTTTACATAAAAACAAAACACATAAATACTATAAATAACCGTAAAATTTAAACTATTTAACTATTTAAAATTTCGTACTTAAATCACTAATCAAGAAATCAAATAATAACTCACAGATATGACGAAGAGAGCTTCCTCTATGGCCTTTCTTATTCGAGCAAAACCTCCGCCTCTAGAAGTATTTATAAAATAAATATTAAAATTATGGAACTTTTTTATCCCTATAAAAATTTAATTATTTGGCCCTTCCTAATTTTCAGGAAAGGCCTAGGGAAGAAGAAGAGAGAAAGAATGGATGTAAAGAAATGAGAGTAGCTCTACTGGTTTATTTATAAGGTTTACTGGGCATCCTCAACCATCCAAATTTAGGATTAAATCTTGGCCAGCCACATCACTGGACCAATAAGAAAGAGCCAAGTCATCCTTTGGTTCAAAATAGACCAATAAAACAAAGCCATGTCACTAAAATAACATATGAATATTACCATCGTTCACTGAATATCATGTGCGCACCAAGGCACGCAGTTAGTACGCCTAGGGTCGACCCATATCCGCCTTGTGTTGACCCAGGGTCGACCCAAGTATTGTCCAGGTCGACACATGGTCGACCCAAACGGGACTCGGTCGTCTCACTCACCTATTATAGTCTATTTATTTTTAATATATAAATTATTCTTTTAGCTTATCTTCTTTAATTCATAACTTATTTATATTAACTCCAATTTCAACAAACCATGTGTCTAAATTTATCAAAAAAATATAACGGATCTAATGGTGCTAGTCCCTTTTTCCAATTCTGAAATTTATTCTAATTAATATTTAGTTTATTACCCTTTTATATTTAATTAATTTTTATTAAAATTCGGAGTGTTCCAACGGGATTACCGTTATTACCCTTATACCTTTTATAAACATTGTCGTAGATATTGCATATAAAACACCGGTAAAACGGTCCGTGGATAGGGATGCACCACTGTATGACAACTTTAAATCAAAATCATAAGGGGCTTTATTAGGATAATACGACAAGGCACACGAGATAATTTCCAGAGTAGGATTCTATCATTTTGTAGAGCCAGGCTGGTGGAAACGCATAGCCACAACTACCACCCACCTCGAACAACGCTTCCATAATTCATGGGGTGCACCCAAATTAGATCACAAAGTAATGGATATGGCATTGAAGAAGCATATTTGATTGGAGGAGAGACCCCACTTGGCCTTGATGTAGCTCTTGTATTAGTCATTCTAATTTTGACTCGAAAGCCAAAGCAATCCATCATCATTCTCTTACTTTATTCCAGTAGTGTTTGCCAAACTATCCAAGTTCATTCTAGATTCTGCACCATGTGCACAATTGTTAAAGTGATATCAATAATGATAGAGAGTATGTTAATACCGACTTCGGTCTCTTTAACTACCAAACACATACGTTTTCCATACCGTGGACATTTACATTTAAAATCATATTTCGATGTCATAAATCAATTTAACTTCAAGTATTAATTTTTTAACAACGTTCATTTGCAACTATTAAGTATGGTTTAGTTCCTAACTTCATATTATCAGACAATTCATTATCAAGTTGAAATTTCGACTTTTACATTTTTATTTCAAAAATATCATTATAAATCAAAATCCATTATCTTAAATTAATTCGGACATAATAGCTCTAATTGGAAATAAAATTTATTTGAAATAGTAAATTATATTTGAAAATGGTTTAATTTAAAATAGTTAATATATATATAATTCTAAATTTAATATAAAACAGTTTATTATAATATTTTAAAACAAAATAGTTATAAAATTTTACTAGTTAAAAATATAAATAGTTTTAAAACTATAATAGATCAAATAGTTTAAATCAAATAGTTTTAAAATAGTTTAATAGAAAATAGCACTAGTTCTGAATAAATTAAATATATTAATCCAATCTAAACCAGATATACTTACTTTAAATTTTGACTTATCGTTCATTTCATATTTAACCATTCACATTCAATTCAACTTAAATTAACTGGCACAAATTTTCTAATTTATTAGTTTACAATTTAAAATTTACAAATTTTATCCCATTACTTCAATTTGGTTCAAAGCTTACATTCAAAAAATCCGTTTTGTTTCATTATATTACTCAAACAATACTCAAAGTTTAGTTGTCAAGTGAATCTCCTAAATCAAATTTCCTCAACTCCAAAATCAATAAATTTAGCAAATAAAGTCTTATATCGACAAAATCTTCAAATCAAATATTTTCATTTACTTAATTAAACAAACTAAGTCGTAAAATTAAATCCTTAATTAAAATTATTAAATATTATATTATATTATACTAAAATTTTAAAATAAATATTTTTGAACAAAATAAATGTTTATATTAATTTTAAACATTAAAATAAATTATCATACTAGATTAATTTATATTATATTAACTTTGTTTACATTATGAAATTTAGTTTAAATTAAATCTTAACTTTAGATATTAAAATTTATAATTTTTTAATACAATAATTTTATTAAATCAAATTTTATGTTAAATTCTAGTTAAATATTTAAAACATAAACATAAACAAAATATTTAAGTTATATTTCAAAATTAATACATACTTATAAAATTTCAGAAGATAGTTTCTATTGACCAATGGTGTCCGTATATAATTTTCTACCCTATGGTCAAGTGAATCAGATATGTATCAGTTCAACCCGTTTAATTAAATTTCAAGATATATATCATTTCAAATAGTATTTAAACTGGATATCAAAAGGTATAGTGATTCGGGTATATATCATTTCAACTCATAATGATTTTCCTAAATCTACCCTCTATGGGGAACTTGTAGTATGAAAACATAAATAAAAAATATAACAATACTAATATGTCACATAACAAATTCATATTATGTCATTCGTGTCAATAACGATCATGACATATCATACGTGTCACAAATAAATATATATCACAAAATAACACAATTTCATGTTATGAATGCAATTTTAAATTTAACATAACAATCATGTCATTTAAAACAATCCTAACATTTCAATTTAACTGTTTACATGTTTTATATTATACTTTCATAAAATGTTAGTCAAGCATTAGATAAACACACCTTCCATGGAAATAAAGAGACTAGGATAATGATCACGGAACTAATCGGTACAATTGTGCTCTCTCTCTAACACCATGCAATGAATAAATCACAAATCAATATCCAAAGAAATTTAAAGGAAAAGAATAGAGGGTTTTTGGTTAATAAAGAAAGATTTTGATTTACACAAAGTTTACAAGATAGAACAAAATTTTGTATATTTTAAAATAGATTTTTGGATATGTTAGCTGATGAATTTGAAAAGGTAGTAAATAAAAAAGTTTTATAAAATTCTTTTCTCTTCAATTTAAAAAAGAAAAAAGAAAAATTGGATTTGGATTATTATAGAGGGTGTTATGACTGAAACAGTAACAGACATTTTAAGGTTAGAAATCTAGATCCGAAAATGTGTCTGAAAGATTCGTGATTTATGGGAAAATTATGGCCTCTTCAATACAAGTCAAAAATCTGGTAAAAATAAAAAAAAATCAGAAAGAGAAAAAAGCTAGTGAAGTCGGTTTTTGGGTTCGGGCCCGCAATTTTGGTTTGGGTCAGAGGTGGTCAGGTGTTTCTGGGTGGCGGTAGAATGCAGGTCAGGTCATGGGTGGTGGAGGCTTTGTCTTGTAGTGCTCGTATTTTGTACAAGAGAAGTGGAAAAGGTCAAATTAAACAAAATATGGAAAGCGAATGTAGGGATTTAAATTAAGGAGGTCTAGGGGATGATTGCTGGGTGGAGGTCAGGAATAAATGTGAGAAGGTGGTGAAGGTCTAGCGCCATGTCAAGAAGGAGGATGGAGAGTTTGATTATTTTAGGACTTATGGTTTTGATTCTAGATTTAGATTTTGAAATTCAAAATACCAAATAGTGAAAAAGAATAGAGAAACAAATTAAAAAATAAATTACTTAGGGATTTGGCATATAGAAATAGAGATTCATATTTGTGAAGGAGGTGTTTTACAAAGAGAAAAATGATTTACAAATAATGAAGGAAGAAATCCCAGTGAATGAAAAATGAGAAACACAAGAAAGAAAATAAGTATTATAACTTACCAAAGTATCTTTAAATTCAAACGTAAATGATAAGAGGAGTGAGGTGCAAAAATTTTCCCAAGAAGCCAAATAAATATTTTAACAAAGAGAGAAGGAGGACATGTAAGTACGAACACACAAATGATGTTTGTTTGCATGTTTTACACACTGTAAAACTCATATTTAAAGTAAACAGAAGTAGATTTTGACAAAATGAAAAATACTAAACAACTCAGAATCTAGAGTAGAGTCATAAAAAACAAGAAACTTTCGAACTAATTCATCATTTAACTATTTTCAAAATTTTAGTTTGTTACATGATAATTTTAGCTTTTTATTGAAAAATATTTCATAACATGTAATTTTTTGTCATAGGTCTTAGAGAAACTCTATATAGGACATAACAAGCACTAACTGTAACCTCAAGAAAAAATGCTTTGGTAAACCATAGTTATTTAATAAATTCTTGAACATTCTTATATTGTATGATTTTTCCTATCTATGACATCATTATGTTATCATGTGTGAAGACCCGTAACTTCCCCGTAAAGGAAAGCGTCGGATAGTTCGAGAACAAACCACAACAGAACGCATACAGAAGAACATTTCATTGCTTATTACAACAATGCATCAAATTACAAGAATATACAGAGTATAAATGAATATTACACAGAAATATCAGAGATTTAAATTACATTTAAATACATAGCAGCGGAAAATAATACAATACACAACTAGAAGGAGATATACGGATACAAAGCTTTCCGGATATCGTTCCAGCTGTAAACCAGGATCCTGTGAATATAAATCTGCAAAACCGAAACTACTAGCTGCCCGTGTCGAAAATAGGGGCACCCAGAGTTTAGGTTAAAACAATAAACTCCAGGTCAGTCATGTGACTGGTGTGAGAACTAAAACAGTTATTAATCTTTATTTTAAATCATTAGGTAAATCAAGGGACCACGCCGTATAACACGGAACGGGTTTCCTCCCAAGAATACCAGTGCATAGAACAAACAGCGCAATGCTAAAATAAAGAAAAATGAAGCTGTTATAAGACCCAGGTCCTATCACACAATGCAAACGCAAGCCGGGGGATAGGGTTTTCCCTTATAACAGCCAAAGAATGCTTGATACGTTTAAAACAAATCGTTTGATACCATAATAAGTGCATAGTGTATAAAACAACTTCAAATCATAAGTATCAATCATAGGTGACATGAGCGTCCCATGCCACTATGTCGCCATATATAGGTTTACAAATAAAACCGCAAAGTCACGTATTTGGAAATTGGATTTCCGTCTATGAACCGAGGCTAGGGGCAAGATCCTCAACCGATTCGAGACTGTCTAGCCCGAGCCTCAGGAACAGCCGCAACTGCCCCTTGGATCGTCAGGGCCGGTCCACACGGAGTGGATTATTATGCCTGAACAATACGTCTCCCCACCCTATGGGGTGTAAGTCTGGTCCGTCAGCCGACCAGAATGCATTCGGCCGAAACCGATATAACCGAGGCGCCTCGCAACAGCAACAACCACATAAGTCAAACTCGTCAGGGCGTGTAAAACCACTGACGCCACTTCTAGCTAGAAAGAAACGCATGCCCTCCCTGAGGTCCGTCTCCCGTTTTTGATTCATACCGGGTGTGAAACTCGCGAATCAAACGTTACACAAAGCTACGCCACAAAGGCCGTGCTTTGATCATCAACCACAAGACTTTGCTTTTCAACAGAAGCCTTGATCATTTGCATCTTAGCATGCCACACAGGCAAGCCATCCTATGCAACCGATATCAGTCACACAGAATGAAATCCGATGTCAGACACACAGTCCATTTACAAGTCCGTTCTGGGCCTGAACGAAACCGGAGGCACCTAGTACCCCGCATATCCATCGATCTCCAAGTACGTCTGGACGATCACTAACTGTTTCCATCTTCTTGGGTGTACAGCCCAATCAAGATCATCAGTTATCACCCAAACGACGTGAGGACCTCCGGTCTTCGACCATCGTCTTCATCTTCGACTTATCGTCGTATCAGTTATTCAGAATGGGATTAACCCGGTCTTTCCGAATAACTCGCGTATATATTATAAAAGTGTTACACAAACACAACATACGCCTCATTCCAATTCATCAGTCACTAACCGTAAATTAATCAAGAGAATAGTTCCCCAAATATTAACCCCGAAGGCCGAAACCAACATCAGATCAATATCCAGAAAACCATTCTGCTTGGCTAACCGACAGTTAGTTTCTAAATTTCACATTCAAATCTAATTAAAGATTTAACTATCGCCTGGAGCAAAACTGGTGATACTCCATTCTCGATCTTTTCAATCTAATTAAAGATTCATTAAAACTCCACTTAGTTTTAATCTTTTGACTGGGTTAAAGAATCAGTGTCATTTAAAAACACGGTTCACGATAAACCCAAAATCACATTCATTAATCGTCGGGTTAAAGAACAAGTGTTATTTAAAAACACTGTTCACGACAAACCCAAAAATCAATATCGATTCAATTCCAATTAAATATTATTTAATTGGCGCACTTCATTAAATCTAAATAAAAAGATTTAATCATTTCTCAATTGGGTTCAAGAACAGTGTTAGTGAAGACACCATTCACGACAAACCCAAATCACATTCATTAATTATCGGGTTAAAGAACAAGTGTTATTTAAAACACTGTTCACGACAAACCCAAAAATCAATATCGATTCAATTCCAATTAAATATTATTTAATTGGCGCACTTCATTAAATCTAAATAAAAAGATTTAATCTTTTCTCAACTGGGTTCAAGAACAGTGTTAGTGAAGACACCATTCACGACAAACCCACATCCCATTTGATATTCAATATAAGGCTCTGAATAGAAAATATATCGGCTTATATTCAATATCAAATTCTACGATTAACAAATGTCGTATTGGAAATAACGATATAAATATATATCTTTCAAATTTCCGTAACAACATCCGTATAATCCCGAAATCCAACATCGAAATATTCCGAAGACAATTTCGATTCAAATCCACTCCAATGCAATCATTGGAAATTTTGGTTATTTTCAAAACCCTTTTCAAATTCAATTTATTTATTTAAAAATAAATAGAATTATAATTCTAGTTCAAAACTAGTTCATTTCGATAAAAATCTATTTTTATCTTTTCAAATACGGAGTTTTTCATCCCAAATCTTCACAAATCATTTCTTATGATTTTACACAAATTATTACTATTTTTAATAATTTTATCAAGGCCCGTACAGTCGATTTCCATCAACGGCCATCGAACTGCACTTACAGCGACCTTTTTCGAATTTGATTTGGACATAATTCCAAATCCAACCGTTAGATTTCAAATTTCTAATATTCGTTAGAAAGCTCTTTTCGATACGAACCCAACGGTTCCGGTTTTAGGAGAATCCGACGGTCGGATCTCCCGTAATGTCCGTTTGAAATAAATGGTCGAAATTCGCGAACTGCCGCGGTGCGGCGCGTTCTATTCAGGCCATTATATTATATATATAATATATATATATCGTCGATTTTCTATTCAAAACGAATTATATAAATAGTTTAAAATTCGTTTCAAAATCTATTTCAACTTCCATTTCAATTCAAAGTAAAATTGAATTCTTCTTTTAAAAATTCGTTTCAAAATTCATTTCTATTCAATTCAAATTTCAATTCAATTTGAATTCATTTCAATTCACTTTCAATTCCATTTGAATTCGTTTTCAATTCAATTCATTTCGAGATCGTTTTCAATTCATTTTGAATTCGTTTTCAATTCAATTCATTTCGAAATCGTTTTCAATTCATTTTGAATTCGTTTTCAATTCAATTCATTTCGAGATCGTTTTCAATTCATTTCATTTCGAAATCGTTTTCAATTCAATTCATTTCGAAATCGTTTTCAATTCAATTCATTTCGAAATCGTTTTCAATTCAATTCATTTCGAGATCGTTTTCAATTCATTTCATTTCGAAATCGTTTTCAATTCATTTCATTTCGAGATCGTTTTCAATTCATTTCATTTCGAAATCGTTTTCAATTCAATTCATTTCGAGATCGTTTTCAATTCATTTCATTTCGAAATCGTTTTCAATTCAATTCATTTCGAAATCGTTTTCAATTCATTTTGAATTCGTTTTCAATTCAATTCATTTCGAAATCGTTTTCAATTCAATTCATTTCGAAATCTTTTTCAATTCAATTCTAAATGAATAAAATCGATATAAATATAGTTTACGTCAAAATGGCGTCAAACTAATCAACACGGCTTCATAAATTTCTATTTTCAAATATTCTATTTCAAATATTTCTTATTATCAAAATATTCTTTATTTTCATGATTGGAATGAGGCCCAATCAATTACCATATAAAGTTAATTATATGGATTTTCATACAACACATGTATATAATAGCATTGAAAATAATCAACCATCAACCAAAGTGCACTACACTGTAAAAGCATCAAATATAGATATTCAACGCTTATAACAGCCTGTCAATCAACCGATCGACATATTTAATAAATCAGGATGAGTGAACTTCAAATTTCATCCCAACACCCGTGTGGGGTTTCAAACAATCAAACACATATTTTATTTGTGCTGTTGGGCGATGTGTAAAATTTATCGTCCCAATCAATGTCATTCAAATAGGTGTACATAAACAAACCGTCTGGTTTGTAAATGAATATTCTATTTTATTCACTTCACGTTAAAAATTATATTTTTAACGACAAAACATTTTATTTCAACATATGAATTTCTATTCAATTCATTTATTCAATAAAATGGTATTTTTATTTTTCTAACATATTTTTAGAAAATTTCGGCAGCATAACGGCACGATACTAAAAACGGGACAAGGCCTAGCCTTATCCCCGGTCTAGTGAAGGCCCACGCCATTCACACATCAATCAAATCAATTCATTATGTAAACCACAAAATTTGGAGTAAGAGTCTAACCTAGCCTTACTCCTTCGCCTTATAACGGCGCACGTCTAATCCTAACCAATTTATCGATTCGATTTTTCACACCACAAACTACATTCAAACCAATATCACAATCAATAACCAAACAGCCAAACAAACAAGTCCATGGTCTGTGGACGATTGTGTCGGGTGCTTCTAATAAGCACCGTCTGCATCCTAGTATATATATATATAACTAGAAAAATGGAATTTGAGTGAGAAGTTCTCACCAATAGCTATCCTAGCTCCACGGCACTTCACTGATAGAAAACTTCATTGCTATCGCACCTTCGTCATCTTCGTTGCCCGCTTTCACTACATATGTAAAAATCATATTTTTACTTCGCTATTCAATAAATAAAAATCATATTTTTATTTCGAAGTTCAATATATAAAAATCATATTTTTATTTCAAAGTTCAATATATAAAAATCGAATTTTTATTTCAAAGTTCAATATATAAAAATCGAATTTTTATTTCAAAGTTCAATATATAAAAATCGAATTTTTATTTCAAAGTTCAATATATAAAAATCGAATTTTTATTTCAAAGTTCAATATATAAAAATCGAATTTTTATTTCAAAGTTCAATATATAAAAATCGAATTTTTATTTCAAAGTTCAATATATAAAAATCGAATTTTTAGTTCAAAGTTCAATATATAAAAATCGAATTTTTAGTTCAAAGTTCAATATATAAAAATCGAATTTTTAGTTCAAAGTTCAATATATAAAAATCGAATTTTTAGTTCAAAGTTCAATATATAAAAATCGAATTTTTAGTTCAAAGTTCAATATATAAAAATCGAATTTTTAGTTCAAAGTTCAATATATAAAAATCGAATTTTTAGTTCAAAGTTCTATATATAAAAATCGAATTTTTATTCGAAGTTCAATATTTAAAAATCGAATTTTTAGTTCAAAGTTCAATATATAAAAATCGAATTTTTAGTTCAAAGTTCAATATATAAAAATCGAATTTTTATTTCAAAGTTCAATATATAAAAATCGAATTTTTATTTGAAGTTCAATATTTTAAAACTCAAATCTTTTTCTAATTCAAAGATTAACCCTTTTCTATTTAAAATTTAAACCATTTTTAAAGCAAATCAGTTTATATTTTTCTTCCGAAATCAGTTTTAAATCTTTATATAAAAAAAATCAGTTTCTAAAATTCTTAAAACAAAATCAGTTTTTATATTATATTAAAACTCAGTTTTTAACTTAAAAAAAAAAAAAAAAACAAATCAGTTTTTACTGATCTAAAATAAATCAGTTTCAGTTTTTTTTTTTCCTTTTTATAAATCAAACTTTTTAGATTAAGAAAGAAAGAAAAAAAATAAAATAAAAGATGAAATAAAGTAAAACACGTACCTACGAAGAGGGGGGGGGGCGCTTATTCCAACGGAGGAGGGGAGGAGATGGCTGCAGTCTTCGATGGAAGAAAAGGGGGGGGTCGGGTTGTTCGTCGTCAGGTGGCTCGACGATTTGGGGGGGGGGGGCGCCGCGTTCGAACGAAAGAGGAGGGAATCGGGGAGGAAGGAGGAGGTGGAGGGCGGTGGCCAAGGTCAGGCGGCGGAGCGGCAGGGGGTGAGGGTCCTCGCGATTTGGTGTTTTTTTTTTTTTTCCTTTTTAAAATCGATTCTGAGAAATAAAAAAAAGAGGGGGGGGCCTATATATAAAAAAAGATTTTATATATTTAATTTAATTTTAATTTATTTTATCCCAAGGAGTTGACTTTTTATTCGACTTCGAAACGAGGCCCACCGACTGTCGCCCATAGCGTTTCACCCCCATTCCGAACACAATGGGATATGTACCGCAAGCTGATTCGATTGTTACAATCAGTTTCCTTTTGAATTTTCATTTAAATCACTATATTGAATTTTAAACGTACATTTCAAATTACCGGGGGCACATACTAACTAGAAAAATTCCAGAAAAATATTTTCTAGCTTCGTATTGACGATACGGTCCTAACAAAACTAGTTTCGTCGAATTCTGAGACCGTTAGAAAAATGGCCAATTTCCAGTCGATTAAAATCAACTGAAATGGTCAAAACACGTTTCCCTTGGCCACGCTCACATATTGATTCGAAAAATTATGAAATTTAAAACCTAGCAATAACATGACACTGCGGACCCAACAAAACTGGTTTCGTCGAAATCCGAGGTCATTTGCAAAATGTCCATTTTTAAGGGCCTGAATTCCATAGCGACTATTCAGAATTTTCAACTGGACATATCTTTTGATTCCTGCTATCAAAATTTGATTATTCGGATTCGTTGGAAAGATATTATCAATTAGATCCCATTATTTTTGGTTTCACTAAAATCCGGATTGTTTTGCACCCGGTACATTCAATTGAAGTTTGAAATCGAATTATCGAACTACCGCGCCATTTCCAATTCTATTTATAATTATATATAAATATTTATATTCTAACGACGACGCGTATAATATATACGTTCGAATTATATTCAAAATAAATTTCTCGTCGATATTATTTAAAATAATTCATTTTAAATAATCAAAATTCGCTAAAATGGCAAAAATAAAAATTTCAAACTGGCTCGCATTTTACGGGTTGTTACAATCTCCCCCACTTAAAACTTTTCGTCCCCGAAAAGGAACAAAGTCGAAAGTGGTTTGATAATTCAACTCTACGATCGATCAGGCTTCCATTCTCCAACTCTTTAGTTTCTGAGAATTTTCAAAATTTCAAAAATTTGGCTAACACCCTAAATTTTTGAAAAATTTCGCCATAACCTCCCCTGCAATGGGAGCATCGGGGAATTTCAAATAGCTTCCCCGGTCCTTCAGATCTCAAAAAGAAAAAGAAAAAGCCAAGCGGCTAGCCAATAGGCTCACAAAATCATCATCACCCAAACAAAACAGGAAATTATGTAGTAAACATGTACCTATTTGTCGGGCAAACAAATTTTATTCTCTGCTCTAGCCTCCTTGCTATGACCTGTTCAATGATATACATGTATATGCAAGCAGATGCGACCAAATTTCAATACAATTTAATATTTGATTCAATTGGGCATAATGGCTATAAATTTGCAAACAAATAAACAAACAACCCAAACATCAATCAATTAGTGAATTAGAGTTTCAAATCCATAAATTTTGATACATATACAAAAATCATGTTTTTGATGCCAAATCACAACAATAGGCCTTATCTAATTTTTGGTTCTCACACCAGTCAATAGGAAATATATAGAAATCTCACTTTCGTCGCTCGAATATAAACACTGATGATGATGCCTCATCATCTGAATC
Organism: Allium sativum; assembly: GCA_030737875.1. Taxonomy (NCBI): domain Eukaryota; kingdom Viridiplantae; phylum Streptophyta; class Magnoliopsida; order Asparagales; family Amaryllidaceae; genus Allium; species Allium sativum. The sequence continues at coordinate 154,326,449 of CM060927.1, read as the reverse complement.
ATCTCCGGGCGACTAGAGTGTGATTCTACATCTATCCAGTATATTAAAACTTCGAATAGACGCTAGCTAGGCGCATACGCAAAATCTTTATATATTGGACTGTCCTAATCAATATAAATAAATAATCAAATACGATTAAGTGATTTAGATTTTCAAAACAAAAATTTGTTTTCACTTTAAAAAAAATATATATTCTTTACACTCGTGCTAGGATACTACTGATCCCATCTCTAACGAGTCATTCCCATTAGATTTTACTAATCCAATTATCTGATGAATTCTTTCGTATGGTTCTAATGTGTCTTGTTCTCGAGCTTTGTAAACCAAAGCTCTGATACCAACTGTGAAGACCCGTAACTTCCCCGTAAAGGAAAGCGTCGGATAGTTCGAGAACAAACCACAACAGAACGCATACAGAAGAACATTTCATTGCTTATTACAACAATGCATCAAATTACAAGAATATACAGAGTATAAATGAATATTACACAGAAATATCAGAGATTTAAATTACATTTAAATACATAGCAGCGGAAAATAATACAATACACAACTAGAAGGAGATATACGGATACAAAGCTTTCCGGATATCGTTCCAGCTGTAAACCAGGATCCTGTGAATATAAATCTGCAAAACCGAAACTACTAGCTGCCCGTGTCGAAAATAGGGGCACCCAGAGTTTAGGTTAAAACAATAAACTCCAGGTCAGTCATGTGACTGGTGTGAGAACTAAAACAGTTATTAATCTTTATTTTAAATCATTAGGTAAATCAAGGGACCACGCCGTATAACACGGAACGGGTTTCCTCCCAAGAATACCAGTGCATAGAACAAACAGCGCAATGCTAAAATAAAGAAAAATGAAGTTGTTATAAGACCCAGGTCCTATCACACAATGCAAACGCAAGCCGGGGGATAGGGTTTTCCCTTATAACAGCCAAAGAATGCTTGATACGTTTAAAACAAATCGTTTGATACCATAATAAGTGCATAGTGTATAAAACAACTTCAAATCATAAGTATCAATCATAGGTGACATGAGCGTCCCATGCCACTATGTCGCCATATATAGGTTTACAAATAAAACCGCAAAGTCACGTATTTGGAAATTGGATTTCCGTCTATGAACCGAGGCTAGGGGCAAGATCCTCAACCGATTCGAGACTGTCTAGCCCGAGCCTCAGGAACAGCCGCAACTGCCCCTTGGATCGTCAGGGCCGGTCCACACGGAGTGGATTATTATGCCTGAACAATACGTCTCCCCACCCTATGGGGTGTAAGTCTGGTCCGTCAGCCGACCAGAATGCATTCGGCCGAAACCGATATAACCGAGGCGCCTCGCAACAGCAACAACCACATAAGTCAAACTCGTCAGGGCGTGTAAAACCACTGACGCCACTTCTAGCTAGAAAGAAACGCATGCCCTCCCTGAGGTCCGTCTCCCGTTTTTGATTCATACCGGGTGTGAAACTCGCGAATCAAACGTTACACAAAGCTACGCCACAAAGGCCGTGCTTTGATCATCAACCACAAGACTTTGCTTTTCAACAGAAGCCTTGATCATTTGCATCTTAGCATGCCACACAGGCAAGCCATCCTATGCAACCGATATCAGTCACACAGAATGAAATCCGATGTCAGACACACAGTCCATTTACAAGTCCGTTCTGGGCCTGAACGAAACCGGAGGCACCTAGTACCCCGCATATCCATCGATCTCCAAGTACGTCTGGACGATCACTAACTGTTTCCATCTTCTTGGGTGTACAGCCCAATCAAGATCATCAGTTATCACCCAAACGACGTGAGGACCTCCGGTCTTCGACCATCGTCTTCATCTTCGACTTATCGTCGTATCAGTTATTCAGAATGGGATTAACCCGGTCTTTCCGAATAACTCGCGTATATATTATAAAAGTGTTACACAAACACAACATACGCCTCATTCCAATTCATCAGTCACTAACCGTAAATTAATCAAGAGAATAGTTCCCCAAATATTAACCCCGAAGGCCGAAACCAACATCAGATCAATATCCAGAAAACCATTCTGCTTGGCTAACCGACAGTTAGTTTCTAAATTTCACATTCAAATCTAATTAAAGATTTAACTATCGCCTGGAGCAAAACTGGTGATACTCCATTCTCGATCTTTTCAATCTAATTAAAGATTCATTAAAACTCCACTTAGTTTTAATCTTTTGACTGGGTTAAAGAATCAGTGTCATTTAAAAACACGGTTCACGATAAACCCAAAATCACATTCATTAATCGTCGGGTTAAAGAACAAGTGTTATTTAAAAACACTGTTCACGACAAACCCAAAAATCAATATCGATTCAATTCCAATTAAATATTATTTAATTGGCGCACTTCATTAAATCTAAATAAAAAGATTTAATCATTTCTCAATTGGGTTCAAGAACAGTGTTAGTGAAGACACCATTCACGACAAACCCAAATCACATTCATTAATTATCGGGTTAAAGAACAAGTGTTATTTAAAACACTGTTCACGACAAACCCAAAAATCAATATCGATTCAATTCCAATTAAATATTATTTAATTGGCGCACTTCATTAAATCTAAATAAAAAGATTTAATCTTTTCTCAACTGGGTTCAAGAACAGTGTTAGTGAAGACACCATTCACGACAAACCCACATCCCATTTGATATTCAATATAAGGCTCTGAATAGAAAATATATCGGCTTATATTCAATATCAAATTCTACGATTAACAAATGTCGTATTGGAAATAACGATATAAATATATATCTTTCAAATTTCCGTAACAACATCCGTATAATCCCGAAATCCAACATCGAAATATTCCGAAGACAATTTCGATTCAAATCCACTCCAATGCAATCATTGGAAATTTTGGTTATTTTCAAAACCCTTTTCAAATTCAATTTATTTATTTAAAAATAAATAGAATTATAATTCTAGTTCAAAACTAGTTCATTTCGATAAAAATCTATTTTTATCTTTTCAAATACGGAGTTTTTCATCCCAAATCTTCACAAATCATTTCTTATGATTTTACACAAATTATTACTATTTTTAATAATTTTATCAAGGCCCGTACAGTCGATTTCCATCAACGGCCATCGAACTGCACTTACAGCGACCTTTTTCGAATTTGATTTGGACATAATTCCAAATCCAACCGTTAGATTTCAAATTTCTAATATTCGTTAGAAAGCTCTTTTCGATACGAACCCAACGGTTCCGGTTTTAGGAGAATCCGACGGTCGGATCTCCCGTAATGTCCGTTTGAAATAAATGGTCGAAATTCGCGAACTGCCGCGGTGCGGCGCGTTCTATTCAGGCCATTATATTATATATATAATATATATAATATATATATATCGTCGATTTTCTATTCAAAACGAATTATATAAATAGTTTAAAATTCGTTTCAAAATCTATTTCAACTTCCATTTCAATTCAAAGTAAAATTGAATTCTTCTTTTAAAAATTCGTTTCAAAATTCATTTCTATTCAATTCAAATTTCAATTCAATTTGAATTCATTTCAATTCACTTTCAATTCCATTTGAATTCGTTTTCAATTCAATTCATTTCGAGATCGTTTTCAATTCATTTTGAATTCGTTTTCAATTCAATTCATTTCGAAATCGTTTTCAATTCATTTTGAATTCGTTTTCAATTCAATTCATTTCGAGATCGTTTTCAATTCATTTCATTTCGAAATCGTTTTCAATTCAATTCATTTCGAAATCGTTTTCAATTCAATTCATTTCGAAATCGTTTTCAATTCAATTCATTTCGAGATCGTTTTCAATTCATTTCATTTCGAAATCGTTTTCAATTCATTTCATTTCGAGATCGTTTTCAATTCATTTCATTTCGAAATCGTTTTCAATTCAATTCATTTCGAGATCGTTTTCAATTCATTTCATTTCGAAATCGTTTTCAATTCAATTCATTTCGAAATCGTTTTCAATTCATTTTGAATTCGTTTTCAATTCAATTCATTTCGAAATCGTTTTCAATTCAATTCATTTCGAAATCTTTTTCAATTCAATTCTAAATGAATAAAATCGATATAAATATAGTTTACGTCAAAATGGCGTCAAACTAATCAACACGGCTTCATAAATTTCTATTTTCAAATATTCTATTTCAAATATTTCTTATTATCAAAATATTCTTTATTTTCATGATTGGAATGAGGCCCAATCAATTACCATATAAAGTTAATTATATGGATTTTCATACAACACATGTATATAATAGCATTGAAAATAATCAACCATCAACCAAAGTGCACTACACTGTAAAAGCATCAAATATAGATATTCAACGCTTATAACAGCCTGTCAATCAACCGATCGACATATTTAATAAATCAGGATGAGTGAACTTCAAATTTCATCCCAACACCCGTGTGGGGTTTCAAACAATCAAACACATATTTTATTTGTGCTGTTGGGCGATGTGTAAAATTTATCGTCCCAATCAATGTCATTCAAATAGGTGTACATAAACAAACCGTCTGGTTTGTAAATGAATATTCTATTTTATTCACTTCACGTTAAAAATTATATTTTTAACGACAAAACATTTTATTTCAACATATGAATTTCTATTCAATTCATTTATTCAATAAAATGGTATTTTTATTTTTCTAACATATTTTTAGAAAATTTCGGCAGCATAACGGCACGATACTAAAAACGGGACAAGGCCTAGCCTTATCCCCGGTCTAGTGAAGGCCCACGCCATTCACACATCAATCAAATCAATTCATTATGTAAACCACAAAATTTGGAGTAAGAGTCTAACCTAGCCTTACTCCTTCGCCTTATAACGGCGCACGTCTAATCCTAACCAATTTATCGATTCGATTTTTCACACCACAAACTACATTCAAACCAATATCACAATCAATAACCAAACAGCCAAACAAACAAGTCCATGGTCTGTGGACGATTGTGTCGGGTGCTTCTAATAAGCACCGTCTGCATCCTAGTATATATATATATATAACTAGAAAAATGGAATTTGAGTGAGAAGTTCTCACCAATAGCTATCCTAGCTCCACGGCACTTCACTGATAGAAAACTTCATTGCTATCGCACCTTCGTCATCTTCGTTGCCCGCTTTCACTACATATGTAAAAATCATATTTTTACTTCGCTATTCAATAAATAAAAATCATATTTTTATTTCGAAGTTCAATATATAAAAATCATATTTTTATTTCAAAGTTCAATATATAAAAATCGAATTTTTATTTCAAAGTTCAATATATAAAAATCGAATTTTTATTTCAAAGTTCAATATATAAAAATCGAATTTTTATTTCAAAGTTCAATATATAAAAATCGAATTTTTATTTCAAAGTTCAATATATAAAAATCGAATTTTTATTTCAAAGTTCAATATATAAAAATCGAATTTTTATTTCAAAGTTCAATATATAAAAATCGAATTTTTAGTTCAAAGTTCAATATATAAAAATCGAATTTTTAGTTCAAAGTTCAATATATAAAAATCGAATTTTTAGTTCAAAGTTCAATATATAAAAATCGAATTTTTAGTTCAAAGTTCAATATATAAAAATCGAATTTTTAGTTCAAAGTTCAATATATAAAAATCGAATTTTTAGTTCAAAGTTCAATATATAAAAATCGAATTTTTAGTTCAAAGTTCTATATATAAAAATCGAATTTTTATTCGAAGTTCAATATTTAAAAATCGAATTTTTAGTTCAAAGTTCAATATATAAAAATCGAATTTTTAGTTCAAAGTTCAATATATAAAAATCGAATTTTTATTTCAAAGTTCAATATATAAAAATCGAATTTTTATTTGAAGTTCAATATTTTAAAACTCAAATCTTTTTCTAATTCAAAGATTAACCCTTTTCTATTTAAAATTTAAACCATTTTTAAAGCAAATCAGTTTATATTTTTCTTCCGAAATCAGTTTTAAATCTTTATATAAAAAAAATCAGTTTCTAAAATTCTTAAAACAAAATCAGTTTTTATATTATATTAAAACTCAGTTTTTAACTTAAAAAAAAAAAAAAAAACAAATCAGTTTTTACTGATCTAAAATAAATCAGTTTCAGTTTTTTTTTTTCCTTTTTATAAATCAAACTTTTTAGATTAAGAAAGAAAGAAAAAAAATAAAATAAAAGATGAAATAAAGTAAAACACGTACCTACGAAGAGGGGGGGGCGCTTATTCCAACGGAGGAGGGGAGGAGATGGCTGCGGTCTTCGATGGAAGAAAAGGGGGGGGTCGGGTTGTTCGTCGTCAGGTGGCTCGACGATTTGGGGGGGGGGCGCCGCGTTCGAACGAAAGAGGAGGGAATCGGGGAGGAAGGAGGAGGTGGAGGGCGGTGGCCAAGGTCAGGCGGCGGAGCGGCAGGGGGTGAGGGTCCTCGCGATTTGGTGTTTTTTTTTTTTTTTCCTTTTTAAAATCGATTCTGAGAAATAAAAAAAAAAGGGGGGGGCCTATATATAAAAAAAGATTTTATATATTTAATTTAATTTTAATTTATTTTATCCCAAGGAGTTGACTTTTTATTCGACTTCGAAACGAGGCCCACCGACTGTCGCCCATAGCGTTTCACCCCCATTCCGAACACAATGGGATATGTACCGCAAGCTGATTCGATTGTTACAATCAGTTTCCTTTTGAATTTTCATTTAAATCACTATATTGAATTTTAAACGTACATTTCAAATTACCGGGGGCACATACTAACTAGAAAAATTCCAGAAAAATATTTTCTAGCTTCGTATTGACGATACGGTCCTAACAAAACTAGTTTCGTCGAATTCTGAGACCGTTAGAAAAATGGCCAATTTCCAGTCGATTAAAATCAACTGAAATGGTCAAAACACGTTTCCCTTGGCCACGCTCACATATTGATTCGAAAAATTATGAAATTTAAAACCTAGCAATAACATGACACTGCGGACCCAACAAAACTGGTTTCGTCGAAATCCGAGGTCATTTGCAAAATGTCCATTTTTAAGGGCCTGAATTCCATAGCGACTATTCAGAATTTTCAACTGGACATATCTTTTGATTCCTGCTATCAAAATTTGATTATTCGGATTCGTTGGAAAGATATTATCAATTAGATCCCATTATTTTTGGTTTCACTAAAATCCGGATTGTTTTGCACCCGGTACATTCAATTGAAGTTTGAAATCGAATTATCGAACTACCGCGCCATTTCCAATTCTATTTATAATTATATATAAATATTTATATTCTAACGACGACGCGTATAATATATACGTTCGAATTATATTCAAAATAAATTTCTCGTCGATATTATTTAAAATAATTCATTTTAAATAATCAAAATTCGCTAAAATGGCAAAAATAAAAATTTCAAACTGGCTCGCATTTTACGGGTTGTTACATCATGTTTGTGCAAATGAAAAGTTATGACCAATTCTTTTTTACTGCGAAAATTCTCGAAATTTTCATTTTCAAATTCACTAGCATAATCACTTTGATTTTTTATTTTTAGATCCATTTAAACTCTTAATCCCTTAAGAATTTTTTTCAAATATTTCAAAAGTATCACTTTTATATTTGTGAATATTTGTTGCATGTCCTTATTTTCAAATTATTGTAAAGCAGTTGCTTATCTAAGTTTTATTAATGTAAAGCGGGTCCTTGTTTTACTGTAGCAACATGTTTGTATGTTTTTTTGCGCTGTTGTATAAAAAAATTGTCATTATTCACAAAAGTATTCTGCAGAAAAAAAATGAGGAAATGTCAGCAATTTTTTTGAATAATTGCGGATATTTCAGCAATTATTCACACAGTACATTAATATGTTGAAAGGCAGATGAATAATTGCAATAATGTCTGCAATTGTTCATATATAACTACTGATATATCAGCAATTATTCGCACTATACATGCATTTGAAAGGCAGATGAATAATTGTAGCAATGTCTACAATTATTTGTATATAATTGTTGATATATCAACAATGATTTTACTATTGATGTAAATAATGAAAAAGTTGTAAGAATATCAACAAATAGTTGCATCATTTGCAGCAATTTACTAGAGGTGAAATATCTTTAATACGCATGCAAATCAGGAAAGTTGCATGAAAAATTGTAAGTTTTTAATATACTTGTTGCAATGTGGGCAATTATACGAAAAACCGCTGAAAAATTCTGGAGCGTGCATTTTTTTTAAATCATTTTTTCGTATTTTTGATGCATGAATACGATGATGATTATGTGTTGAATTAAATTTTGAAGTTTGGTAAATTATTACGTTGATTTTTGTTTATTTTTTGATGATTTACAAAAACAGGGACCTAATTTATAAAGTTTTTCGATAGAGAGTTTTTTTTTATATTTTTAAATTTAACAAGGATCTGGGCCAAACTGTCCCTTTATATTTTAAGAATAAGGTCCATGCATATCTTGGGCAATCATATATCTAAAAAACATATTTGTTGTGATTTATAGAACATGTTTGAGTTGGTTGAAATACATCAAGGTGAAGTAACTCAAATGGTTGTTTTGTTCTAATTTCATTTTTCGATTTAAAAGAACTCTTTTTAAGTTTTCCTATTTGACATGCATCATCTAAGTTTTTGACATTATAATTTATTTTGGATACACCTTATACCAAATCATTTTTTGCTAGTTTATTGATATTTTTAAAGTTTATATGACGAAAATGTTTATGTCGTAACCATGGATTAGTGTGACTTGCGGCTAAGCATAAGTCACTGTTATTTTTAATATTCATGTTTAATATATGTCTATTTTTATTTCTTATACCTTCAAAAATTAAAATTTTATTTTGATTAAAGATGTTACATTTATCTTTTTCAAATCAAATTTGAATATTTTATCACATAATTAACTAAAACATAACAGATAATTATTAGTTTTTCCACAAGTAAAGCAGTAGTAATTAAGGGAGAAGTAAATACTCTATTGTTTATGACGTCTCCAATGCCAATGACGAATCCTTTTGAGTTATCTCCAAATGTTACCATTTCACCATCGATGTGCATTACGCATGATAACATTTTTACATTCCAATCATGTATTTGGAATATATACTATCGAGTATCCATTTTTTTCTATTTGTTATAGGAATGGATGCAATGGAAGTGGATCTTAAGGTAAACCTAATACTAGAGGAGGGATGAATAGATTTTGTGGAATTTATATGGATCTTTTTCGACTTACTTTAATTATACTTGTATATATGCAAACTATTATAAATTTATACCAGTAATCATAGAAATCACAACAGAATCAAAAGCATTAAATAAAGAAAAGAACACACCAGATATTATACTGGTTTGGAGTTATCATATATCTAGTCCAACACCAAAGCCTGTATGGATTTTTAATTTCTTCAAAATCTTTTACACTCTTTGATTTTAAGGCTATAGGATACACCCTCTCGAATTTCAGCCTTTAGGTCCAACTAACCTGTATTTTTGGGCCAACAAGTCACACCCAATTGCTTTTCGGGTACAATCAAACCCAATTTTACTTGCATGCCAATAAATTACACCCTTTGTAGCACATTTATGTAGATTTTGCGAAGGAATGCAGATCTGATCTTGTGATCGTAATTAGAATAGCCGTACAACTCTGATCCTGATAAGTTATGGAGAGGATGATGGAGAATAAAAATTTAAGTAGAAGTAGATTGATTCACTTGAAAAATTGGATAATATAATTAAGATTTTGGTTAGAAATGGTAAAGAAGAAAAGGAGGGAAGAATTAATGAAATTGTTTAAAAATTTTGCTTGGAACTTCTGGTATTTATAGAGCATTAATGGTCAAGTCTATTTGCGAAGGGATAAGATGAAAAGACACTTCTTTTGAAATTTTGAATTTTGAATAAAACTCCCACTATGTCGAATACTATAAATGACCATATCTACATAGTCATGGAATAAATTTTGAAAATTGTTTTTGAAAATATAAAACTATGTAGTTTAATTTGAAATTTTGGAAAAATAATATACATAGTAAAAAGGAGTTGTAAATATAAACATACTTAAGAAAAATTATCAAAATGATTTTAAATAATTTAAACTTAAATCATATTATATAATCAAAATTAATATATAAAATAAATTTTAAATCCAAAACTAAATATTCAAATCAATAAAGATTAAAATAGTAATACATATAACTCAAATAATATAAAATGTATCATACTACAAATATAAAGTATATATTAACAAAGATTAAATATAAAATCTATTAACAAAGATTAAAATATAATATCAAATATCACAAATATCAAATATAGTTAAAATTAAAGTAGTAAACAGATATAATATCAAATATCACAAATATCAAATATAATTAAAATTGAAATAGTAAATAGATTTGAAATTTGGAACATAAAAATATCAAAACTTTAAATCTTAAAAACAATTATAATACATGCTTTAAAAAATACATTGAAAAATTATTTTGAAAATCATTTAAAAATAGATCAGATGAGTGTAATCGAGCTTTAACTTATATAACTAATACTCTAATACATATCATTATTCTTGAATTATTGAAAATTTGATAATTCATGAGTCTTGATTAGCATCAATAGTTCCGATCAGCATCACAAATAGCCTTATTACTATACGGTCTTGGTTATTCAATGTCCGTACTATACGCTATATATATAATCGTTAGTAATAACTTATATATATTTTATACCAATACATGTTATACTTGTTATTTTTGTCATCAAAACATCTTTGCATTAACAATCTCCCCCTTTTTTTGATGACCGCCTTTTTATTTAATATATTTCTTAGCTTTCCTTTACTATGGCGACTCCCCCTTAATCCAACACCATATTTTATTTCACCCACTTTGTCGTCGGATAAAAAACAACATTCCCCAAAACTTTTTTGATTACTTCTAACTAAAATTTGAACACCCCCGACTCACATACTAGTTATCATAAATACTGACTTGATTCGGTTACTATCTCAATTATTGAATCGATTCAATTACTAAATCCCTCTTAATAACAGACTATAAACTTAAAAGTGAATTATGCGAAGAAGGAATCTGAAATATAATATGTAAATCATTATTGTCAATCAGTAACTCAAACAAAATCCGAACAAGCACTTCAAGCCAATTCAAATCAAAGCAACCATACATATTATAAAGCAATCAAAAAATAATCAATTTAACCAATTTTATTTATCTTAAAACTTTTGTGATTTCTTGATAAACCAATCCATTAAAGGTCAACTGCACAAATCAATTCATATTAATTAATCCAACCCAATAAGTTTATTCATACAAATTCATTTTTCTTAACTAAGTTTTTTTAATATAAAATTTTATATTATTTCCTTTATGTTTCATAGACTAACCGAACTAGATGTAAAACTATTTAATTAATACTAAATATGAATAGGGAAACTATAATTTTTTTAAAGAATGAGGAGAACAAACTTCTATATGACATAAAATGCCATGCTAATGAATCATGAACGATACATTGAATATTATATTGTATTGATGTAATATGTGAATCTATGACGTATAAATCATGATTAATATATTGTAATGACCAGCCATTTTTACCGTGTCGAATCGATAAATCATGTCAACTCGAACCATCCAAAATGACAAATTGTTATTAGCTTCTGGGGTAAATAGAATAAATCACAGAATCACATATCACAGAGCAATATAATATCTCGCAGCGGAAAATACAAAATACAATAGTAGTTCATGAAGCTACTAAATATGCATCAGAGTTTACATAAATAATACAACGAAGGTCTAATACAATCCATTTTAGATACATAAACGGAAAATAACAGTATGTATCAAAGACGACAAGAATAGCTGAAATTGGATCAATTGAACTGGTAGATATAGACGAGCAAAACCCAATAATCTCCAAACTCCAAAATTAAGTCTCGATAGCTGTGATAATCGATCTGACCCGAGCAATAATGCAAAACAAAACAATTCGGATCAGGACTAACATCCTCATGGAAGTAAATCAACTCAAATGAAATGTTCAATGAAATGCAATCAGTTACTTAAAGGATGTTTGGGATCTCCATCCTCTGAGGATCTGTCAAACTAATACTATATAGTATAATACGCCACATACAATAGTGTCTATCAGTAAAGTTAAAATATCAAAATAGCATAAGCGGGATTACCATATAACCCTTATACCGTTTATATATTCCCATAGTATACACAATACCGTAATTCCTCTGTAAACTAGAGGTTGATCGGATGACACTCCATATAAAACAGTACAAAATAAAATCGTAGTGGGCTCATATAAGGCATGTGACAAGGCATGCAAGGAATGCCAGTGGATTCACCATTTGCAGATCCAGACTGGTGGTAACACATAACAGCGACTACCTCCTACCTCGAGACACACTTCCATAATCAAATCGGAGGGTGGCCACCAAACACATCACAAAGTAATAGAATGGTACCGAAAAAGTGCGCCTGATAGGAGGTATAACCTCCCTTGGTCTCAGCGTAGCTCCTGTTTTGGTCACATCAAGCTGACTCAAGGTAATCAGGTTCTCGTAATTGATATGAAATAAAAAAAAATAGAGTCATTCGCCAAACCATCCTACTTCATTCTGGAACTCCACCGTGTACACAGTTGTTAAAGTGGTTTTCGATATTGGCAGAGAGTATGACAATGGCCAATCCCGGTCTCTTTAACAACCAACCATTTACATTTTTCACATCTAGCCATTATTTTATAAATCACTTTATAAAATAGTTTACATGAAATCTCAAATTCGAATTTTAATTCAAAATTAAATATCTAACTTCGATTATATTTAAATTTGATAACAATTCAAATCGATTAAATCGAATCGATTTAGAATCATATCCTTAAGATCTCAAATATAGTATAAACTAATATTATACATTTAACGTCAATTATAATTTCCGAAAGTACACGCATAACGAAGTTCAAATCCAAAATCAGCTTACATAAAAACGTATCTCAAATGCGTCTTAAATCAAAACTAAATTACATAACTTCGATAGTATTTAGCTTGATTTATATTCGTCAAGATTTCAAGTTAAATCAGTTCAAATGATTTAAATCCACATTTTAAGAATTCCTATAGGTCGATTCATATAAATCTAACATTCGAATTTAAATATACAATTCAAATCAAAACTTACATTTTAATTGAAACCAATCATATCGTGTTTGTAATTCAAATCATACGACTCAAAATTGTTATTTATAAATTCAACCAACTAATATAATTCAGTTTTTCCCTTATAAAATTCGATTGAGTCGATTCAAAAATCCAGTACTTAAGTTCAAATTTAGTTTATATAATTCATAACAAATCTTATATCTTCAATTTCAACAAATCATATCATAATGTTTTACTCAAGTCGTACAATTCAAAGTCACTACTTATAAATTCGAATCAAAGTCTTATATTTCAATTTAAACGATTCATACAATTTCAAAACCATTCTTATAAATCGATTTAACAAATTTCCCAATTCAAAACCAAATGATTTATAAATCAATTCTATATATAAAATTTATATATATTCAAATTCATGTTTAGTCACTTTGAAATCAAATTCATTTCATATCAATTATAAATTCAAATAAAAATTAATTTAAGCAATTCAAGTTCATTTCTTTCAATATTTAAATCATTCAAATTTGCATTCAGTTGATTTAAAAATCAAATTCATTCCTTAATTTGGAAATTCAATTTCAAAACAATTTCACATTTCAAGTTCATCTCTTATAGTTGAAATCAATTCGAATTCTAATTCATACGTCATATGAGTTCATTTGTTAAATCAATATCGTTACATAAATTCGATTCTTTAAACCTCGAATTCCAATCGTGAAACCTTAACCCATCCACCTTTCAGTTTATTATTAAAGTTTATAAAATATATATAAGAAAACTTTGAATATATATATATATAAGTTTATAAAATGCTAAAATAAATTAGAAAATAGATTATAAACATATATAAACTTAAAATATTATGGAAATTGGTTTAAAAAAATATTTATTATAATATAAAAGTCTAAAATACTTATATGATTAAATTATATGGTTTAAAATAAATAAAATTATAAGTAAAATCTTAAATAAGTATTTAAATCCATATTTACTCATAAATCATTTTAAAACATATAATTTAAAATTTACAAAATTTAAGTTCAAAATCTTTAAAATATATGTATAAGAAAAATATAAAATTTAAGTTATTATTTTAAAAATCAAAATTTCCAAATCACTTTACTTCGCAAACATGACCAATGGTGTCCGTATATAGTTTTCTACCCTATGGTCAAGTGATACAAATATTTATCATTTCAACCCGCAATTTATAAAATTTCTACGGGTCTATCATTTCAACCCGTAATCCTAAATTCAATCAAAATCGTTCAGGTCTATCATTTCAACCCATAACGATTTCTCCCTAATCTAATGTCCGCTCGGGTATGTATCATTTCAACCCTTTCTGATTTTTCCTAAACTAGGGAAATCAACAATATCAATCATCACATCGCATCAATCATATCATATATCATTAGTGCACCTACGTGTCATATAAATATTGTATTATATATGAAAGGTGTATACATATCAATAAAACAATTTATCCTATACATTTCATAATAGTTCATTTATATTGATCTAACATCCATGAAATAATGTATGTAGAGTGTGAATTAAACTCACCTTTCTTTGCATAGATTGGAGACAGTGGACGGGTGGACACTGAATGAGATGACGATATCCAAGTATGACTCAGCTAAATAGATTCAACTCGATATCACTTAAAATATTTTGTTTTATAAGAGGGGGTTAGAGAATTTTCGATGGATCGGTACGGTTATTGGGGTTTTGTATGGGTTTTGAAAATCAACACCAAATCCGACTCAGAATAAACATGAGTTTTTCAAATAATATATAAATAAATATTTATATACATATACACACATAGTAAACTATTATATATATAATGTAAAATCAACACGACGCTAACCACACACACACACAACAAAATCGTATACACGTTTATATATATTTAAATTATATAATAACCCACCAAACCATATATATAAATCACCCATTGCACATGCCAGTGCACGCATAAACTCAACACATCATACACTAAACATACACACAAACTATTGCCACAATACACACTATATGTATGTGTGTGTGTATATATATATATATATGTGTGTGTGTATTTATATTAACTTACGCACCCCACATTCAACACACACAACAATATACACATATATATACCAAAATTCATGCGCTGCGTACCAAACACACATAAATATACATGCACATTACACAAAATCAAGCCACATACACCACACACAAACCAAATATACACACTCACTCTACACAGCACGCAAGGGACTATCCGACACTAGGCCCGGTAGTGAGGGGTCACAACAGTTCTGGTGGGAGGGAAAGCATTAGGAAGAGGAAAAATAGTGGAGCTTCGGTTGGAAGCGGGTTCGAGGATGGTCTGGAGCTGCTTCGGATGGGTTTAGTAGCAGAGCTCATCTTCGGACTGTTGGGCGAGAAGAGGAGGGACAATAGGGGCATGTGGGTGCTATTTCAGATCGAGGCGTTTAGGAGAGGGAGGCTGAGCGGTTGATGGAGGCTTGGTTGTCAAAGTAGCACAGAGGGAGTCATGCGAGGGGAAATTGTGACACCCCATGTCCATTAATGTTACTCTTTATCAGAATGCGTTAAGTTTCATGAAGCGTTATATGTAAATAGAAACAGAAACATCACATGACAGATATAAAATAACAGCAGAATTTAAAACTTTATTTTTGAAATAGAAAACATCGTGGTCCAAATTCAGTTACAACATAAGTCTGAAATACAGAAAACCCATTACACCAATTTAAAGCATCTGCCTTGTACTAAAATCATCAGAGTACAGTAATATAAAAGCATAGTCCCCAAAAAAAGCCATATCAAAGAAAACAGGAAATCAAAACAGTACATCTAAGCAGATCCAAACAGAATGAAAGAGAGAATCCTAATCAAGTCCAAGTATTCCCACCCTGAGAACCTGGGGTGAAGGAAGAGTGAGAAAAGGAAACAAAACAGGTCAGACATAAAGTCTGGCAAGTCCATTTACTTTTAGCATATAAATAAGTAAAAGAATCATGACAGTTCTATAAACTGGATGAGAGAGAACAATATCATAAGGCAGGCATGATAGACTAAGTAGGATAAACAGAATAAACATGACAGAATATATTGCGCTTCTCAATTACTTTTCTCTGCACCAGTACTAGTATAATAAGAATAGAATGATTCCAACAAGAACAAGATGATAGACTTAGATGTACTTCTAGTGACGGGTTTTACCCCCAACAATAATAACTGGTAGCCCAACAGAAATGACAGGTGTTAAACCCACACAACAGTAACGGGCCCCTAAACAAGC
Organism: Allium sativum; assembly: GCA_030737875.1. Lineage (NCBI taxonomy): Eukaryota > Viridiplantae > Streptophyta > Magnoliopsida > Asparagales > Amaryllidaceae > Allium > Allium sativum. Next base: position 154,309,947 of record CM060927.1, on the reverse strand, counting down.
AAGACTAGATGTACCCTAATTACAACCTCAGTCGATCGACTTCCTATCCCGTAGATACCCTATGCTAGCCCCACAATAGGATGTATGACTTCCTAAAGTTGCAACCCCGTTATTTTCAAGATGCACAGCCATATCTACTGATATCACAGCGTCTTGATTTCCCCAAGAAAGCTGGACTCATGCACGCACATGACTCCGTTGGAATGCACCATCAACACCGTCACATAAGTGACCTCTTGTAATCAGCTCGGTAAGCATGCCCAGACCCCGACCTAGTTCGGGGTTCCCCGTTTGAAACCAAGATGGGTTACTGACTGAAACGGGTCCCACACAATAGATGATACAAGCTTCCCCCTAGGCTTGCATCCCCGTTACTAGGATTTTGACAGGTTATGCCTAACAGGATAACAAGGCTGCATAACCCCCACATGTAAAACAGGTTAAGTTTGTCAGGTTTATATATATAACCCGCCCCCACATATTTAACAAGATTAACTTAACCCCCACTGATTTAAGCAAGTTTACTTATCGCCTACACAATTTAACAGTTTCATGTAACCGCCGCAGATTTAAACAGGTTAAGTATTACAGGTTAACGAGTTATTATCATTCATTCATTTATGGCTGTTAATGGACTAGACCTCTCACATTAAATCTACTACTTGTGGATGTTGGATATGCCAGGCGATTCCGGGCACACTTCCACCACAAGTCGGACTTAACCTCGTGTCTTAGCACCGTTAGTGTACATTTATGCACTCGACCCCTCACGTTAAACTAACCACTTGTGGACGCTGGATTTGTCGGGCGGTTCCGGGCTACCACAAGTGTAATCTAACCTCGTTTCTAAGTGTGGTTACATTTTCTAATTACTATAAATCTAGGCATGTTTAATATTAACCAATTTTTCATGTTTATCTAAGATTAGCCCCCAAATCCCTGTCTGATGCACAATATAAGTTATGCCCCAAATTAAAGTTTTAGATCAAGGTATAGATTATGCCCAAATCCCAATCATGTTTCACAATATAAGTTATGTCCCAAATTTATCATTCCCAACCGTTCCTAATTTCGTGCGCTCGCATATTTCAGTGATAGGCCTAGGCTCGAAGGTAGCCTGGCTATAAAATTAAAAAGGGAAGGAGGGAGAGAAGAGAACAGAAATAGAAATATGCATAAAATCAAAAAAGGCGTATGATGATAGAAATAGGCATACAGACATAAAAGGTATATGGTGACATGATTATGCATAATAACAGGATAGGCATAATAAAGATAGGCATGCAAGAACTAAACAGAGGATCAGGTTTACAAGTGATGGCAGATCTGTTTAGTTATGATTCAGGTTATTAACAAGCATAGGTTTAGATCTAACTTATTAACACGTCAAGATTACTATTAATTATTTATATCTAAAAATAACATGAACTCACTATGATTGGATCTAAAGAACAAAGAATTGATTGTTGATATTGTAGCAGAGATTCTTGAATACGTATGAATTGTTGTTACAGAAGAACAGGCTATTTTAATATGAGTTGGCGCAGCACCTCTTTGTCTCCATTGTTTTCGGCGAATAAATCAATAGAAATGAGGTCCTATATATAGGCTAATGTCAACGAATCTGGTCAAGAAACGAGTCCACGTACACAGAAACGGATCTGCCCCAGATCTGGCTGAGGTCGACTCCGGGGTCGACCCAGGGGTCAACACCCCCATTATGGGGTCGACCCATGGATCGATACCCATGGGGCATGGGGTCGACCCCTAATGGGCCGAATTCCCTCCTCTTCCTACTCTTTGATTTTTGATTTTCTGGATATGATTTATATATATATGTATGTATATATTACTTATATGTATACAAACTTCAAACCTTAATATCTTCTTCATACGATGTCCGTTTTCTGCAAACTCGGATTCCATCTTAAGAAGAATTCTGAGACGAATGCACTGGTGCAGTCTATTTTACTTAATTCACAATATTTTAATTAAGTATTCTTTAGTTTATCATTATAGTGTTCTTTAAAATTACGCGTGTTACATTCTCCCCTACTTAAAGGATTTCATCCCCAAAATTTCTTAGTTAAGAACAATGTATATCCTAACATCCATCATCCATCTGCTCATCCACTAATCATAGGCATCCATTATCCTTAAAAGATTTCTAATGCTTACATGAACACATGCAAAGGTGTGTGTGTGTATGTCCCTACACTAATGCTAAAAATCAGGCGGTCCACTGATTCAGTTGACCTCCTTAATGCAATGTATGTTAATGTCATGAATCCAACAGGTATGCAAATAATCCTAATATACCATGTAAAGGCTATATGCGTGCATAATCATCTATTCAAATGCAACATCCATATGATGATAAACCCATTTCCATCCATAAAAAAATGCACATGCATCCATATGCAGTATGAGAATGATTAAGCCGATCTAGTGTCTAGTGTGTGTGTGTGTGCATATATACGCATCCACGGGAAATCACTAGCAAACACTTGCATCCATCAAACATAACATGTTTCAAACACATGTTTACATCCATTGGATTTCTACCTAAAGGTCGAAGATTTGATCGATAGGATATACTTAATGATAGAAATAAGCACGAATAAAAGCTTTGGAAAACGAAGTTAAGAACATACCCTTGAAAAGAAAAGGGTACGAAGTGCAAATCTTGCCTTCGGTCTCCTAAGTTGTATTCTCGGGGTCTTCCCCCCAGTGAACTTTCATCAACTTGACCTCTCAGTTGCGTAGCTTATTAACCTCTGATCCAAGAATACGAGCAGGAACTCGTCTAACTATTGCCTCCCGTTCCACCTCTACTTCCTCAAATGTACTCGGCTAAACTACTTCTGCGGTATCATACAAGCACTTCCGTAAATGAGAAACGTGGAAAACATCATGAAAACCGATCAGTCTCTCTGGTAACTTCATCTATAAGCCATTTGACCAATCCTTTCTGTTATGGGAAATGGCCCTACAAATCTTGGTGCTAATTTCCCTATAGATCTGAAAAGAAAAACATTCCTCAAAGGTGATACCCAGATGTAAACCATGTCTCTTACTTCAAACTCAATATCGGTCCTTCCCTTGTCTGCGTAGGACTTTTGCCTGTCCTGAGTTGTCTTCATGCGCCTTCGTATAAGATCAATCTTTTCTGAAGTCTCTCTAATCATCTCAGGTCCAAGTAGAAGCCATTCTGTAGACTCCCACCAAAAAGTCGGTGATCTACAGGGTCTTCAGTACAATTCCTCGAAGGGTACCATGCCAATACTAGCCCGATAACTTTTGTTGTAGGTGAACTCTGTTAGGGACAACGGAGTGGATCGTTAAGGCAAAGCAAACACTAGAGGGGGTGAATAGTGTTTGTAAGAATTTAAACAAAACTTAAAACTAAAGAGAATTAGGGAATGAATCAAACACCACAAATATAATCACAGATACAGATTCAAACACAAATGCAAAATAAACAGAAATAAAAATGCAGGAAAGGAAAGAATACACCAGATTTTATACTGGTTCAAATTACTCCTACGTCCAGTCCCGCACAACGCTGGATTGTGCAGAGTTTTATTACTATTTCCAATAGTCAAATACACCCTCCTTGATTACACGGCTTAACAAGGAGACACTGACTCATATTCCTTGATTTCACTGCTCATCAAGGAAACACCGACTCCTATTCCTTAATTTCACGGTTACAAGGATACACCGATTCCTCTTTGACTTACAAACAAGTTTATTCAACCCAAGCAATTACAAAATAGCCCTATAACTCTTCAATAGCACTTGATTCAGAGAGTAGAGAGTAGAGAGTGTAGAGAGAACAAGTTTGATCAAAACAAAATTGAATTCGGCAGAGTATAAGTGTAAGAATCATAAAAATGATTAAGAATAATGGTGAAGTGAAAGAGGGTGAAGTTAGAGAAGAAGAGATGATAAAAAATTCGATTTTAACCTCTTCTTATAGAGTATGAAAGGTAGCAACGGTTCTGAAGCATTTCAAATAGTGAAAAGACACTTCCTTTCAAAATTGGAAAAAATGACAGTTATATGTTAACATTGAGTTTTTGCTATGTCGACATACTCATGTGTATTTTTGATTTTGAAAGCATTTTTCAAGTGTTTTGATATAAAAATAATTCTAAAGTAAAATTTTACTGTTGTAAATTAATATTATATAATAGAAAAACATATGAAAACAAAAATTCAAACTATATAAATATATTTATAAAATTATAAGGTTTTAAACTATATAAAGTATAAATATAAAGCTTAAAAATTTAAGTTTTAAAAACAAAGAAGAATAAAAATAGAAACAAATAGAAAAACAACATAGAGAGGATAGAAAAAACAAAAATAGAGAGGATTGATGATAGAATTGAAAATCAGAATTTGAAAAATTAGAATTTGAATTTGAACCTGGAGTGCTATTTAGAGTCTTACAAAATCTAGACTCGACAACTATATTAATCTTGAATTCTTGATTACTCATGAGTCTTGAAATTTCTCTAATCTTTGAATCTCTTATCATCTTTATAACTGTACAGTCTTCAGTAATATTTCCTGCATATAATTCCTGCATATATATATATATATATATATATATATATATATTCTATGCAAAAATTGTTAGCATATATTTTATAATCAATGATAATTGAAATAAGGTTGTAGTCATCAAAACTTCATTCTCCAACAATCTCCCCCTTTTTGATGAAGATAGCCTTAGTTTATAAAATATCATACATTTATACATGTTTGATGATGTTCCTCTTATACTCCCCCTGTCTACAAGTTTCCTATAAACTATTCCTATATTTTATAATTTCTCCCCCTTTGGCATTATCAAAAAGAAATTTTAAAGATACTCCCCCTAAATTATATAACTCTAGAATCAAAGTAATATTCCTAAAAATACTCCCCCTAAATTGTATAATTCTCTTAATAGAACATAAGTAACTATCTTAATAAAAATACTACCCCACAATTTGATATTCATATATTTATGTTTTAGAAGGTTATAACTATATAAACCATAAATGACAATTTTATTAAACAATCATGTGCACATATACATGGATTTATACATATATGACTTATCATAACAATGTAATAAAACGAAATCTAGAAAACCCTAAAACATTTAATTATTTGACAATGGGAGATTTGTGAATTCGACACTTTGGGTAATGGAGACAGAATTCTCCATTCTTTTCAATCACATTCCCATTTTCGTCAAATAGAACTTCTCCTACGCACTCAACGTTATCATCTTCGTCTGTAACCGTTGGTTGAGTCTCTTGTTGTTCTTCCTCCTCCATCATTTCTTCTTCCTCTTCTGGTTCTTCTTCTAGTTCTTCCTCTTCTTCCATCGGTTGGTTATCAACATTGATGATAATCGGATTAGTCCCGTTATCCAATATAAACTTTAATAGACTTCTCATTACTTTTCCTTGTCTTTTTTGCTCCTGACTTATTATAATTTGAAGTACTTGCATCTCAGCCACGATTTGTGTGTTGGCCCCAAACCCTCAATCCACGGTGGCAAGGGTAATCTTTGAAATATAACACATAAATAGTAACAGCAGAACAGAAATATATCATTACACCAGATAATGTACAACAGAATACACTGCATAAACATAATCATCAGAGTTACACAGTATAACAGGATCATACTTAGTACAAAATACAGTTTCAGCTTTATATAAAATGTCTACAGCGGAATCAAACATAATATACATAACAGGAGCTGAACAGCATAAAAGAAGTGATAAAATCCATCTTCAGCTCCGTAGCTATCCAGAAAGAGCCTGCTAAAACCTGAATACAAGGCTGTCCGTGTAGAAAATAGGGCACCCGAGTTTGCAAGTGAAACAAACTACGAGTTAGTCATGGGATTGGTATGAGAAATCTACTTAACTTATTTTATAATAAGGCCAATCACAGGACCACACTGCTAACGCGGAACGGGTTTACTCCATTGGATTGCCAGTGCTTAAAACAAGTAAATCATTTTAACATCGCAATGCTTTTTACAAAAATGAAGCCATTATAAGACTTAGGTCCCATCACAAAATGCAACGCAAGCCGGAGGATAGAGTTTTACCTTATAATGGCCAAAATATGCTTGATACGTATAAAACAAAAGCATTTTATATTATTACTAGTGTTTATATGTTTCAAAAACAATTTCAACCATAAGTATAAATCATAGACGGCATGGGTACCATATATCATGTCGCCAAATATAGGTTTACAATCAAAACCGCACGATGTCGTATTTGGAAATTGGATTTCCGTCATGAACCAAGGCAAGGGATCTTCCCTACCGCTTCGAGACAATCTAGCCCATGTCTCAGGATCAGAGCTCGAGTGACCCTTGGATCATCAGGGCCGGTCCACATGGAGCGGACTAAAATGCCTGAATATTGCGTTTCCCCGCCCTATAGGGCTTAAATCTGGTCTGTATAAAGACCATCCATCGGCTCCGCAGAGACCGAAATAACCAAGGCGCCTCGCTATCCATCATCTACATAAGTAAAACGTCAGGGCTTGCAAAATGCTAACACCACTCCTAGCTAGAAGGAAACGCATGTCCTCTCTGATGTCCTCTCCCGTTTCTGGTTCATACGCATGGTAATAGACTTGTAAATGGACTATGCTATTTAAAGCCGCGCTCTGATCATCAACCACAAGGCTCTGCTTTTCAACAAAAGCCTTGATCACTGCATCTCAGCATGCCACACAGGAAATTCACGCCATGCAACTGACGTATATCAATCACACAGAATGAAATCCAATGTTGGACACACATAGTCCATTTACAAGTCCATTCTGGGTCTGAACGAATCCGGAGGCACCTTATTCCTCGTTCCATATGTCCAATACAGGAGATAGGTCCTCGCACATCCGAACGATCAACAAGTACGTCCGGACAACCACCATTGTAACCCCTTCAGGGCAGCAACTCTCATTAAAGGAATCAGTAGCCATCCATTCGATGTGAAGATCATCGGTCTTGCACCGTCTTCATATCTTCGACTTCTAATCGTCAACCAATTATTTGAAATGAGATTTAACTTGGCCTATTCAAATAATTCACGTATATTTAGAATTCAAATCAATTCATTTCCATGATTAAATTATTTGACATCCATAATTCAGTTCATTAATATAATTTTCACGTCAAATACAATCAACCATCAAATATCCAATAAATCGAGTAAACTCGGTTTATTTCCATTCCATATCGTTTATAATATTTTATAACGATTTATTTCCATTTTTATCTATTTAAAAATAGCCCATTTATTCAAACAACGCTTCAGGCCATAACGCGGCCATGGCGGTGTTTACCTTCAGATTTGATTTATACATATCTGAAAATCTAACAATTGGATCTTTACAAATTTTACATCATTGGAAAGATCTTTTCAAAACGGACCCAACGGTTCCAGTTTCGGGAAAATCCGACGGTCGTATCTCCCGGTACAATCGTTTAAAGTTACGATTTCAAAATACAAACTGCGACGTCGTTATTTGTTTTATTTTAATTATATATATATAATCCAATCTAGCGCTGTTTTTATTCAGATTTGAATTAAGCATTTCACACGATCTAACTGTTGGATCTTTACAAATTAGGTATTGTTGGAAAGATATTTTCAAAGCGAACCCAACGGTTTCGGTTTCGGGAAAATCTGACAGTCAGATCTCCCATAATAATCGTTTAAAATCATGATTTCAAAACACGAACTATAGCGTCGTTATTCGTTTTAATTTAATTATATATATATACATATATATATATAATCCGTTCTTTAATTTCCAAACCATTTTCGTTTCATACATTTGATAAAAATAATATTTTTACCCCAACAAATATTTATTTCAACACATGACTATTTTTAACACTTCATATAAGTAATAAAAATGTGATTTTTATAGTCAAAACAATTTATTTCAAACATGTATATTATGTATAATAAAATTGCGATTTTTATTATTAAACAATTTATTTCAAACATGAATAATTTTAGCGATTCGTATATATAATAAAAATGTGATTTTTATTGTTAAAACAATTTATTCGTCATATGAATATTTCTCCAACACATGAATATTTCAGAAAATTTCGGCAGCATAACGGCAGGGGGTTTAAAACCGGCACCGTCCCGAGTACGGCTCCTCGCACTACCTTACGCCTCATGGCGTTCCCTAAGGGGCTTATCCTTATAACCTAAATATTTTGATCAGTTTCATATCCCAATGGATTTTTCCATAAACAATTCCAATTTTGTTTCAACCACAAACAATCATTATCAACCATTTGCATTTATCAACCAAATTTCACGTCAACCAAAATCCAAACAATCACAACCAATATATATCGTCCATGGTCTGTGGACGATGGGAGTGTGTGTGTGTATATATATATAAATTTATTTCAATTTCATTTCAATTTTATTTCAATTCCATTCAACGCACATATGATTTTTACAACGTATATATAACTTATACATCGCACATATAATTTATACCATGCTTATACATGAGGTGTACAATGCTTATATAACTTATACATCGATTATGTAATTTATACATCGCTATTCAATTCAGATTTTAATTTGGAAATCTCACATTGGGTTCCACTCCTCCAAAAATTGTAAGAAGCTCCAAAAATTCTCCGGTCTCTTCTAGAATGTAGAAGACGACGCCATGAGTCCAATGTCTCTTGTTTCACTGGATTTCGACAACATAGCAAAAGGATATGATTTTTATTGTTAAATCATAATTCGTAGCGTTTTAAAGTGATATTTCCTTTATAATTCAAACAGCCATACCTTTCAGCAAACCGTTCAAAACTAGGTTTTGATTTTGTGTGCAATCTGTAGCACAATAGGAGGATCGGCTTGTACAGCGTCGAAGAGGGTGGAGTCGCGCTCCTGCGTGTGGTGGAGGGGCCCACTTCGATGCACCAGGGGAGGGGCGGCCGACTTCGGGGAGGTGAATCTCGCGATATACTCGACAACGGGGGGTGCAACAGGTATTAATTTGAAGCTGGAGAGAAGCCCTACAAAAGCTACAACTGCATCATTCAATTCTAATGAGTGGTTTCGTCGGAAATTAGGAGAGAAGGGGGAAGCAGTAGTCGCCGTCGGGTTTCTGAGCGGATCGGGGTGAGAGAAATGAAATGGTGAATTTCGATTGGCATGTCTCTTTTATATTTAATTTAAAATCCAAAAAACCCACTACTCCATATGAAATCCAATTCAAACCCAACAACTATCGCCCCTAGTTAAATACCCTCATTCCGAACACAATGGAATATGTTTTATAGGCTCATTTGACTGTTTCAGTCAGTTATTCTTCAAATTAAAATATAAAACATTCAAATATGGATTTGAACGTACATTTCAATTTGTCGGAGCCACACACTGATCCTAAAAATTACAGAAAAATTATATTTGGCTTCGCATTGATGATACGGTCCTAACAAAACTAATTTTGTCGAATTTGGAGACCGTTTGAAAAATGGCCATTTTCTGGTCGATCCAAATTAACTAAAATTAACCAAACACGTTTTCTTTTCTCGCACATTAATTCCAAAAATTATGGAATTTGGAATCTAGCAATAATTTGACATTCCAGATCCTACAAAAGTGGTTCCGTCGAAAACGGAGGTCGTTTGCAAAATGTCTATTTTTACGGGCTATATTTATTCCACAACGACCTTTCTGAAAATTCATTTTTGATTTCCGCTATGAAATTTCGATTTTTCAGATTCATTAGAAATATATTCTTAAACAGATTTAAATATTTTTGGTTTCGCTAAAATCCGTTTTATTTTGCATCCTATACAGTCAGTCAAAGTTCGAATTCAAATTTTCAAACTACCACGCTATTTCAGGCCTTGTTTTATAATTAAAATAAATTATTTGTTTTCCAACATCGATTCAAACAAATATATACATCCTAATTCTATTCAAAATAAATTTCTTGTCATTATTATTTAAAATAATTCATTTTAAATATTCAAAATTCATTAAAATTGCCAAAATAAAAATTTTAAATTGGTTCTGATTTTCCGAGTTGTTACAATCTCCCCCACTTAAAATTTTCTCATCCTCGAAAAGGAAGGGAGCTGAAAGTTGTTTAACTAACCAACTCTACTTTCATTTTGGCTTTCATTCTTCAACTTTTCAGTTTCTAAGAATTTTCTAATTCTTGAAAAATTTGGCTAACACCCTAAATTTTTGAAAAATTTCGCCATAACCTCATTTGTACGGGGAGGGGTTTGGAAACTTATTGGGCCGTATTCGGTACCCAATAAATCCTAAAAAGCATACACATATTTATAGTGATATATTCCGATGTTCACAGGGGAGTGTGTATAGATCATAACTCCTGAGAATAAATTCTCGTCACCCTATAAATGGTTTTTGTGCCTTGATGACTAGAGAAACGTGTTTATTGTCATCTCCAGACCCGTGTGGGGTTTTTATTAATCTGGCAATTTACCTTCACATTTTATATAGTCCATATCAATCTTCGGTTCAACATGTAATATAGTCATCGCCATACAAGCCTCTCGCTTGCACGGTAAATCTTCAACCTCGTCACACAAGCTCCAAATGCTTTTGTGGTATATGATAGGGTATGCTATCTTCAAGAAGTATGCCATGTAGTGTAGTTCAAAATTAATTGTTACTATCCTATGGCGACGTTTATTATTTCACGCAGAACAATCAACACTCCGCATCCAATGGAATTCACAGGAGTTGATATATAATTAAAATTGCGCATCCAACTCACTAAGGTTTACCTATTTGTCAGGCACGCAAATAAATTCTTTACTCAACAGCAAATCCATTTACCTGTTCAAACATATATAATGTACATGCATGCATTTCAATCAATTTTCAAATCAGTTCAATATTTGATTCCAATTGCATAAATTTACCTTTCATTCTCATGTTGGTTTTATTATTCCCATATTTTAATTAGTCAAATTCATATTCACACAACACAAACAACAATCAATTTATTGATTAACTTTTTCAAAGATATAGTTTGTTTATATACTTAAAAATCATACTTGCTAATGTCAGATTATACTTAAAACTACTCATCCAAAAATGAAAACAATAGTAAAGTATGAAACAATACAGAAATGCAAAGTATGGCAAATGTACCTTGCACTAGAGTTAATCAGAGATGTCCACTCTGCAATTGGGATAGGATTGCTTAATGCTATCTTTAGTTTCCCAAGTACAATCTCTAGGTTATCCACTCCACTGCACTTTGACTAAGTGAACCTTCTTGTTCCTCAGCTCTTTAGTTTCTTTGCCAATAATCTTTATCGGCTCTCTTCTCATAGCCAATTTTGGAGTAATCTCCAAATCTTGTTTCGTCGCTTCTTCCACGACCAAATCTGGATCATGTACATGCTTTCGAAATTGAGATACGTGAAACACATCATGTACTCCAGGCAACCAGTCAGACAATTGAACCCTATAAGCAAGAGTTCCATCCGTTCGAGCAATGGAAATGGACCAATAAATCTAGGCGCCAACTTTCCTTTTTTGCCAAATCGGACTACTCCTCTCATCGGGGAAACCCTCAGATACACATAGTCACCAATAGAAAAAGCCAAACCTCTTCTTCTCAAGTTTGCATAGCTCTTCTATTGGCTTTGAGCTGTTTGCAGTTGCTTCTTAATGAAATCGACTTTGTCTGAAGCTTCACGGATCATATTAGGTTCCAATACCAGTCTATTACCAGGTTCTACCCAACATGCCGGAGATCTGCATGGTCGACCATACAATGCTTCAAATGGTGACATTTTCAGGCTCGCTTGATAGCTGTTGTTTTATGAGAACTCAGCCAAATGCAAGTGGTCTTCGCATGATCCGCCAAAATCAATAACGCAAGCCCGTAGTAAATCTTCAAGAATACGATTCACCCTCTCGGTTTGGCTATCTGTTTGAGGATGATAAGCGGTGCTCAAGTTCAGTTTTGTTTCCAATTCTGCTTCGAATACTTCCCAGAATTTACTAGTGAAAATCGGGTCACGATCACTAATGATACTCATGGGAACTCCATGCAGTTTAACAATTTCCTTAAAATAAATCTGTGCCAGACTTTGAGCGGTTCTATTCGATCTGATAGGTATAAAATGGACGGTCTTCGTGAAACGATCTACAATCACCCAAATATTGTCATTCCCACTCCGGATTCTGGGAAAACCATCTATGAAATCCATAGAAATTTGTTCCCACTTCTAACCTGGAATCTCCAACGGTTGCAACAATCCAGTGAGTTTATGTTGATCGCTTTTAACTTGTTGACAAGTAGAACACCAGTTGACATATAAGGAAATGTCTCTTTTCATAGATCTCCACCAGAAAGTGCGTTTGATATCATTATACATTTTACTTGCTCCTGGATGGATACTAATTTTGGATTGTGACATTCATTTAGCACTTCTTTCCGGAGCTTAGAAATGTTTGGGACACAAATTCGTCCTTTTAAACTCAGTATCCCATCGTTATCAATCTGAAAACTCGAGGGTTCACCTTCCTTGATCCTCTTTCTAATCCTCTGGATAAATTCATCGTCTTTCTGAAGAACAGATATTTTATCAATCAACGAAGGTGTAATGATAATATTGGTGATGATTACATTCTTCTTGTTGAGCGCGTCAGCCACAACATTGGCTTTCCCCGATACAAAATATCAAGATCATATGCCCCGAGAAATTCTAGCCAACGCTGCTGCCTCATATTCAGATCTTTCTGGATGAACAAATACTTCAATGATTGAAGATCAATATATAATTCATATTTCTCACCCAATAGATAGTGCCTCCATATTTTCATAGCAAACACAATGGCTAACAATTCAAGATCATGAGTTGCATAATTCTTCTCATGCGGCTTCAACTGACGGCTAGCATAAGCGACTACTTGGCCTCTTTGCATTAATACTGCACCAAGACCTTCTTTAGAAGCATCTGTCCAGACTTTCAAGTCTTGAATGCCATCGATAATTGTTAATACTGGAGTTGTTGTCAATCTTAACTTCAGCTCTTGGAAAGTTGCCTCACATTCCGGAGTCCAATTGAATCTTGCGTGCTTTTTTGTAAGTTTTGTTAAGGAACAAGATATCTTCGAAAAATCTTTAATGATCTTCCGATAATAAATAGCTAATCCAAGAAAACTTTGGACTTCTGTGGGTGTAGTTGGCTGCTTCCAATCGTGAATAACAGTGATTTTACTTGGATCTACAGAAATTCCCTCCTTTGATACGATGTGACCAAGGAATTTAACCTCTTCTTGCCAAAATATACATTTGGAAAATTTTGCTTTTAAAACATTCTTTCTCATAATCTCTAACACTTGTTCCAAATGTTTTGCATGCTCGCTCTCTGACTTAGAGAAGATCAATATGTCATCAATGAAAACCGGTACGAATTTATTCAATACTTCTTTGAATACTCTGTTCATTAGGTCGAAAAAATAAGCTAGAATCTTACATAAGCCGAACGACATTACTAACCACTCGTAGAATAAATCTAGACCTCTGAATGTTGTCAAAGGAACACCTTCTTCGGCAATACGAAGCTGATGGAAACCTGTAGCTAGGTCCATTCGTGAAAATATTTGTGCGCCATTCAATCGATCCAACGAATCATCAATTCGCGGTAATGGATATTTATTCTTTAACGTCTGCATGTTCAAGTCACGATAATCCACACATAGTCTGAGATTACCATCTGACTTTAGGACAAACACCACTGCTGCTCCCCAATCAGAGAAACTAGGCCTGATCAGACCCTTCCATACAAGTTGTCGAGTTTGATTGTCTAACTCTTCTTTTTCCTTCAAGGTCATTCTTCGAATAGCGTGCACTACTGGCCTTGCATTCGGACTTAAAGCGATTTTGAAATCAATTTCTCTACGCATAGGTAACCTAACAACTTCTTCAAACACATCTGCATAGTTCTTCACGACAGGGATATTTTCTACATCGACTAGAGTATTCTCTGTAACGACAGGAATATTTAATATTGGAGCTGGAGAAACATCAAGAGCTGCCCAAAAATCTTTTCTATCAGAATTCGGACCTTCGCAAGGAATGGTTATATAGTTCCCTGATTTAATCTTCGCCTTAACGACCTTGTCGGCGCATTTAACCTCAGCTTCATACTTGGTTAACCAATCCAATCCTAAAATATGATCAAATTCGGTAAAATTCATGACGATCGCGACGGTAGGGAACCGATAACAGGAAAAAGAAACCGACACCCCACAAATCCAACTAAGATTGAGGGAACCCCCAACCGGATTATGGACAGTCAAGGGTTCTTTGGGCTTTTTCAGTTTCAAATCCAGTTTCTTAACCGCATTACTTGCAATAAAGCTTCGTGACGCGCCTGTATGAAACGGTACTTTAACTGGAATATCTTTGACAATAAGCGTGCCTTCTAAAACATCTGGCCTCGCTTGACTGGCTGAGGGTGCTGAAGTTTCTGCCACTTCATTTACTTGTACTATTTCCGACTTCTTTAAGAGCTGGCAAACCTTTGAAAGATGACCAGCCTGGTATCAAAGATTGCATTTTCTATTCTCTTGAAACTTGTTATTGGATTTTGACCCAACATTTCTTTCTTTCTTCGAGGATTTGCAATTTCCTTGAAAATGCCCTTGCTTCTTGCAGTTATTGCATATGGCAATCGTTACTGGTCCTTTCTCCGACTTAACCCTTTTCCTATTGACCCAAAGATTCTTTCTGGCCCCAGTTGTCATACTTACCTCAGGCTGCGTACTTGCCTCAGGGATATTAGTTTCGAATTTCCTTTTGTTGCTAGAACTGACTTCCTCTTCATCGGCTAAAAGACCTTGCTTATCAAGATCTTCATAGTGATAAGCCATGTATATCATTTCAGAAAAAGGAAGTTTCACATTTGCAGTTACACAATTTTGTACTTTCTTTGGAGCCCGTTAATAAACCTCAGATTCTTCCACTTAGGATTTTCAATTAGCTTAGGTACAAAACGATAAAGACTGCTGAATTTATCCTGATACTCCTGAATGGTCATATCTCCTTGTATCAAATAGTAGAATTCATCATATAGCCGATTAGTTGCTTCTGGAGGAATAAATCTTTCATTGAAAATTTCTTTAAATCTATCCCAGGTAATATTACCTTTTGGATTATCCTTGATGACTGTTTCCCACCAGATTAAAGCTTCGTCTTTGAGTGCCCAAGATGCCAGTAATCTTCTCTGATCATCTCTCAGTTTGAAACCTTCAAAAATTCTCTCAGCAGAACGCATCCAAGCTTGAGTTTGAATAATGGACTCATTGCCCGAGAACGGTGCTCCACACAGATTTCGATACCTCTTTAATAGAGCTTCTATATCTGATCCTGGCTGTGGGAGCACAACTGGCTCATTAGATTGTCGAACCATAGAATTACTTCTTCTGTTTCTGCCACTCATTTTTCTATGTCTGCAAATAGCAGACAAAGCGTCAGGCCAAGAGAAAAGATATTGTACAGCATAGAGATATATATTTGAATGTATACGTGTCTATGGGGGTGTATTTCATTCTGCTACACTCATTCAAGGATATTAATGATCTTATCTAAAATGAGTTGTTTGTCATAGAATACTTCTGATTCTATTTCTGACAAGTTCGTTAATATGTTATATTCCGGAACTAAGATTAACCAAAGCTATGATACCACCTGTGATTGCCCCAAACCCCCGTTCCACGGTGGCAAGGGTAATCTTTGGAATATAACACATAAATAGTAACAGCAGAACATAAATATATCATTACACCAGATAATGTACAACAGAATACACTGGATAAACACAATCATCAGAGTTACACAGTATAACAGGGTCATACTTAGTACAAAATACAGTTTCAGCTTTATATAAAATGTCTACAGCGGAATCAAACATAATTTACATAACAGGAGCTGAACAACATAAAAGAAGTGATAGAATCCATCTTCAGCTCCATAGATATCCAGAAAGAGCCTGCTAAAACCTGAATACAAGGCTGCCCGTGTAAAAAATAGGACACCCGAGTTTGCAAGTGAAAAAACTATGAGTTAGTCATGGGACTGGTATGAGAAATCTACTTAACTTATTTTATAATACGGCCAATCACAGGACCACGCCGCTAACACAGAACAGGTTTACTCCATTGGATTGCCAGTGCTTAAAACAAGTAAATCATTTAAACATCGCAATGCTTTTTACAAAAATGAAGCCATTATAAGATTCGGGTCCCATCACACAATGCAACGCAAGCCGGAGGATAGAGTTTTACCTTATAATGGCCAAAATATGCTTGATACATATAAAACAAAAGCATTTGATATTATTACTAGTCTTTATATGTTTCAAAAACAATTTCAATCATAAGTATAAATCATAGACGGAATGGGTACCATATATCACGTCGCCATATATAGGTTCATAATCAAAACCGCACGATGTCATATTTGGAAATTGGATTTCCGTCATGAATCAAGGCAAGGGATCGTACCTACTGCTTCGATACAATCTAGCCCATATCTCAGGATCAGAGCTCGAGTGACCCTTGGTTCGTCAGAGCCAGTCCACACGAAGTGGATTAAAATGCTTGAACACTGCGTTTCCCTATCCTATAGGGAAAAATCTGGTCTGTATAAAGACCATCATCGGCTCCGCAGAGACTGAAATAACCGAGGAGCCTCGCTATCCATCATCCACATAAGTAAAACGTTAGGGCTTGCAAAACGCTGACACCACTCCTAGCTAGAAGGAAACGCATGTCCTCCTTGATGTCCTCTCCCGTTTCTGGTTCATACCGGGGTGTGAGGCCCGCGAATCAACGATATACACCAAGCTATGCTATTTAAAGTTGTGCTTTGATCATCGACCACAAGGCTCTGCTTTTCAACAAAAGCCTTAATCACTGCATCTCAGCATGCCACACAGGCAATTCACACCATGCAACTGACATATATCAATCACACAGAATGAAATCCAGTGTCGGAAACACAGTCCATTTACAAGTCCATTCTGATCTGAACGAAACCGGAGGCACCTTATTCCTCGTCCCATATGTCTAATACAGAAGAGAGGTCCTCACACATCCGAACGATCAACAAGTACGTCCGGACAACCACCAATGTAACCCCTTTAGGACAGCAACTCCCATCAAAGGCATCAGTACCCATCCATTCGATGTGAAGATCATCAGTCTTGGACCGTCTTCATATCTTCGACTTCTAATCGTCGACCAATTATTTGAAATGAGATTTAACCCGGCCTTTTCAAATAATTCACGTATATTTAGAATTCAAATCAATTCATTTCCATGGTTAAATTATTTGGCATCCATAATTCAGTTCACTAATATAATTTTCATGTCAAATACAATCAACCATCAAATATCCAATAAATCGAGTAAACTCGATTTATTTCCATTCCATATCGTTTACAATATTTTCTAACGATTTATCGCCATTTTTATTTATTTAAAAGTAGCCCATTTATTCAAACAACGCTTCAGGCCATAACACGGCCATGGCGCTGTTTTCCTTCAGATTTGATTCACACATATCTAAAAATCTAGTCGTTGGATCTTTACAAATTTTACATCATTGGAAAGATCTTTTCAAAATGGACCCAATGGTTCCAGTTTTGGGAAAATCCGACGATCGGATCTCCCGATACAATCGTTTAAAGTTACGATTTCAAAATACGAACTGCAGCGTCATTATTCATTTTATTTTAATTATATATATGTATATAATCCATTCTGGCGCTGTTTTTATTCAGATTTGAATTAAGCATTTTACACAATCTAATCGTTGGATCATTACACATTTGGTATCGTTGGAAAGATATTTTCAAAGCGAACCCAATGGTTTCGGTTTCGGGAAAATCCGATGGTCGGATCTCCCGTAATAATCATTTAAAATCATGATATCAAAAATACGAACTACAGCGTCGTTATTCGTTTTAATTTAATTATATTTATATATATAATCCGTTCTTCAATTTCCAAACCATTTTCCTTTCATATATTTGATAAAAATAATATTTTTACCCAACAAATATTTATTTTAACACATGACTATTTTTAACACTTCATATAAATAATAAAAATGTGATTTTTATTATCAAAACAATTTATTTCAAACATATATATTTTTAGCGATTCATATATATAATAAAAATGTAATTTTTATTGTTAAAACAGTTTACTTCAAACATGAATATTTTTAGCGATTCATATATATAATAAAAATGTGATTTTCGTTGTTAAAACAATTTATTCATCATATGAACATTTTTCCAACATATGAATATATTTCAACACATGAATATTTCAGAAAATTTCGGCAGCATAATGACAGAGGGTTTAAAACCGGCACTGTCCCGAGTACGGCTACTCGCACTACCTTACGTCTAACGGCATTCCCTAAGGGGCTTATCCTTATAATCTAAATATTTCGATCATTTTCATGTCCCAATGGATTTTTCCACAAACAATTCCAATTTTGTTTCAACCATAAACAATTTTTTATCAACCATTCACATTTATTAACCAAATTTCATGTCAACCAAAATCCAAACGATCCCAACCAATATATATCGTCCATGGTCAGTGGATGAGGGGAGTATATATATATATATAAGTTTATTTCAATTCCATTCAACGCACATGATTTTTACAACGTATATATAACTTATACATCACACATACAATTTATACAACGCTTATACGTGAGGTGAACAACGCTTATATAACTTATACATCGATTATATAATTTATACATCGCCATTCCATTCTGATTTGAATTTAGAAATCTCACATTAGGTTCCACTCCTCCAAAAATTGTAGGAAGCTCCAAAAATTCTCCAGTCTCTTCTAGAATGTAGAAGATGACGCCACGAGTCCAATGTCTCTTGTTTCACTGGATTTCGACAACATAGCAAAAAAGATATGATTTTTATTGTAAAATCATAATTCGTAGTGCTTTAAAGTGCAATTTCCTCTATAATGTAAACAGCCGTACCTTTCAGCAAACCGTTCAAAACTAAGTTTTGACTTTGCGTGCAATCCATAGCACGATAGGAGGATCGGCTTGTACAGCGTCGAAGAGGGTAGAGTCGCGCTCCTGCGCGGTGGAGGGGCCCACTTCGATGCACCAGGGGAGGGGCAGCGGCGAGTTGATGTCTCCGACTTCTTGGAGGTGAATCTCGCGATATACTCGACGATGGAGGGTGCAACGGGTATTGATTTGAAGCTAGAGAGAAGCTCTACAAAAGCTTCAACTGCATCGTTCGATTCTAATGAGTGGTTTCGCTGGATATTAGGAGAGAAGGGGGAAGAAGTAGACGCCATCGGGTTTCTGAGCGGATCGGGGAAAGAGAAATGAAATGGTGAATTCTGGTTGGCCCGTCCCTTTTATATTTATTTTAAAATCCAAAAATACCCTCTAGTCCATACGAACTGCAATTCAAACCCAACAACTGTCGCCCTTAGCTAAATACCCCCATTACGGACACAATGGAATATGTTTCATAGGCCCATTCGACTGTTTCGGTCAGTTATTCTTCAAATTAAAATATAAAACATTCAAATAGGATTTGAACGTACATTTCAATTTACCAGAGCCACACATTGATCCTAAAAATAACAGAAAAATTATATATGGCTTCGTATCGATGATACTGTTCTAAAAAAATAATTTCATTGTATTTGGAGACCGTTTGAAAAATGGCCATTTTCTGGTCGATCCAAATTAACTAAAATTAACCAAACATGTTTTCTTTTGCCACGCTCACACATTAACTCCAAAAATTATGGAATTTGGAATCTAGCAATAATTTGACATTCCAGATCCAACAAAAGAGGTTTCGTCGAAAACGGAGGTCATTTGCAAAATGTTTATTTTTACGGGCTATATTTATTCCACGGTGACCTTTTTGAAAATTCATTTAGCCATAACTTTTGATTCCCGCTATGAAATTTCAATTTATCAGATTCGTTAGAAAGATAATCTTAAACAAATTTAAATATTTTTTGTTTCGCTAAAATACATTTTATTTTGCATCCTGTAAAGTCCGTCAAAGTTCGAATTCAAATTTTCAAACTACCGCGGTATTTCAGGCCTTGTTTTATAATTAAAATAAATTATTTGTTTTCCAACATCGATTCAAACAAATATATATGTTCTAATTCTATTCAAAATAAATTTCTTGTTGTTATTATTTAAAATAATTCATTTTAAATATTCAAAATTCAATAAAATTGCCAAAATAAAAATTTTAAATTGGTTCTGATTTTCCGGGTTGTTACAATTTGCAGTTAATACTCCATTTTTTTCAATTTTGATCACTCTACAAAGCGTAGATCGTAGAAATGGACCCTCGGATGGTCCAACATATGAAGCATAGTTGTTTTGAGTATTTGGATTAGTGGAAGCCATTGTAATTTTTAATTTAGAGTTTTTACAGAGAAGAAGAATGAAAATGAAGAAGAAAGGTCGAATTAAAAGATTTATATAGTTGAAATAACTAACTTTTGGTGATAATTAATTTAAAAAAATCAGTTATATGTCGACATAGCAGAAACTTTATGTCGACATAGTATTGTTTTAAGTTTCATTATTTTAATTCCTTATTTTATTTTTATATATATACTATTATTAAATTATTCTAATTCCCTTAATGAACATGTACCTAATTCTCTCCTAAGTTTAGTGAATGTTGCTTCATTTAATGGTTTGGTTAATATATCAGCTATTTGTTTATCAGTATCTATAAATTCAAGTGAAATCTTTTCTTTACTTACATTATCTCTTAGAAAATGATGTCGCACATCAATATGTTTAGTTCTCAAATTATGAGTAGGATTTTTAGAAATATTTATAGCACTTGTATTATCGCAGTATATAGGTGATTTATTTATACTTAAACCAAAGTCATTTAAATTTTGTTGCATATAAATTACTTGTGAACACGCCAAAGCAGCAGATATATATTCTACTTCAGTTGTTGATAAAGATACGGTATTTTGTTTTTTACTAAACCAAGATACAAGGGAATGTCCTAGGAAGTGACATGTTCCACTAGTACTTTTACGATCGGATTTACATCCCGCATAGTCGACGTCAAAGTACGAAATTAGATCAAGTGAATCATTTTTAGGATAAAATAATCCAAAATCAGATGTATGCTTTACATATCTCAGAATACGTTTTACGGCTATTAAATGAGTTTCCTTAGGTTTTGATTGATATCTTGCACAGAGACATACATTGTGCATTATATATGGTCTACTAGCGGTTATATATAATAATGATCCTATCATTCCTCTATATAGTTTTTGATCAACGTCTTTTGATGTATTATCTTTACTTAAAGCAATATTAGTTCCCATAGGTGGTGGTATACCATTTGTTGTTGTTAAATTGTACTTATTAATTAAATCTCTCACATATTTTTCTTGATTAATAAATATTCCATTCTTTAGTTGTCGAATTTGTAAACCTAAAAAGAATGATAATTCTCCCATATGGCTCATTTCAAATTCTTTGGTCATAATATCTGAAAATTCTTTGTTCATTTTTTCATTTGTTGACCAAAAGATTATGCCATCAACATATATTTGTACTAATTGTATATCTTTGTTATTTTTCTTGATAAACAACGTATTATCTTATTTTTCTATTTCAAAGTTTGATTGTAATAAATAATTTCGTAATCTATCATACCAAGCTCTAAGCGCCTGTTTTAATCCATATAATGCTTTCTTCAGTTTATATACGTGATCTGGTAATTTTTCATCTTCAAATAGGGTGGTTGCTCTACATATACGTCTTCTTTGACAAATCCATTTAGAAATGCACTTTTGACATCCGTTTGATATAATTTGAAATTATTATAGTTTGCAAAAGCTAGTAAAATTCTAATAGCCTCTAACGGGGGCAAAAATTTCATCGTACTCTATTCCTTCTTCTTGAGTATAACCTTGTGCTACTAGTTGTGCCTTATTTCTTACTACCTCACCGTGTTCATTCATTTTATTTTTATACACCCATTTGGTTCCTATTATTGTTTTATCCTCTGGTCTAGGAACAAGTTCCCATACTTCATTCCTAGTATACTGATTCAATTCTTCTTGCAAGTATCCATGAATCATCGGAAGAAGCTTCCTTTGGATTTTTGGGTTCAATAGTTGAAATAAATGCAGTACTACTCATATTTTTTAATTGATTGCGAGTTCTAACAACGGATTCAATATCCCTTAAGGTATTTTCTACAGCATGGTCTCTAAGTAATCTAATTCTTTTATTTGGTTGGTTATCTTCATTATTTATTTCATTAATTTCATCCTCAGAATCATCTTTATAGTTTTGAGTTATACTTTTAAAGTTTTCATTGAAAGATACATTTAATGTTTCTTCTATAGTGTTGGTTCGAGTATTAAAAACTCTGTAAGCCTTGCTTCTTTCTAAATATCCAATAAAAATTCCTTTATCTGATTTTGAATCAAGTTTGTCTAAATTATACTTTGTATTAAGTATAAAACATTTACTTCCAAATATTTTAAAGTATGATACTTTTGGTGTCTTGTTATATAAAAGTTCATAAGGAGTTTTATCAGCCAAAGCTCTAATTGAAATTCTATTAATAATATAACAAGTTGTTGTTACTGCCTCAGCCCAAAAATTCCTTGGTAAATTGCTATCGGATAACATAGTTCTTGCACATTCTTGTATCGTTCTATTTTTATGTTCAACTACTCTGTTTTGTGGAGGAGCTCTTGGAATTGAAAATTTGTGGGTTATTCCCTTTTTATTACAATATTTTTCAAAATTCTCATTTTCGAATTCTCCACCATGATTGCTACATATTATTTTAATTTTTAGTGATAATAAATTTTGAATCCTTTTAGAAAAGGTTTTATATTGATCGAAAGAATCACTTTTATTTTTAAGAAACAAAGTCCAAGTGTATCTAGAAAAATCGTCAACTATTACATACACATATATGTTATGATTTATTGATTAAATTTGAGATGGACCAAACAAATCCATGTGTATTAACTCTAATGGTTTTGAAGTAGTAATTTCTTCTTTTGATTTAAACGAACTCTTCTTTAATTTTCCGAATTTACAAGCATCGTATAAGTTATTAACTTTGAATTTCATTTCGGGTAATCCTCTAACCGAACCTAATTTAGAAACTCTAGAAATATGTTTGAAATTTTTATGACTGAATCTCTTATGCCAAATCCAGGGATCACTTGTATTGGCCATAAGACATAAATTAACATTGGAAATTTTCATACTTAATATATAAATATTTTTCTTTCTATCTCTTTTGAATATAACTTTTGAATTCCTATCTTCTATGAATAATTTATTCTTTTCAAATTTTATTTTATATCCTTTATCACAAAGTTGACTTATACTCAGTAAATTGTGTTTTAAATTCCTAACTAATAAAACATCAGAAATAGTAGGAGTTTCAGAATTACGGGCATTGCCGATTCCGATGATGTATCCTTTAGAATTATCTCCGAAGTTTACCAATCCACCATCTTCATATTTCAGATTATTGAGTAGTTCTGGATTTCCGTTCATATGTCTCGAACAACCACTATCCAGTATCCATTTTTCCTCTTTCATTTCCACCAATTGCTTTCCAAAATTTGAATTTTCAATAGCCATGTAACACACCAGTTCATGATTTGAATTTCCAGTAGCCACCTTTTCAGAATTTGAATTGCCAATAACAACTTTACTCATCTTTTCAACTTTTGAATTTTCAAAAGTCATAGAACTCATCCTTTTCTATATTGAACAATATTTCAGTAGATCATATGCTTCTTTAATATTAATATATGCAGACTCTTTTAACATTGATGCAATGCACGAATTGACACTAATAATATCAGAGATTTCAAAATTTACCATTTTACCAAAATTTCAAAAATCAGATTATGATCTTTTTGAAAGACTTGCTCTGATACCAATTGTTAGGGACTGCGGAATGGATCGTTAAGGCAAAGCAAACATTAGAGGGGGTGAATAGTGTTTGTAATAATTTAAACAAAACTTAAAACTAAAGAGAATTAGGGAATGAATCAAACACCACAATCACAGACACAGATTCAAACTCAAATGCAAAATAAACAGAAATAAAAATGCAGAAAAAGAAAGAACACACCGGATTTTATACTGGTTTGGATTACTCCTACATTCAGTCCTGCACAACGCTAGATTGTGCAGAATTTTATTACTATTTCCAATAGTCAAATACACCCTCCTTGATTTCATGGCTCAACAAGGAGACACTGACTCCTATTACTTGATTTCATGGCTCAACAAGGACACACCGACTCCTATTCCTTGATTTCACGGCTACAAGGATAGACCGATTCCTCTTTGACTTACAAACAAGGTTTATTCAACCCAAGCAATTACAAAACAACCCTATAACTCTTCAATAGCACTTGATTCAGAGAGTAGAGAGTGTAGGGAGAAGAAGTTTGACCAAAATAGCATTGAATTTGGCAGAGTATAAGTGTAAGAATAATAAAAATGATTAAGAATAATGGTGGAGTGAAAGAGGATGAAGTTAGAGAAGAAGAGATGATAAAAAATTCTGTTTTAACCTCTTTTTATAGAGTATGAAAGGTTGCAACGGTTGTGAAGCGTTTCAAATAGTGAAAAGACACTTCCTTTCAAAATTGGAAAAAATTACAGTTATATGTCGACATTGAGTGTTTTCTATGTCGACATACTCATGTGTATTTTTTATTTTCAAAGCGCTTTTCAAGTGTTTTGATAAAAAAATAATTCTGGAAATTCTTGAGTAAAATTTTAGTGTTATAAATTAATATTATATGATAGAAAAACATATGAAAACATAAATTTTAACTATATAAATATATTTATAAAATTATAACGTTTTAAACTATATAAAGTATAAATATAAACTATAAAAATTTGAGTTTGAAAAACAAAGAAGAATAAAAATAGAAACAAATAGAAAAACAACATAGGGAGGATAGGAAAACAAAAATAGAGAGGATTGTGGATAGAATTAAAAATCAGAATTTGAAAATTAGAATTAGAATTTGAACCTGGTGTGTTATTTGGAGTCTTACAAAATCTAAACTCTATAACTATATTAATCTTGAACTCTTGAAATCTTGATTACTCATAAGTCTTGAAATTTCTCTGATCTTTGAATCTCTTATCATCTTTATAACAGTACAGTCTTTAGTAATATTTCCTGTATATAATTCCTGCACATATATATATTCTATACAAAAAGTGTTAGCATATATTTTATAATCAGTGATAATTGAAATAAGGATGTTGTCATCAAAACTCCATTCTCCAACAAACTCTACCAAAGGAAGATGTACTTCCCAAGTCCTTCTGAAGTCTAGGATACACAGTCCTAAAAGATCCTCAAGAACTCTATTCACCCTCTCCGTCTGTCCATCGGTTTAAGGGTGATAAGCGGTGCTCAAACACAACTGTGTACCTAATGCCTCTTGCATGCTTATCCATAACTCACTGGTGAAAATGGGGTCACGATCACTCACAATAATGGAAGGTACTCCATGTAGATGGACTATCTCATGAAGATAAACTGCTGTCAACCATGTTGTCGTCCTCTTACTCTTAACAGGAATGAAATGAGCGCTCTTAGTAAGCCTGTCAATTATAACCCAAATACTGGTGTTGCCTTTCCTTGATCTAGGCAAACCATCAATAAAATCCATAGAGATGCTCTCCCACTTCCATTGTGGGAACCTCCAAAGGATTAAGTAAACCACCAGGATTTCTTTGCTCAGACTTGACTTACTGGCAGATCAAACTTCGAGTAACAAACTCCGCTGCATCTTTCTTCATCCTGACCCAAAAGAAAACCCTCTTCATATCTCTATACATCTTATCACCGCCTGGATGAATAGTCATCCTAGAATGGTGGGCTTCCTCAAGGACTGTCTTAAACAAACTCCCAACTCGGGGAACACAAAGCCTTCCATCTCATCGCAACCACCCTTTATCATCCGTGGAATATCTACTGAGGTGACTGGAAGTTTCCCCTCTACTGAGCCTACCCAAGATATTCGCTATTTGTGGGTCCTCTCGCTGTGAAGTCCCTATCTGATCCAACAAAGTAGGTCGCACCTCTAATGATGCCAATAAACTGGGTGTGAACTCAGTGGAGGGTCTAAAATCAAAAGTCGATATAAACTCCAAGCTCTGCCTCTCTACAAATAGAGGATTCAAGGTCATCCTCTGCCTACTCAGTGCTTCCGCCACCACGTTACCTTTGCCAGGGGTATAGGCAATCTCAAAGTCATAGGACGATATGAACTCCATCCATCTTTGTTGCCTCAAATTGAGATCCTTCTATGAGAATAAGTACTTGAGAGATTTATAATTAGTGTACAAATCGAACTTCTCCCGAATTAGATAATGGTGCCAAGTCTTAAGTGCAAATACTATGGCAGCTAACTCTAAGTCATGGGTAGGGTAGTTCTTCTCATAAACTCTTAACCATCAACCTCCATAACATACTACCCTTCCCTCCAAGCCATGTACCACATGCATCAGTGTATACTGTGAACACCTTGTTCCCATTAGGAAAAGTCAAGATTGGGGTTGTTGTCAGAGCACTCTTTAATCGCTGAAAAGCATCCTCACAGTCTATACTCCAAGAAAATGTAAAAATCTTCTTTGTCGGTATGGTGAATGGGGCTGATATCTTTATGAAGTCCTTAATGAACTTCCTATTATAGCCCGATAAACCAAGAAAACTCCTCACCTCTGTTGCGTTCTTTAGAATCTGCCAATCCTGAACTACAACTACTTTCACGGGATCTACTGCTATCCCCTCTTTAGAGACCACATGCCCAAGAAATCTCACTTCCTTTCTCCAGAAATGACATTTGGAGAATTTTTCCTTTAGCTGATGTGCTTGAAGAGTCTTCAAAACCTCCCTCAAATGTGGGGCATGCTCTTCCTCACTCTTCGAGAAAATCAAGATGTCATTAACAAAGACCACAACAAACTTATTTAGGAACTCCCGAAACACCCTACTCATCAAATCCACAAAATAGGTGGGTGCATTCGTTAACCCAAAAGGCATGATGAGCCACTCGAAGAAACCATCTGGAGTTCTAAAAGCGGTTTTGACTATACTGTCCTCGACCACCCTCAATTGATGAAATCTCGTGGCCAAGTATAACTGAGAGAAGACAGATGCACCAACAAGCTGGTCAAACAAATCATCTATCCTTGGAAATGGGTGCCTTTTTTTAGTGAGCATATTAAACTCCTTGTAATCCACGCATAAGCGAAGCTAACCATCCGCCTTAGTGTTGAATACTACTGGAGCACCCCATTTAGATATGCTTCGCCTAATAAACCCTTCATCAAGTAGCTCCCCTACTTGCTTGCTGAGCTCCCTCCTTTCTCTCGGAGCCATATGATGCATAGGCAATGCAATTTGCATTGCGTTGTCCACCAAGTATATACGGATATCAATCTCTCTCCTCGGAGGCAAGCCACGAACCTCCTCAAAAACATTAGGATACTCACAGACTACTAGTACAGATCGTAGATAATCGATAGATGCATCAAGCGACTCTAGGGAACTAAGCATGGCAGACCCTTTAGGGTCACAAAAAAATCTCGAGGGTCCTCCCATGGCAAGTCAAAAGTATAACGAGCTACCTCTCACAATCCAGAATGGCACCATACATGGCTAGCCAATCCATCCCTAGAATCAAACCATACCCCGTGAAACCAATGCGTCGCACTCAAACTCGATGCCCAACACAGATATTCTCAAACTCCGACAAATCATAGACGAATGACCGTACCCCTAATGGGATTTGAGACAATAACGGGATCCAAAACCATACTAGTACTAAGGTGCAGAGACTCAACCACCGAATCATATATAAAAGAATGCAAGCGCCAGAATCAAAAAGAGTCCTAACAGGGTGATTGGAAAGAGAAATCAAACCATCGACAGAAACTTCCTACCTCTATCCGACACCCTTGCCACGAGACCATGCATATGCCCTCCAGAAGATCCTACCCTTTGGCCTTGTCCTTGATTTTTTGATCAATCCTTAATAAGGTGTCCAACCTTTCCACAATGGAAACAAGCGTTCTTCTTTCTTTTGCAATCTTTGACCAATTGACCCTCGTGTCCACAATTATGACATTTCCTCATATCTTGGGCTTTGTCGTTCTTTCTTCCCTTCTTTTGCTGCTGCTGCTGCTGTTGTTCTTTCTTGGGTCACACTTTCTTGTTTTGTGTTTCATCAATATTAGTCTCTTTCTTTTCACCTTTATCTTCTTCGTGCATCAATGCCATATCAACGAGTTCCTCAAGAGTTGCTCCCATCGGAATATGAGGCATAGCCAACCCATGAAGTGGTTCGTTCAATCCTCTAGCAAACCTCAAAGATTTCTTGTGCGAGGTATTCACTAGCTCCAAACCAAACCTCGCCAATTGATTGAACTTATTAACATACTTTTTGACGGGCATGCCTCCTTGCTTAAGTGCCAAAAACCTTTCCATTTGCATACTTTGCTCGGCTTGATAAAGAAACTTCATTTCGAATCTCTATCGGAAATCATCCCAAGTCTCAACTGGATGCTCTGCTTGCATCACTTCCTACCAGAATGAAGCCTTATCTTTCAGCTACCAAATGACCAACTGAATCTTCCTACGGTCATCAACCTCAAAAACCCCAAATAAATCCTCTGTTGCTTTAAGCCAATTCCTTGCTTCTACAAAAGTCTCAGTTCCTCGGAATGGCTTCCCTCCCATAGCACAAAAGTCCTTGCATATCTTGGTGAAATTATCTGTTCGTTGAGGAGGAGGAGGAGGAGGAACAGCGGCTACAGCTGGGGGAGGGGCGTCTACTTAGCCTTCGGCAGGCGCCATAGCCTCAAGATACCTACAGAACCAAGCTGGTATCGTAACGCCCTAAGGAAGAATCAGTTCCCTAGACACGCTGAAAAAGGAAAGAAAAGGGATTCAAACAGAGAATCGAAAGATATTTCATATGGCTTTGGGGAATATTTTTTGCAAAACAGAGTTTTCTTTTGAAAATGCTTTCTTTAAAACCTTTTTGAAAACAATTTTCAAAATCTTTTATTCGATCTGGTAACCTTCAACTCTGATGCCAAATGTGACACCCCACGTCTGTTGATGTCACTCTTTATCAGAATGCATTAAGTTTCGTGAAGCGTTATAGGTAAACAGAAACATCACAAGATAGATATAAAATAATAGTGGAATTTAAAACTTTATTTTCCTAATAGAAAACATCATGGTCCAAATTTAGTTACATCATAAGTCTGAAATATTGAAAACCCATTAAATAAATTTAAAGCTTCTTCCTTGTACTAAATCATCAGTGTACAATAATATAAAAGCATAATCCCCAAAATATAGCCATATCAGAGAAGACGGGAAATCAAAGCGGTACATCTAAGCAGCTCCAAGTAGAATGAAAGAGAGAACCTTAATCAAGCCTGAGTATTCCCACCTTGAGAACCTGGGGGGAAAAGGAAGAGAGAGAAAAGGAAACAAAACTGGTCAGACATAAAGTTTGGCAAGTCCAGTTAACTTTAGCATATAAATAAGTAAAAGCATCATGGCAGGCAAATAAACTGGATGAGAGATAACAATATCATAGACAAGTATGACAAACTGAGCAGGATAAACAATATAAACATGACATAATATATTGTGCTTCTCAAGTACTTTTCTCTGCACCGATACTAGCAAAACAAAAACAAAATGATCCCAAGATGATTGTCTTAAGTGTACTTCTAGTGACGGGTTTTACACCAACAATAATAAAAGGTGGCTTAACAGGAATGACAGGTGTTATCCCCAACGATAATAACGGGCCCCTAAACAAGCAATACTAGATGTATCCTGGTTACTACCCCAATCGATCGGCTCCCTATCATGTAGATACCCTGTGCTGGCCCTACAGTAGGATGTATCACTTCCTAAAGTGGCAACCGCGTTATTTTCAAGATGCACAACCATATCTACTGATGTCACAACGTCTTATCTTCCCTAGAAAGCGGACCCATGCATGCACATGACTCCGTTGGAATGCGCCCTCAATGCCCTCACTCAAGTGACCTTTTATAATCTGCGAAGTAAGCATGCTCAGATCCTGACCTAGTTCGGGGTTCCCCGTTTGATACCAAGATGGGATACTGACCGAAACGGGTCCCACACAACAGATGATACAAGCTTCCCTCTAGACTTGCATCCTTACTACTAGGATTTTGACAGGTTATGCCTGACAGTTTAACAAGGTTGCATAACCCCCACATGTAAAACAGGTTAAGTTTGTTGGGTTTATATATATAACCCGCCCCTACAGATTTAACAAGATTAACTTAACCCCTACTGGTTCAAGCAACTTTACTTAACCCCTGCTCAATTTGACAAGTTCATGTAACCCTAGTAGATTTAAATAGGTTAAGTATTACATGTTAACAAATTATTATCATTCACCCATCTATGGCAGGTAATGGACTAGACCTCTCACATTAAGTCTACTACTTATGGATGCTGGATATGTCGAGCGGTTCCGGGAAGATTTCTACCACAAGTCGGACTTAACCTCGTGTCTTAGCACCGTTACGTGTACATTTATGCACTCGACCACTCACATTAGATTAACCACTTATGGACGCTGGATTTGCCGGGAGGTTTCGGGCTACCACAAGTGTAATCTAACCTCATGTCTAAGTGTGGTTACAGTTTCTAATTACTGTAAATTTAGGCATGTTCATTATTAACCCATTTTTCATGTTTATCCAAGATTATGCCCCAAATCCCAGTCTGATTCAATACAAGTTATGCCCCCAAATTAAAGTTTTAAATCAAGGTATAGATTATGCCCAATCCCAATCATGTTTTTCAATATAAATTATGCCCCAAATTTTCATTCCTAACCGTTCCCAATTTCGTGAGCTTGCATATTTCAGTAATAGGCCTAGGCTCAAAGGTAGCTTGGCTATAAAAATAAAAAGGGAAAGTGGGAGAGAAGAGAACAAGAATAGGCATTACAACAAATCAGGCATAAGATGACAGAAATAAGCATACTAACATGATAGGCATATAATGACATGATTAGGCATATTAACAGGATAAGCATATGACGACAGAGTAGGCGTAATGATAGAATGGACATAATAAAGATAGGCATGCAAGAACTAAACAGAGGATCAGGTGTACAAGTAATGGCGGATCTGTTTAGTTATGATTTAGGTTAATAACAGGCACATGTTTAGATCCAACTTATAAACATGTCAAGATTACTATTAATTGTTTATATCTAAAAATAACATGAACTCACTGTGATTGGATCTAAAGAACAGAGAATTGACTGTTGGTGTTGTAGCATAGATTCTTGAATACGTACAAATTGTTGTTGCAGAAGAATAGGCTATTTTAATCTAAGTTGGGGCAGCATTTCATGGTCTCCATTGTCTTTGGTGAATAAAATAATAGAAATGAGGTCCTATATATAGCCTAAGGTCAACTAATCTCTCTCAGAAACGCGTCCAAGTGCAGGGGAAGAATCTGCCCAGATCTCGTTTGAGTCGAACCTGGGGTCGACATAGGGGACCACACCCGTGTGTAGGGGTCGATCCATGGGTTGACACCCATGGGGAAGGGTCGAACCCTAAAGGGCTGATTTTCCCCTCCCTTTCCCGTTTGGCAGATTTGAATTATTTTGAATATTTTGTTTTTCTTGTATATATAATTCTCTTGCGCGCATACAAACTTCTAGGCTTAATAACTTCTTACGCAAACTCGGGATTAATCTTAAGCAAAATTCCAAGACGAACGCAATGGCTCAGCCCGTTTTACTTATTTCCTAATTTTTAATTAAGTATTCTTTAATTTTTCATTGTAATGTCTTTAACATTACGGGGTGTTACAAATAAAGTAGGTGTTTACTCTGGTAGTCGATGTCACGGGGAATCGTATTCAATGAGGTTATTTAAGGGTAGTCAACAAAGAAATCCCTTTGATTTAAAATATGCTTTGAAAAAGAGTTGATATAAAACAAAATCAAATCTCGAAAAATAAAGTGGTTAAATGTTAAACCTTTAGAAGCTAATGAAAAAACATATATACTCTTTAAGTTATAAGTAATTAAACCTTTAATCATTAAATAAATAATAATTAACTTTTAAATAAATAATTTAAATAATAACCAACCTTTTAAATATTTAAACCACTATTAGTCTTTGATCAATTACTAAATAATTAAATATTACTTAATCTCAATAAATCAATTAAATTATCCTTAATCGCAATTTAAATGATAAATTTAACCTTTATTTAAAATATATAACTCATAATTAATTTTAACCCTGAATTTAACTTGACTTGTAATTAATTAATAATTAAACTCTTATATAAATGATTAATTAATTAATTATCAATATTAAATAGTTAATTAAAATAATAATTTATCCTTAAATTTAACCTTTTTATTGTTTAACAAATTATCTTACTCGATTAATACTTAAGTACAAGAATGTTTGAAGAGTAGAAGTATGAAATTAGTAGAGTCCATGCGTAGAGAAACCAAGAGAAGAAGATCTCTTTTTCTGAAGCCCTGATGATCTATTTATAGAGGAAGCAGTAAGTCAAATTGGTTTAGAAATGCACAGGGGAGACCCATCTAGGGGAGATGATCCGGCATTAGAAGTGGGGCTCAAATCACCGCTATAATGATGGATTGGTACTAATCCCTCAAAGGTTGCACCCTTCGGGGTGCGACCCCCAAGATGGGTCCCTTATCACCTTTCCTTCATGTTTTTGCCTTTAATTCTGAAGTTCGATCTCCCATCTTCAAGTTATTGACACGGTTTTAAGTGAATTTTGAAGCCTAAAATTCCATGCCTCGTATTTATACTAATCTGGTATCTAGCCAAATATTAAGTTCTAAACCTTTGCTTCAGATCCATACTGATTCGATAATTAGCCAAATTTTGAATTCTGAACCTTTGCCATCGATCTGGAACTTAGTCGAAATTTGGGTTTTGATCCTTTGCCTCAAATCCATATTAATATGCTACTTAGTTTAATTCTGAGCTCGGATCCTCTCCCTTAGATCTGTACCGATCTGATACTTATCCAAATTCTGAGTCTTGATCATATGCTTGGATCTATACCGATCCAATACTTAGCTAAATTTTGAGTTCTAATCATTTGCCTTATATCTAGCACCCCGCATTTTTATAATATTAATTCAATTATACAATAATAGAAAATGATAAATAAAAATTGGACATTTTTGGAATTGTCAGCATTCGGCTTCGTGGTGTGTACCATTGCGTTCATTGCATTTTTTTGATAAATTTACATACATAATATGTTTCGAACAGAGTTCGTACATAAAATTTACAAATGTACGAAGTTTATCATCGGAAAATATTTGTATGTAAATGTGTGCAAATATAATTCATATTTTTAAGTTATGTAAGTACATAAATTCCCAGAAAAATGGTTGTTTGAAATTGAAATAAATGGACAGTCAGAAAAGGAAAGTACTTGACAACGCATGTCATAATTGACATTTACAAAGAAATAAATATATCTAGACATAAATTGCGGAAGAAACAAGTGTCATAAATGGTAAAAAACTATGCAATAAAAGGAAGTTTGAAATAACTTTAATTAAGTAGTGTTTCAATTTAGAATAGATATGCGCACATTAATATATTAATAGTGCACATTTGAAATGGAATTAATGCGTGTTAAAAATAATGTTCACTAAATTAAAAGGAGTTAAACACACGAAAAGTTAAAACGAAAGCAATTATATGTGGGTATTAATTTCGCTTTTAAAATTAGATATGGATAAGGCTAAAGAACAGGGAAAGAATTAAATTAGAACATTAAGGAAGAGAATAGGAAAGAAATAATAACGTATTAAAAGGCCTGTACACTTTTTAAAAAAACCCAAATGGGTCGACCCATACTTGTGCTTGGGTCGACTTAGTGTTGAACCAAGGGGTGTCTGGATCGACTCGGTATCAACCCAGGTAATGGTGGGTCGACCCAAAGTAGGTCTGGCGGCGTGAATGTTTTAGGTTAAGTAACATTTTTTTCTACGGGAAACGGTTCTGATATGCTTTCCACGAATCTAATGGACCAGGTTCTTTTGAGAGATTATAAATAAACGTCCAAGGCTAGCCGTCAAACTCATTATATTCTGAGCAGATGTAGAAGCCCTGGCATTTTATTTCTTCCACAAACCTTTTCTAGATCAAATTAAATTAGTTTAGGCGGCCTTCAGAAACAAGAATTGGAGAACCAAATTCATAGCTTAGGATTATTGGCGCACAGTATTCCTTCCCGTACGAGGTAAGTTTTGTAGATCTAATTCCAATACAATTCTTTTGTTTTCTTTTGTGGTTAGAATTGTAAATCTGTTGTTATTGAAGTATTTGAATTAAATCTAAGGAAAATGAAGGGTGATAATTCTGAATCAGATTCTGGAATTGGAAAGCTATAGGTGAGTGGATTTAAATTATGCCTTTTGGTAACAGTACATTTATCGTTTAATTCCCTATTATTCTTAACGTAGTGAATAATTGAAATTGTGGTAATTGTGACGTAACTCATTTCCTAAAAGCGTTAAGAATATTATTGTCGTGTAAATTCATTCCTATATCTTTTTGTTTGGGCTTAAGAAATTACTGTAATAATAAGATTGTAAATTTGATGATGATTATGTGAATATACCCAACGTATATTGTTTAGAATGTAATCAAAAGATTGGGTTGGGAAAAATTACAGTAATATGTGAAAAAAATGGAATAGGAAGTTGTAAGCCTAATTACGTTCAAAAGTTTACCGTAATTAAATTGGAATCAAGAATTAGGTAAGAAAACAGGAAATAATATACAATTCGGAAAAAAAAGGAAATTAGTAGCGGACTGAGTTAGTTGGAGTAGGAAAGGGAAACATTTCCATAACTACCATTATGGTAAATTACAGAGAATGTAGTTGCAAGAAAAAGAAAGGTAATAGGGATTAATGTGAAATAGGGATTTTTGCTGGATTGCACACTAATCATATATATATATATATATATATATATATATATATATATACATAATGTAATAAAGAGAAATAGCTTGCAACTACGGATCTTAATTAATGTATATTATGGAAATAGATTTTGTTACATTTCCACTAATCAATTTGACAAAGTGTGTGAAATATTTTGTGTAATATTAGAAATTCCAAAGACGATAAATAATGGGAAGTAGCAATAGTAAGGGTTCGCTTAAATAATAAGGAACCTAGGGAAAATGTAACGAACGGGGAATATAACCTATTATAATCAATTATATGAAGGGGATGAAGTATAATAGATAGACTTGTCCTAGGGGCAAGTGAAATTATAACGTGCGTTATAATAAAAGATGAGATGAGAACTTATTAATAAATCTTTCTTAGGGAAAATAAGTTAATAAGTAAACCCACAACAACGGCTGTGGTAACAGTATAATGTGAGGTTTAAATTACGTAAAAAAAGAAGAGGCTTATTATTAGTAGACTTATGAATGGGGAAATATTAAGTTTGATGAATGTAATAATAATAAGCGAAAGTCTGTTTCGATTGTTGGAGAACGGAGTTTTGATGACAACAACCTTATTTCAATATTAGTTGATTATAAAATATATACTAACATTTCTATCTAGAATATATATATACACACACACACACACACATATGCAGGATTTGTACTTAAATACTGAAGACTATACAGTTTTATAGTTTCAAGAGATTCAGAATTCAAAGGAGATTCAAGAGCCATGAGTAATCAAGTTATCAAGAGTTCAAAAGCTCAAGAAAAATATATTAATAGAGTCTAGTTTATATGTAAGGCTTTGAATAGCACTCCAGGTTCAAATTCAAATTTTGTTTTTTAAATTCTACTATAAAATTCAAATTCTATTTTCAAATTGTTTTTCTATCTTATGATTTTAAATATAAGTTTTAAATTTAATATATAAGTTTATATAGTTATATAAGTTTATATAGTTATATAATTTTATGGTTTTATAGTTTTAAACCTTATAAATTTATAAATATGTTTATATAATGTATTATTATGATTTCATATGGTTTTATACTTTAGAATACTCATTTATATCACTAAGTATTAATTCAAGAAATTTCAAAATAATATATACAATCAAACACATGAAAATTAGTTTAAAAAATATTTTGTACATGCTTATGTCGACTTATAACTGTCAGAAATTCAATTTTCAAAGGAAGTGTCTTTTCACTATTTGTAACATTCCGGAAGCGTTGCAACCTTTCAAATCTTATAAATTGGGGTTGATTTCGAATTTTTTAACCATTCTTTTTCTCCAACTTCACCCATCTTCATCCCACCATTAATATTTCATATTTTATTGATTTCTACACTTCTACTTTGTCGATTTCTACTCTAATTATATAAAACTTCTTTTCTCTCTCTCTACTCACTACTCTCTGAATTGAAGTGCTATTGAAGAGTTGTAGGGTTGTCGTAATCTTTTGGGAGGTGTTTGGGAAAGGGTGTGTTCTTTGTAGCAGTGAAATCAAGTAAAGGGAGCGGTGGTAATCTTGTAGCCATGAAGTCAAGAGTTGTTGGAGCGGTGTTAACCTTGTAGCCGTGAAATCCAGAGTGGTTGGAGCGGCGTTAACCTTGTAGCCGCGAAATCAAGGGGATTGTACTTGGATAGTGATATTAATTAAACTCTGCACAATCCAGCATTGTGTGGGACTGGACGTAGGAGTAATCTGAACCAGTGTAAAATCCGTTGTGTTCTTTCCCTTTTCTGCATTTTATATTTATTTGTTTCTGTGTTTTTGTTTGATTCTACGACTGTGATCATCTCTGTTGTGTGTGATTCATATAGTAGATCATATAAGTTGTAGATTTTCATAAATTCTTTGAAAACACTATTCACCCCCCCCCCCCAGTGTGAGTCTTGCCTTAAGATCCATATTCAGCAATCCCTAACAATTGGTATCAGAGCATGAGTTTTCAAAAAGTACATAATCTGATTTTTGGAAATATTAAATGGCAAATTCTGAAATAATTTATAACACTAGTTTAAACTTATAATCTGATTTCTGAAATTTAATTTTTAACATTTTGAAATTTGAAATTTCTAAAAATTTAAAGTTTTTGATATATGGATATGTTACAAAACCATCATGATATTATTATTTAAAACTATGGTTAGTTATCCTGAAAAGTCATTCGATTATTGAAAAGATATTTGATTATTTGAAAAGTTGTTTTGTTTTCCAGTAGATGTGTAATGATGGTTGGTGAAAAGACATCAAGAGGAAGAAATGTATATGTATAATGTAAATCAATAAAGAAATGGGTACCAGATCCATTTACAACCTTGGATTTTCATCGACACTTAACTTCATTATGTACTTCTTTTCATTTTCTTCGTAGTGTCACTGGTTTCATGTGAATCCATCAAGAATTGACCAAGTAATGATCAAATGAAGTTTTGGTGAATGAAGAGAGAAGGAAACCAAAAATATCAACGATTATCTTCAAGCTGCATCCACAAGTTAGACTATTTTGTCCCAATTCCTTTTCCATATTGTAGTTCTTGTTCTCGTGGCCTTATTAATGGGTAGATCATCAAATTTTGATCAAAACTGAGTGAGATATGACTATTTGAAGTTGGCTATGCAAAACTGAAAATTGTGTACGGGATTTCTTACATCTCTCCTAATGTTTCGACTTACTGCACCCTAATACCATCCGAATTCATCCCCAAACTGTTACAAAACCATAGCACTTGAATTCCTCTTTGATTTGCTGCTGGTTTCATCCAATTCATTGAAAAATGAGGCAGATATGGCTTCTGAAAGACAGATAGAAAAAGAAAAATGTTAAAAAGAGGAAGAAGGGAGAGTTTATGAAAGTAATTGGC
Organism: Allium sativum; assembly: GCA_030737875.1. NCBI lineage: Eukaryota > Viridiplantae > Streptophyta > Magnoliopsida > Asparagales > Amaryllidaceae > Allium > Allium sativum. Next base: position 154,271,834 of record CM060927.1, on the reverse strand, counting down.
CGTAGGGCCTATTTATAAAAGAATGAAGTGTCCATTCATTTGAAATTAAAATTCAAACTCAAGGATTTGGCGCCAAGTTGGTTAAACTACTAATTCATCGGTATCTTTCTCATACGATCTTTAAATTCAGCAAATGAATATACTATGGTGATCAGAAAAACGAGCCCATCGCAATATAGCATATCTCATTGTCAAATTCTGAGAGATGTGGAGGTGTGGTTCATAACAATGGAAGGACAACAAAGTGGAGGATTGTAAAAAGAGGTATGCCTTACAATATTTTCATAATTATCATTATAGTTAGGAATATACATCGATGCACATAGTTAGGTATATAAATTTATCTCTTTTATAATTTTAGACATTTTGGTTCATATGTCGATACACCAATTTAATTAAATCTTTTCTTATTCTAAATTTAAATTTCATTACACTTTGATTTGATTTTGAAAAATTGAAAGGACATCTTTTCAATATGAAATTGTCAGTTCAAACTCTATTTATCAATTTTGTTTATCTACCTATGTTTCATATATTCAATTTCAGAAATATATATTGAAATTATAGTACATAGAAATGTTAATATGATTGAAAAATTTAAAATTTTCAAAAATTTGATATTGTTATAAAATATAAATTTATATATCTTTTACATTTAGTTTAAACATAAATAGTTTAACTTATATATTTTTCACATATGGTTTCATAACAATTTTAGGTTAAATTATCACATATACTATTTGTAACTAAATATAATTTTTGATTCTTTTAAGATTTATAAAACATGTGTATTTAACTTAATATTTTGGTATTATATATATATATATGATTTTTTATAAGAAGTATAAATATAAGAAGTTATAGCTCTAAAGTTTACATTATAATTTTGTTATAACTATGGATTTATTTTGAAAGTTCTAACATATAAATGGTTCTTTAGAAAATTAATATGTTTTGATGATATATATCTCATAATAAATCAAATTTTGAGTCCTTTTCAAAATTAGGTTATATATATACAATTATGAATATATGTTTACTTTATATGATTCAATTTTATATTCTTTTTAAAAAGATCTTCAAATTTTACTATATTTACCCTACTAATATTATTTAACTCCATAATTATTTTGAATATTTTGCTACTTATCATGAATATATTATGTTAGACCAAAAATTGGTTCTAACACCCAAACAAGAGATAGTCTCAAATAAAACAGTAAGAAAAGAAGTAAGAACACACGATTTATAGTGGTTCGGCATTAAAGAGCCTACATCCACTTTATACTTTGTTGATGAATGATTCAAGTACAAATACAACATTGAATTGCTCTCAATCTCCCTCTTACAATTGGTAAATTCACTCAATCTAAGATGAAAAACGATCCAAATGTTGGTGGTAATCTGGATGAAGCACTAGTGATCCATTGTGAAGGGTGTTTAAGTCAAGATTTTTCCAAAAGATCCCTTGAAGTGACGCTTGGTAGTGTATTTATAGGCAGAAAATCCCTTTTGAAGGCTTTCGGTTCGGATACACGTGGTGATCATCCTATTAGAGTCGGGCTCAGAATAACTGAGATGATGACGGCACATCGAAGGACGTGTATGAATGTGGGGGAGTGGACATGAAACCGCTCCGCATCTCCAGGATCGTGGAATGTAACTGCAATGTTGGCCATCATCGGTTCAAATCGGAGGTACGAGAATAGGAGGGTCCGGATCGAATAGCTCTGAACTGATCCAGTTCAGTTATTCCCCTTTCATTTTGAGTCTGGCAGCTTTGCAATGGATGGGTTCGGTTCGGGGGTCTCTGAACCGATCCGGGCTTCAGCAGCGAGGCTCATTAATCAACATTTTTCGCTGGTTATTTTTATGCTTTCTGTAGCCCGATCACAAAGCGGGCTGACATTTTGCCCCCCCCCCCCGAAGTACAGGTTTATTGGACATAAAATGTGCTTCAAAATATTTCGTTTGCTTGCTTCTGAATTGATGTCTTCGAACAGTTGTTTCCATTCATCTGTAGAGTGGTGACATTTCATAAAGTCGCATCTTCCAGCGCTTATAAATTGGATGTACGAACCATTCCTATTGCTTTTAGTAACTTTGAGATTTCATTTAGCGTCCAAGCAATTTTTCCAGGTAAGCTCTTACAACGTACATTTATGGATTTTTCATTCCCTTTTGGATTTACTTTATGCATTGAATTAATATGGTAAATCACACTTTGGTTCAGATCGGTCTCATCCGACCCAGTCTATGCTCCAACCGTTGATGTGCTAATGGGCTGAAAGGCTTCATGTTAATGGGGGCCTTTTGCTAATCAGATTGGGCTAAAGCATTTAATCCACTAGAATACAAAGGGACACCCATTGTTTACACACACACACACACACACACACATATATATATAAATATATCCTCGCATTGCCCTTCAGCTCTCCATTTTTTGCTATCAATTTTCCGACATCTCTCAAGAACCCTAATTCCCAAATCCACGAAAAATCCTTCTAAACTTTAAAGTCAAATCAAAGGTGGGTTTAGATCTTCATGAAATTCACTTGTTCACGTGTTTTACTTATCAATGACATTGATTTTCCGCGTTTTGACTTGATTTAACCTCGATTTTGATGCAATGACCTCTGCACCTTGTCGTGTTCATTGGGAATCTCACCGTGATCTTAAGGCGGTGCCGATGGCGGTTTAACCCGGTGGGATGAAGAAAAGCTTATGGTGAAGGGAGGATTTGGTTCAGATCGGTTGAAAGTAGGAGGCGCTGAAGTTTATTCGGAGATACTCATAAACGAAAGCGCTGGTGACATGAGGTCGATCGGATCGAGGAACCTCTAAAGGAGGGTATTGGTTTTCAAAGAGACACTTCGGTTTGGATATGTGTTGATCGATCTGAAATGCTTTGGCTTTGTCAGATTTGATCCGATCCGACTCTGTCTTATCCCTATCTCTGAACCGTTTCGACAAGCTTGTTTGAAAGTTCTTTCCTTTATCGTGACACTCCATATCATGAACTTTCAATCCGCTTTGCAGATAACAAGCACACCCGATCTGGGCCACAGTTAACAAATATACCCGAACCGATCTGAAGCTATCAAATATACCTGAATCAATCCGTAGCTAATAAACACATCCGAACCGATCCGAATCTATATATCGTGTAATGCGATCATGTTATGACTAACTCGACCACTACTAAATATGGCTTGTGACTTTATGAACAGTTAGGATAGAGGCTTCTCAAATGAATTTTTGGACTTCTTATGGATACATAACTGTTTTTCTCATTTCCGCATTGCATTCTTTTGTATAATTATCTCATATCACTGCGTACACACTTGCACATTTTAGCTCACACTCGTGCATAGGGGGACACGGTCAACTTCGCTCTAATTTCAGCTATTGTTTCTTCAATTGTACAACAGCTATGATTGAGAGACGCTCGTCCAGATTGGAAGAGAGAAACGAAGTTGTAAGGATATCTGAGAATCCCATTGTTGAGGATGTATCGTCTACTTCAGATTCAGGTTAGAATAGTGCAGGTTCAGACTACAAACCAGGGGTCCAAGAGAGTGGACCGTCATCTGGTGGTGATGTTTCTATAGATGAAGAAGAGGAAGGAGGAGTTGGAGATAACCGTGCTCCCGACGAGTTTGAGATTGTTATCATCTTGGAGAATCCACGCGATTCTATCGCGTCAACAATTGACAATGACAAACTTGCGCGTATATGTCTGAAACATGGGATACTTCGAAGAGATACCGAGCTGCCCTCCAAGACAGATCGATCTCATAATCCTCCTGAAGGGTACATGGCCATCAACAAATTAACGTGTCTTGTTGGGGCGATTCCTCCATTCCCGTCGTTTGTTATCAATTTTCTGAGACAAATGTGGATTGCTCCAATGCAGCTTCAACCCAATTCTTATGCTTACCTGTATACTTTGTATATATCTTATAGAGAGATTCTAGGTACAAAGCTTACTTTTGAGGACATCCATTTCTTCTACAATTTCAAGCATCGGACCCAGGACACCCCATTCTTCGTATACTTTGAGTCGGTGCCAAAAAGATAATCATCAGCGTGTCGTTCAGTAGCAAAGTTGGTGATCCAAGATTTGAATGGTTCTACATCAAACAGCAACCAGGATGTGCCAGGAGATGGGTTAAATCAAGTAAAAACACCAGCCATCAATTTCTAATTTCCATTGCTCTTGCAAATGTATTGATTTTCGTTCATTTTCATTTGCAGCCCCTAACCTTAAACAGGAAAAGAGTCAAGTGTACTTTGATCGTTTGAACCAACTGCTCAACGGTGATCAAAAGTTCTTGACCATCAAGGATTTCCTGGTAGATGAATACCATCACCGTCATCGCCTAGTTGTTATCACTCGTGCCATGCAGAGGGTCCCTATGTATATATACCCCCCAGTCGAGGGGCCAATTGACATTTTACCCGTAAGGGGGGGAGAGCTCAAAAGATCCGATAATGTCTGAAAAGAGTCCTTCTCCCACTTCGAATCAAGATGATATATTAGCAAATACAGCCCGCGACGATAGAGATAAATACATCACCCCTGAGGACGCGGCTACCCCTGAAAACCAATTTCTCCAAAAGAGCTGCCGTCAATCACTCCCCAAGGTGATGATTCCGTTGTAGATGATTCTATATATTGGGTTTTGGGAAATCTTCCCTTTCCCGAGACCCTTTACACTTCAGAAGATTTTAGAACAAATCCCCTTACTTTTACATCCGAAGAAGAGGTTACCCCCGTGAAGGTCGGGGAAACTGTGCACACCGACCCAACTCCAGGCTCTGGTCTATTAGAGGGGAGTCACTTAGGATGCACAGAACACCTATATTACCCGTCACAACATTTGTAATTTGTATTAACCTTGATTCTAATTTTTATTTATATTGCCTTGCATGACAAATGGTGAGGTAACGCTATTATATGAGGGATGTTCGCTCGAGTATGCCTCCAATTGATTTTGGTGCAAGGCACGATTAGCATGAGAGACTGGGCAGAGATGATCGAAGGAATCAACCTCCACAGCCTTACCGTTCTTCTCGTACTCGGTCCCCACCCCACACAGATTCGAAAAAAACATAAGAGTGAACCGTCATATTGTGAGGGGGATAAGCATGTCCCCAAGCCTCCTGCTTCGTCTAAAGATAAAACTCCTCAAGACGGCTCTTCGAAGAAAGGACCCGATCCAAAAGAGAAACAAAAGGAATCGGGAAAAGAAGTAGAGAAGGGCAGACCCATTGTGAAACTGAAGCGTCGCACTATCAACATTACCACCACAAGGCCAGTTATACTTTACGATGAAAACCAAGCCAAATTGAAAATTTTAAGGGAATAATTTCTTGAGCATCACTTTGGGAACATGCACTTCGTCCCAAAGCTCAAACTAGTAGATCCTGACTGGGCCACTGCGGTTAAAGCTTCCATAGATTTCGTGGACACCCAATATAAGGAGATGAAGAGGTATGCAAAGAACCTTTCCAAAATCATTAGCGATCTGATAACAGATGTGAAAATCATGACCGACGCCACTGAATATGATGCAAGGATTATTGAAAACTCGAAAAAAGACCTTGAGGATGCTCAAGCTTAATTTGCCCTTGTACAACGCGATGTAGAGAAATATAAGTAGCAATTTAAGGAACTACAAAAGGGCTATCGTTCTGAGATCGAGTCCCATAGTCAGGAGTATGTAGACTTAAAGAAACAAGCTGAGGATGCTAAGTCTGAAAGCACCGCTGCAAAGCTGGTTTGCACCTATCTCGAGCAGGAGAAAGAAAAATTAGCTAAAAAGAATGCAAAGCTTGATGCCAAGTTGCTGGAGGCCAAAACAAGGGCAACTCTTGCCGAGGGGAATGCGAATGTATCTTTACAACAAGTTGAGAAGGTTAATAACCAGCTTGTAGATGATAAAAAGGAGTTGGATGAGAGCGCTGAAACTATGATTGGATTTTTTGCCTAGGTGATCCATCATCAAAACATTACATGGCTTAAGGATTATCCTATCCCTTTGGTGTATGCATGGGATCAGGTCGCCGAATGGGAAAAGCAAGAATTTAAGGTGGACTTTGTCGATGAGAATAAGCTCATGGAGAAATACTTAAAAGGTGAGGAAACAGCACGCCTGGCCGAAGAGCGTAAACTCATTGCCACTGCTATGGAAGAGGAGAGGAGCCAATCTAAAGGAAAACATACCTTCGAATCTGGATCCTCGTCTAATGCTGCTGGGACAGCTGAGTCTGAGGGTTATGATCCCGAGAACCCAGGAATTCCCAAAACATCTTTCTTATCTCCCATTACCGAAATAACCTCAGAGACTCCTACTAATCATGTTGAGAAATCATCTGAAGGTATTTCTACCTTTTCACCTTAGTTTGTTGGGGCTATCTCAACCTTCCGTGATATTGTTGGACAAAAAATTGAAGAATATGAGTTTTCCCCTGAGTTAATAACTGTTGCTTCTCGTTCTGTAGGTGCAAAACCGGTTGAAAAAGCCGATGAGCGATGAGAAGGAATGACTAACTTGAAGTTAACTGAAGAGACCCAGGAGAAACATGATGAAGCCGCTGTCTCGAAATTTGTAGAGAGGGTCGAGGACAAGGAAGAGGCTGTTGAGAAAGCTCCCATGCCATCCAGCACTGAGATTCCCAAAGACAAGGATATGATAGATGCCTTGAAAGATGATGGCGATAATGATGGGCATGAGGAAGATGATGACGTCGTAGTGACCGGGGATTCGGGGATTGTCAATGATATGACTTTGGCTGATATAAAAGCCAAGAAGGATATGCTTTTAAAAGCTAAAGCTGAGAAGGAAGATCCCGAGACTTTCAAACAACTTGTGACAATTCCTCCTGGGTCAAGGTTGTTTGTCAAACTTTTAACTAGGTCAATTACTAAAGAGCTTGCTAAAAAATCTTCCATTGATCCCAGTGCTCCAGTCTCAGGGAAGAAGAAGCCAAAGTGTATTTTTACCGAAGTTGAGAAACAGGAGAAGGAAAAGCTCAAGGCTACTAAAAAAGCGAGGTCCACTCCAAAGTCCAAATGAAAGGCGGCTTTATATTTTGTTTTGACTTTCTCCTGGTCTGCTATTGTTGTAGCGAGTGCGGTCCTCGCCTTTCTTTATTTAGTCCTTTTGTACAAACCTGCACTCATGTAAATAAAGTAATTTGTTTCCCACCATGTCAAATGCTTGCAAATTTTTTATTTATCTCTATTAGTGTCAGAAGGTTAATAAACATAAGTGGTAAACACAGTTTAAGTCACGGTTATGTTCCCCTGCTAGTGTATAGACAGGAAAAATATCATTCGTAGAAATTGCCGTTTAAATATATGATCTATGACAGAGGGTGTGATATGTATGCCCCAATCAATCTTGAATAAAATGCCTGGTTAGGGCTCATTCGAGATTGATTAGGTTCAACATTAAACTGTCCCCGTCTCTTTAATGAGACTAAGATTCTTTTTCATTGGTACTTATTACTAGTACCTTTATACTCTCCTGTCGTATGTCAGGTTAGAGCGGATTCGAGGCGGTCTTTTGTCATGGTGCACCTTCATGCCTTAAGCACGTCATCTTCCCGTCCTTTATACTCTCTCTCAAATCTTTAGAGTTAGAGTTTGGGACGTCATCTTCCCATCCTTTATACTCTCTCTCAAATCTTGAGAGTTAGAGTTTGGGAGCTGTCATTTCGTCCTTTATACTCTCTCCCAAATCTTGAGAGTTAGAATTTGGGACGCCATCTTTCCGTCTTTTTTATGTCGTTACGCAAAAGGTTACTTCATTCGCTCTGGTATCGATTCAAATTTCTAACTTTTTACATTTATATCATGACAATCACAGAATATACATGAAACAAAATTCGAGCAGGAAAAGTAAATCACACATAATATTTTATAGTGGTTCGGCCAAGTCATGGCCTACGTCCACTTTATAATATTTTGTTTATATTAACCAAACTTTTACAGGCAAGTCGTGCCTTTTTACATGGCTCATATAACAAAAGAACACAGTACAAATTCAAGTCAAGTATCGCCGAAAATGTTGGGCGTTCCAAGCTCTAGGAATTTCTTCACCATCTACGGTCATTAACTTGAAAGCTCCTGTATCAAGTTTCCGTTGGATGGTATATGGTCCTTCCCACTTTGGACCTAGATGAACTAGAGGTGGGAAGACTCGCTTCAGTACTAAGTCTCCAGATTCAAACGTCCGAGGGTGAACCTTTCTGTCATAATTGCATGCCACTTGGCGTCGGTGCCTCAAGGCACGCAAGTCTGCTTCGCCCCTCTTCTCATCAATCATGTTCAGGGACTCAAGGAGGAGTGCTTTGTTTGTCATCGGGTCATAATACGTCAACCTATAAGAGAGGAGTTTAAGCTCCACCGGAATTACCGCTTTTGATCCAAAGGAGAGTGAAAAAGGGGTGTGACCAGTCACCATCTTGAAGTTCGCTCGATAGGCCCACAAAGCTAGTGGTAATTCGTCAATCCACATGGCTTTTTCTCGTTCCAATAGCTTTTTAAGAATGAACTTGATAACTTTATTTATCGCTTCAACTTTTCCGTTCGACTGTGGGTGAGCTACGGCAATATATCTCTTATCAATTTTATACTTCTAGCAGAAATTTTTGAATTCTGTGTTACCGAATTGGCTTCCATTGTCAGTTATAATGGTTTTTAGCATCCCAAATCGTCAAATGATATTCCTGACCACAAAGTTTATCACTCGTTTTGTCGTGATCATGGTTAAGGGTTCGGCCTCCACCCATTTTATGAAATAATCCACTGGCCATGATTGCATATTTAGCTCCTCCTTTGGCGATTGGCAGGGTCCCGATGATGTCTATTCCTCATATAGCGAAGGCCGACCATTGATTTAAGCTGTCTTGGAGGTGCCCTTGGAACTTTAGCGAATCTCTGGCATTTATCACAGCGTTGTGAGTGATCAGCTACATCTTTATTTATGGTAGAACAAAATAAGCCTTATCGTAATACTTTCTTTGCCAAAGTTTGGCCTTCGGCACTCACCTTCATGTACTTCTCTCAGTACACGCTTGATGTCTTTATGCGATATACACCGGAGGAGAGGCATAGAAAGTCCTTGGCAATAAAGGAGATCGTCGTGTAAGACATATCTTGCGGCTTTACGTATTATAGCTCGTCTCTCACTCTTTTTTGATGGGAGAATTCCGCTCCTAAGGAAGTTCTTAATCGGTGCCATCCATGACTCCCTTTCTGGTTCAGCTTCCAGGGCTAAGTCGACTTCCATTTGGTCAAAGCTTGTCATTCCAATATCTCTATTGGAACCATCTCGGTTTCTTCTGGGTTGTCAGAACTTGCTAGCTTAGCCAGTCAGTCTGCCTTCTGGTTTTCTATTCTCAAGATATGTGTTATGCTATAATGTTCCAGGTTACCTAGTATCTCCTCTACTTTTTCAAGGTAAGTAACAAGTCGAGGCCCTCTTGTTTCGAATTCTTTTCGAACTTGGCAGATAACTATCTTGGAGTCACAGAATATGTCTGGAGTCGTTACCCCTAGTTCCTTAGCGAGTTTTAGCCCAACAATCAGGGCCTCGTATTCAGAATCATTGTTGGTGGCAGAGAATTCCAATTGCAAGGCGTAGTAAATTGTAACACCCCTAAGTCCCTCATCGTGGAAGCCTGTGTGAAGTGGGTACTTATATAGTAGAGCCCATCTCTTACTAACGCCAAGGCATTTTGAGGAACAAAACTCCGCACCTATACGGTTTCTAAGTTGGGGACAATATCTTACGTAAACGGACGTGCCGGCTATTACAGTGGTATCAGAGCCAATACCCAGCCGGAATTGTGGCTCCTATGTGGACCATAGAGCCTGGGTGAGGTGTTTGTGAGGCAACGGGGACGTTGGCCTCTGTGGGAGGGGAGAATGTAACATCCCTAAGTCCCACATCGTGGAATCCTGTGTGAATTGGGTACTTATATCGTAGAGTCCATATCTTACTAACGTCGAGACCTTTTGAGGAACAAAACCCCACACCGATGCGGTGGTTAAGTGGGGGACAATATCTTACGTAAACGGAGGTGCCGGCTATTACAGAACTGTAACAACCCGCACCTCCGTTCATGCAAGATATTGTCCTCGACTTAGCTACCTTATATGTGTGGGGTTTTGTTCCTCAAAAGGCCTTGGCATTAGTAAGAGATGGGCTCTACCATATAAGTACCCACCTCACACAGGCTTCCACGATGTGGGACTTAGAGGTGTTATATTCTCCCCTCCTAAAGAGCCCAACGTCCCCGTTGGCTCACAAACACCTTACCCAGGCATTGCGGTCCACATAGGAGCTACAATTACGGCTGGGTATTGGCTCTTATACCACTGTAGTAGCCGGCATCTCCGTTTACGTAAGATATTGTCCCCAACTTAGCCACCGTATAGGTGTGTGGTTTTGTTCCTCAAAAGGCCTCGGCGTTAGTAAGAGATGGGTTGTACTATATAAGTACCCACTTCACACAGGCTTCCACGATGTGGGACTTAGGGGTGTTACATAAATGGATCGTCCTTCATGGATAGTTAAAACAACTCTGGCATTGGACCTTTGATCATTCTTAGCCCCATCTGTATATAATTTCCAGGGGCTAAATTTTAAATTATGTTCCGAAGGGCCAGCTTTATCATCTAATGCTTCTTCCTCGGGATTTGTGAATTCTGCTATGAATTTAGCTAGGGCTTGTCCCCATATCGATCTCCTTGGTTGAAAATTTAAATCGAATTGGCTCAACTCAATATTCCACTTAAGTAGTCGTCCCGATGCTTTGGGTCATTGTAGCACTTGTCTTAGTGGTTGATCAGTATATATGACTGTCGAGTGAGCTTGGAAATAATGACGGAGCTTCCGGGATGTGATCAAGAGACTAAGAAAGTTTTTCTATTTTCTGATAATTTCGTTCTACCGCTGATAACTTCTTGCCCACGTAGTACGCTAGCCTTTGAATCTTGACTTCCTCATGCACCAAAGCTGTGCTGACAGCATGGGGTGACACTGCCAAATATACGAACAGATCTTCGTGATCCACCGGCTTCGACAATATCGGAGGTTTCTCTAGTAAACTTAACAGATTTTGGAAGGCCTCTTCACAATCGGGGTTCCACTCAAAGTTTCGCTTCCCCCGTTTAATTAAGTCAAAGAAAGGGAAACATTTGTCTGTGGCTTTGGAAGTGAATCTGCTCCACGCCGCAACATTCCCAGCCAAGCTTTTAACATCTCTAATCTTCTATGGCTCTTCTATGTTCCAAATTGCTACTATTTGGTCAGGATTAATTGCAATCCCTCGAGAACTTACAATGAAATCGAGAAATTTTCTTCATGCAACCCCAAATGAGCATTTTAAGGGGTTCAACTTCATCCCGTACCTCCGTAGAATGGCAAACATTTCTGCCAAATCTTTCACATGATCGGAAGACTATCTGGATTTCACGAGCATATCATCTGCATAAACTTCCATAGTTTTTCCAACCAGATTATAGAACATTCGGTTTCCCAAGTGTTGATACGTGGTTCCGGCGTTCTTTAGTCCCACATAACAATATAATCCCAAGTTTGTAATAAAACTTGTATACTTTTGATCCGGCACATGCATGGGGATCTGGTTGTATCCCGAATACGCGTCCATGAAGGAGAGAAGTTCATGTCCGGCTATTGAGTTCACCAGCTGATCAATCCTAGGCAACGGGAAGCTATCTTTTGGACAAGTCTGGTTCAAATCGGAAAAGTCAATGCAAGTTTGCCATTTCCCATTTGATTTCTTGACCAAGACGGGATTCGATATCTAGTGGGGATATGTCGAATCTCTAATGAACCCATTATTCTTTTAACTTTTGTTCTTCTTCCTTTAAGGCTGTTGATCTCTCCGGTCCTAATATACATCTCTTCTGCTTAGCGGGTGGATGTTTTGGGCTGATATTCAATTAGTGGCTCATAATTAAGGGTGATATCCCACACATATTTGCATGGGTATAAGAAAACACATCCAAATTTGCCTTTAAAAAGTCAATCAATTCCTTTTCTCAAAGCGGGTCTAGCTGGGATCCAATCTTTAAAACTTTTGTCGAATCAACATCATCAATAAGGATATCCACAGTTGTTTCGTCATGGTGACACCATCCTACCCCCAGGCTCCTCGTCCTCTCTGGGATCTATGTCCTCGGGCGGTTCTCTAGGCGACTCCCTCGGGGTCAGCCCCCTTAATTGCTATGTTGAAACCTCCTTCGCGGTGGAGGAAGCACCTTTAGTTTCCAGGTTTAATCCTTTTAGTAACATTTTCAATTCCGCCATATAGCAGACTCGTCCGGTGGCCTGATCACCTCTTACTCCCACTCTCGGTTCGGTCGGGAATTTCAACAATAAGCACCACGACACGATGTAGGCCCTGAGTTCTGCGAGGGCCGGTCGACCCAAAAAGGCGTTATAGGGTGAGTCGATGTCCAAAACTACAAACGGGAGAATTCTTACTCTCCAGCGGTCTCCTTGTCCCAATGTCACTAACAATTCTACATATCGCATTGGAGCTGTCGAGGCCCCACTGAAACCACGTATCCATCCCTTGCAAGGCTTCAAATCTTTCACTTTGAGTTTCATCTAATCGAATGCTTTCTTAAAGAGAATATTAACTAAACTCTCATTGTCCACTAATACATTGTGAACTACGGCAGGGCCGATAGTGGTGGTGATTACCAATGGGTCCTTGGTAGGCGATTGAACTCCAATGTCATCTCTATCACGAAATATGACATCATCTGAAATTATTTTCTGTTGCTTCACCAGGATGGCATCTTTGGGGTTACTACACTCCCCCAATTTGAGGTTCTTGGCCGCATTTACATGTTGATCCATCACCCTGTAGCTATGGCCAGCGGGTTGGGGCCCCCTACAATAGTGTTAAAAATGATTCCTTTAGCTTTTTGTTGAACTGTGGGTTAGGAGAAAGCTGATTTTGATTTGGGGCTTGCCCTGCTTGCCCCCTGTATCTAGGGGTAACCTTGTATTCATCTAACTTTCCTTCCCGCAACAGTTTTTCAACAACGTCTCTTAGATGGTGACACTCATTTGTAGAGTGACCGTGGGTTCCATGAAACAAATAAAATTTTCCGGTAATAAGCTCCTTCTCAGTGGAGTCTCTAGGCGGAGGTTTCTTATATTGCAAGACATTATACATATCCAGATAAATGTTTTCCAACATATCGTTCAACGTGTGTAGTTTTCAAAAGTTCAGAATCGAGGTCTTTTTCTGGAGTTGTTTCCTCGGTTCCTATTTCTTTTATGTCGTTTCCGTTCTTGTTGCCACTTCCTTCATTTTTGTTGCCAACATTTACCTCAACCTTCCCTAAAATGTCACCGGACTGTTTCACAGCTACATTACTTTGAATATCTTCTTTTGAAGCCCCCTCAGATTTTCTTTTTGGACTAGCGCATATTTCCTCCCGCTGTAAGCGAATATTCGCCTTTTCATATAATGCATCCCTAGTTAATGGTGGTTTTCCAGCCAGATATCCCCCGAATTCACTATCTGGATTGACCCCTTGTATTAATGCCATTAAGATGGTTGGCTCATGAGGATCACTTATTTCAGTAACTTCTAAGTTGAAGCGGTCTAAGTATGATTTTAGGAGCTCGCCAGGGGCTTGCTGTTGGACAGCTCAATGACGTTTTTAGCTCTCCGGGCATAGAGCCGTAACTGGTTCATAGAACGCTCACTTAGTTCTTTAAAGCTCGACACCGATCGTGGGGGAAGTCGAGTGAACCACATTAACGCAACATCTTCTAGATATATCGGGAAGGCTTTGCATTTCACAGCGTCAGGCACGGCTGCGGCATTCATGTACCATGAATACCTCATCAAATGTTGTCCCGGATCTGTTATTCCAGAATATCGGTCCATTTATGGCAAATTGAATCATCGGGGAAATTGGAAGTCCAGGATATCATCGGTGAACGGGGTATGACAACGCTCAATACCCAAGTCTTCATTGGTATAAGCCGACTATCGGCGATGATTTGGAGCACCATCGCTTCTACTTCAGCATTAGTTAGGGTAGGTTCAGGGTCTACACTTCAGTTTCTTCTAGCATTTCCATCGCCTACATCAGGCGATACTCTTTGCTTCCAAGTTGTGGCTAAACTTCCCCGTCTTCTACGATCCCGGTCGAGTTGGCTGGAGAGGTTGGCCTTAAGCGGGATTGTTGATATTTGGGTTTCTAGGTAAAGCATGTAATCCCCTCAAACTTGGATCGTCAGCTCCAAGGGTTCGAGCTACGTCCTCACGTGACCCCAACGATCCAAATGTTAACCGGTCCAGATTCTCGGGTCTCTCATATAGCCTTCTATGATGTGGGAATTCTTCGTCTGAAGAAGATGAGTGATCAACAACAGGACGATGAGTTGGAGAGGGCATTCTTTGCCTACGCATCTCGCTTATTTCCCTACTCATGGATTTCATGTTCTCTCGCATGAGGACACTGTCGCGCTTATGGGCTTCTAAAGCATCCCTGGTGTTGTCAAGCATTTCAAGCAAGCGTGAAAAATCTCCATGTGTGACAGGCGCAGAAGTAGTTTGATCACTAGTTGTTGCGGCCAGTAATGAAGCATTGACAGAAGCTCGAGTAGAAGTACCAACATCTGCCGCATTTGGGTCGGATCAATTTACGATCACATCTTCGGATCGGGTCAGGGGAGAATAGCCAACAACGTGCTGGTTCTGATCCGGTTAAGGACGGTATTTTCTGTTCGGTTCGGAGTTTCTGCCCCCAGATCGGATCAGATACGTTCTCACTGACCTGCTCAGACCTGAACCTTGTCCCCTTGATCTAGTGATAACCATAGCCTGTTGATCTTCATTCGCCTCTTTCTCCTGAGCACTTTGCACCTCTTTTCCTTTTCCTTTAGCCATGATGTCGAATTCTTCGGAGATTAGTCAGAAAATTTCCAAAAATACTGAAGAGGACGGATTAACTTCTTTGAACTTGAGGGTCCAAATAGTAGAACGATAATCCGAAATGCTGATAATTCAAACGTTCTTAGTGAAAGCACCAAAATGTTAGGCCAAAAATTGGTTCTAACACCCAAACAAGCGATATTCTCAAATAAAACAGTAAAAAAGGTAGTAAGAACACACGATTTATAGTGGTTCGGCGTTAAAGAGTCTACGTCCACTTCATACTTTGTTGATGAATGGTTCAAGTACAAATACAATATTGAATTGCTCTCAATTTTCCTCTTACAATTGTTAAATTCACTCAATCTAAGATGAAAAATGATCCAAATGTTGGTGGTAATCTGGATGAAGCACTAGTGGTCGGTTGTGAAGGATGTTTGAGTCAAAAATTTACCAAAAGATCCCTTGAAGTGACGCTTGGTGGTGTATTTATAGGCAGAAAATCCCTTTTGAAGGCCTTCGGTTCGCATGCGCGTGGTCATCATCCCATTAGAGTCGGGCTCGAAATAGCTGAGATGATGATAGTGCATCGAAGGACGTGTATGAACGTGGGGGAGTGGACATGCAATTGCTCTGCTTCTCCAGGATCGTGGAATGTAACTGCAATGTTGGCTATCATTGGTTCGGATCGAAGGTACGAGAACAGAAGGGTCCGGATCAGCTAGCTCTGAACCGATCCGGTTCATTTATTCCCCTTTCATTATGAGCCCGCCTGCTTTGCAATGCATGGGTTCGATTCGGGGGTCTCTGGACCAATCCGGGCTTCAGCGGCAAGGCTCATTAATCAACATTTTTCGCTGGTTATTCTTTTACCTTTTTGTAGCCCGATCACAAAGCGGGCTAACATATTAAACTCTTAATTTCTTTCATTAGTATCATTAACTTAAGTCTATAAATTAATGTTACCTTTGTTTGATTGTAATATTTTTTAATATATGTAGAATTTTGAATATCTTTTACCAAAAAAGATATCATCACCAAATCATTCTGCACATTATCATTACCCATCTTATTTCATATCATACATCATTATTATAAATTATAGTGCATCTCAAATTAAAATCATTCACATCGCAAATTGCATTTCATTCAATATATCACTTCATAAAGCTTTGCATATGATGTACTACATTTTAACCAACATACTACACACACCGTATTACATGTTAACTTTAACTCCACACATAAAAAGTATATTGTACGAGGAGTTTTTGTCTAATTAGAAATATATAGGATTATTAATCAAATACATAACATATTTACTTTGACTTAATTGACTTGTCTAGTTTCTTTGACATGAATAACTTGATTAACTTGTTTGACATGGTTGAGTTTCAATAGTGGTTGATAGGTATGTTAATAGGATAAATAGAAGTTACAAGAAATGTTTGGCTTTATGTTTGAATTGATGTTTTATGACAACAAAACTTAAAATGATTGATTGTTTGGATTAAATTGCTTTACTTAACTTATACCACAGTTTAAGGATATCTTATCGGAATTATTTTTAGTCTAGATTAAAGTCTTATTATAGTTATAAGGGAATTAGAGTTTAGGCTAGTTTTAATCTTGTATTAGATTAAGGGGGAGTTCTATAGTTTCTAAGGATTAGTTGATGTTTCAAAGTGTTTTTGAATTAACATATACTTTTGCTTTGGTTGTTTAGATTGTTTGTTTGAATTACTTGTTTGTTTGAATTGCTTGTTTGGATTGATTTGCTTGTTTGAACTGATTACAAAATTTGATTGGTTTTGCTTAGTTTATTATCCTTTTATCTAGTTTATTAGACTAGTATAGTCATAATTTTAGGGGGAGTTATAATCTTTTAGGCTTAGAATCATAGATTAAGAGGGAGATATAAGGATATTATAGAATCAGGGATAGTTATATTAGAAACATTTATAGCATAGATTTAGGGGGAGTATTGTTAGATATGTTTTTTGATAATGACCAAGGGGGAGAAATCATAAAATAAGGGCTAGTTAGAAATATTTTAAGGGAGAGTATGCAGAATTCATAATGACAAGTGGAGTATTAGAAGGATCAGATTCACCAGGTATGAACAGGTATGAATATTTTATAAACTAAGGTTGTCATCATCAAAAAGAGGGAGATTGTTGGAGAATGGAGTTCTGATGACAACAACCTTATTTCAATATTAACTGATTATAAAATATATACTAACAATTTTATCTAGAATATATATAAATATATATGAAGGATTTGTATACGTGACTTAAATACTGAAGAATGTACAGTTTTAGAGTTTCAAGAGATTCAGAATTCATAGGAGATTTAAGACTCATGAGTAATCAAGTTATCAAGAGTTCAAGAAAAATATAGTAATAGAGTCTAGTTTATTTGTAAGACTCTGAATAACACTCCAGGTTCAAATTCAAATTCTATTTTCAAATTATTTTCAAATTGCTTTTCTATCTTATGATTTCAAATATAAGTTTTAAATTTAATATATAAGTTTATATATGTTTATATAGTTATATAATTTTATATTTATATAGTTTTAAACCTTATAAATTAATAAATATGTTTATATAGTATATTATTATTATTCATACGGTTTTATACTTTAGAATACTCATTTATATCTGTAAGTTTTCATTCAAGAAACTCCAGAATAATATATACAATTAAACCCTTGAAAAATAGTTTTAAAAATATTTTGTACATGCTTACGTCGACATACGTATATCTGTGTCAACATATAACTGTTAGACATTCAATTTTCAAAGGAAAAGTCTTTTCACTATTTGTAACATTCCAAAAGCATTGCAACCTTTCAAATCTTTTAAATAGGGGTTGGTTTCGAATTTTTAACCATTCTTCTTCTCCATATTCACCCTTCTTCATCCCACCATTAATATTTCATATTTTATTGATTTTTAAACTTCTACTTTGTCAATTTCTACTCTAATTGTACAACACTTCTCCTTTTTCTTTCTCTCTCTGCTCATTACCCTCTGAATTGAATTGTTATTAAAGAGTTATAGGGTTGTTGTAATCTTTTGGGAAGTGTTTGGGAAAGGGTGTGTTCCTTGTATCCTGAAATCAAGGAAAGGGAGCGGTGATAATCTTGTAGCCATAAAATCAAGAGTAGTTGGAGCGGTGTTAATCTTGCAGCCGTGAAATCAAAAGTGGTTGGAGCCGTGTTAACCTTGCAGTCGTGAAATCCAGGGGAATGTACTTGGATAGTGTTATTAATAAAACTTTGCGCAATCCAGCGTTGCGTGGGACTGTACGTAGGAGTAATCCGAAATAGTATAAAATCCGATGTGTTCTTTCCTTTTTTTGCATTTTATATTTATCTGTTTCTGCGTTTGTGTTTGGTTCTGTGATCATCTCTATTGTGTGTGACTCACAAAGTAGATCATATAAGTTGTAGATTTTCATAAATTCTTTGAAAGCACTATTCACCCCTCTAGTGTTAATCTTGCCTTAAGATCTGCATTCAGCATTCCCTAACACCAATAGTGTGGGGCTAATTAGGGAAAAGAAGTGGCTCATAGATATGGTCTTTTTCGGCAGTGTGGGGATGATTAAGGAGAGTAAGCGGCCAAATATAAGGTAATAAACCGGTAACTTGGATATAAAATGAATATGTAAATAATCAAGTTAATTAGCAATGTGATAAGTTAAAGCAAGCGCATGATACTATACAAGTCAACTCTGACAGTGTCATTATTTCAGTAAGGCTATATCTGATTTTTATATTTTATCTATTCCGCTGTTAAATGTCGAGCTTTGATATATTTATTGTATTTTCTGCAGGATACCAGACAAGCTAACTCGAGTTTCAGTGGTTTCGGATTTAGAATTTCTGAAAAATCCGGACTCGTTGGAATTTGAGTTGTTACATATGGTATCAGAACTCGGATTTAGGATTCCTATATATAGCTAGTGAGTGGCGTATTTGTATTTTAAAAATACAAATATTATATATATACCTAGATTCATTAGAGAGACCCACTTTTAAGAAAACTGCACATGTAAAGTATTGAGCAATGAGTTCGTACACCAATATTCGAATTGTGAAAGGTCCTGAAAGAGTACGTTCAGGCTTAACCATGGTATGGGGTGTATGTTAACCCTGCTTAAAAGCACGATTTAAATATAAACAGTTAAATGCATATATGCGAAAGATTAATAACGTTTACACAATGATTGATAACACTTAGATATAGATTAATCGGCGTTCAAATGCTAATATTTAGTTATGTTTTATGTGGTGAATAAAACTGATTTTATTGTATGGATCGGGCTTTTTTTTCAAAGATGGATTAGGTTTTTTATTTGAGGATGGATCAGGTAAAGTCTTCGACAATGGATCATACAAAATGATACCTTAAGATGGATGGGGCATTTCTTATGTAGATGGATCATACAAAATCTCTGACTTTGCATGGATCATACAAAATCTCTGCCTTTGCAGAATCATACAAAATCTCTACCTTTGCATGGATTATACGAAATCTCTGCCTATACGAAATCTCTACCTTTGCATGGATCAAACGAAATCTTTGCCTTTGCATGGATCATACGAAATCTATGCCTTTGCATGAATCATAGGAAATCTCTGCCTTTGCATGGATCATAAGAAATCTCCGCCTTTGCATGGATCATATGAAATCTCCGCCTTTGCATGGATCATACAAAATCTCCGCCTTTGCATGGATCATACAAAATCTCCGCCTTTGCATGGATCATATGAAATCTCTACATTTGCATGGATCATACGTAATCTCTGCCATTCCATGGATCATACAAAGTCTCTTATAGGGATAAATATGTTGATTTATATGGACTGGGCATTGGTCTGGGGGATCAACCAAATTTGTGTGAAGATTTATACATACCAATATACATGGATATTGCAATTTTATCCCTACCTTCAACTACACCTATAAATACCCCTCCATATCCTTCATTTGAGAGATCGGGACTTCCTCTGTCATTTTCATTTCTCAACAAAGCGATCGAGCTCTCTCCAACCTCCATTAATGGCTTCTCAAGCTTGATTCAAGTTTCTCCAATGCCAAACCGATCCAGAATTCGTCCAATCCATCCATAAATCGTGATTATAGAAGAAATCGTTCAATAACCAACGATTCTCGTGAAGATTAAGCAATTCTATTGGGAAAGTGATTGTGGTTGAATAAGTTAGAGAGATTTAGATGAAGAGAAAGTGTTTGATTGCAAAAAGAGATAAAAATGTATAAGATTCAAAAGGATACGAACGTTGTAATCGATCAAATGATAATGAAATCTTCTCTTACAGTGGACGTAGATTGAATATGAGACCAAACCACTTAAATTTGTTGTGTTTTTACTGCTTTTGCGTTTATGGCTCCCATTTTCTAGTTCTTGCATATTTGTGAAGTGTAGAAAATACACCTTGGGTGGTTGAGTTCACTTTTGGATATCAACATTTTGGCGCCTACCATGGGGCCACGTTCACAGTCTCAAGGTTAAGTGCTTTGTGGTGATAGTGAAATTTGAAGTCTGCTTCTACGATAGATTCTCCAAATATAAGATCCAGGTCGATTGACGAATTCTCTTCAGAGTTCAAAATCTTGTCCGAGATAATGACAAAATCAAAGAAGACTGCAAGTAAAACGTCATTGTCACCAATTTAAATCAACAGATGCAGGCCTCCACCAAAGCTCTGATGGATGCTAATTAGAATGTTCTTTTAAATGCCCAAGCGAATCCTGCTCCTCCTTAAAAAGTTCATGTCAACCTTGAGGAGAATGCGAATTCGTCAGGTTCTCTAATCATCATCGTAAAGATAACATGGAAGGGCTTGACGGCCAGGAAAGTGACAAAGGTGACGCTGATGTCCAAGACTCAAGGCCGAAGACTAAAAGCCATTTCGATCAAAATACCCAAAGAATTGCTAGTCCCACCAAGTCAGCACCTCCCTATAGTGGAGGTAAAAGACCTGGATCCTCTAATTGTGATCGCTCGCCAAGACGAGCATCTAGTAAAGAGATCAAAATCCACTCTGTAGAACAACACAACTCAGAGGAGTATATCGCGGGTATGGTAAAGCAGATCATGAAAGATAGCATGGCCCGCAATGACAGTGAGAGGGAATGGGACTTCTCCCCTAGCAAAAATCCATTCACTAAAAGGATTCGCAAAGCAGAGTTCC
Source organism: Allium sativum (assembly GCA_030737875.1). NCBI lineage: Eukaryota > Viridiplantae > Streptophyta > Magnoliopsida > Asparagales > Amaryllidaceae > Allium > Allium sativum. The sequence continues at coordinate 154,250,656 of CM060927.1, read as the reverse complement.
CTAAAAAGTTCACTCATCCTACTCTACCTCTATACAATGGGACTTCTGATCCAAATCACTTCCTGTACAAGTATGAATGGCATATGAATGCAACCAAAGCGACAGACGAGATCAAATGCCTATGCTTCTCCCTCTATCTTGAAGGAGTGGCATCATTATAGTTCACAAAGTTATCGCCCAAATCCGTTGATTGATTTGCTGATTTGATTCTGAAATTCAAAGAGCAATTTAGGTTGCAAGCTACGAAGGCTAAGGATGTTATTTCCCTAACATCGATGGAACATAATCTAGGAGAGTCTGTTAAATCTTTCCTCAAGAGATTCAACACTGCTTTGTCAGAGGTGGGAAATCCTGAGCCCCGCATGATCTTAATATCTCTAATTGACGCTATAAATAAGAAGAGCGATTTGGTAGATGGATTAAAATGAAAGAACCAACTTGAGAAATTATATAAAAAGAAGAGGAGTATACGAGAGTGGATGATGATCTTGTGCCTCTTCAGATTATTGATGGCAACCTTGTTGAAGCTTCCAAAAGTGTTGGTACTTAATATAATCATAAGAATACTCGACCAATGATGGGAGGGAGCAATAAAGATAATAAGAGAATTCGCCTTTTCAACTCATCATAGCTGATGCCTTTGAATGACACCCCTGAAAATATCTATCTTGCAATAAATAATTCTGAAGAATATGTGGAACCAAATCCTATAAGGGTAGGCGATAAGGCAGCCGACTCAGGAAAGTTCTGTTGGTTTCACAACCAGCCTGGTCATAACACTAATGAATGCTGACACTTGAAAAACTTAATCGAGGAGTTGATCAGGGAAAACAGGCTGCAACAGTATGTGAAGAATCTGCAAGCCTTAAATTCTGCTCCAGCTCTTCAAGCGAAAAATGCACCCAAACTGGTCTAAGTAATGAAACTCCAGCACGGGTTAATGCAAGGCCGGTCATTAACTGACTACCGTTGATTGGCACTCCAATTTCAATGGCTCAGGATAAGCGATCATCATCGCCATGGCTTTACTTCATGCTTTTACTTCATGATTTACTTCCTACCATATTCAAAACTTCTTGTAAAAAGTCTGTAATATTTTGCAAATGATGTGTGCAACATTAACTCTGTAACTAAAATCATATCTGCTTGAATGAATTTCTTTCTTGCACAACTTTCGTTAATTCAAAATTTTACCAAAAGGTGATTCTTTAACACAGGCTATCCGATGAATGCTTGCTTCCACATAACCTGATACAACGTGACAACCCTAACAACACCAACTCAAGCGTCGTTTGCAATAAACATCAACATGCGTAAATGCAACGATGAAAAGCACCACCTAGAAGAGTGAGCGAGAGGAGTTGCCAAAAGCCAAACAGCAGAAAAGTTCAGCAAGCGGATGTGGACTCGATACCAACACTTGCAAATTCCAAGGGGTCTCTACCTCTTAGTCTAGATGCAATCACTTACTATAGCTAGGTGCATCCAGCAAGACGACTGATGTTCAAAAGAACCTCTTGGTTCGGCTGCGATCGAGTACTATAAATAAGTGCATCTGACACACAAGGACTGATGTTCGTTTTGCAAAATGACACAGACCCTGCAAAGTTCTGCCAAGAGAACCTCTCAGTCCGGCTGCAATCGCTTACCATAGTTAAGTGCATCTGACACGACGACTGATGTTCACCTTGCGGAATGGCGCAAAACCCAAAAAATCCTTCGTGTCAGATCTTTGCGCCGGCACGGAAGGTCGCCTTTCCATAGTAAAGGTGAGACCAATGAAGTCTCTGATGCTTGATTCAGTTGGAGGGAGTAGAATAGTTGAATTTAAACTGCCCTCTCTATAGTAGAGGCACTCAATGAAGTCTCCGATGTAAAACGCCAATCAGCGGGAGCAAATCAACGTTGGATACCAAAAACCTTTATGTCAGACCTTTGCGCTGATATAGAAGGTCCACCTCTCCATAGCAAGAGGCTCGGAAAGTCCCTCCATAGTAAGAGAAATAAAAAATTTCATCCTTCCATAGCAGAGGCGAAATTAAAAATCATGTCCTCCCATAGCAGAGGCAAGATTAATAGTCCCTTGATAGCAAGGGAAAATTAAAAATTTTGACCTTACATATTAGAGGCAAAATTAAAAATCTTGTCCTCCCATAGCAGAGGCAAGATTAAAAATCCCGCCATAGCTAGGGCAAATTAAAAAAAAATCTCCTATAACAGCAGAGGCGAAATTAAAAGTCTTGTCCTCCCATAGCAGAGGCGAGATTATAAGTCCTCCCCAAGAAGAGGCACAAAATATAAGTCCTACCCGAGCGGGGGTATGAAATCCAAGTTCCTCCCAGGGCGGGGGCACTAAAAGTAAAGACCTCCCCGAATGAGGGCATAAACATATAAAAAACTCCCCAAAATAGAAGCATCAAACCAGTCAGTAAAGCCGAGATTCCTATTGAATTGACAAGTTCAAAGGTTCTACGCATGTTGGAAAGTTTAAAGAACTCTCGCCAAAAAAGTTGAAGCTTCTAACACGTCGACCACGATCAAGGAAAACTCGGCAAGCTGATCACATCAAGCTTTTGCGGCTTGTGACGACCCATGGTAAGGGGGCCACACAACCACATAAGGATAGGATAATGTTCGAAAAACATATCACTGATCTATCACGGCATTGCAATAAGCCAAAAACTAACTAGCACTCGACAAATAAGCCAATACACATGGAAATGATTGAGTTGGAGTACGATAAACATAAGATCTCGCTTTGGAAAGCTTGGAAAAAAAATGACCTCGCCTTCAAAAAATGGGGCATTTGAAAAATTCGGAAAAATCGATACGCTCGATATATCGATAGGACCCACTGCACCAGTAAAGATCAACCTAGGAAACCCAACTAGAATCTTTTAACGCGAAAACTTCTTCGTCTGCAAAGCTCCAACCGTAAATAACTCAAAAATCCCGATGAGATTTTGCTTCAAATCTGAAGATAAGCGATGCTTAAAAGGCGACTGTGCGAATATGGCATAGTTCGAATCTAACAGAGTAGTAATGCTTTTCAAGGAATTGAAGCTAATACCCATCAACAGTTTCAATATGAGATATAAAAAGAAGATTAAGCAATAATTGTGCACTGAAGCAAGCCATTATGAAATAGAGATTCAAAATTTTATATATCCTAGGATGATCCACGGTGTCAAAGCAAATTAAAATTTCTAAATCTAACTAAGCTATTGCAGCAGGCCTAAAGATGAACAGTCAACAAATTCCTCTTCCCATGGCAATTTTGCGTCAAACTCGGGGATGTCAAGCCAAATGTGTGCTTGATTAAAAACACATTAAGTTAACAACAAAATGACATCTCTCTGGTGGGTTGTTAGGAAGATGGGGAATAGTCAAGAATTGATTCGTTCGCAATTTAGATGCTCTGCAGTTGTCAACCTTAGAAATTCAAATGGAAACTCCAATTCAAGCAGAAGTGATTTACTATTCAGAACGATAACTAGCCTTCTGTCTGGTATTCACTATGCACATGGAACCTTATTTTCAAACGAATTACAGGTACATGTTTCATAAAACATGAATCGTTGTACAATATTATATAACTCATTAAAAAGAGAAACTTGAAATCCTCAGTCAGCGTGCATCGATTAGTTGATATCAAGCGTCATAGCGACTTCGAATTAGAATGTCGTGTTTATATAGGCAAAGTTTGACAAGTTATAAACAGTCAAATAAAATGTTTCTGTACAAATACTTCATTCAAATCAGAGCAAGGGATTCGCTGTATATAATTTGTAATGATTAGCTAACATGCTATCGATGTGGGCAATCGATATCAAAATATTAGCCCAGAAAAACATGTGATGTTTTTATTGTAATCGAACAGGTTGTAGCAGTGAAAAAAGGCATGAGTAGCATGGCAGTTATGAGTTTTATCTGTCGTTGTTCGCATTAGAAAGTGTGCATTGCTTCACTAAAAATTCAGCGGTTGGACGAATTCCTAAAACAATTCAGCGTGAATTGGCTATGACCAATCCTTCGTGGATTTGACTTGTTTTACGCACTCAATCCCGAGTTAAAACTGGGGCATTCACACACTAGCACGGTGTTATCAACAAAAATTTAAATTCAGGACTGCATCGTCTATTAGCGCAACAAAATCTGCACAATAGCATTGAATTGTAGATGTTCCAAGCATCGATTTGGACTGTGCAAATAAAATAAATGAACAAGTACAAAATCGCATGTATTCGACTACATAAGAAATCCAAACAGATCCATATACCTGATCAACAAAAGAGATTCACTTTTCAACACAAATACAAATTGGATTTCTTAACAAATTTGGTAGGCTCCATCATCGCAAAAAAATAATATAATAGTACTTCAAGCAAATAAGAAAACTCTGATCTATATTAAATGTTCATTGTTAATCTATTCGTATGCATTCAACATAAAGTATAATACTAACAGTGTTCATTTGGGAGCTGGCATTTTCATAAGTAAAAATGCGGGCTCCAAGGGGCAAATGTTAACCCTGCTTAAAAGCACGATCTAATTATAAACAATTAAATGCATATATACGAAAGATTGATAACGTTAACACAATGATTGATTACACTTAGATATAGATTAAGCAGCGTTCAAATGCTAATATTTAGTTATGTTTTATGTAGTGAATAAAATTGATTTTATTGTATAGATCGGGCTTTTTGTTCAAAGATGGATTAGGCTTTTTATTGGAGGATGGATCAGGTAAAAACTTCGACAATGGATCATACAAAACGACACCTTAAGATGGATCAGGCATTTCTTATGTAGATGGATCATACAAAATCTCTGACTTTGCATGGATCATAAAAAATCTTTGCCTTTGCATGGATCATACGAAATCTCTGCCTTTGCATGAATCATAAGAAACCTCTGCCTTTGCATGAATCATACGAAATCTCTTCCTTTGCATGGATCATACGAAATCTCTGCCTTTGCATGGTGATATACACATAAATGTGTATATTTTATCCGCTTATTTATCTTATTTTCCCTTTAAAATAATTGATACTTTGTATTTATAGCTGTATTTTCAGATTGTTGACAAGAAGCATGGTTTAGAGCATTTGATGGATAAAGCATGAAGAATTTGCTTAAAAAGAGTGAAGTTTAAAATTGCTAAAGCTTGAAGAGTCTAAAGCTTGAAGAACGGTTGCAATTATATTTCAGTTAAGAAGATTTGGCTCAATAAAGACTCAAACTGCATTCACATTAGCTCATTTGGAAGGCCTCTTACTCATGTTGCGTTCACACTAGCCTATTTGCTAGACCACTCACTCTAAAGCTGCGTTCACACTGGCTTATGTGTTATTTGGGTTATTTCTTTAGTCCCACATTATGTAATTAGCTAGCTAGCCTTTGTCATATCAGCTATAAATACATTGTATCTTAGTCTTGTAAGGAACACACTCAGTTTTATTCTGTAATCCTTTTCTTGGAATAAAACTCTTCTTTCTCTCTTCTATTTAGTTTTTATTGCATTTTATTTATGTCATTTATTTTCTTTTTATTTTCTTTTCTTTTAGCTATGTCTAGCTAATCCTCTTTAATTAGGGGGCGATGACGCTAATAGTTGTGATTCAATATGAATCACATAGCCAAAAGATTAGAACTTCATGTATGTAGATCTCGATTTGAACTAAGGGTTAGATCTGAACCTTCATACCCTGCGTCGTTTAAGAGCTGTGCTCCTTCACAGGGTATATTCGAGTTCGATCTAACACTTATCAGATTTAGATTTAATATTTAGGGTTTTAGAAATAAAATAGTGAATCTGTCCTGGTAGCCTATGGTTGTTTAAGAGCTGAGCTCCTGCATAGGCTATACTTGTTGTTATTTACTTATTTGTTTCTATAAACCTAATTATCGTTGATTCATGTTTGTGACAGAAACATGAATTAGATCTGATTAATCTGTTTGGCTATTGATGAATATTAATCTAATTTATGTCATCGCTCCCTAATTGCTTTCACTTATTGTTAAAACTCTCTTTTATTTAATTTCTGCTATTTTCTTTGTTTTCAACCAATCAAAAGTTAGGGATAACTTGATTGGATTTATTAATAAAATAATTTGGTCCCAGAGTTCGACACCCTCTACAACGATCCTTGTTGTTTAGGAAAGACGAACGAATTTTACAGTTGTTTACAATTGCATAATTTGTTCGCAAACAAACTTGTAATCGATGTCAATTCTTAGGGAAAATTTCTAAACGAAATATGATGCCCCTAAACCCCATTCTAGAGGTCGAAATTTTTGATGTGTGGGGTATAGACTTCATGGGACCCTTCCCTAATTCTTTTGGGAACATTTACATTCTCTTGGCTGTTGACTATGTTTCTAAATGGGTCGAAGCTGTTCCATGCAAAACGAACGACATTAAGGTTGTTGTGCGCTTCTTAAAAGAAAACATCTTTTCTAGGTTTGGCACACCTCGCACAATAATCAGCGACAACGGGACACATTTCTGTAATCGTTCTTTTGAAGCCCTCATGAGAAAGTATTCGATAACCCATAAGTTATCCACTCCTTACCATCCTCAAACTTGTGGGCAGGTTGAAGTATCGAATAGGCAGATTAAACAAATTCTTGAGAAAACTGTGAATCGAAATCGTAAAGATTGGTCCCAAAAGTTAACTGACGCTCTTTGGGCTTACCGCACCGCTTTCAAAACCAACTTGGGTATGTCCCCTTATCGGTTGATTTTTGGTAAGCCATGTCACTTGCCAGTTGAACTAGAACATAGGGCATTATGGGCAATAAAAACTTTGAATCTTGATTTAGAGCAAGCAGGTGAACATAGGAAGCTTCAACTTAATGAACTTGATGAAATTCGAAATGATGCCTACGAAAATGAACGAATTTACAAGGACAGAACAAAAGTTTTTCATGATAAATCAATTTTACGTAAAACTTTCATGCCAGGTCAAAAAGTTCTGTTGTATGACTCAAAACTGCATCTATTTCCGGGTAAGCTAAAATCTAGATGGACAAGACCTTACACTGTACGGACTGTTTTTCCGTATGGTGCGGTAGAAATTGAGAATCCAACTGATGGATCATCCTTTAAGGTCAATGGTCAACGCCTTAAACCTTACTTGGAACCAATACCCAACCAAGAGGAAGAGCTCATGGTCCTCCATGAGCCACATTACATTCGGTAAGACGCACTAACCCTCTTTTATACATATGTAAATATTTTCTTATCTGTTTTTCCCTTTCACTAAGATATGTCTGAATAATGACTGTGAGGACACAGTCACACTCAGGTGTGGGAGGGAATTTACATTACATCAGCAATCAAATTTTATGAACTAGGTCATTCATTGAACAAGGATTAACTTAAACTCATAAATAGCACCTTGGTTCTTGTTTGATAAGTTGAATTTTTGGGTGATGGGAATGAACATTACTTATTCATTGAATTGTAATGTGTCTTTTTAAGATGCTAGCTTGAGACTGTGCAAACGTTAGTCGTGTTCTGGAGAAAGCGTGTCAACCTTTGTTATACATGTTAGAATGTGCAAGTAAAAATAATCAAAAAAAAAATCAAAAAAAAGGATTTTGCACCTACATTTGTTGGATTTTCTGAGTTCGTTTTCATGCATAATATTTTCTTTTCCACTCAAATTTTCAAAATCGTAAGTTCTAAAATCCACTTGGCCCAATTAAGGAGAAATGACTCATTGTAGCATTCTTCTTCGATACCCCACATTATTCAAACCCAAGTTTTAGTCGATTTACATCCATGTGTCGACAAGTTTATCTTATATTGGTATACTCAAGAACCTTTGTTTAAAGGTCAAAAACGTCACTTTTTATACCAATATTACACCACCCACTCCGTACTTGTTTTAAGGTAGGATAACCATATACCACATCTTATTTTATATGGGTTATCTATCTTACGAAACTTTGCTTATCATTCCTTTCAGCTTTGTGTATAACATCAATTCAGACTTGTGTGTTGAATTAGGGTTATAGAAGTAGAGTAACTAGGGCACAAAACTTTCCTTTCATGAAGTGTTGGTTTAGTAGAGGAGGAATCAAATGAAATAATGTACGGCATCACTCCATTCCATCTCCATTCATCATTCATCATGCAAAAAAAAAAGGAAAAAAAAGAAGGAAAGAAAGAAAAAAAGAAAAAAATGAAATAAAGAGAGAGTCTCTCTGAATAAAATAGTCTTCATCATTCCTGACTATGAAGCATCCATTTCCATTCCATCCACATCCATCATACCGTACTTGGAAGTGAGGATTGTAGTAGAGGAGATGAAAGGAAATAAAAATGTTCATATGTGCCTTAGTATTACTTTATCTTTTGTAGCTTGAAGTTCAAATAATACACTTGCCCTCTTATCCATAACATTTTTAGAACTTACAAAATTTTCCTTCATCTATGCATAACTCATATCCAATACATTACAGTTACAGTGGTGTTGAATCATTCCAAAAAAAAAAAAAAAGGAATAAAGAAATGATTGGGTTCACGTTGTCGATGTGTAGAACTTTGGTTGACACCACGCTCTTAACCTTCAAGACAATTACAGTGTTATCAAGGAATTACCATTCAGCTTGAAAAATTTTGTTCATTTTTGCACTAATTATGGGACGGACAATTTGGGGCTAAACCGTTATTATTGAAGTTAGGTGAAATCCTTGGAATTTGAAAGACCTTAAATATATTGTTTGATTAATCCGCGTACATAAGACGCTTTGGATTTTGTGGGTAGTATCCGCTGAAAACCCTCACGAGACAACTCTCGTCCTACTGGGGACACCCAGAGGTTTAACGGCTTGTTGCATACGCTAAATGCAATCGTGTTTCCTACGAAAGTGTGACATATCTTAGTTTAGTTTATTCGAGGACGAATAAAAAGATAAGTGTGGGGGTATTTGATATACACGTAAATGTGTATATTTTATCCGCTTATTTATCTTATTTTCCCTTTAACATAATTGATACTTTGTATTTATAGCTGTATTTTCAGATTGTTGACAAGAAGCATGGTTTAGAGCATTTGATGGATAAAGCATGAAGAATTTGCTTAAAAAGAGTGAAGTTTAAAATTGCTAAAGCTTGAAGAGTCTAAAGCTTGAAGAACGGTTGCAATTATATTTCAGTTAAGAAGATTTGGCTCAATAAAGACTCAAACTGCATTCACATTAGCTCATTTGGAAGGCCTCTTACTCATGTTGCGTTCACACTAGCCTATTTGCTAGACACTCACTCTAAAGCTGCGTTCACACTGGCTTATGTGTTATTTGGGTTATTTCTTTAGTCCCACATTATGTAATTAGCTAGCTAGCCTTTGTCATATCAGCTATAAATACATTGTATCTTAGTCTTGTAAGGAACACACTCAGTTTTATTCTGTAATCCTTTTCTTGGAATAAAACTCTTCTTTCTCTCTTCTATTTAGTTTTTATTGCATTTTATTTATGTCGTTTATTTTCTTTTTATTTTCTTTTCTTTTAGCTATGTCTAGCTAATCCTCTTTAATTAGGGGGTGATGACGCTAATAGTTATGATTCAATATGAATCACATAGCCAAAAGATTAGAACTTCATGTATGTAGATCTCGATTTGAACTAAGGGTTAGATCTGAACCTTCATACCCTGTGTCGTTTAAGAGCTGTGCTCCTTCACAGGGTATATTCGAGTTCGATCTAACACTTATCAGATTTAGATTTAAAATTTAGGGTTTTAGAAATAAAATAGTGAATCTGTCCTGATAGCCTATGGTTGTTTAAGAGCTGAGCTCCTGCATAGGCTATACTTGTTGTTATTTACTTATTTGTTTCTATAAACCCAATTATCGATGATTCATGTTTGTGACAGAAACATGAATTAGATCTGATTAATCTGTTTGGCTATTGATGAATATTAATCTAATTTATGTCATCGCTCCCTAATTGCTTTCACTTATTGTTAAAACTCTCTTTTATTTAATTTCTGCTATTTTCTTTGTTTTCAACCAATCAAAAGTTAGGGATAACTTGATTGGATTTATTAATAAAATAATTTGGTCCCAGAGTTCGACACCCTCTACAACGATCCTTGTTGTTTAGGAAAGACGAACGAATTTTACAGTTGTTTACAATTGCATAATTTGTTCGCAAACACATGGATCATGCAAAATCTCTTCCTTTGCATGGATCATATGAAATCTCCGCCTTTGCATGGATCATACAAAATCTCTGCCTTTGCATGGATCATACAAAATCTCTACCTTTGCATGGATCATACTAATTCTCTGCCTTTGCATGGATCAAAAGAAATCTCTGCCTTTGAATGGATCATATGAAATCTCTACCTTTTGCATGGATCATACAAAGTCTCTTACAGGGATAAATATGTTACTTTATATGGATCGAGCATTGGTCTGAGGGATCAACCAAATTTGTGTGAAGATTTATCTATACCTATATACACAGAAATTGCAATTTTAACCCTACCTTCAACTATACCTATAAATACCCCTCCATATCCTTTATTTGAGAGATCGGGACTTCCCAACATCGGAACTCTGTCATTTTCATTTCTTAACAAAGCGATCGAGCTCCCTCTAACCTCTATTAATGAATTCTTAAGCTTGATTCAAGTTTCTCCAATGCCAATCCAAAAAAATTCTAACTTATTGACAAATCATGATTATAGAAGAAACCGTTCGATAACCAACGATTCTTGTGAAGATTAAACAATTCTACCGGGAAAGCGATTGTGGTTGATGAAATTAGAGAGATTTAGAAGAAGAGAAAGTGTTTGATCGCAAAAAGAGATAAAAATGTATAAGATTCAAAAGGATATGTACCTTGTAATCGATCAAGTGATAATGAAATCTTCTCTTACAGTGGACGTAGGTCGAATCTGAGATTGAACCACTTAATTTTTTTGTGTTTTTACTGCTTTTGTGTTTGTGGCTCCCATTTTTTATTTCTTACATATTTGTGAAGTGTAGAAATTACACCTTGGCTGTCAGTGTTTACTTTTGGATATCAACATTGTACGATAAATTTGATGATTAATGGGAAAACTCATATGTCATTACTTGGAAATAGACGATGGGTCCAAGTTGTAGGTGGGTAATACGGCCTTGTGTTTAGAAAATGGATGGATTGAGGATATATATATATATAATGTGCATGAGAAACAAAACAGTTAGACGCCACTCGTAGTTTGGAAAGTTTGCTTAAGAATTAGTAAGGAAGTAAATTTATTTCGTGCAAGAAATTTAGAAAAGTGCGAGTTTGGAGAGCACCTTATACCTAGTCCCACAGTTAAACTTTTAGACGAACTTGAAATAGAAATAGGTATAGGAAAAGATTTCTAAAAGAGTTTTCAAGTTTCAAATTTAAAAGTTTAAAGTTTTTGGAAAGTTGTTGATTTTTGCAAAAAAAATCTTAGAAAGTACAAAGATTTGTTTTCCGAAAGAATAAGGTGTGTAAGTAAGTTATGGGGTTAAGTCATAGAGGTAGAAAAAGAAATGCACGAATAAATGAATTAACATTTATGTTGGATAGATTTAATATAGATTTTACAATATTGAATATAAGTAATCAATTCTTATTTCCCTAAATTTTTTACTTTTGAGAAAGGTTTTTGAGAAAATAAGATTTTTGAAAATTTAAAATGGTTCAGTAGCATAATTCCAGTAGTGTGCTTGAACACTAGGTAGAGCTTTGGGAAAGTATCTCGGTACGTGAGTAAACCATAAACTTGAGCGGTAATTGTAGAAAGTCTCAAGTAGTAAAAATGGAGAATGGCCAACATTAAAAAGGTTACACGACAATATATGTGAACTGAGAAAAATAATGTTAGAAAGTTATCTCTCTAATGGTTACTATTTTAGTGAAAAAGGATTAAGGGGAAAATTTAAAACTTGTATAATTTATGTGGAAAGGAAGTAAAGAGGTTCTGCATAAATATTGATTTAAACGAAGATACAAGTTAAGTGGAAAAGGTCGGCTAATTCAAATGAGAATTAAGTTCCCATGCGAATCAGTAATAAAATGAAAGAAGATTAAATTTTCAAGGAAAGGCCTAGAACATACCTAATTGGAATATGGAGGTAAATGAAAAGTAAGAGCAAGTTTGGGGTTCTTGTATGGAAAATTGTGGTATGATGATGATTAATGGAAATCCCATTTTTAGCGCTTCTTAGGAAATTAGAAGGTATGATGTGTTGCCTTACTTTAAGAAATGATAAGAACTAGACCCAAGAATATAGGGTTACTTCATGGTGAAGTAAGGGTTGTCAGGTTTGTATCCGCTTAGTTGGCAGGTATGGTTAGCCTATGGATATCAACATATCATTAGTGGACCATTGGGAATGGCTCATGGAACTAGCAGGTACGTGGGATGGTTTTTAAAGAGGGGTAGATGAAAAGGAGGAATGTTATGGTTAGATGGATCCAGTGATGAGGACATTTTTATGTCACGGGGACATAGTCCTAGCCTACTAGTCTGAGTAGATAACCACATTTAACCATCATACCTTTTTCCTAGTAATGATTGTAGTAGAGCCTGTTTTCTTTTAGTACGGAGTTGCACTTCTAGGTGGTATTCTATTTATTGTTGAAAACAGAAAGGTTTAGTATGACATTCTTTTTTCTAGGTATGTGGGGTGATTACTAGAAAAGAATAAAGACATAGGGCATCACAAATAAATTAGCAATGTAAGCAAGAAATGAATGGCTAAAAGAAAAACAAATAAAATTTAAAGTAATAAAGGCAATAACTGCAATAAACAAGAACAATAAGTGAAAATAAATTCTCCTAAAGTAAGTTTGGAAAAGAAAGTCTTCCTGTATAAACTGTGTTTGGAAAAGAAAGTAGGAATTTTTGTAGAATGGTTTTTAAGGGTTCCAAGTACAGGGAAAATGGTGAGTAAAATTGAAATGGAAAATACATACTTTCCCACTTCATACATTTTTCTAACATAAGAAACCGAATTTGAAAAAATAGTTTTTTTCTAAAATTCGTAAATTTAAAGTTGGTTGGTAGGGTTTGGATGCAAAAATTGGATGAAATACGCTCTTATTCTGTAAGAGTGGGAAAAATTGGATGAAAGAATATTTTTGATTTTAAAAATATTGCATTCATATAGAAATTGCAAGTATATTTTGGTTGTGTTCATCATGTTTTCAAAATATTTATGAAAAAGATAGCAATCATATAGGAGGTACCGCTTAGAAATTCATTGCATGCATGAATTTTTATAATGTATTGCACTTAGCACTAATACGTGGATGGTTGCAAAACTAGATGTACACACGATGGTTGTAAATTATGCGAGAAATAACATAAGCTAACCCTTTATTCAATTTCGGGGACAAAATTTCCTAAAGGATGGGAGAATGTAACACCGCCCATTTTTATAATATTAATTCAATTCAATAATTACAGAAAACGATGGATGGAAAATGTACAATTTTGTAATTGCAATACACCATAAACGGGCTAATGCAACGAATTTGCAAGGTGTTTCCAGCCAAGATGTGATGATAGGTATAATATTTTGGTCCAACTACAACGTTCCATTTTTGATGCCTTAGCCATAAAAATTTGTTGGCCTGGCTAAACACGTGTAACACGATGCAACATTTTATATAACGTTGCTATAGCAGACTTTTCCATATCTTAGGAACGATCCATGTGAATCAGATCCGACGTTGGAGAATGTGACACCTCATCAATCCTGATCGCTTCTTCTCCAAACAACAATTTTTCTTTGGTACAATTCATTTCTTACCTTCTTTTCACTCCCCGCCATCTTATTTTCATTTCCTCGCTTCCTAGTTTCATTAACCAAATAACATTTTCTTTTGCAAATAACATTTTGATTCTTCTTTGTTTTCATACAAAGGTTCAAGCAAACATTCTTAAGTTGGGGTTCAATGATTTCGGTTCGATTAGGGCTTTGATTTGGGGGTTTAAGCTTTGTTCAACAATTTCGGTTCAATTAGGGCTTTGATTTGGGGATTCAATCTTTGTTCAACGATTTCAGCTTAGTTAGGGCTTCGATTTGGGGTTTCAAGCATTGTTCACATCACTTTAGGGCTTCAACTTTGATTTTGAGGTATAACACTCTATCACATCACTTTAGGATTTTGATTTAAACAACTTATAAATTCTTAGGTCGACCTGAATTAACAATTCGACTTGTCTTAGGCTTCCTCTTGTTGGACACACACACACATTTTGTATACGATGGGGGAATCCATGCATCTCACATTTCATCATAAGAGTACATTTCAGAATGAAGAATACGCTAGTCGAACCTTTACTGAAGTAAAGGGAGTTGATCCTGACCACTTCTCGTACACAGTGCTCATGGAGTTCGTGAAGGATGACCTTTTCGACAACGAAATAGAAAGGATTTACATGAAAAATGGTGAGAAGGGTGGGTGAAAGTCACTAACGAAAGATACGGACCTCTCTAAATATGTCAACGGAGCTAACAAATTGGATTTTTTATATCGACAACGTTATCGGACTGCAATTAAGCCACTGAAGCAAATGCAGTCGCATGTAATCATTCGGCCAAGGCCACTGAATCTAGGTACGTGTGTACATATATCTAGGTACATGTGTGTATATATATATATATGTATATATATATATAGAGAGAGAGATTATCATTTACAGATTATGATATTTTGATATAGCCAAAAAAATGATTGTGATATTGTATCATTCAAAAATTATGATTACAATATCATTGTATGATTCGTTACAGCTACAAAACCACTGAAATGACAGTACGTAATGACTCATCAACTACAACGAAACCAAAAAACAAGAAGTTAGCTGAAGTCAACAGTCCTCGGAAGTCAGCACGGCTAAATAACAATGAAACTGTGAATCTAAAGGTAGTTAAGGTGAACAGTCCTTAGAACTCGACACGGCTAAATAATCCAGAACCCAACAATGCAACCACGAATCAAAAAATAGTTGAGGTGAACAGTCATTGAAAGTCGGCACGGCTGAATAATCCAGAACCCAATAATGCAACCACAAATCAAAAGATAGCTGAGGTGAACAGTGCTCGAAAGTCAGCAAGACTGAATAATCCACAACCCAACAATGAAACCCTTAATCTAAAGTTAGTTGATGTGGTAAATCATTGAAAGACGACACAGAAAAACCAAAACTCAAAAATCAGCTATTCAATAGTGAATTTGAACTCATCAAGTGTTAAGAAGAAGTTAGAATCACGTATTCAACTAGAGGAAGATATGGAAGAAAATGGCAAGCAGGTTCGAAGAATTCTAATTAGGATGATCTTGTTGTAATTTGAATATTTTGTACCAATCTTGCAGCATAATTACTATGATTTTCCTATTTAATATATACTTGTAGGATGTTCATCAACCAGCTCCACCACCTCTAAATGAGAATCCTCCAAATCCACCATTCTATAAAAGACTATGAAATACAGGGAGCTTAGAATTTGATTAGGAACAATGATCTTTTTGCTTCTCTAGGTACACCGACAATTTTAGCTGAACTGAGTAAAAAGATTAAAAAAAAGAAAAGACGCAAAAGGATGTGGATAGTGAGGAATATAATCCAGACCATGAGGAGCATAGTGAAGATGATACTTCAAAAAGTCCACAAAAGGTGTGTGAAAACTACATATCTTATTTTTTTTATGCTTTTGAAGATAATAACTATGAAATCCAATTTTATTCCTACATATATATACAATTTAGAGAACGAAAAAAAGTTGAGAAGCTCAAACCTATTAGTCGATCACAAACTTGTTCAACTTGTGATAAGGCAAAGGAAAATGAAAAGTTGAAAAACCCAAGCCCAAGCCTATTAGTAAGTACAACTGAGATGGATATTGAAAGAAAAGGAACAATGCCTGATTATTCGGCTCTGCGAGAATGACAAAAGAAAATTGTTGCAAAATCTAGTGCAACTGGTATGGCAAATAAGGATGTTGCAGAGAATGTCTTGTCAGACATTGAAAATGAAGAAGTTAAAGAAGGTACTGAATTAATGTGATAATAATATTTAATATTACAGTAGGATTAATATTTAAGTACCAAATTTACATTATGATTTATGTTATTATTTGATGGGACTTTCAATTCAATTAAAGATGAATTTCTTAGAAGACTCAATGGTCAAATAAAGATGTTTAATGTTCATACAAGGGCGTATGACAAAAGAGTTGTAACTGGGATGAACGATTGGTTCCAACCTGTTTCAGATGATGGAAAAGTAATATCTGAATTGAGATACTTTTTAGCAACATTGAAAAGGGACATGCCACTTACGTATAAATCTTGGTTGGATATTCCTGAAAAGTTGAAGCAATATCTATGGAATTATGTTAAGGTAATTTATTATTAACTATAATGTAGTTGAGTTTTACTTCAATAAGTAATATTGATCTATTAACTATGATGTAGTTGAATTATGATTTATTTATTCTTTTTAATCTTTGATTTATATTTAAGCAATGATATATTACTCCCTATGAATGTTAAAACTGGGTGGTAAAGTCTATTCTTGACTGTTGGAGGGGGTACAACTACAAGAGTCGCATAAAAACATCTTATTATAAAGCTTATGAGACTGATGAGGAGAGGCTAGAAAACAGGTCGGACAACATCCCACTGGAGGACTTTAAAGTGCTCTTGAGGTATTGGGAAGAAGAGGAGATTCAGGAATATGTACATATTATTTATTTTGTAACATAAACGAGTACTTTATTTTTTGTGTATTTCTTAGAAAAGTGCCAAGAAAAATTCTGAAAATCGTAAGTTGTATCAAGACACACACACACACCCCTAGTCCAAAGTCGATGCCCAGCTTCGTCATAAGATGGTATGTGATACTTTACATTTGTTTATTAATTATAGTTTTCTAGATGAGATGGCGTGGTAGCTACTGACACGAAGTAGTTATCCTAGATGCTTTTTGACTGAAGAGAGTGTATGCTAAACTATATATAGAACTTGTATCAGGAGACACCATCCGATGCTACACTTTTTCTTAAAAGTCGTAAGAGAACAGATGGACGTGAGTACATGTCTTGTCTGCAAGTAATGAAGTACAAACTTGTAAGTAATAATTTTGTTTTGTTTTGTACATCTTGCACATTGTTCATGTCTTGCTCATGTACATGTTTGCTCATGTGCACTTTGTTGAATATGAGTTTGGCTCTTGGCTATGTGAACACTTGTTAATTTGATGGATATTAAGTCGTAAAATAAACAAGAGCAAACAAAATTATTTTGTGCGTAAAGCGTATTTTCAGAATTCATTGTAGAAATATCTTTGAGCCGGACTAGCGAAAGGTAAGTAGATGAACTGTATGTTTTATTTTGCATGCTACATGCTACAGTATAGATTCCATTGTAGAGATGTGTTAACTTTCAACGAGCAATATTAAAATAATTATGCAATTTTGTTCCCTATGTATGATTAAAGTCAAACATGGGTATCTTTCTTTTATTTATATTATGAATGGTTCCCTATCATAGATCAAAAATAAAAATTTAGTCTGCTTGGGCATCTTGATGGTGGCTACTAAGTGCCATTGTTTGAAGCACTTAACGACTGTATTTTGTATTTATCAAATATTTACACTCCAACCTTGTTATGTGAAGGCCAAGAAGTGGATTAAAATATACAGGATATTTTGTTCGCTAACGATGTAGGAAACTGGCTAATAGGCCAAAAGAATTGCACGTTTCGTAAAACAATTAGAAAGAAATCCCTCATGAAGAGTCGTGTGCACTTTGTTGAAAAACTTGTTGAACTTGAGTTGAGCACCAGTAACCTTGTGCACTTGTGCTTTGTGCATGCACTTGTGACATTTGTGCACCTGAAACTTTTTTCATGACATTTGTCCAGTTGACATCGAGATAGGTATGTAAAACCATAGCTTGATTATACATTTAACATTCTAACTGATACATGTTGCTCTTAAATATATTTTTTAATCGTAAAATATTTATGGTTGTCGATAAAGACGTCCTTCCGTTATTCCATGTTTTGAGCAGACTTCACTAAATCATTGTATCCCTATAAATTCGACTACGCATTGTTATACCCAAATGGAATTCTCTCTTGTCTCTATTTGTCATTGGTAGATAATTGAATGAAGATTGAGCAATGGTCGCTTATTGAATGTGTTAATAAAGTGGCATTGAAATCAATAAATGAGTCGTAAAAAATAGAATTCATGAATATTCTGTCTATTTTACTATGGACAGAGAAATCCTTGCACCCCCCTCCCTCCCTCCATGTAAATCTATTACCTTTTCCAATAAATTCCACAACACCAGCCTGCATAAAACTATTATATGTCAGCATTTGCATTATGAATGTGGTTATATCTGCATTATGAATGTGTCTATACATATGCCTTCTACTTGCTTGTAAACATATGACGATGTCTGATCGCAAACGTACATTGCTTTTTTTTCTTCAGTTTTTACCAGTATATATATTACAATTTTTTTTCTAATTACATGCACATAAACAATTTGTTTTCCAAAATGTGGTTTTCTCTGCATTTATTGTACACATTTGCTGCATAAGTAAGCATTTACAATAGTGTAAATTGTTGCATTCTCTCCATATGTAAGCATTTGCTGCTTTCACTCCATATGTAAGCATGTGTTGCATTCTCTGCATTTATTATAGGGTAATTTTGATGTGACTTTATTTTGTAGGACTTACTCCAAAAGGCAATGGCCAGTGGAGAAGGAGGAAATACTGTTGAAACAGTAATTTCGAATAAAAGATCGCATGGCCGTCCTCGGCATGCAAAGTGTACAAAATAATCAACCGAGGCTCTAACAAATGCTTATATAAAGGACTTAAGGCAAAGGCTTGTCGAAGAATTGGAAGCAAAGCTAGAATCCAAGGTAAATCAGAAGGTATAAGAGAATTTGGCTTGGGTGCTTAAAAAAATAGGCGATGCTAACCTGGAATTGAATCTAGAGGAACTAATTTCAGCAACCATGTCCAGTGATGACGAAAATATGACTGAAGGTCCTAGCTCTTAGTCTCATTTATGAAAATTTATCTGTAGCTGTTGACATGAATTCTAATGTATACTGTTTACTATGATGTTTATGCAAGCTATAAGTATTGTACAAATTATGATGTTTACTTTGTATTATGCAAGTATTTATGTGATATTGTGGCTTTTAATGTAGCTTTAGTATGATGTTGCAGTAGCTTTAGTGTAGTGTTGTAGTAGCTTTAGTGTAGTGTTGTAGTAGCTTTAGTATATTGTTGCCACTGGGTTATAAATGTTTCTTGAAATAATGTTGCAATAGTCATACAAGATGCTGCCGTAGGGATGAGATTAGATTGGTTCGTAGGACCAATGGGCCCCACAAGATATATTAATAAAATCAATACACATAGAAATATTTTTGGAATGTTGCTACAGACACCTAAGGATATTGCTATAGACCTAAATAGGGTTCTATTGTAACAATATTTGTTATGTTGTCGTAGATAGTCAAAATGTTGCCTTTAAGGTATGCAGCAATGGTGAAAATTGCATTACCCTGAAATATTGCCAAAGACCTATGCCAACATATGCCAACATTTTGTTGTTGTTGCATTAGGTTTTTTTATGGCATAGTGTTGTCAGAATTGGGCTCGAAATGTGTACCATTGCATTCATTGCATTTTTTTGATAAATTTGCATATATAATAGGTTCTGAACGGAGTTCATACGACAAAATTACGAACGCACGAAGTTTAGCGTCAGAAAATATTTGTATGTAAATGTGTGCAAATATAATTCATATTTATGTATGTGCATAAATTCCTAAAAAAACGGTCGTTTGAAATTCAATAAATGGACAGTCAGCAAGAGAAAAGTAATTGACTTAAAATTGAAACGTTTCTATTAATTAACAATGCATGTCGTAATTGACATTTACAAAGAAATAAATATATTTAGATATAAATTACAGAAGAAACGCGCAAAATAAACGCGTATCATAACTGGTACTAAACTATGCAATAAAAGAAAGTTTGAAATAACGTTAATTAAGGAGCGTTTCAAATTAGAATAAATATGTGCATATTAATATATTAATAGTGCAAATTTGAATTGAAATTAATGCGCATTAATAATAACGTTCACTGAGTTAAGAAAAGGGATTAAACACACAGAAAGTTAAAACGTAAGGAATTATATGCGTGTATTAATTACGCGTTTGAAATTTGATATGGATAAGGCTAAAGAATGTGGAAAGAATTAAATCATAACATTAAAATTATAACGTTAAGGAAGAGAATAGGTAAGAAATAATCATGTATTGAAATGCTTGTACACGTTTTCTTTAAAACATGTATAGGTCGACCCATACTTGTGCTTGGATCAACTTAATGTCGACCCAAGGGGTGTCTGGGTCGACCCAAAGTAAGTCTAGCGGTGTTAATGTTTTAGGTTAAGTGACATTGTTCTCTGTGGGAAACGGTTCTAATTTGCTTTCCATGAATCTAATGGACCGGGTTCTTTTGAGTGACTAAATAAACATCTAAGGCTAGCCGTCGAACTCGTTATTTTCTGAGCGGACGTAGAAGCCCTTCTGTTTCATTTCTTCTTCAAACCTTTTATGAGTCAAATTAAAATAGTTTTGGCCTTCAAGAACAAGAATTGGAGAATGAAATTCATAGCTTAGGATTGCAGGTGCTCAGAATTCCTTTTCGTACGAGGTAAGTTTTGTGGATCTGATTCCAATTCAATTCTTTTGTTTTCTTTTGTGGTCATAATTGTAAATCCATGGTTATTACAGTGTTTGAATTACAGATAAGGAACACCATGGGTGATAATTCTGAATCAGATTCTAGAATTAGAAAAATTACAAGTGAGTGGATTTAAATTATGTCTATTAGTAACGGTATATTTATCATTTAATTCTCTGTAATTCTTAACGTAGTGAATAATTGAAATTGTGGTAATTGTGATGTAATTCATTTCCTGAAAGCATTAAGAATTTTTCTATTGTGTAAATTCGTTTCAATATCTTTCTATTTGGGCTTAAGAAATTACTATAATAATAAGATTGTAAATTTGATAATGATTATGTGTATATTCCCAAAGGTATATTGTTTAGAATGTAATCAAAAGATTGGATTGGGAAAAATTACAGTAAAATGTGGATAAAATTGGAATAGGAAATAGTAAGCCTAATTGTGTACAGAAGTTTACCGTAATTAAATTGGAATTGGGAACTAGGTAAGAAAATAGGAAATAATATATAACTCGGAAAAAAGAAATTAGTAGCAGATTGAGTTAATTGGGAGTGGAAAAGGGATACATTTCCATAATACCATTACGGTAAATTACAGAGAAAGTAGTTGTAAGAAAAGAAAGGTAACAGGGATTTGCATGAAATAGGGATTTTTGTCGTATTGCATACTAATCAAATATATATACATGATGTAATAAAGAGAAATAGCTTGCAACTACGGATCTTAATTGATTTATATTATGAAAATAGATTTTTGCACATTTCCACCTACCAATTTGACAAAGTGTGAGACATATTTTTTTGTAATAATAGAAATTCCAAAGACAGTAAATAAAGGAAAGTAGCAACAGTGAGGATTCACTTAATTAATAAGGAACCTAAGGAAAATGTGATGAACGGGGAATATAACCTATTATAATCAATTATATGAATGAGGATGAAATATAATAGATAGACTTGCCCTAAGGACATGTGGAATTATAACGTGGGTTATAATAAAAGGATGAAATGAGAACTTATTAATAAACCTTACTTAGGGGAACTATGTTAATAAGTGAACCCACAACAGCGGTTGTGGTAATGGTAGTTCGTTCCGGCAGTTCGTTCCGGCGGTGTGAGGTTATAATTACATTAAAAAAGACTTATTATTAGTAGACCTATGAATCGGGAAATATTAAGTTTAATGAATGTAATAATAAGCGGAAGTTCGTTCCGGCAGTGTGGGCTGATTAGGGAAAATAAGTGGCTCATAGATATGGTATGTTCTAGCATCGTGGGGTTGATTAGGGAAAGTAAGCAGCCAAATATAAGCTAATAAACCAGTAACTTGAATAGAAAATGAATGTGTAAATAATTTAGTTAAAGGAAGTGCATGATTAAAAATTTAGACATAAGATCTAGTAATGCGATGGCGTGATGCGCTTGGACTAATCCGTACTTATGGAAATGAAGAACCCAAAGGGGTAGATCATCGCGATGTTTGGAGACATAAGAGGTGCACGTCCAACTGATTATTCTACGGGACTGGAGGGAAGCTCGAGGCTTCTGCGAGACATGGTAGGGTACTCTGAGGCAGCCATCTGAGGAACAACTATATGAAGTCATTGCTCGGAGGCGGGTCTGTTGTACCATCTAGAGTATACCTTGACTGCAACTACGGTGTGGCAGTTAGAAGGCTGTGGCAGATGACGTTGGGTGATTCGGTGGTTTGTCTCGCTCGGGGAGGAGGTGGTCTGGACCAAATTAAGGATAGTAATCATCAGAAACCTATCATCAATAGTCAGTGGAATGCGGAAAGACTAGAGCTAACCAACAGATCAACGATCTTTCACTATTGAGACGATGGTTTAGGGACATGCCAAATTGGATGTTGTATAGGTGATAGAGGCGCATTATAAGCTCTTAATGTAGTCTTTTATTAGTTAAGGGAGGGGCCGAGGTGGGGCCATAGCCACCATGAAAAGAGACAGACCATATGTGGATATCTGTAATGTAGGCTAAACGAAGCTGTCCTTTACAAATATCAAAAGCTCCCGACCGAGTTTTGTGCATTGGATGCAACTCAATTACAGAACTCAGGTTAAATTAGGCAGTACGTTCGTGCCAGGGTCTAGATACATGCACTGGGTGGTGTATTGTAGAAGTTACGACATTACTTTGTGTCGAGACATGGTTCGACCAAGGAGTATAGATACAAGAATCTGTACACTTACATGGCATAGCAATGGTGTTTCTGTGTGATTACGTGGTGTAACGATGGATATTTCCATACGCGGTTCGGCTTAGAATGGAGGTTGTGCATGCTTCTGTGGTATGGCGGCGAAGACCATATGAGGAGGGTACTATGGGGAGTATCTTGAGGTGTTAGGCGTAACTACATGTATATTATATTATGTCTAATCTACTGGGGAGTAGATGGGTGTGATGTGTGCGGAAAGCCTAGAATTTTGTTAACCTGAATAACCTAATAATTAAGAAGAAAATATAATTAAACGGTATATGTAGTATTATTTCAGAATGTATAATTTGTCCTCTCACCAGTTCTTGTGTTCTGACCCCCTCCTCATAACATACTCGCATGTTAAATTTATGGCAGGAATTTTGTAGCCTTTGGACACTTGTTAGGCAGTGCCATTATTTAAGTAAGGCTATATTTGATTATTATATTTTATCTATTCTGCTGTGAGATGTTTTATCGAGCTCTGATATATTTATTATCTCTGTCTTTTCTACAGGATACCAAATGAGCCAACTCGAGCTTCAGTGGTTTTGGATTTAGAATTTCAGAAAAATCTGGACCCACTGGAACTTGGGTTGTTACAGTATGCATATCAATCTAGCATTAGTCAAATTATGAGCTTTAACCCAGTTTGTTCTATAGTGATATTCTGATGAATCCAACTGCCCGTAGGTTCATATAGTCATGCTTAATTGACTCTCAAACTATCCAGTATCTAATGCAAGGCATAGCAGCGTTGTTAAATAAGAGTTAACACCTCCCAAAGCAAAATGTTTAATCTTTGAGCTATATGAGTTCCGTATTCTCTTAGTCCACCTGAATCTTCTATCACTGTCGTGAGGCTATTAAGGTAAAACAAACTATCAAGACAAAACGATTCTATTGCCGAATAGTCCATACATGTTGTCATTACCTGCAATGATTTTGGCATATCTAAATTTGTTCCAAACATTTCGAATTCTCTCATTACTAGAATAAGGCAATGAGATAACCTCTTTTAGAATATAGTTGCATGCAAGAGCTTCATTTGGAATCCAAGATTCACTTTTTTCTTCATAAGCGAACCCGTTAACTAAAAAACACCTTGCACGCCTAAGTTCAAACCAAATCTTAGCTTCAATAGTGGGAGATAATTGCAGTTGCACTTTTGATAGTAATTTAAATCTAAGTTTTAGAATGCATCCTCTTATATAACCATGAAACAATGATGCTTTCATGTTATAATTCTCGTAATGCCAAAATGAAATAGCCTGGCCCAATTTGCCCATAAATTATCTTTATTATTCAAAAAATTGTCAAAATATTTAGGGAGTGGAGTAATATTTCAATGCCTTGAATTTTTCATACAATTATGGGATAAGGTTTTTAGAATGCATGTCACATGTCCATAACAAAAGATTCATTACTTGCCTCACTTGGTTAATCAACTTAAAAGGTAATGAAAAAGACCTACTCTAATATACCATTATCACATAAATAGTTACCCTAATTATGGTATGCCTACCAGCCTGAGTAATGAATCTATTCACCCAATCATTCATGGTCCTTTTTTTAAATAAAGGTAAGAGAAGGGAGTAGCTAATCTTTTTGTAAGATAAGGATAAACCTAAATAAGGTATACTTTTAGATATAAATGAAAGGGAAGTCAAGGCATGAAAATGATCGCTTTGCTAAATAGAAACACTCGGGAAATATATAATTGACTCATGGAAATTTGTTTATAGCTCAATGGTAAATGAAAAAGATTCCAACACCTAACTATTGCATTATAGAGATACCTAAGTAGGCTTAATTTTTTTATTAAACCATCTACAACATTAACGTAGACATTCTATGGTTTTTTGCATTTAGGGTAAAGAGTGAAATCTTTTTTGTATACGAATTTATTAAACATCTGAATTAGAAGCTTCATAACCAAGAAGAATTAATAATAAGACATAGGTCCCCTTTGCCTTATATGTTGAGTGTCACTAAAGTACCTAACAGTTTTACAATTAAAACCTAAGGAATAATTGATAGCAGAGAAGCAAGTACAAATCCAACTAACAAAAAGAGGAGGAAAACTCATTCTTGTCAAAAATACAACTATAGCCTTCCGCTATAAAGAATCATATTCTTTTATAATATATAACTTCATCATAGCGCTAAGAGAAATATAATATTTATTATCCATTTATATGCTTATGAACTGTAACACCTCATCTCTAAACTCGCATTAGCCAAGGCCTTTGCAAGCAATGGTGTCAACTAACCCGAAGAATAAGGCTGTTGAGGAGCGACCAAATGTATATTAGCTTTGAACGAGTGTTAAACATATCGGATAATATGGTCTTACCTTTTCAAAATCTCACGAGGAAATCCGACATATCTAATTCAAGTTCAAATCTGTTACATAGTGGCTATATATAATTCGGAAACAATACAAAATACATAATAGAATAATAAGAGCCATACACAGAATTTCATAACATAAAGGCAGAATAGATATGAATTAACACCATGGTGTATACACAGAGATAGTGGACAAACAAGTTCCACTATATGACATAAGGACAGATTCAGTATGAGCCAAAACAAAATGAATACATAAGAGTCACCATCTCATATACATATCAACAAAACCTACAACTATAGTGTAGCTAGCCAAAAGAATAAAGTCTGGATCCCGCTAGAAATCATGTGGGAGCACCTGCAACACTCGGGTCTAACCCGAGTATTATTTATAGGAAAACAAACAATAAACGGATCAGTCTAGTTGTACTTATCTTATGAACTAGGATATAATATATAAATATAGACATATGCACAGTAACTAACAATGTCACATATAAGCATGAAACCTAGAATTTTTCTAAGTTATATCTCAATATCTTTATCATATCTATAAAAAGGAATATCTCATTCAAAAATTATATAGCTATGCCCAAGAAATGATATCACCTATCATATCAGCATATAAATGATATCTTATATCAAAACACAACCTCAAGAAATGATATCACCTACCAAATCAATATAAATTCCAGAATCAGTAATTAGAAATCCAGAATATCATAAAATGATCCAAAGATCCACCAGAATCGAAGTTCCTAAAATGATCAGAAGATCCACTGGAACCAAAGTTCCTGAAATGATCTGAAGATCCACCAGTACCGAAGTTCCTAAAATGATCCGAAGATCCACCAGAACCGAAGTTCTTAAAATGTAGTGTGAACCACGCCAAGCTAGTAAATATAAGAGTTAAGCTTCATGTCCCATAACTACTTGCTCTACTCGAATTTACGAACAGGTTGTATATTCCACTAAAAACATAAGATGATCATTGCCACAGTTTCAATCAAATGAGTCCATGAATTAACCGTTGAAGCAAGTGCAAGGGTTCATAGTCCTTGTTTTTACTAAGATGTTTAATTGGATTTCTCATAAGACCGAGGAAAAGATTTATATAAATATATATACTAGTAGATTGGGAAATGAATTTGACATCTACTAATAATATAAAACCTTTTAGATATAGTTTCGAAGTGGCAAATCTCGTGTAATAACGATCGAATTAACGATCAAACTAAGAATTCATGTTTTTATAACGTAAACAAAATCTCATGACTATCGATTATAATTTCGTTTTCACCACCAATAAATAGAAAGTTCATGACATCAAAACACAAAAGTTTGTGACCCAAAGAAACTGAAAAGCAACAAAAAAGTTGAAATGGGCCGAAATTCGGCCGAGAAAGAGCCTGAATGGACCCAAACTATTGATCGTGGTCTCCACTGGTCAACAGTAAAAAAACAGGGCAGCAGGCAAAATCAAACGTCTGGACCTATATTTTAGGCGTCTAGTTTGGTTCAGCCGTCTGAAAATAGGTTTCGGATGTCTGAAATTGGCCACTGCCGATTCCCAGGGCCTGCCAGACGTGCTCTAATAATGTTTTCCAAGGTGAAAAACAATGCTTTTTGGCTCTAAATCAATATATGTTTACTCTAGGCTATTGGATACGTTAAAAACACTTCCTATAACACTAAAGCACATGAACAAACGTCCATATAAGAGTTTACATAAGAAATTCATCGAAATGGAACCAAAACTCATCGAAATGAAATCAAAATTCATAAATTTTGGAATGTTATAACACAATCCAATAAACACAACCAATTCATACACAAAAATACATGCCAAAGGCATACTAGTCAAGCGTAAACGCTTGAGGCATGGATGTGAGTTCGTAAGAACTCACCTTTGGTTGGTATAAGCAAGGAGATGAATCAATTCTTAGCCAAATCAACTTCTCTCCAAGTGTAGCTTACAAGTCCTCAACCTAAACATATATATATATATATGGTAATTCCAATAGTTAGGTTAGGAAAATCCCCTAAAATGGAAGAGGAATCAAGTAGAGGAAGATGGAGATGATCTTACCTAGATTTCTCCTTGAACTAGCTAAGGTTACACTAATTTCCTAAGATTGGAGCTTAGGAATATTAATTTCCTCTTCCTTTAGGTTTGGAGGTTGTAAGAAATAAAAGAAACTTAAATGAAAGGGGGAGTAGGTGAAGAGATTAAGTAGGGGGCATCCTACTCAAGTTTAGTGGGATAGTCTTGGCTAAACCAAGCCCTACTCAAAGACCCACAAATTCACTTACTCCAAACATGTCGATGATTATAGTTTTAAAAGTTGTAAATGACATTTTGAACTCAATGAAAGCGGTTTCAAGTCCAAATTCATCTGTATGTGAAAAGTGACTTCTTGAACTAATATTTGATCAATGATATTATATTTAAATGAAACATTTAAATATATTTTCATAAATACTCGGGTTGTTCAGACTTCCCCCTTAAAGAAATTGCATCCCCACATTTACTTAAGGAAAAACTCATCAAGTAACAACCGAACATAGAATTCAAACTCATTTCAATAGACATAAAATAGATTAAAACAAGAGATTCACCTTTGGAAGCACTGAGAGTAAGTCCGGATGGTTTCGCTCAATAAATTCTCTGGATTCCCAAGAATAATCCTTAGGATTAGAAGACCATTGGACTTTCACAAGAGGGACGTCTTTAATGCGAAGCCGTCTGACTTCAGCGGCAACAATACAAAGGGGCTGTTACTCATATGTCAAATTCGGCGAAATCTCGATTTCCTCTACTATATTCGGCTCGAGAATAGATTTGAAATCCCTAAGACATTTCCGAAGTTAAGAAACAAGAAACACATCATGGATAGTGGAGAATTGAGCCGGTAATGCAAGACGATAAGCTACAGGGCCGACGCATTCGATAATCGGAAAGGGACCAATATACCTCGGTGTTAACTTTCCAGATCGACTAAATTGCACAACACCCTTCATGGGTGAAATACGAACGAATACAAGATCTCCCATAGAAAATTCTAATTTCCTTCTCCGGTTATCGGCATAGGATTTTTGCGGATTTTGAGCTTCTTTCATTCGATGACGAATGAGATCTATCTTTTCTGTGGAATCACGAACAAAGTCTGGACCTAGAACCAGTTTCTCTTCGGCTTCAAGCCAACATGAAGGAGATCAGCACAGACTTCTGAAAAGAGCTTCGAAAGGTTCCATACTAATACTCAATTGGAAGCTATTGTTGTGTGAAAATTCAACAAGGGAAATATGATCTTCCCAACTTCCACCAAAATCAAGAACATAAGCACGAAGAAGATCTACAAGAATTTGATTCACACGCTCCATTTGTCCATCGAATGAGGATGATAAGAGGTACTAAAATTACGCTTTGTTCCCAAAGTTTTTTAAAGACTCTTCCAAAATCCACTAGTAAATAATGGATCACGATCACTAACAATTGAAGTGGGGACCCCATGTAATTTACCAACCTCTTTAACATAGAGTTTGGAAAGAGAGGCACGGTTCAATTAGATTGAATAGGAATAAAGTGTGCAGATTTAGTAAGTCTGTCCATAATCACCCATTAACTATCATGGCCAAATCGAGAATGGGGGAGACTGTCAGTAAAATCCATGGACACATGATCTCACATCCATACGGGGATGTCAAGAAGTTGCAATAACCCACCAGGATTTTGGTGTTCGGCCTTAATGAATTGACGTGTGATGCAATTCTTGACAAAGTTAGCGATATCTGATTTCATTCCTTCCCAATAATATTGTCGCTTCATGTCTGCATACATTTTGCTACTTCTGGGATGAATGGAGAATTTAGAACGATGAGAATCTGCTAAAATATCATTGTGGAGGTCATCAATGTTTGGCACCATGAATCGTCCAAACTTTCGAACGCCTCCATGAGAATCAATACAAAAATCTTTCAACTCATCATCACAAGATTTATCCCTAATGCTTTGACTTAGGCGAGCCAATTCAGGATCGAACTTTTGAGCTTCATGAATACGGTCTAAAAGGGAGGGATGAGCCTCAAGGATATACAACCCAAGAGTGGAACTCGAATTGGGATCACGGCTCTGAATCTCGCAAGCAGATAAAATTTTGAGATCCTTCCACTCGGATATCATCATAGATACAACCATTTGTTGCTTTCGGCTAAGTGCGTCAACAACTCGCTTTCCCTTATTGGGAGTATATAAAATATTAAGATCATAAGAAGCAAGGAATTCAAGGAAATGTTGTTGTCTTAAGTTAAGTTCCTTTTGAGAAAATAAATATTTCAATGACTTATGATTGGTATAGAGAATGAACTTCTCTCCAAAAAGATAATGACGCCAAATACGAAGTGCAAAAACGATAGTCGCGAGCTCTAAATCATGAGTGGCATATCGAGTTTTGGTCGGTTTTAGTTGCCTAGAAGCATAAGCAATAACACACTCTCTTTGCATGAGAATGGCACCCAATCCAACATGACTAGCGTCAGTATAAACAACCAAGTCTTGGTTCCCTTCGAGAATCACAAGAACAGGGTCATTGGAAAGAAGTTCATTTAGCGTTTGAAAAGCGGTTTCACATTTATCCGACCAAATGTACTTGATTCCCTTCTTAGTTAAACTCGTGAGAGGCACGGAAATTTTTGAAAAGTCTTTTATGAACCGACGATAGTAGCCTGCCAATCCAAGGAAACTACAGATTTTCGCTACACTCTCGGGCCTTTTCCAATTTTGAATCGCTTCAATCTTTAAAGGATCCGCTGAAATTCCAGATTCAGAAATAATATGTCCCAAGAATTTCACACGAGATCGCCAAAAATGACATTTGGAAAATTTAGCTTTCAATTGATTGCTCCTAAGAGTCTCCAATACAATTTGGAGATGGTTTTCATGTTTTTCCTCGGTTTTAGAATACACAAGAATATCATTGATGAAAATGAGCACAAATCGATCGAGGAAGTCCTTGAAAACATGATTCATAAGGTCGACGAAATAAGCCGAAGCGTTCGTTAAACCAAATGTCATTACTAGCCATTCATAAAATCCATACCGGGTACGGAACGATGTCAATGGAATACTATCCTCCACAATGTGTAGTTGATGGAATCTAGTAGCTAAGTCCGATTAAGAAAAGACCTTAGCACCACTAAGTTGATCGAATAAATCATTGGTCCGCGGCAGAGGATATTTATTCTTGATGGTGAGATCATTAAGCTTGCGATAGTCGACACAAAGCCTAAGTGCACCATCCGACTTCTTCACAAAGATCGCTGAAGCTCCCCAAGGCGAGGAACTAGAGCGAATAAACTGCTTCTTCTCTAATTCAGATAATTGCTTTTGCATTTCTTCATTTTCCTTATTAGATAAACAATAAGGAGGACGAGTAACAGGTAGAGCTCCTGGAGTTAAATTAATTTGAAACTCAATTGCTCGCTTTGGCGGTATTCCTAAGAAAGGCTCAAATATGTTGGGAAATTCTCGAACAACACATATTCGAGAATTAACCTCCTCTTTATTGTCGTTATTGTCATCTCTAAGATTCAAGGTATATAAAGAGGCAACTGTATCCAAACTAGAATCTTTAAGTACTACGGAAATTCGATCATCGGAACGAGGATGTCGAAGATGGACAATCCTCTCGGGACATTGGATATGAGCCTCATAATGGTGAAGCCAATCGATTCCCAATATAATTCCAAAGCCTATATAGCGAATCACATACAAATTGGCTCGGAAAGAATAACCCCTCAATATAATCTTGACATTTTCACATAATAAACTAAGAGTTGCAGAGCCACCAATCGGCTTCGCAACCGTTAGTGAGGTCATCAAACATAAGGTATCCAAAGAATTAGCATCAACAAGATCTTGTGATATAAAAGAATGAGATGCACCCGTATCAAAAAGAACTTGGGTAGGATGCCCATGAAACTCAATAATACCATCTAGTATAAAATGAAAATTACCTTGACTGGGAGAAGTGTTGCTAGGGGCTTGCATGACATTTAGTTTTCCATCCCTATCATATAGAGCTTGTGGCATGAAGATGATATATGACCCTGGGCCTTGCGAAAGTGACAAACACGTGGCTTGGTGCATTTGTTGGCGTAATGATCCTTTGCTCCGCGATTGAACCATTTCCCTCTAGCAAAGCCTGAAGTCTTTGCTCCGGAAGCCACTTGTTTACCCTTCTTATTGGGATAAGACTTGGATTTCTTACCGAAGTTCCTCTTCTTGTTGAAGTTCTTCTTGGATCTCTCGACTTCAACATCACTTTCTTTATCGGCTTCCCCAAGACTAAGCGCGATATCTACAAGCTCATCGAAAGGCACAACCAATTTCAGTAGCAAAGATTTCTTAAGAATCTTGTTAAGCCCAAAATGAACTTCTGGTTCTTCTTCTTTGCTGTGTTAATGTACTCCAACCCATATTTGGATAGAGAGTCAAAATATGTGGCATACTCCGCCACGGAAGAGCCACATTGGATAAGGTCCATAAAACGACGGGCTAACGCCTCTTGCTCACTTTCAGGTACGAACTTTGCTTCAAACTTTTCCTCGAATTTCTTCCAAGTTAAGTCCTTCTCTGGGATTTCAGAGGTTAAGAGCTCATACCAATTGAGTGCTCTACCTTCAAACATACTTGCAACTACCTGAGCTCGATGCAAGTCCTCACGATTAATGCGAGAAAAGTTGCGTTCGCATTATTTTACCCACACTTGGACATCCATAGCACTTTCGGTGCCCTTAAAAACCTTACCATCGAGCTTGGTGTAATCGCTACATAAGATTTCAAATCCAAATTTTGGATGCGTATTCGTTGTAGTAGGTCATGCCGCTTAGGCATTTGTCGCAAGATCAAGAAGTTGTTGGGTTGTCATATACACACCTCCAACGGGAGTGGCAGCTGGTTGAGTGGCGTTCGTGCGGGCACACGTAGACATTTTTCTTTGAAGAAAAGAAGAAATAAAAAGGTTAATCTCAAAAGGATTCGAATCAATGAACAAGGAATCATAGTATAAGATAAGATATGGCGAGTCCTAAGACTCGATTTAAATCCTAAACACGATTTCGTAAGAGAAACTTAGGACAATGATCCTCGCCATAATATTTTATATTGTTCTGAACTCGGCTCTGATACCAAGTGTAACGCCCTACCTCTATATTCACGTTATCCAAGGCCATTGCAGGCAATGGTGTCAACTAAACTGAAGAATAAGGCTGTTGAGGAGTGACCATATGTATATTAGCTTTGAACGAGTGTTAAACGTATTGGATAATATAGTCTTACCTTTTCAATTTCTCATGAGGAAATCCGACATATCTAATTCAAGTTCAAATCTACTATACAGTGGCTATATATAATTTGGAAACAATAAATAATACATAACAGAATAATCAGAGTCAGACGCATAATTTCATATCACGAAGGCCGAATAGATATGAATAATAACACCATAGTGTATACATAGAGATAGTGGGCAACAAGTTCCAAAATATGACATAAGGGAAGATTCAGTACATGCCAAAACAATATGGATACACAGGAGTCACTGTCTCATATACATATCAACAAAACCTACAACTATAGTGTAGCTAGCCAAAAGAATAAAGTTTGGATCCTGCTAGAAGTCATGTGGAAGCACCTGCAACACTCAGGTCTAAACCGAGTATTATTTATAGGGAAATAAAAAATAAATGGATCAGTCTAGTTGTACTTATCTCATAAATTGGGATATAATATATAAATATATACATATGTACAGTAATTAACAATGTCACACATGAGTGTGAAACCCAGAATTTGTCTAAGTTATATCTCAATTTTTATATCATAGCTATAAAAAGGAATATCTCATTCAAAAATTATATAGCTTTACACAAGAAATGATATCACCTATCATATCAGCATATAAATGATATCTTATATCAAAACACAACCTTAAGAAATGATATCACCTACCAAATCAATATAAATTCCAGAAATCAGTAATTAAAAATCCGAAATACCATAAAATGATTCGAAGATCCATCAAAACTGAAGTTCCTAAAATGATCAAAAGATCCACCAGAACCAAAGTTCCTAAAATGATCCGAAGATCCACTTGAACCGAAGTTCCTAAAATGATCCGAAGATCCACCAGAACCGAAGTTCCTAAAATGTAGTGTGAACCACGCCAAGCTAGTAAATATAAGAGCGAAGCTTCGTGTCACATAACTACTTGCTCTACTCGAATATTTCGGAACAAGTTGCATTTTCCACTAAAAACATAAGACGGTCATTGCCACAGTTTCAATCGAATATGTAATAACCCGGAAATTCTGAGCCAGTTTAAATTTTTTATTTTGGCAATTTTAGCGAATTTTGAACATTTAAAATATATTATTTTAAATAATATCGATGAAAATTATTTTGAATATATAAATTGAACGTATTCGTTAGAATATAAAATAATTATATATAATTATAAATAGAATTGAAAATGGCGCGGTAGTTCGATAATTCGATTTCAAACTTCAATTGAATGTACCGGGTGCAAAATAATCCGGATTTTAGTGAAACCAAAAACGTTAGGATCCATTCGTGAATATCTTTCCAACGAATCCGAAAAATCAAAATTTCATAGCGGGAATCAAAAGATATGTCCAGTTGAAAATTCTGAATAGTCGCTATGGAATTCAGGCCCTTAAAAATAGCCATTTTGCAAACGACCTCGGATTTCGACGAAACCACTTTTGTTGGGTCCATGATGCCAAATTATTGCTAGATTCCAAATTTCATAATTTTTCGAATCAATATGTGGGCGTGGTAAAGGAAAACGTGTTTGACCAGTTTCAGTTGATTTTAATCGACTGGAAAATGACCATTTTTCCAACGGTCTCAGAATTCGACGAAACTAGTTTTGATAGGACCGTATCGTCAATGCGAAGCTAGAAAATATTTTTTTAGAATTTTTCGAGTTAGTATGTGAATCCAGTAAATCGAAATGCGCGTTCAAATTCAATATATAGAGTTATATGTTGATTTTGACGAAAACTGATCGAAACGATCGAATCAGCTTGCGATACAAATCCCATTGTGTTCGGAATGGGGGTAAAACGCTATGGACGACAGGCGGTGGGCCTCGTTTAGAGGTCGTATGTAAAAGTCAACTTTTTGAATCTAAAATAAATTAAATAATATAAAAATATTCCTTCCCTCTCCTTATTCATTCTGCCCCCCCCCCCCCCCCCCCCTCTACAAAATCGATTTCACAGACAAAAAAAAAAATCGCTCCACCAGCGAACGACCATCGCGGGTCGGCCTGCCCACCGCCGAGCTCCGCCTCAGGCGCCTCCAGCCTCTCGCTTCCTACCCTCTCGCCTCCGACGCCCCATCTCGACGGCCCCGAATCAAACCCTCCGCCGCCATCTGAAGCCCTCCGTGCCACCGTAGTCAACCCCCCCTTCACCTCGAGCCAACGCCCCTCCGATCCTCCGCCTTCTTCTTCTCTCCTCCTCCTATCGCGTGAGACCCACGGGCGAGCCCCCAATTCGAGGAACCCCGAGACCCCACTCCCCGCCCAGTCGAGGCTGCTCCAATCACCCAGCGCCAACTTTATAAACTCCCTCTCTCGTTTTGCAAAGAAAAGCAAAGGCGAAAACCTTTAATTTCATTTTATTTTCTGTTTTTATTATTATTAGTTAAAGTTGGGATTTTTAATTAGTTAAAACTAAGATTTTTAAAATAAAGTTTTGATTTTTATTTGTCTTGGTAAAAATATGGTCTTTGTTATAGAAAAGATTTGATTTTTAAAATAGAAAAGATTTGATTTTTAAAATAGAAAAGATTAGATTTTTAAAATAGAAAAGATTTGATTTTTAAAATAGAAAAGATTAGATTTTTAAAATAGAAAAGATTTGATTTTTAAAATAGAAAATATTAGATTTTTGAAATTGAAAATGCGAAATCTTTATATGAAGAATAGCGTGATAAAAATAGAATTTTTATCAATATAGTATCGATGTAAAAATAGAATTTTTATCTATATAGTATTGATGTAAAAATAGAATTTTTATCTATATAGTAGCAGTGAGAAAATAGAATTTTTATCCATATAACGTGATTATAAAAATTCAATTTTTATATATTGAATAGCGAAGTAAAAATTCGATTTTTATATATTGAATAGCGAAGTAAAAATTAGATTTTTATATATTGAATAGCGAAGTAAAAATTCGATTTTTACATATGTAGAGGATACGGGCAACGAAGGAGACAAAAAGGCGAGAACGATGAAGATTTCTCTAGAAGAAGTGTCGTGGAGTTGGAATAGCTATCGGTGAGAATTTCTCACTCTTCAATTTCTTTTACTAGTTATATATATACTAGGATGCAGACGGTGTTTAATAGCACCCGACACCCGTCATCCACAGACCATGGATGACTTGTTTGTTAAATTGTTTGGATGTGTAGTTGGTTAGTTTATTTGGTTTGAATTGAATTGTTTGGTGAAATGAATGGATTCGATTGATGTGTGAATGGCGTGGGCCTTCACTGGACCGGGGATAAGGCTAGGCCTTGTCCCATTTCTAGTATCGTGCCGTTATGCCGCCGAAATTTTCTAAAATATGTTAGAAAAATAAAAATATCATTTTTATTGTGTAAAGGAACTGAATAGAAATTCAAATGTTGAAATAAAATATTTTATCGTTAAAAATATAATTTTTAACGTGGAAGTGAATAAAATAAATATTCATTTACAAACCGGACGATTTGTTTATGTACACTGATTTGACTGACATTGATTGGGAAGATAAATTTTACACATCGCTCAACTGCACAAATAAAATCTGTGTTTGATTGTTTGAAACCCCACACGGGTGTTGGGATGAAATTTGAAGTTCACTCATCCTGATTGATTAAATATGTCGATCGATTGATTGACAAGCTGTTATAAGCGTTAGATATCTATATTTGATGCTTATATAGTGTAGTGCACTTTGGTTGATGGTTGATTATTTTTCAATGCTATTATATACGTGTGATGTATGAAAATCCATATAATTAATATTATATGGTGATTGATTGGGCCTCATTCCAATTTAGAAAATAAAAAATATTATAAAATAAAGGTTCATGTGTTGACCATACTCATCCGTTGAGATTAGTCATGCGTTGAACGAAATATTTTAATAATAAAATTTACATCTTTATCATTATAAAATAAAGGTTCATGTGTTGACAGTACTCATCCGTTGAGATTAGTCATGTGTTGAACGAAGTATTTTAACAATAAAAACTACATCTTTATCATATATAAAATTAGAAACTAACTGGAAAATAGATAAGATGAGTGGTCTCCTGGATATTAATCTGATGTTGGTTTCGGCCTTCGGGGTTAATATTCAGGGAATCGTTCTCTTACTAATTTACGGTTGGAGTCTGATTTAATATCAAACGATAGATACCTTAATTTTCATAAAATATAGTAAATATCAAAAATAGTCACACGTGGACAGTACTCATTCATTGAGATTAGTCATGTGTTGACAAGAATAAATATTCATTTGTTGAATAGAATAACGGAATTATTGAAATATATAAAGCCGTGTTGATTAGAGATGCGCTATTTTGACGCGAACGATATTTATATCGATTATATTCGTTTTTCAATTTGAATTTGATTTGAATGGAAAATGAATTGAATTTGATTTGAATAGAAAATGAATTGAATTCGATTTGAATAGAAAACGAGTTGAATTTGATTTGAATAGAAAACGAGTTGAATTTGATTTGAATGGAAAATGAATTGAATTTGATTTGAATAGAAAACGAGTTGAATTTGATTTGAATGGAAAATGAATTGAATTTGATTTGAATAGAAAGCGAGTTGAATTTGATTTGAATAGAAAACGAGTTGAATTTGATTTGAATGGAAAATGAATTGAATTTGATTTGAATAGAAAATGAATTGAATTTGATTTGAAGAGAAAATGAATTGAATTTGATTTGAATAGAAAATGAATTGAAATTGATTTGAATATATAAAGAATTTGAATTGAATCGAATATAAAACGAATTCGAAATGAATTGAATATAAAACGAATTCGAATTGAATTGAAAACGAATTGAAATGAATTCAAATTGAATTGAAATTTGAATTGAATAGAAATGAATTTTAAAACGAATTTATAAGGAAAGATCCAATTTTAATTTGAATTGGAAATGGAAGTTGAAAAATGTTTTTGAAACGAATTTAAAACAATTTATAAAATTCGTTTTAAATAGGAATCGACGAAATATATATTATATATTATATATATAATATAATGGCCTGAATAGAACGCGCCGCACCGCGACAGTTCGTAAATTTCGACCATTGACTTCAAACGGACATTACGGGAGATCCGACCGTCGGATTCTCCTAAAACCGGAACCGTTGGGTTCGTATCGAGAAGAGCTTTCTAACGAATATTAGAAGTTTGAAATCTAACGGTTGGATTTGGAGATACGTCCATATCAAATTCAGAAAAGGTCGATGTAAGTGCAGTTCGATGGCCGTTGATGGAAATCGACTGTACGGGCCTTAATAAAATTATTAAAAATAGTAATAATTTGTGTAAAATCATAAGAAATGATTTGGGATAAATTAGGATGAAAAACTCCATATTTGAAAAGATAAAAATAGATTTTTATCGAAATGAACTAGTTTTGAACTAAAATTAAACCCGTTTATTTTTAAATAAATAAATTGGATTTGAAACGAGTTTTAATAGAATTGATTTGTGGGTTTATCGTGAACGATGTTTTAAATAACACTAGCTCTTTAACCCGGTAATAAATAGAATGTGATTTGGGTTTATCGTGAACTGTGTTTTAATGACATTAGTTCTTTAACCCAGCAAAAGGAGTTTTAATGAATCTGCAATTAGATTGAAATGTGAATTGATAATCTAAATTATCAAATTTGGGAAAATAAGCGAGAATGGAGTATCACCAGTTTTGCTCCAAAACGATAGTCAAATCTTTAATTAGATTTGAACGTGAAATGGTAATTAATTTTACTGATAACACCATAGTATTAGATATGGAGTATTACCAGTTTTCCTTCATGGGATGAATAGGTTGGGATTGGGAAATAAAATAAATAATTACTTCGGTGTGGTTCGCTAATCTCGACTAGTTTGGAAAACCATAATTTGGTTTGAAATGACATCCAAAGGAAGATTAAAGGATAAATTTTAAAGAATTTATCTTGGATAAAATTAATGGAAACCTTTCCCTAAGAATATGAAATTTGCGGTTAGTGGCTGCTGAATTGGAATGAGGCGTATGTTGTGTTTGTGTAACATTTGTTTTTAATATACGCGGGTTGTTCGGAAAGTCCGGGTTTATACCCATTCTGAATAACCGATTCGACGATATGTCGAAGATGAAGAAGGTGGTTGAAGACCGGAAGTCTTCACATCGTTTGGGTGATTACTGATGATCTTGATTGGGCTGTACACCCAAGATGAGGGAATCAGTTGGTTGTCGTCCAGACGTACTTGGAGATGGATGGATATGCGAGGAAAGTGCCTCCGGTTTCGTTCAGACCCAGAACGAACTTGTAAATGGATTGTGTGTCTGACACTGGATTTTATTCTATGTTGATTGATCTCTATTAAATATACATCTGTTTGGCGGCGGAGAATTTATTCTTTTGCTTAACGCCCTTCTCTGAGACGTACGAGCTCAGAGGTTGTATATCGATGGATATCAGTCGCATTGCATGAATTGCCAGTGTGGCATGCCTAAGTGGCGATTGATCAAGGCTTTTATTGAAAAGCAAAGTCTTGTGGTTGATGATCAAAGCACGACCTATGTGACAGCTTTGTGTATAGCGTGGATTCGCGAGCCTCACACCTCGGTATGAGTTAAAAACGGGATACGGACCGTTGGGAGAACACGACGTTTCTTTCTAGCTTTGGTGGTGTCAGTGACTTACCAGCCCTGACATTTATATACTTTTCACCTTTGTGGTTGTTGGAATGAGGCGCCTCGATTATAGGTCTGTAAGGACCAGGAAACGTGTGTTCAGGAATTGCCAATCCTCAAACATAAGAGAGGACCGGCCCAACCGATCCAGTGGCTGCCCAGAGTGCGTAGTCCTGAGAATTTGCTAGAGTGTCTCGAAGCGGAGAGGAGCTTGCCCCTTGCCTCGACTCATGACGGAAATCCAATTTCCAATACGTGATATTACTGTTTTAATTGTAGAACTAGTATGGCGACATGATATATGGTACCTGTAACAACCCGTATTTTTAATAACCTGTTATAACGTAAATCGAGGCAGAATTTAATTCTAAAATCTGAATCAAGGGAAACGGGCTATGCCATTGCGTTCGTCTCGGAAAAATACGCGAAATAGAGTCCGAGTTTTCGAAAATCGGAGTCTGTATGACCCGATTAAGGCCCAACGAAGTTTTCAGAAAATTCCGAGGTAAAAACAGATTTCAAATTCTAACTTAAAATTGAAAAAATTGGGCCAATTGGGCCAGGCGGGAAAATTCCCGCCACAGTACCCAAGTCGACAGCCCTGTCGACTTGGGAGTCGACTTGGTCTGACCAGGTCGACAGCCCTGTCGACTTGGCTGTCGACTTGGCTCAGACGGCAAGTCTTGCCTGGTGCACCATTTTGAGAATGTGTTGAGCTTGGGGGCCAGATTCGGTTTAGAGGGCTGAGATTGGAACTAGGGTTTAATCCTATGGTCTAAATCACTAGCCTAATCTATAAATAAGACCCTAACCTACCCTAAATCATTCATTATTCATTCTAGCAACTAAACTATGGCAAAATCAAACCTCTCATGGCCTCCACTCTCTTCATACAATTCCTAAATCAATTCCTAAGTGATTTTCCATGCATACAAGTGTTTTTAGACTTGTATGATCATCATTAGCTTGCATTCAAGTCTTGTTTCTCTATTGGCATCTTAAAGGGAGAGTTTTGATCAAGTTTGCTTGCATTTTTGGGGTTTAATTAGTTGCATAAGGGGTTTCTTACATTTGCTAAACTCATTTGAGTCCGCATAAGCATTGTAAGCCCTATTCCTTTCATACTTGAACTTTAAGGTTAAATGTATGATATGCAAGTTTTGTATGCAAGTTTGATATGCAAGTTGTCATATGTTATGCAAGTTTTGTATGCAAGTTTGATATGCAAGTTGTCATATGTTATACAAGTTTTGTATGCAAGTTTGATATGCAAGTTGTCATATGTCATGCAAGTTTTATTATGCAAGTATGATATGCAAGTTGTCATATGTTATGCAAGTTTTATTATGCAAGTATGATATGCAAGTTGTCATATGTTATGCAAGTTTTGTATGCAAGTTGTCATATGTTATGCAAGTTTTGTATGCAAGTTTTGTATGCAAGTTTGATATGCAAGTTGTCATATGTTATGCAAGTTTTGTATGCAAGTTTGATATGCAAGTTGTCATATGTTATGCAAGTTTTGTATGCAAGTTTGATATGCAAGTTGTCATATGTTATGCAAGTTGATATGCAAGTTTATCATGTTGTAATATGCAAGTTGATATGCAAGTTTATCATGTTGTAATATGCAAGTTTATAGGCAAGTATGTCATGTTATGGTATGCAAGTATGTTATGCAAGTTTGGGGTTGAACATTTTGTTCATGCTATCATGTTATGCATGCTTTTGAGGCCTAATGCAAGTATATGAACCTATGTACATTTCATATGCCACCATGTTGAACTTGTGGCTTCAACACTTTTATGTCATGATTATGCCAAGTTCCCTCTTTCCCTCCTTTATGCGCTATTGCGATATGTAAGCGATGGGATTGCGTTTGGGGTTGGGTAAACTTAAAAGACATAAAAACATAAGCTTGGGAATTTACCTATTAAGTTAGGTCTACCCATTGGGAATTTACCTATTAAGTTAGGTCTACCCAATTGCTTGAAAAACTTGTAATGTGTTTTGGAAACATGGTGGACATGACACTTAGAAAAGATAAGTGTGACCAACTCGAGGTCGGGTTGAGTTTGTAGCGTAAACCTACCCGGAACCGACCGGCTTAACTAGTTGCTACAAACAATAGGACCCAATGTGAGAAGTTGGTCATGTTGTACCTTGAACCCGAGGTTAGACCAAGTTGTGGTGTAAAGCTACCCGGACCCGCCGGCTTAACTAGTAACCACAACAAAGTCTAATGTGAGAGGTTAAGGCGCATTAATTAATTAATGCCTTGTGATTAGGGTTAAGTCATGGACCGCTGGAATACTTAACCAATGAAAACACGATGGGTTGGTAGGGTTAAGTCATGAACCTTGGGTACACTTAACCAACTTGGTACTTGAATGAGTTGGGTTAACCACGTTAACCCATTAAGGAAACCCTAGTTGCGTGGTCCTTTGCACCAGTAACCCTCTTAGTTGTATCATGACACCCTAGGGACTAGGCTAGGGAGGGGCACGATTACTGGGATGCCATGTAAGCGACCAAACGACGGCTGAGTAGGTGCGCCGGTGTGGGTTCAGGCGGGCCATGATCGTGCACATGGTCCGGAGTTGAAAAAGCAGGCACGGGCACCAGTAGGTTTAAACTGTGCGTGCTTGGTTTGTGTCGGTGGTTGACACCCTAGGACTTGATACACCCTAGGGTGGACCTAGCACAGTTTAGCTACACTTCGTAGTTGGGCCGTATGACACAGACACTTGACAAGATAGGCTTATAGGGAGCCGATCGACTAGACCGTGCTAGTTGGACCTTGGTTTGGGTCATTCATGATGTTGGGCCAAACTTGGGCCTGGGGATCACTTCTTGTTTACACTTTGGACCTCGTATTGGGGTCACTTCGTGTTATTGGGCCAAAGCTTGGGCCAAGAGATCAATACTTGTTTATTCAAGTCATGTTAGTTTACTAGTACACCTGTGGTGCAAAACCTTAATCCTGATTATGCGATGACACCTTTATCTATCTTGATAGTTAATCATCATGCTAGTATGTTGTTATCCTTATGTTCATCCCTTGCTGCCCATACCAGTTAACTTTATCAGTTTACATTGATTGTAGTAGGGCTTACTCAGTCTTTTTGACTGACCCGTTTTCTTTCGCCTCTTTTCTTCCGTTTCCCCCCCCCCCCCCAGGTTCTCAGGGAGGGAATACAGGAGCCTAGCTTGGATTTTGGATTACTTGCTTGTGGGATTTCAGTACATGTACGCTTTCTACATGAAGCTAGCTATGGTTCTCACGTATTTTGGGGATAGCACTTATGTATTTCTGTTTTCAGATGATGTTGTTTTATCTAGACTTGTTTATTTGGGAAATTGATATTATGTTGTACCAGACTTGTTTTGAAATGGTTTAAATCTTCCGCTGTTTTATCTATGTTATTTACTCTGTTTACATATATACATATGTTCTTGTTCTGCCTTGATGTATCATTTTGCATGTTTACCTGATTCAAACGCCTCTCCAAAGTTAGTGCCCTTGCAAGAGTGGTATTGGCGGAGGTGGGGTGTTACATTTGGTATCAGAGCATATGGTTTACGAGAAGGAACAAAAAGGTTTTTTTTAGAAAACTTTTGGAAAACTATTTTCAAAACTAAGTATAAAGTATTTTCCAAAGAAAAGTCTAGTTTATTTTAAAGGCTATTCCCCAAAAAGCCATTAGCAAAATCCCTTCGTTTTTCTCCATTTTGAATCTATTTTTTTTCGTTTTCAGTATGGCCAATAACTTCGCCATTCCGGAGGGAGTACGCGTACCTTTTTGGTATAGGAGACTTTTTGAGGCTAGGGCGACCGAAGCCGGCCCCGCTGATGTTCCCCCTCCTCCAGTAGTTAATGTTCCTCCTCCCCCTCAGCATCCACGAGAGGATTTCACGGAGATTTGTAAGAACTTTAAGGCGTTGGGTTGCAAGAATTTCATTGGAACCGAGACATATGTAGAGGCCAGAAATTGGTTGAAAGAAACCGAAGATCTTTTTACCTTCTTTAATATAGACGACCGTAGGAAGGTTTTATTAGCAGTGTGGTTGTTAAAGGAAGAAGCTGCACGTTGGTGGGTGGTCACCACCGTTACTAGGCCAATTGAGACTTGGGAAGACTTTCGGGGAAAGTTTGGACTAAGGTTCCTATCACTGAGGCAAGGGGACATGACTATTAGGGAATACATTGATAAGTTTAATCAACTGGCTCAGGTCGGTTTAGACTTGGTTAACACAGCTCAGAAGAAGGCCCTATACTTTGCTCTAGGATTAAACGAGCCATTACATGGTT
Source organism: Allium sativum (assembly GCA_030737875.1). NCBI lineage: Eukaryota > Viridiplantae > Streptophyta > Magnoliopsida > Asparagales > Amaryllidaceae > Allium > Allium sativum. The sequence continues at coordinate 154,206,970 of CM060927.1, read as the reverse complement.
TGGCCATGACTCATATACCCTTGGGGGCAACTTTTGAGAGTTTGGTGAATATGGCCCTACTTAATGAAGAGAATAGGAGTGACAAGGAGGAGATCAAGATGAATGATACTCAAGCCAAAGAGACTGATTCCCAGTGGAAAGGAAATCAGGGTAATCCAAGCGGTCAGAGCAGTCAAGGCAATAAGAACAAGAACAAGGGCAAGAACAACAAGAGGAAGTGCCATTATTGCGGTTCAGTTGGGCATCTTAGTAAGGATTGTCGGAAGAGAAAAAGGAATAATGGTGAATGCTTTTTCTGTGGTGAGACTGGACATTTCAGTAAGGATTGCCCGAAGAAGCAAGGGCAAGGCCAGGGTCAGACTCAGCGTGCTGGACCTTCGAGAGGGCAAGTTCATGCTCTCAATGCTGCTCCAGTTCCCGATCGAGGTAGTATTTCTGTTGAAAGCCTTGTATACATTTCTGATTTTCCTGTTCGTACCTTGTTTGATTTTGGTGCATCGCATAGCTTATTTCATCTGATCTAGTTGAAAGTTTGCACCTGAGTACTAGTCTAGTTTATGATCCCGTGTGTGGTTCAAATCCAATTGGGGTTTTCGCCCACTTGTCTATTATCTACGTGGATTTGAAAAACTCTATCTCTAGTGTAAAGTTCTCGTGTGATGCTTGTATTCTCGGTTTCATGGGGTATGAGTTGATTTTGACCATGGATTGGTTGTCCAGTTTTGGAGCCATTCTTGATTTTTGAGCATAGGGTTGTGAGGCTCATGACTCGCCTCGGTAATACCCTAGGAATTTCTAGTAACCCTATGAGTCTCGTCATGTTGTGTTATCTTAAATCCCTCGACTCGTCTATCGATAGTTTGCAATCGGTGAGGGTGGTCCGAGAATATCCTGATATCTTGGGTGAAGTGAAGGGGGTTACCCCTAAACGAGAGATAGATTTCCGCATTTATCTGGTTGATAATGCCAAGCCAGTTATGTGGCCGGTAAGGCACATGGTCCCGTGAGACGGGAGCTAAGTAAGCAAGTGAAGGAGTTGCTTGAGAAGAACTCCATTCGATGAAGCATTTCCGAGGAAGGTGCTCTAGTAGTATTCGCTACTAATGTGGACAGTTCGCTTCGCCCGTGTGTTGATTATCGTGAGTTGAACAAGAAGAATAGACAACCATTACCAAGGATCGATGATCCGATTGATCGGCTTGTAGGAACATCTGTTCTCTCTTGATCTTGCTACTGGATTCCATCAGCTCAGAGTAGCTGAGGATAGTATAGACAAAGCTGCGTTCAGAACTCCAGATAGATTCTTAGAATGGCCGGTCATGCCATTCGGTTTGACTAATGCACCCGCATATTTCGTGGACTTGATGAGTAGGATGTAAAGGGAGTTCTTGAACAAGTTTGTCGTGGTCTTCGGAGATGATATTCTGATCTTCTCTAAGGATAAGGAAGAACACGCAAGGCATCTCGTGGAGGTGATGGATACGCTCGGAGCGCATCAGTTGAAAGCCAAGTCCTCCAAATGTCATTTTGGAGAAAAAGGAGTTAGATTTCTTGGGCACATAGTTTCTAAGCAAAGCTTAGCGGTGGATCCCGCTAAAATGGTCGCGGTTCAAGACCGGAAAGCTCCGACGAGGACAATTGAAGTAAGAAGTTCTCTCAGTTTAATTAGTTAGTTAGCGTCCCTTGAGCTTAGACCTACCCTTCTGGATCAAGTAGGGACTTCACAGAAAGAAGACCCGCAGTTAGTCGAGATCATGGACAAGTTGATTCGAGGCGAGATGTTAAGACACCTCGCTATAGATGACAAGGGATAGCTAGGATGCAATGAGAGAAAGAAGGCTCTTGAAGATGCACATCACACAGGGAAGTGGCCGAGTTTGTCCCAAGGTGCATGTTGGGCCAACAGGTTAAAGGCCAAGTCATAAAAAGACCGGTGGGCTATTACATCCATTGGAGGTCCCCGCAATGGAAGTAGTAAAGCGTCACGAAGGATTTCGTGGATGGACTGCCTAGATCAAGGAAAGGGAATACGAGCATGTGGGTCATAGTAGGTAGACTCACGAAGAGTGCTCATTTCACTCCGGTAAAGAGCGAAAGGATTGCATCATAGCTAGCGACAGTTTACTTTCAAGAAATAAAGCGGTTGCACGAGGTTCCGTAAAGTATAGTTAGTAACCACGACTCAATCTTCACCAGTCAAGTTTTGAGATAATCTACGGGAAGTCATGGGCAAGCAACTGAATCTAAGTACAGCCTACCATTCATAGGCGGATGACCCATTTCGTTCAAGCATGAGTTATAGAAAATCCTGTTGGTAAGAGCAATTGGCAACATGGATTGGTATTTCCAAGAAAAGTTCTGCTGCGTGGAATACTTTATAGTAAGTAGACGAGATCCAGGATTCACTAGTGAATTTTGGAGAGCTTGCACGAATCCATGAGGTCATGGTTATGTTTAATCCAAGAATGATAGAAGAGTAAGAAAAAGACGGTCAAAGCACAGTGGAGTTAAGCTCAAGGAAATGTGACTTAGAAGACTGAATGCTAGATACGCGCATCATATCTCTTTTTAAGAGCATATCCTTGATCCTTGTTTTCCTGTGGAACTTAATCGCATATTATCTTTTTATGTATATCCTCTCGGTCCCATTTTCGCTCCTACTTCTGTCGGGAGGTATGGCTTATTGGCTAGTAATACATGTCAGGGTTTGAAGGGGTCCGTTAGGTTGACTAAACCTTTTGGGCTTTTATGGAATATGGGTTGGGTTAGGAAAGGATTTCTTGTAATCCAAAAGGAGTATATCTTGCTTATCCTCCCGATCTCTTTAGCACATCTTTTGCTATCCATGTTTGTCTTGTTTATCTAGTTTATCGTGTTAATCTTGTCATGAGAATCTCAGGTAGAAACCCTTTGGTTGAAACATGTGTTTGAAACATGTTATGCTTGATGGTTGCAAGTGGTTGCAAGTGTTTGCAAGTGGTTACTCGTGGATGCATTATACACGATTAGGCACTAGATCGGCTCACACACTCCTCATATTGCATATGCATGAGTGTTTATGCTTATTCATGGATGAAAATTGTGTGTTATCACATGGATGTTGCATATGGGTGTATGTTATGTGCACACATATAGATGATATACATTATGTTAGGAATTGCATACATATGGATTCATTTCACTAACATAATTTGCATTGATGATATTCGCATTAGATAAGTACATATACACACACCTTTGCATATGTTCATCCAGCATTTAGAATCTTGTAAGGACAATGATTGCTCGTGGATGATGTTTTGAGTAGATGGATGTTGGATGGTAGGATACGTTCTTCCTAACTTGAAGATTTCGGGGACGAAATCCTTTAAGGAGGGGAGAATGTAACAACCCGTATTTTTAATAACCTGTTATAACGTAAATCGAGGCAGAATTTAATTCTAAAATCTGAATCAAGGGAAACGGGCTATGCCATTGCGTTCGTCTCGGAAAAATACGCGAAATAGAGTCCGAGTTTTCGAAAATTGGAGTCTGTATGACCCGATTAAGGCCCAACGAAGTTTTCAGAAAATTCCGAGGTAAAAACAGATTTCAAATTCTAACTTAAAATTGAAAAAATTGGGCCAATTGGGCCAGGCGGGAAAATTCCCGCCACAGTACCCAAGTCGACAGCCCTGTCGACTTGGGAGTCGACTTGGTCTGACCAGGTCGACAGCCCTGTCGACTTGGCTGTCGACTTGGCTCAGACGGCAAGTCTTGCCTGGTGCACCATTTTGAGAATGTGTTGAGCTTGGGGGCCAGATTCGGTTTAGAGGGCTGAGATTGGAACTAGGGTTTAATCCTATGGTCTAAATCACTAGCCTAATCTATAAATAAGACCCTAACCTACCCTAAATCATTCACTATTCATTCTAGCAACTAAACTATGGCAAAATCAAACCTCTCATGGCCTCCACTCTCTTCATACAATTCCTAAATCAATTCCTAAGTGATTTTCCATGCATACAAGTGTTTTTAGACTTGTATGATCATCATTAGCTTGCATTCAAGTCTTGTTTCTCTATTGGCATCTTAAAGGGAGAGTTTTGATCAAGTTTGCTTGCATTTTTGGGGTTTAATTAGTTGCATAAGGGGTTTCTTACATTTGCTAAACTCATTTGAGTCCGCATAAGCATTGTAAGCCCTATTCCTTTCATACTTGAACTTTAAGGTTAAATGTATGATATGCAAGTTTTGTATGCAAGTTTGATATGCAAGTTGTCATATGTTATGCAAGTTTTGTATGCAAGTTTGATATGCAAGTTGTCGTATGTTATACAAGTTTTGTATGCAAGTTTGATATGCAAGTTGTCATATGTCATGCAAGTTTTATTATGCAAGTATGATATGCAAGTTGTCATATGTTATGCAAGTTTTATTATGCAAGTATGATATGCAAGTTGTCATATGTTATGCAAGTTTTGTATGCAAGTTTGATATGCAAGTTGTCATATGTTATGCAAGTTTTGTATGCAAGTTTGATATGCAAGTTGTCATATGTTATGCAAGTTTTGTATGCAAGTTTGATATGCAAGTTGTCATATGTTATGCAAGTTTTGTATGCAAGTTTGATATGCAAGTTGTCATATGTTATGCAAGTTGATATGCAAGTTTATCATGTTGTAATATGCTAGTTGATATGCAAGTTTATCATGTTGTAATATGCAAGTTTATAGGCAAGTATGTCATGTTATGGTATGCAAGTATGTTATGCAAGTTTGGGGTTGAACATTTTGTTCATGCTATCATGTTATGCATGCTTTTGAGGCCTAATGCAAGTATATGAACCTATGTACATTTCATATGCCACCATGTTGAACTTGTGGCTTCAACACTTTTATGTCATGATTATGCCAAGTTCCCTCTTTCCCTTTATGCGCTATTGCGATATGTAAGCGATGGGATTGCGTTTGGGGTTGGGTAAACTTAAAAGACATAAAAACATAAGCTTGGGAATTTACCTATTAAGTTAGGTCTACCCATTGGGAATTTACCTATTAAGTTAGGTCTACCCAATTGCTTGAAAAACTTGTAATGTGTTTTGGAAACATGGTGGACATGACAATTAGAAAAGATAAGTGTGACCAACTCGAGGTCGGGTTGAGTTTGTAGCGTAAACCTACCCGGAACCGACCGGCTTAACTAGTTGCTACAAACAATAGGACCCAATGTGAGAAGTTGGTCATGTTGTACCTTGAACCCGAGGTTAGACCAAGTTGTGGTGTAAAGCTACCCGGACCCGCCGGCTTAACTAGTAACCACAACAAAGTCTAATGTGAGAGGTTAAGGCGCATTAATTAATTAATGCCTTGTGATTAGGGTTAAGTCATGGACCGCTGGAATACTTAACTAATGAAAACACGATGGGTTGGTAGGGTTAAGTCATGAACCTTGGGTACACTTAACCAACTTGGTACTTGAATGAGTTGGGTTAACCACGTTAACCCATTAAGGAAACCCTAGTTGCGTGGTCCTTTGCACCAGTAACCCTCTTAGTTGTATCATGACACCCTAGGGACTAGGCTAGGGAGGGGCACGATTACTAGGATGCCATGTAAGCGACCAAACGACGGCTGAGTATGTGCGCCGGTGTGGGTTCAGGCGGGCCATGATCGTGCACATGGTCCGGAGTTGAAAAAGCAGGCACGGGCACCAGTAGGTTTAAACTGTGCGTGCTTGGTTTGTGTCGGTGGTTGACACCCTAGGACTTGATACACCCTAGGGTGGACCTAGCACAGTTTAGCTACACTTCGTAGTTGGGCCGTATGACACAGACACTTGACGAGATAGGCTTATAGGGAGCCGATCGACTAGACCGTGCTAGTTGGACCTTGGTTTGGGTCATTCATGATGTTGGGCCAAACTTGGGCCTGGGGATCACTTCTTGTTTACACTTTGGACCTCGTATTGGGGTCACTTCGTGTTATTGGGCCAAAGCTTGGGCCAAGAGATCAATACTTGTTTATTCAAGTCATGTTAGTTTACTAGTACACCTGTGGTGCAAAACCTTAATCCTGATTATGCGATGACACCTTTATCTATCTTGATAGTTAATCATCATGCTAGTATGTTGTTATCCTTATGTTCATCCCTTGCTGCCCATACCAGTTAACTTTATCAGTTTACATTGATTGTAGTAGGGCTTACTCAGTCTTTTTGACTGACCCGTTTTCTTTCGCCTCTTTTCTTCCGTTTCCCCCCCCCCCCCCCCAGGTTCTCAGGGAGGGAATACAGGAGCCTAACTTGGATTTTGGATTACTTGCTTGTGGGATTTCAGTACATGTACGCTTTCTACATGAAGCTAGCTATGGTTCTCACGTATTTTGGGGATAGCACTTATGTATTTCTGTTTTCAGATGATGTTGTTTTATCTAGACTTGTTTATTTGGGAAATTGATATTATGTTGTACCAGACTTGTTTTGAAATGGTTTAAATCTTCCGCTGTTTTATCTATGTTATTTACTCTGTTTACATATATACATATGTTCTTGTTCTGCCTTGATGTATCATTTTGCATGTTTACCTGATTCAAACGCCTCTCCAAAGTTAGTGCCCTTGCAAGAGTGGTATTGGCGGAGGTGGGGTGTTACATTTGGTATCAGAGCATATGGTTTACGAAAAGGAACAAAAAGGTTTTTTTAGAAAACTTTTGGAAAACTATTTTCAAAACTAAGTATAAAGTATTTTCCAAAGAAAAGTCTAGTTTATTTTAAAGGCTATTCCCCAAAAAGCCATTAGCAAAATCCCTTCGTTTTTCTCCATTTTGAATCTATTTTTTTTCGTTTTCAGTATGGCCAATAACTTCGCCATTCCGGAGGGAGTACGCGTACCTTTTTGGTATAGGAGACTTTTTGAGGCTAGGGCGACCGAAGCCGGCCCCGCTGATGTTCCCCCTCCTCCAGTAGTTAATGTTCCTCCTCCCCCTCAGCATCCACGAGAGGATTTCGCGGAGATTTGTAAGAACTTTAAGGCGTTGGGTTGCAAGAATTTCATTGGAACCGAGACATATGTAGAGGCCAGAAATTGGTTGAAAGAAACCGAAGATCTTTTTACCTTCTTTAATATAGACGACCGTAGGAAGGTTTTATTAGCAGTGTGGTTGTTAAAGGAAGAAGCTGCACGTTGGTGGGTGGTCACCACCGTTACTAGGCCAATTGAGACTTGGGAAGACTTTCGGGGAAAGTTTGGACTAAGGTTCCTATCACTGAGGCAAGGGGACATGACTATTAGGGAATACATTGATAAGTTTAATCAACTGGCTCAGGTCGGTTTAGACTTGGTTAACACAGCTCAGAAGAAGGCCCTATACTTTGCTCTAGGATTAAACGAGCCATTACATGGTTTGGCCATGACTCATATACCCTTGGGGGCAACTTTTGAGAGTTTGGTGAATATGGCCCTACTTAATGAAGAGAATAGGAGTGACAAGGAGGAGATCAAGATGAATGATACTCAAGCCAAAGAGACTGATTCCCAGTGGAAAGGAAATCAGGGTAATCCAAGCGGTCAGAGCAGTCAAGGCAATAAGAACAAGAACAAGGGCAAGAACAACAAGAGGAAGTGCCATTATTGCGGTTCAGTTGGGCATCTTAGTAAGGATTGTCGGAAGAGAAAAAGGAATAATGGTGAATGCTTTTTCTGTGGTGAGACTGGACATTTCAGTAAGGATTGCCCGAAGAAGCAAGGGCAAGGCCAGGGTCAGACTCAGCGTGCTGGACCTTCGAGAGGGCAAGTTCATGCTCTCAATGCTGCTCCAGTTCCCGATCGAGGTAGTATTTCTGTTGAAAGCCTTGTATACATTTCTGATTTTCCTGTTCGTACCTTGTTTGATTTTGGTGCATCGCATAGCTTATTTCATCTGATCTAGTTGAAAGTTTGCACCTGAGTACTAGTCTAGTTTATGATCCCGTGTGTGGTTCAAATCCAATTGGGGTTTTCGCCCACTTGTCTATTATCTACGTGGATTTGAAAAACTCTATCTCTAGTGTAAAGTTCTCGTGTGATGCTTGTATTCTCGGTTTCATGGGGTATGAGTTGATTTTGACCATGGATTGGTTGTCCAGTTTTGGAGCCATTCTTGATTTTTGAGCATAGGGTTGTGAGGCTCATGACTCGCCTCGGTAATACCCTAGGAATTTCTAGTAACCCTATGAGTCTCGTCATGTTGTGTTATCTTAAATCCCTCGACTCGTCTATCGATAGTTTGCAATCGGTGAGGGTGGTCCGAGAATATCCTGATATCTTGGGTGAAGTGAAGGGGGTTACCCCTAAACGAGAGATAGATTTCCGCATTTATCTGGTTGATAATGCCAAGCCAGTTATGTGGCCGGTAAGGCACATGGTCCCGTGAGACGGGAGCTAAGTAAGCAAGTGAAGGAGTTGCTTGAGAAGAACTCCATTCGATGAAGCATTTCCGAGGAAGGTGCTCTAGTAGTATTCGCTACTAATGTGGACAGTTCGCTTCGCCAGTGTGTTGATTATCGTGAGTTGAACAAGAAGAATAGACAACCATTACCAAGGATCGATGATCCGATTGATCGGCTTGTAGGAACATCTGTTCTCTCTTGATCTTGCTACTGGATTCCATCAGCTCAGAGTAGCTGAGGATAGTATAGACAAAGCTGCGTTCAGAACTCCAGATAGATTCTTAGAATGGCCGGTCATGCCATTCGGTTTGACTAATGCACCCGCATATTTCGTGGACTTGATGAGTAGGATGTAAAGGGAGTTCTTGAACAAGTTTGTCGTGGTCTTCGGAGATGATATTCTGATCTTCTCTAAGGATAAGGAAGAACACGCAAGGCATCTCGTGGAGCTGATGGATACGCTCGGAGCGCATCAGTTGAAAGCCAAGTCCTCCAAATGTCATTTTGGAGAAAAAGGAGTTAGATTTCTTGGGCACATAGTTTCTAAGCAAAGCTTAGCGGTGGATCCCGCTAAAATGGTCGCGGTTCAAGACCGGAAAGCTCCGACGAGGACAATTGAAGTAAGAAGTTCTCTCAGTTTAATTAGTTAGTTAGCGTCCCTTGAGCTTAGACCTACCCTTCTGGATCAAGTAGGGACTTCACAGAAAGAAGACCCGCAGTTAGTCGAGATCATGGACAAGTTGATTCGAGGCGAGATGTTAAGACACCTCGCTATAGATGACAAGGGATAGCTAGGACGCAATGAGAGAAAGAAGGCTCTTGAAGATGCACATCACACAGGGAAGTGGCCGAGTTTGTCCCAAGGTGCATGTTGGGCCAACAGGTTAAAGGCCAAGTCATAAAAAGACCGGTGGGCTATTACATCCATTGGAGGTCCCCGCAATGGAAGTAGTAAAGCGTCACGAAGGATTTCGTGGATGGACTGCCTAGATCAAGGAAAGGGAATACGAGCATGTGGGTCATAGTAGGTAGACTCACGAAGAGTGCTCATTTCACTCCGGTAAAGAGCGAAAGGATTGCATCATAGCTAGCGACAGTTTACTTTCAAGAAATAAAGCGGTTGCACGAGGTTCCGTAAAGTATAGTTAGTAACCACGACTCAATCTTCACCAGTCAAGTTTTGAGATAGTCTACGGGAAGTCATGGGCAAGCAACTGAATCTAAGTACAGCCTACCATTCGTAGGCGGATGACCCATTTCGTTCAAGCATGAGTTATAGAAAATCCTGTTGGTAAGAGCAATTGGCAACATGGATTGGTATTTCCAAGAAAAGTTCTGCTGCGTGGAATACTTTATAGTAAGTAGACGAGATCCAGGATTCACTAGTGAATTTTGGAGAGCTTGCACGAATCCATGAGGTCATGGTTATGTTTAATCCAAGAATGATAGAAGAGTAAGAAAAAGACGGTCAAAGCACAGTGGAGTTAAGCTCAAGGAAATGTGACTTAGAAGACTGAATGCTAGATACGCGCATCATATCTCTTTATATTCACAGGATCCTGATTTACAGCTGGAACGATGCTCAGAAAGCTCTGTATCCGTGTATTACTTTCAGTTGTGCTTTATATTATTTTTCCGCTGCTATGTATTTGTAGTAATCTCTGATATTTATCGAATATAATTTATTCATTTATACTCTGTATATTCTTGTATCTGATGGAACTGTTGTAATAACAATGAAATGTTCTTCTGTTTGTGTTCTGATTTGTCTTGTTCTCAAACGATCAGGTGTTTCGTACGGTCTAGATCGGTTTAACGACTGATTTGGATCGAGCGAAATTCCCGGCCGTCACATTTGGTATCAGAGCTTTGGTTTACAGAGCTCAAGAACAAGACACATTAGAACCATACGAAAGAATTCATCAGATATTGGATTAGCAATATCCAATTAGAATGACTCGTTAGAGATAGGATCAGTAGTATCCTAGAACGAGTGTGAAGAGTATATTTTTCAATTGAAAACAATTTTGTTTGAAAATTTGAATCGTTTTAAACGTATTTGATTATTTATTTATTTGGAATATGGACAATCTAGTATATAAAGGTTTTGCATATATGCGTTATGAACGTATATTCGAAGTTTTAATATATTAGATAGATATAGAGTCACACTCTAGTCGCCCGGACATGGTCCTGATGATGAAGTATACCATCATCAGTATTTATGTTCGTGTTTCGAAGGTGTGATATCTATATATTTCCATTAGACTGGTGTGAGGACCAAAACTTATATAGCTAGAACACATTGTTGTGAATTGGCATCAAAAACAAGATTTTCAGTATATATATCAAATTATGAATTTGAAACGTTAATCCACTAATTGATTGATGTTTGTGTTGTTTTCCTATCTGTTTGATAATTTTGAACCATTATGCCTAATTGAACCAATCTTGAATTGTATTGAAAATTGGTCGCATTTGCTTGCATATACATGTACTTACATTGAACAGGTCATAGCAAGGAGGCTAGAGCAGAGAATAAAATTTGTTTGCCCGACAAATAGGTACATATTTACTATATAATTTACTGTTTTGTTTGGGTGATGATGATTTTATGAGCCTATTGGCTTTTTCTTTTTCTTTTTGAGATTAGAAGGCCTGTATGGCAATTTTGGGATTTTCCCGTGGCTCCCGGTGCAGGGGAGGTTATGGCGAAATTTTTCAAAAATTTAGGGTGTTAGCCAAATTTTTGAAAATTTGAAAATTCTCAGAAACTGAAAAGTTGGAGAATGGAAGCCGGATCGAACGTAGAGCTGATTAATCAAACCACTTTCGACTTTGTTCCTTTTCGGGGACGAAAAGTTTTAAGTGGGGGAGATTGTAATAACCCGGAAATTCTGAGCCAGTTTAAAATTTTTATTTTGGCAATTTTAGCGAATTTTGAACATTTAAAATAGATTATTTTAAATAATATCGACGAAAATTATTTTGAATATATAAATCGAACGTATATATTCTATACGCCATCGTTAGAATATAAATAATTATATATAATTATAAATAGAATTGAAAATGGCGCGGTAGTTCGATAATTCGATTTCAAACTTCAATTGAATGTACCGGGTGCAAAACAATCCGGATTTTAGTGAAACCAAAAACGTTAGGATCCATTCGTGAATATCTTTCCAACGAATCCGAAAAATCAAAATTTCATAGCGGGAATCAAAAGATATGTCCAGTTGAAAATTCTGAATAGTCGCTATGGAATTCAGGCCCTTAAAAATAGCCATTTTGTAAACGACCTCGGATTTCGACGAAACCACTTTTGTTGGGTCCGTGATGCTAAATTATTGCTAGATTCCAAATTTCATAATTTTTCAAATCAATATGTGAGCGTGGCAAAGGAAAACGTGTTTGACCAGTTTTAGTTGATTTTAATCGACTGGAAAATGGCCATTTTTCCAACGGTCTCAGAATTCGACGAAACTAGTTTTGATAGGACCGTATCGTCAATGCGAAGCTAGAAAATATTTTTTTAGAATTTTTCGAGTTAGTATGTGACCCCAGTAAATTGAAATGCGCGTTCAAATTCAATATATAGAGTTATATGTTGATTTTGACGAAAACTGATCGAAACGATCGAATCAGCTTGCGATACATATCCCATTGTGTTCGGAATGGAGGTAAAACGCTATGGACGACAGGCGGTGGGCCTCGTTTAGAGGTCGTATGTAAAAGTCAACTTTTTGAAATTAAAATAAATTAAATAGTGAATATTAGGCTCACGTCCCTATTTTGAAACTTAATTAGGCTCACATCCGGTCATAAACTTAATATAAATTAGGTCCCTGTTTTCAAAACTTATAAAATAATAATTAAAAAAATAAAAAAAATTCGTAAATTAGTAATAAAATAAATTATGCATTATACAAAAAATTCAGTTCAAAAAACAACAAAAATAATGTCAGAAAGAAGAAAACAGCAAAAAAACAGAAAAAACTGCAGTTAAATGCATAATATTATGCACCTTTTTGACTTTTTTGCATGCATATATGCAATTAACTGCAGTTCTTCCAGCGGATAGATTTAACTTAATATTTCAGTTCATTTTTATTTGCATCCAAATGTGCAAATTTCTCAAAAAAATGCACACATGTGTGCAACATTTTTATAGGATAAAAGTAGGGACCTAATTTATATATATAAAAAAAGATTTGAAAATTTTAAACCCGCCCCTTATTTTATTACTTCCGCCTTTTTTTTTTTTTTTAAAAGTACGTTCCTTCGTAAAAAAAAATCTAAAATATGGAAATAATTTCAGGATTCTACGGAAATAAAAAAAATAGTTGCATACATTTATGCAATTATTACTGATAATTGCATATATGTATGCAACTTTTCCGTAAGCTGTGTTCGGTTTGAAAATTTGAAACTAAACCTGCACAAATGTGTGCAAATATTGGGTATATTTGCACACATATAAGCATATTTTTGTATAAATAAAAATCAACGAAGATGTATGTAGTGAAAAATATGCACGGATGTAAGCAGGAAAATGATATATGTGCATACTATTATGCATTTAACTGGAAATTTCATTTTTTTTTTATTTTTTTTTTATTTTTGACGCCTTATTTGATGGTTTTTTGTTCTGAATTTTTTAGTGTTTACATGTTTTATTTAAATACGAATTTACGTGATTTTTTTATATTTTTTTTATGACTTTTCAAAAAATAGGGACCTAATTTACAATAAGTTTATGACCGGTTTTTTTTTATATTTTGAAACTTAATAGGGACCTCTAAAAAACGCACCCAATTAAATAATATAAAAATAAAAATATTCCTTCCCTCTCCTTATTCATTCTGCCCCCCCCCCCCTCTACAAAATCGATTTCACAGACAAAAAAAAAGAAAAAAAAGAAATCGCTCCACCAGCGAACGACCATCGCGGGTCGGCCTGCCCACCGCCGAGCTCCGCCTCAGGCGCCTCCACCCTCTCGCTCCCTAACCTCTCGCCTCCGACGCCCCATCTCGACGGCCCCGAATCGAACCCTCCATCGCCATCTGAAGCCCTCCGCGCCACCGTAGTCAACCCCCCCTTCACCTCGAGCCAACGCCCCTCCGATCCTCCGCCTTCTTCTTCTCTCCTCCTCCTATCGCGCGAGCCCCCAATTCGAGGAACCCCGAGACCCCACTCCCCGCCCAGTCGAGGCTGCTCCAATCACCCAGCGCCAACTCTATAAACTCCCTCTCTCGTTTTGCAAAGAAAAGCAAAGGTGAAAACCTTTAATTTCATTTTATTTTCTGTTTTTATTATTATTAGTTAAAGTTGGGATTTTTAATTAGTTAAAACTGAGATTTTTAATATAAAGTTTTGATTTTTATTTGTCTTGGTAAAAATATGGTCTTTGTTATAGAAAAGATTTGATTTTTAAAATAGAAAAGATTTGAATATTAAAATAGAAAAGATTAGATTTTTAAAATAGAAAAGATTTGATTTTTAAAATAGAAAAGATTAGATTTTTAAAATAGAAAAGATTTGATTTTTAAAATAGAAAAGATTAGATTTTTGAAATTGAAAAGGCGAAATCTTTATATGAAGAATAGCGTGATAAAAATAGAATTTTTATCAATATAGTATCGATGTAAAAATAGAATTTTTATCTATATAGTATTGATGTAAAAATAGAATTTTTATCTATATAGTAGCGGTGAGAAAATAGAATTTTTATCCATATAACGTGATTATAAAAATTCAATTTTTATATATTGAATAGCGAAGTAAAAATTCGATTTTTATATATTGAATAGCGAAGTAAAAATTCGATTTTTATATATTGAATAGCGAAGTAAAAATTAGATTTTTATATATTGAATAGCGAAGTAAAAATTCGATTTTTACATATGTAGAGGATACGGGCAATGAAGGAGACAAAAAGGCGAGAACGATGAAGATTTCTCTAGAAGAAGTGTCGTGGAGTTGGAATAGCTATCGGTGAGAATTTCTCACTCTTCAATTTCTTTTACTAGTTATATATATATTAGGATGCAGACGGTGTTTAGTAGCACCCGACACCCGTCATCCACAGACCATGGATGGCTTGTTTGTTAAATTGTTTGGATGTGTAGTTGGTTAGTTTATTTGGTTTGAATTGAATTGTTTGGTGAAATGAATGGATTCGATTGATGTGTGAATGGCGTGGGCCTTCACTAGACCGGGGATAAGGCTTTGTCCCGTTTCTAGTATCGTGCCGTTATGCCTCCGAAATTTTCTAAAATATGTTAGAAAAATAAAAATATCATTTTTATTGTGTAAAGGAATTGAATAGAAATTCATGTGTTGAAATAAAATATTTTATCGTTAAAAATATAATTTTTAACGTGGAAGTGAATAAAATAAATATTCATTTACAAACCGGACGGTTTGTTTATGTACACTGATTTGACTGACATTGATTGGGACGATAAATTTTACACATCGCCCAACTGCACAAATAAAATCTGTGTTTGATTGTTTGAAACCCCACACGGGTGTTGGGATGAAATTTGAAGTTCACTCATCCTGATTGATTAAATATGTCGATCGATCGATTGACAGACTGTTATAAGCGTTAGATATCTATATTTGATGCTTATATAGTGTAGTGCACTTTGGTTGATGGTTGATTATTTTTCAATGTTATTATATACGTGTGATGTATGAAAATCCATATAATTAATATTATATGGTGATTGATTGGGCCTCATTCCAATTTAGAAAATAAAGAATATTATAAAATAAAGGTTCATGTGTTGACCGTACTCATCCGTTGAGATTAGTCATGCGTTGAACAAAATATTTTAATAATAAAATTTACATCTTTATCATTATAAAATAAAGGTTCATGTGTTGACAGTACTCATCCGTTGAGATTAGTCATGTGTTGAACGAAGTATTTTAACAATAAAAACTACATCTTTATCATATATAAAATTAGAAACTAACTGGAAAATAGATAAGATGAGTGGTCTCCTGGATATTAATCTGATGTTGGTTTCGGCCTTCGGGGTTAATATTCAGGGAATCGTTCTCTTACTAATTTACGGTTGGAGTCTGATTTAATATCAAATGATAGATACCTTAATTTTCATAAAATATAGTAAATATCAAAAATAGTCACACGTGGACAGTACTCATTCATTGAGATTAGTCATGTGTTGACAAGAATAAATATTCATTTGTTGAATAGAATAACGGAATTATTGAAATATATAAAGCCGTGTTGATTAGAGATGCTCTATTTTGACGCGAACGATATTTATATCGATTATATTCGTTTTTCAATTTGAATTTGATTTGAATGGAAAATGAATTGAATTTGATTTGAATAGAAAATGAATTGAATTTGATTTGAAAAGAAAACGAGTTGAATTTGATTTGAATAGAAAACGAGTTGAATTTGATTTGAATGGAAAATGAATTGAATTTGATTTGAATAGAAAACGAGTAGAATTTGATTTGAATGGAAAACGAATTGAATTTGATTTGAATAGAAAGCGAGTTGAATTTGATTTGAATAGAAAACTAGTTGAATTTGATTTGAATGGAAAATGAATTGAATTTGATTTGAATAGAAAATGAATTGAATTTGATTTGAAGAGAAAATGAATTGAATTTGATTTGAATAGAAAATGAATTGAAATTGATTTGAATATATAAAGAATTTGAATTGAATTGAATATAAAACGAATTCGAATTGAATTGAAAACGAATTGAAATGAATTCAAATTGAATTGAAATTTGAATTGAATAGAAATGAATTTTAAAACGAATTTATAAGGAAAGATCCAATTTTAATTTGAATTGGAAATGGAAGTTGAAAAATGTTTTTGAAACGAATTTAAAACGATTTATAAAATTCGTTTTAAATAGGAATCGACGAAATATATATTATATATATTATATATATAATATAATGGCCTGAATAGAACGCGCCGCACCGCGACAGTTCGTAAATTTCGACCATTGACTTCGAACGGACATTACGGGAGATCCGACCGTTGGATTCTCCTAAAACCGGAACCGTTGGGTTCGTATCGAGAGAGCTTTCTAACGAATATTAGAAGTTTGAAATCTAACGGTTGGATTTGGAGATACGTCCAAATCAAATTCAGAAAAGGTCGCTGTAAGTGCAGTTCGATGGCCGTTGATGGAAATCGACTGTACGGGCCTTAATAAAATTATTAAAAATAGTAATAATTTGTGTGAAATCATAAGAAATGATTTGGGATAAATTAGGATGAAAAACTCCATATTTGAAAAGATAAAAATAGATTTTTATCGAAATGAACTAGTTTTGAACTAAAATTAAACCTGTTTATTTTTAAATAAATAAATTGGATTTGAAACGAGTTTTAATAGAATTGATTTGTGGGTTTATCGTGAACGGTGTTTTAAATAACACTAGCTCTTTAACCCGATAATAAATAGAATGTGATTTGGGTTTATCGTGAACTGTGTTTTAATGACATTAGTTCTTTAACCCAGCAAAAGGAGTTTTAATGAATCTGCAATTAGATTGAAATGTGAATTGATAATCGAAATTATCAAATTTGGGAAAATAAGCGAGAATGGAGTATCACCAGTTTTGCTCCAAAACGATAGTCAAATCTTTAATTAGATTTGAACGTGAAATGGTAATTAATTTTACCGATAACACCATAGTATTAGATATGGAGTATTACCAGTTTTGCTTCATGGGATGAATAGGTTGGGATTGGGAAATAAAATAAATAATTACTTCGGTGTGGTTCGCTAATCTAGACTAGTTTGGAAAACCATAATTTGGTTTGAAATGACATCCAAAGGAAGATTAAAGGATAAATTTTAAAGAATTTATCTTGGATAAAATTAATGGGAACCTTTCCCTAAGAATATGAAATTTGCGGTTAGTGGCTGCTGAATTGGAATGAGGCGTATGTTGTGTTTGTGTAACATTTGTTTTTAATATACGCGGGTTGTTCGGAAATCCGGGTTTATACCCATTCTGAATAACCGATTCGACGATATGTCGAAGATGAAGACGGTGGTTGAAGACCGGAAGTCTTCACATCGTTTGGGTGATTACTGATGATCTTGATTGGGCTGTACACCCAAGATGAGGGAATCAGTTGGTTGTCTTCCAGACGTACTTGGAGATGGATGGATATGCGAGGAAAGTGCCTCCGGTTTCGTTCAGACCCAGAACGAACTTGTAAATGGATTGTGTGTCTGACACTGGATTTTATTCTATGTTGATTGATCTCTATTAAATATACATCTGTTTGGCGGCGGAGAATTTATTCTTTTGCTTAACGCTCTTCTCTGAGACGTACGAGCTCAGAGGTTGTATATCGATGGACATCAGTCGCATGGCATGAATTGCCAGTGTGGCATGCCTAAGTGGCGATTGATCAAGGCTTTTGTTGAAAAGCAAAGTCTGGTGGTTGATGATCAAAGCACGGCCTACGTGGAAGCTTTGTGTATAGCGTGGATTCGCGAGCCTCACACCTCGGTATGAGTTAAAAAGGGGATACAGACCGTTGGGAGAACACGACGTTTCTTTCTAGCTTTGGTGGTGTCAGTGACTTACCAGCCCTGACATTTATATACTTTTCACCTTTGTGGTTGTTGGAATGAGGCGCCTCGATTATAGGTCTGTAAGGACCGGGAAACGTGTGTTCAGGAATTGCCAATCCTCAAACGTAAGAGAGGACCGGCCCAACCGATCCAGTGGCTGCCCAGAGTGCGTAGTCCTGAGCATTTGCTAGAGTGTCTCGAAGCGGAGAGGAGCTTGCCCCTTGCCTCGACTCATGACGGAAATCCAATTTCCAATACGTGATATTGCTGTTTTAATTGTAGAACTAGTATGGCGACATGATATATGGTACCCATGCCGTCTATGATTTATATTT
The DNA here is from genome assembly GCA_030737875.1 of Allium sativum. Classification (NCBI taxonomy): domain Eukaryota; kingdom Viridiplantae; phylum Streptophyta; class Magnoliopsida; order Asparagales; family Amaryllidaceae; genus Allium; species Allium sativum. The sequence goes on along the minus strand of CM060927.1, from coordinate 154,188,629 downwards.
ATGATTGAAATTGTTTTGACACTATACACTTATTATAGTATCAAATGATTTGTTTTAAACGTACCAAGCATGTTTGGCTATTATAAGGGAAAACCCTATCCTCCGGCTTGCGTTGCATTGTGTGATGGGACCTGGGTCTTATAATAGCTTCATTTTTCGAAAAAGCATTGCGTTATTTATTCTATGCACTGGTATTCTTGGGAGGAAACCCGTTCCGTGTTATATGGCGTGGTCCCTTAAATTACTCTCTTTTAAAGTAAAGTTTAAATAACTGTTTTAGTTCTCACACCAGTCACATGACTGACCTGGAGTTTATTGTTTTAACCTAAACTCTGGTGCCCCTATTTTCGACACGGGCAGCTAGTAGTTTTGGTTTTGCAGATTTTATTCACAGGATCCTGATTTACAGCTGGAACGATGCTCGGAAAGCTCTGTATCCGTGTATTACTTTCAGTTGTGCTTTATATTATTTTTCCGCTGCTATGTATTTGTTGTAATCTCTGATATTTATCGAATATAATTTATTCATTTATACTCTGTATATTCTTGTATCTGATGGAATTGTTGTAATAACAATGAAATGTTCTTCTGTTTGTGTTCTGATTTGTCCTGTTCTCAAACGATCAGGGGTTTCAAACGGTCTAGATCGGTTTAACGACTGATTCGGATCGAGCGAAATTCCCAGCCGTCACATTTGGTATCATAACTTTGGTTTACAGAGCTCGAGAACAAGACACATTAGAACCATACGAAAGAATTCATCAGATATTGGATTAGCAATATCCAATTAGAATGACTCGTTAGAGATAGAATCAGTAGTATCCTAGAACGAGTGTGAAGAGTATATTTTTCAATTGAAAACAATTTTGTTTGAAAATTTGAATCGTTTTAAACGTATTTGATTATTTATTTATTTGGAATATGGACAATCTAGTATATAAAGGTTTTGCATATACGCGTTATGAACGTATATTCGAAGTTTTAATATATTAGATAGATATAGAGTCACACTCTAGTCGCCCGGACATGGTCCTGATGATGAAGTATACCATCATCAGTATTTATGTTCGTGTTTCGAAGGTGTGATATCTATATATTTCCATTAGACTGGTGTGAGGACCAAAACTTATATAGCTAGAACACATTGATGTGAATTGGCATCAAAAACAAGATTTTCAGTATATATATCAAATTATGAATTTGAAACGTTAATCCACTAATTGATTGATGTTTGTGTTGTTTGCCTATCTGTTTGATAATTTTGAACCATTATGCCTAATTGAACCAATCTTGAATTGTATTGAAAATTGGTCGCATTTGCTTGCATATACATGTACTTACATTGAACAGGTCATAGCAAGGAGGCTAGAGCAGAGAACAAAATTTGTTTGCCCGACAAATAGGTACATATTTACTATATAATTTACTGTTTTGTTTGGGTGATGATGATTTTATGAGCCTATTGGCTTGCCGCTTGGCTTTTACTTTTTCCTTTTGAGATTAGAAGGCCTGTATGGCAATTTTGGGATTTTCCCGTGGCTCCCGGTGCAGGGGAGGTTATGGCAAAAAATTTCGAAAATTTAGGGTGTTAGCCAAATTTTTGAAAATTTGAAAATTCTCAGAAACTGAAAAGTTGGAGAATGGAAGCCGGATCGAACGTAGAGCTGATTAATCAAACCACTTTTGACTTTGTTCCTTTTCGGGGTCGAAAAGTTTTAAGTGGGGGAGATTGTAATAACCCGGAAATTCTGAGCCAGTTTAAAAATTTTATTTTGGCAATTTTAACCAATTTTGAACATTTAAAATAGATTATTTTAAATAATATCGACGAAAATTATTTTGAATATATAAATCGAACATATATATTCTACACGTTGTCGTTAGAATATAAATAATTATATATAATTATAAATAGAATTGAAAATGGCGCGGTAGTTCGATAATTCGATTTCAAACTTCAATTGAATGTACCGGGTGCAAAACAATCCGGATTTTAGTGAAACCAAAAACTTTAGGATCCATTCGTGAATATCTTTCCAATGAATCTGAAAAATCAAAATTTCATAGTGGGAATCAAAAAATATGTCCAGTTGAAAATTCTGAATAGTCGTTATGGAATTCAGGTCCTTAAAAATAGCCATTTTGCAAACGACCTCGGATTTCGACAAAACCACTTTTGTTGGGTCCGTGATGCCAAATTATTGCTAGATTCCAAATTTCATAATTTTTCGAATCAATATGTGAGCGTGGCAAAGGAAAACGTGTTTGACCAGTTTCAGTTGATTTTAATCGACTGGAAAATGGCCATTTTTCCAACGGTCTCAGAATTCAACGAAACTAGTTTTGATAGGACCGTATCGTCAATGCGAAGCTAGAAAATATTTTTTTTAGAATTTTTCGAGTTAGTATGTGACCCCAGTAAATTGAAATGCGCGTTCAAATTCAATATATAGAGTTATATGTTGATTTTGACGAAAACTGATCGAAACGATCGAATCAGCTTGCGATACATATCGCATTGTGTTCGGAATGGGGGTAAAACGCTATGGACGACGGGCGGTGGGCCTCGTTTAGAGGTCGTATGTAAAAGTCAACTTTTTGAAATTAAAATAAATTAAATAATATAAAAATAAAAATATTCCTTCCCACTCCTTATTCATTCTGGCCCCCTTCTACAAAATCGATTTCACAGACAAAAAAAAAGAAAAAGAAAAAAAAAGAAATCGCTCCACCAGCGAACGACCATCGCGGGTCGGCCTGCCCACCGCCGAGCTCCGCCTTAGGCGCCTCCACCCTCTCGCTCCCTACCCTCTCGCCTCCGACGCCCCATCTCGACGGCCCCGAATCGAACCCTCCGCCGCCATCTGAAGCCCTCCGCGCCACCGTTGTCAACCCCCCCTTCACCTCGAGCCAACGCCCCTCCGATCCTCCGCCTTCTTCTTCTCTCCTCCTCCTATTGCGTGAGACCCACGGGCGAGCCCCCAATTCGAGGAACCCCGAGACCCCACTCCCCGCCCAGTAGAGACTGCTCCAATCACCCAGCGCCAACTCTATAAACTCCCTCTCTCGTTTTGCAAAGAAAAGCAAAGGTGAAAACCTTTAATTTCATTTTATTTTCTGTTTTTATTATTATTAGTTAAAGTTGGGATTTTTAATTAGTTAAAACTGAGATTTTTAATATAAAGTTTTGATTTTTATTTGTCTTGGTAAAAATATGGTCTTTATTATAGAAAAGATTTGATTTTTAAAATAGAAAAGATTTGATTTTTAAAATAGAAAAGATTAGATTTTTAAAATAGAAAAGATTAGATTTTTAAAATAGAAAAGATTAGATTTTTGAAATTGAAAAAGCGAAATCTTTATATGAAGAATAGCGTGATAAAAATAGAATTTTTATCAATATAGTATCGATGTAAAAATAGAATTTTTATCTATATAGTATCGATGTAAAAATAGAATTTTTATCTATATAGTAGCGGTGAGAAAATAGAATTTTTATCCATATAACGTGATTATAAAAATTCAATTTTTATATATTGAATAGCGAAGTAAAAATTCGATTTTTATATATTGAATAGCGAAGTAAAAATACGATTTTTATATATTGAATAGCGAAGTAAAAATTAGATTTTTATATATTGAATAGCGAAGTAAAAAATCGATTTTTACATATGTAGAGGATATGGGCAACGAAGGAGACAAAAAGGCGAGAACGATGAAGATTTCTCTAGAAGAAGTGTCGTGGAGTTGGAATAGCTATCGGTGAGAATTTCTCACTCTTCAATTTCTTTTACTAGTTATATATATACTAGGATGCAGACGGTGTTTAGTAGCACCCGACACCCGTCATCCACAGACCATGGATGGCTTGTTTGTTAAATTGTTTGGATGTGTAGTTGGTTAGTTTATTTGGTTTGAATTGAATTGTTTGGTGAAATGAATGGATTCGATTAATGTGTTAATGGCGTGGGCCTTCACTAGACCGGGGATAAGGCTATGCCTTGTCCCGTTTCTAGTATCGTGCCGTTATGCCGCCGAAATTTTCTAAAATATGTCAGAAAAATAAAAATATCATTTTTATTGTGTAAAGGAACTGAATAGAAACTCATGTGTTGAAATAAAATATTTTATCGTTAAAAATATAATTTTTAACGTGGAAGTGAATAAAATAAATATTCATTTACAAACCGGACGGTTTGTTTATGTACACTGATTTGACTGACATTGATTGGGACGATAAATTTTACACATCGCCCAACTGCACAAATAAAATCTGTGTTTGATTGTTTGAAACCCCACACGGGTGTTGGGATGAAATTTGAAGTTCACTCATCCTGATTGATTAAATATGTCGATCGATTGATTGACAGGTTGTTATAAGCGTTAGATATCTATATTTGATGCTTATACAGTGTAGTGCACTTTGGTTGATGGTTGATTATTTTTCAATGCTATTATATACGTGTGATGTATGAAAATCCATATAATTAATATTATATGGTGATTGATTGGGCCTCATTCCAATTTAGAAAATAAAGAATATTATAAAATAAAGGTTCATGTGTTGACCGTACTCATCCGTTGAGATTAGTCATGTGTTGAACGAAATATTTTAATAATAAAATTTACATCTTTATCATTATAAAATAAAGGTATATGTGTTGACAGTACTCATCCGTTGAGATTAGTCATATGTTGAACGAAGTATTTTAACAATAAAAACTACATCTTTATCATATATAAAATTAGAAACTAACTGGAAAATAGATAAGATGAGTGGCCTCCTGGATATTAATCTGATGTTGGTTTCGGCCTTCGGGGTTAATATTCAGGGAATCGTTCTCTTACTAATTTACGGTTGGAGTCTGATTTAATATCAAACGATAGATACCTTGATTTTCATAAAATATAGTAAATATCAAAAATAGTCACACGTGGACAGTACTCATTCATTGAGATTAGTCATGTGTTGACAAGAATAAATATTCATTTGTTGAATAGAATAACGGAATTATTGAAATATATAAAGCCGTGTTGATTAGAGATGCGCTATTTTGACGCGAACGATATTTATATCGATTATATTCGTTTTTCAATTTGAATTTGATTTGAATGGAAAATGAATTGAATTTGAGTTGAATAGAAAATGAATTGAATTTGATTTGAATAAAAAACGAGTTGAATTTGATTTGAATAGAAAACGAGTTGAATTTGATTTGAATGGAAAATGAATTGAATTTGATTTGAATAGAAAACGAGTTGAATTTGATTTGAATGGAAAATGAATTGAATTTGATTTGAATAGAAAGCGAGTTGAATTTGATTTGGATAGAAAACGAGTTGAATTTGATTTGAATGGAAAATGAATTGAATTTGATTTGAATAGAAAATGAATTGAATTTGATTTGAAGAGAAAATGAATTGAATTTGATTTGAATAGAAAATGAATTGAAATTGATTTGAATATATAAAGAATTTGAATTGAATTGAATATAAAACGAATTCGAAATGAATTGAATATAAAACGAATTCGAATTGAATTGAAAACGAATTGAAATGAATTCAAATTGAATTGAAATTTGAATTGAATAGAAATGAATTTTAAAACGAATTTATAAGGAAAGATCCAATTTTAATTTGAATTGGAAATGGAAGTTGAAAAATGTTTTTGAAACGAATTTAAAACGATTTATAAAATTCGTTTTAAATAGGAATCAACGAAATATATATTATATATATTATATATATAATATAATGGCCTGAATAGAACGCGCCGCACCGCGACAGTTCGTAAATTTCGACCATTGACTTCGAACGGACATTACGGGAGATTCGACCGTCGGATTCTCCTAAAACCGGAACCGTTGGGTTCGTATCGAGAAGAGCTTCCTAACGAATATTAAAAGTTTGAAATCTAACAGTTGGATTTGGAGATACGTCCAAATCAAATTCAGAAAAGGTCGCTGTAAGTGCAGTTCGATGGCCGTTGATGGAAATCGACTGTACGGGCCTTAATAAAATTATTAAAAATAGTAATAATTTGTGTAAAATCATAAGAAATGATTTGTGATAAATTAGGATGAAAAACACCATATTTGAAAAGATAAAAATAGATTTTTATCGAAATGAACTAGTTTTGAACTAAAATTAAACCCGTTTATTTTTAAATAAATAAATTGGATTTGAAACGAGTTTTAATAGAATTGATTTGTGGGTTTATCGTGAACGGTGTTTTAAAGAACACTAGTTCTTTAACCCGATAAAAATAGAATGTGATTTGGGTTTATCGTGAACCGTGTTTTAATGACATTAGTTCTTTAACCCAGCAAAAGGACTTTTAATGAATCTGCAATTAGATTGAAATGTGAATTGATAATCTAAATTATCAAATTTGGGAAAATAAGCGAGAATGGAGTATCACCAATTTTGCTCCAAAACGATAGTCAAATCTTTAATTAGATTTGAACGTGAAATGGTAATTAATTTTACCGATAACACCATAGTATTAGATATGGAGTATTACCAGTTTTGCTTCATGGGATGAATAGGTTGGGATTGGGAAATAAAATAAATAATTACTTCGGTGTGGTTCGCTAATCTCGACTAGTTTGGAAAACCATAATTTGGTTTGAAATGACATCCAAAGGAAGATTAAAGGATAAATTTTAAAGAATTTATCTTGGATAAAATTAATGGGAACCTTTCCCTAAGAATATGAAATTTGCGGTTAGTGGCTGCTGAATTGGAATGAGGCGTATGTTGTGTTTGTGTAACATTTGTTTTTAATATACGCGGGTTGTTCGGAAAGTCCGGGTTTATACCTATTCTGAATAACTGATTCGACGATATGTCGAAGATGAAGATGGTGGTTGAAGACCGGAAGTCTTCACATCGTTTGGGTGATTACTGATGATCTTGATTGGGCTGTACACCCAAGATGAGGGAATCAGTTGGTTGTCTTCCAGACGTACTTGGAGATGGATGGATATGCGAGGAAAGTGCCTCCGGTTTCGTTCAGACCCAGAACGGACTTGTAAATGGATTGTGTGTCTGACACTGGATTTTATTCTATGTTGATTGATCTCTATTAAATATACATCTGTTTGGCGGCGCGAATTTATTCTTTTGCTTAACGCCCTTCTCTGAGACGTACGAGCTCAGAGGTTGTATATCGATGGACATCAGTCGCATGGCATGAATTGCCAGTGTGGCATGCCTAAGTGGCGATTGATCAAGGCTTTTATTGAAAAGCAAAGTCTTGTGGTTGATGATCAAAGCACGGCCTACGTGGCAGCTTTGTGTATAGCGTGGATTCGCGAGCCTCACACCTCGGTATGAGTTAAAAAGGGGATACGGACCGTTGGGAGAACACGACGTTTCTTTCTAGCTTTGGTGGTATCAGTGACTTACCAGCCCTGACATTTATATACTTTTCACCTTTGTGGTTGTTGGAATGAGGCGCCTCGATTATAGGTCTGTAAGGACCGGGAAACGTGTGTTCAGGAATTGCCAATCCTCAAACGTAAGAGAGGACCGGCCCAACCGATCCAGTGGCTGCACAGAGTGCGTAGTCCTGAGCATTTGCTAGAGTGTCTCGAAGCGGAGAGGAGCTTGCCCCTTGCCTCGACTCATGACGGAAATCCAATTTCCAATACGTGATATTGTTGTTTTAATTGTAGAACTAGTATGGCGACATGATATATGGTACCCATGCCGTCTATGATTTATATTTATGATTGAAATTGTTTTGACACTATACACTTATTATAGTATCAAATGATTTGTTTTAAACGTACCAAGCATGTTTGGCTATTATAAGGGAAAACCCTATCCTCCGGCTTGCGTTGCATTGTGTGATGGGACTTGGGTCTTATAATAGCTTCATTTTTCGAAAAAGCATTGCGTTATTTATTCTATGCACTGGTATTCTTGGGAGGAAACATGTTCCGTGTTATACGGCGTGGTACCTTGAATTACTCTCTTTTAAAGTAAAGTTTAAATAACTGTTTTAGTTCTCACACCAGTCACATGACTGACCTGGAGTTTATTGTTTTAACCTAAACTCTGGGTGCCCCTATTTTCGACACGGGCAGCTAGTAGTTTTGGTTTTGCAGATTTATATTCACAGGATCCTGATTTACAGCTGGAACGATGCTCGGAAAGCTCTGTATCCGTGTATTACTTTCAGTTGTGCTTTCTATTATTTTTCCGCTGCTATGTATTTGTTGTAATCTCTGATATTTATCGAATGTAATTTGTTCATTTATACTCTGTATATTCTTGTATCTGATGGAACTGTTGTAATAACAATGAAATGTTCTTCTGTTTGTGTTCTGATTTGTCCTATTCTCAAACGATCAGGGGTTTCGAACGGTCTAGATCGGTTTAACGGTTGATTCGGATCGAGCGAAATTCCCGGCCGTCACAGAATGAGTCCAAGAATTAACCGTCAAAGCAAATTCAAGGGTTCATAGTCCTTGTTTTTACTAAGACATTTAACTAGATTTCTCATAAGACCGAGGAAGATATATATATATATATATATATATATATATGCTAGCAGATTGGAAAATGAATTTGACATCTACTAATAATATAAAACCATTTTAGATATAGTTTCGAAGTGGCAAATCTAGTGTAAAAGCGATCGAATTAACGACCAAACTAAGAATTCACGTTTTAATAACGTAAACAAAATCTCACGACTATTGATTACAATTTCGTTCACCATGAATAAATAGAAAGTTCATGAAATCAAAACGTAGAAATTTGTAAACCAAAGAAACTTAAAAGTCACAAAAAAGTCGAAATGGGACGAAACTCGGCCGGGAAAGAGCCTGAATGGACCCAATCTGTTGACCGTGGGATCCACTGGTCAACATTAAAAAAAACAAGGTAGCAGGCAAAATTAGATGTCTGGACCTATATTTCAGATGTATGGTTTAGTTCAGACATCTGAAAATAGGTTTTAAACGTCTAATTTTGGCCATTGCGAATTCCCAAGGCCTGGCCAGATGTCTGAAATTTATTTCAGACATCTGACCTGCTCTAATAATGTTTTCCAAGGTGAAAAACAATGCTTTTAGCTTCGGATCGATATACGTTTACTCTAGGCTATTAGATATGTTAAAAACACTTCCTATAACACTAAAGCACATGAACAAACGTCCATATAAGATTTAACACAAGAAATTCATCGAAATGAAACCAAAACTCATCGAAATGAAATCAAAATTCATAAATTTTGAAACGTTATCACACAAGCCAATCAACACAACAAATTCATACACACAAATACATGCCAAAGGCACACTGGACAAGCATAAACGCTTGAGGCATGGATGTGAGTTCGTAAGAACTCACCTTTGGTTGATATAAGCAAGGAGATGAATCAATTCCTAGCCAAATCAACTTCTCTTCAAGTGTAGCTTACAAATCCTCAACCCAAACACACACACACACACACACACACACACACACACACACACACACACACATATATATATATATATATATATATATATGGTAATTCTAATACTTAGGTTAGGAAAATCCCTTAAAATGGAAGAGGAATCAAGTAGAGGGAAGATGGAGATGATCTTACCTAGATTTCTCCTTGAACTAGCTAAGGTAACACTAGATTTCCTAAGATTGGATCTTTGGAATATTAATTTCCTCTTCCTTTAGGTTTGGAGGTTGTAAGAAATAAATGAGAAGTAAATGAAAGGGGGAGTAGGTGAAGTGATTAAGTAGGGGGCTGCCTACTCAAGTTTAGTGGGCTAGTCTTGGCTAAACCAAGCCCTACTCAAAGACCCAAAAATTCACTTACTCCAAACATATCGATGATTATAATTTTAAAAGTTGTAAACGACATTTTAAACTCAATAAAAAGGGTTTCAAGTCCAGATTCATCCGTATGTGAAAAGTGACTTCTTGAACTAATATTTGATTAATGATAATATATTTAAACGAAACATTTAAATATATTTTCATAAATACTCGGGTTGTTACACGAACCATCAAAACATTATCAAATAAACTCTTATTAGGGAAATAAGTAGCATGATTAATGGAAATTAAGAAAGGAAGTGCCATCTTCAATTGAAGCTATGATCTTGGATATACACTTATATACGTGTGTTTTTTTTTTTTTTGTGTATGTGTGTGTGTGTGTGTATATATATTATAGCAACCTGTATGCCTAAAGTTCACAACAAAGTTTACATCTTTAGATTTAGAAATGAGAGTTAAACTAGTTGCAGTAATGGCCTTTAACATCTTACAATGGTTGAAAATTATGCATATCCCTTAGGATATCTAATGAAATAATATTCCAATAGTGAATGTCGAAGCACACATTGAATCCATCTGGTACCCCGTAAGAATCTTTATTTATATTAAAAATAGCAAGCATAATCTACTTATCAGTTACTTGAGCCAACATTTTGTTAATATCTAGAGGATTCAACCCAGGAAGATGGATAAAAAAACATTACATTGAATCTAAAACATGGGGATCAAACAATCCTAATAAATCAGAACAATAATCAATAAAGGCATTGTCAAATTGAGTATAAAAACCATGAAATTACCCTACACATCATAAATCTAGCATATATTATTTTGAGATTGCTTAATTCTTAAGGAATCTTGAAAAAAAATGGAGTTTCCATCACCCTACAATTCCCCTTCATTACTCAACTTATGCTTCTTCTTGTTAAACTCCAAAGAAATAGCTCTAGTCAATTAATTAGTTAAGAAATGCTTCTATTTAGAGAAATGAGAGGTTGTAGAGTGATCTAATCTTTTATGTTGTACTTCCTGCGACCGCTCCGATAAATTTCTTGGTAATCCATTGCTATAACCATGCTTTCCTTTAGTCCAAGTCCTCGGAGCATTCCCATTTTCCTTTAACTTCTATTAAAAAATAAATAAATATAACCATGCTGGTCAGTTACCTCTCTCTCTTTCCTTTTCTTCACTCTTTTCTCTTCAAACTAATCCTTCGCTTTCTGTTGCTGATGCTTTTAATGATGATTATGTAAGCTTAGTTCCAGGTTCACTTTTTGATAGGAGTATTCTTTTGCAGTTGCTTAATATCTTTGCTCTCATTAGCAACACTCAACTAAATAACTTAGATGATCATTATGTTTGGGTGCTCTCTCCTTCTAGAGGTTTTTCTGTTTCCTCATGTTACAATTACCTGAATTTTTCGGGTAGACGGTTTAAATTCTCAAGACTATGGAAATGCAAGCTGGCTCCGAGAATTCTCTTCTTCCAATGGTGTTTGATTCATGAAAAGGTCAATACAAGAGAAAAACTCTTCAATTGCAACGTCGCTCCCGATCCCAATTGCCCTTTCTGTAATTCTCATTCTGAATCCATTTACCATCTCTTCTTCTCCTGCGAATTTTCCTTCCCAATCTGGGCTGCAGTGAGTTCACATTTAATTGGTTGCATCCCCATCATATCTTCTTTTTTTGCCTATTGGGAATCTGATTCTAGTCCTTCTCTTGATATCTTACTGGCTGCTTATAGTTGGTGTATTTGGAAAGAAAGAAACGCACGAATTTTTAACAACAAGGCTAATTCGATCATATCTATCTATCACCGTATCATTCATATTTATTCATCCTCATCAGGTTCTGGTGCCAATCATGCTGATACATTCCGGTTTGCTCTGCCGGCGGCCTCTTCACCAGCTTCTTCGGTTGACAGCAATGATACAGAGACTAGTATGGAACTCGTGTGATGACTGATGATGCCGCCTTACCTCTTAGCATAATACTTGTATAATTATGATGGTTTACAGTTTGCCCTGATCGCTTTTGTACTTGTATCCTCATTACTCTCTATGTGTGTTGTATGATGTATCTTAAACTCTGTGTTGACTGTATTTTGGACCACCAACTGGGTATGTCAGTTGGATATATACTGTTATCTATTAATTAACCGGCTGTGTAGCCACGCGCTACATATCCGTTTGCTCTAAAAAAAAAAGCACTAGACCAATTATCTTGAACTAAATTAATGAAATTACAGTCCTCGATCAAAGTGCTAACTTTTTTGGAAATTAACTTTTGTTCTTGCAATAGCATTATCTCCACATGGCACAATTAAGAGGGAATGATCTGATAGGATACGGGGATAAACACGAGATTCTAAGTTAGATCATATGGAAAGAGTAGGGGAATTAAATAATGCATGGTCAATTCTACTGATAATCCTAACATATGACCTGCTTTTATTATTCTAGGTGAAGGTAGGACTAGTAAACTACAGTTCTAGAAGGCTAGAAAGGCAAGTGCTCCATCAAGAGGAATAATATCCCTAAGTAAGAGAAGAATACCACCACTTTTACAAATGCGCTTAATGCATAATTTTAATCACCTAACACAATCCATATATGAGAGTCTTAACTCAAATGAGGCAAGAAATCAATAAAATCTTGCCTACGTAAAAGAGTATTGTCATTATACATGAAGGGGATATAGAAAATACTGAAGATGGAAGGTGTATTTCGTGAAAGTGCATGAATTTCCAGTGGAATAAGATAGGGTGAAGTTTGAAAATAGGACTGGATATAACCACAATTCTACCAAAAGGATATTACATAAGTTATAATGTGATACCACCGAGGATTAATAATTGATGCAGCCCTAACAGCTAAGGACACATTTCAGTTTAGTTTACATAATACCATTTCAACCTAAATGGTTTATTTGAGATTAGTTGCTCAAATTGATGAAGTTTAACATCTTTATATGTGCCTATAGCATTCTAAATACCTATGTTGAAGAACATAGAAAACAATTGGAGGGATTAGTTTAAGTTCCTCCTTAGTCTCCTTAAAGAAGAATAATTATTCAAGCTAGGAGTAACATCATCTTTCCTAATTGGTAAACCGCATTTATACCAATATTTTCCATCCTAGCTTTCCTTATCGAGCTTTAATTTTTTTTTTTTTTAATAAATTTTCCCAATTCAAGAAATCAATAAGGCAGAGAGTGACAATTTAAATAGATGATTTTTATCAAAAGAATTATTTTCATTAGAATTTTGAGGCTATATAAAATAATTAAAAGGGAGATCCATTCAGGAGGAGGGGGATGCAGTAGTACAAAAGATGTAGAAACATCAAAAACATTTTAAACTAAACTAGTGGCGTGAAGACCCGTGTTGAAAAAATAAACAGAGAGGAAGGGTTTGGATGATAGAATTGATGCCTTTTTAGGTTTCATGGGAAGGAAAGTGATGAGTGCATATATCACAACTCTCGACATCTGATGCATGCAAAAAAGCAACTTGGCACCATTTATCTGCCCAAGAATTTTTTATGCACTATTGGTTACTTCCAAAAACTCTTTTGCTAGAAAACTTACTTCAACAATTATAACCTTCTTATTTGTCTCAACCACTAAATTAACTTCTTTTAAAGGATCTCCTTCAATCCTATTGTTCACAATCTGCTTCTTTGAAAGGTCATAACATCCCTTGTAACCTACATTATTACAAGTTACGTCTTAAGCATCCTCTCATCCTCACTAACTTACAGAAGCATTTCAAATTTATTAGTTGTTATAGTTTCCTCCCTACCGCTTCTGTCTCCTTCAATGATTTCCCTTTGTTCATACTCGTTCGCCAACTTATCTGCCTATTTTTTATTATAACATGAATTATCTCCGTAACTATGTTTAGTCCTCCAGCATTTAATTGTTCATCCTCCATAACTTACATTCACCATGGTAATAATTTCTATCGAATTATCTGCCTGTGGTTTATTAATAACTTATTTGTGTAACTATGTTTTCTCCCCGGCAACAACGTTAAAAACTTATTCATCACGATGGAAATTTCTATCGAATTTGAAATCAATTGCGCGAATTATAAAAATAAATAAACAGCAAGCGCACGACGTACAATCATAGTATGTGGCGAATACGGGGCGATTTACAGGGAAAGAATTAACTCTAATTATACTCAATCAAATTAAACAGAAGTTAGTGAGAATTTTAGCTAACTAAAAATTACAAAATCCAACAAACTAATAACTACAAAAGTTAAATGGAAACTATGAGATTAAATGACAACTTAGGGATAAATGCCCTCTCTAGATCACACGAATCAACATAAAATGAAATCATGATCTCTCTTTTAATTATTAGTTAGTTTAGTTGATATGATTATCATAAGCATGGTTTATTTGTGCTATTAATTAGCACAAAAAAAACATCAAGCTATAACGTACCAACTAAACCATTTTACTTGATCTCATGAAAAATAACAACAAGTTGAAAGTGAAACGTGCTTTAAGCATGACCTATTAACTATTAATTAGAAACATAGACCATCAAATTTTATTTCAACCTTCACTTAATCACCATCATTATATGTAGATGAAGAGGTAATTAGTAAGCATATGATTAAATATAACATATTTGGTGTAAATAACAAAGGCTATCAAACTCAATAATAAATACACAAAAACAATAAACATCAATCGTGACTTGAAACACAAAAAGAAAGCATGAATAAACAAATTACGATGAAGCTACATGATTAAAGAGAGCTTCATTATCCTTAACTTGTAAGGATTTGGCCTTTCATCAGTGTTATCATTGCAACACAAAGAGAATTCAACATTGAAAATGAAAAATAAGTAGAAAAAAACAATGAAGAAAAGAGATTAACTACTAAACCAATTGCATAAAAATAAAGCCACACTACTTGCATGAAAGTAAATCTAATCTATTAACAATAAAAGGAAAGCATGTAAATAGAAATGGTCACAAAAGAGAACATAAAGGAGAAAGTGAAGGCTTAGGAAGCCATTTTTATTTTCATTGATCTCTTGTGTTACACTTGCATATAGATAATGAGATAAAAGAAGGTAAAAATACTTACATGAAACATAAGGGTACATAAATATGATTAAAACCCTAATCTCCTTTTTTGGGAACTACCCAAAATGCTCTCTTCATATGTAGAAGCTTCTTATCATTAGCTCTTAATTATTTATTCAAAATGCATGAACCTCTTTTGTCTCCTTAACTAGTGAATTAACCGCTAATTTGTACTCTTAAGGAAAGTGAGTTAGATGAGTAGGTGGGGTCCTTCATTATCCATAAGATGAATTATTTCCCTCTTCTCTTTGTAAATGTGCATGCATATCTTTATTGTGCATCTATTATCATGAAGGCCTCTTCAATTATGTTCCTTAATTCCTACAAAAAATAATTAAAAGACACAACTAAAATTTATCAAAAATCAACACAAGAACAAGTGACTGTTTTACCCCCTCCCCCCCCCCCCCCCTCTAAATGAGTGATGATCACAAACAATTAAATCATCATTTAATCATGTAAAATACTAATATGTTCATTTATTTAACTAAAACAATATTAACTATATAAGTAAAAATGTGCACATTACGTGCACATCATTACTCACCTAAACTCTTTATGTTTATCTTAGGATTTCCTATTCTGTATATACAATTTTTTCTCTTACAACCACACAAACATAAGATCTTAGCACAAACTTGCTAGCCACTTCCACTCCAACTTGCTTCATTGCCATATCCAGCTCCTCGTTCTTTTCACTAAGGAATTTATCCCTAATATTTCCAAAATTTTACAAATAGCTATATAGTTTAAGCACTTACAAGATAACAGTAGTGAAATATAAAAAATATAACACAGATATAGCGGTCGACTATAAAATAGCATATAAAAATCTTACTAAATATTTTTGCAAATATATAACTGGTAAATAAATGAAAAATTACATTCAATTTAATAATGATTAATACATATTTGAATTTAAATGAAAACATGTGTAAATACATTATAAATAAACGAAAATTGTTTTTTAACTTAATTATATTTAATATAAAGTTCGATTATTTTTGTTTCCAGAATATGTTAAAAATTTCAACTAAAAGAATTAATTTCAAAATTTTATATGGCTAAATGTATTTAACTAATTTGTTTCTTTTAAAGAAGATTATCGAGAATAGAGGAATATAGCAGTAGTAATAGAATATATTAGAAACAATAAGGCTTAATGCAGAAAGGCTATTTTTGTGGCTGTTTGGAAAAATTACAATGGTAGAAACCTACTATGGTATATAGTATGATTTTAGTGAGGTAATAGAAAATAGTGTACACTTTAGGTTTTCACTGGAATTTAACAAATTATTCTATACCAGCCTCCAGCTTTACTTGAAAGATAAAAGTCATGTCCAAATATGAAGTAACTTATACTAAGCACTTGGCATGAGACTGCCTTTCTAACTTCTCTATCACCTCATCTGAACATATCAACTTACCAATCCATCCAACTAACCAATTGATGTCTAATGGAGACCAAACGATCAGGGAAATATTAGAAAAATGAACCCGTATAGAATAGACCTAATAGTCCCACACATGTCGTCGTCATCATCATTATGATATCATCATATTAATAGTTGTCGTGAAAGTGAAAACTTTTGGTTCGACCGTGAAGTTTCAAAAATGTCCTTCTATATCACTTTAAAATGGGATATAATTATTAAACCCTTTTACCATCTCTAACGTCATTTATGCACATACTAACAAATTTTACTATCACTTGAAAATATGATCTATTTAACGGATATTTTTACATCATTGTTATATATTAATGAACAACACGAGTCACAACTAGAAGTAATAGAAGTAAAAAAAAATATTCCAACTTAATTTTTTTAATTAGTTACACATAGTTTCACGTAAAAACATAACTAAACGTTCATGCAAAATTATTTTATTTTTAATGTGCTAATCATATATATTTTCTAAAAATATAATTCATGCATAAAATATATTTTATAAAATAATTAACAAAACATATTTCATTTTATATGATTTATCCAGATAGTGTTTTATTTTAAATAATATTAAAAAAAATAAAATTTATAAAAATGTTTTATAACTATAGAAAATTATAATTATTACTATAAACACACATATATGAAAATATATGATCGACTATGACCATAGAATGGTATCATAATTATATATTACTACACACACACACACACACACACACACATATATATATATATATATATATATAAAACTAAATGATATGCGTGTGTGTGTCTCTCTCTATATATTCAATAATAAAATAATAGTCATTATATTTGAAATATTTGGTTGTACATATCTAATTTATCCATTAGTGTAATAACCCGGAAAATCTGAGCCAGTTTAAAATTTTTATTTTGGCAATTTCAGCGAATTTTGAATATTTAAAATAGATTATTTTAAATAATATCGACGAAAATTTATTTTGAATATAATTCGAACGAATATATTATACGCGTCGTCGTTAGAATATAAATATTTATATATAATTATAAATAGAATTGAAAATGGCGCGGTAGTTCGATAATTCGATTTCAAACTTCAATTGAATGTACCGGGTGCAAAACAATCCGGATTTTAGTGAAACCAAAAATAATGGGATCTAATTGATAATATCTTTCCAACGAATCCGAAAAATCAAGATTTCATAGCGGGGATAAAAAGATATGTCCAGTTGAAAATTCTGAATAGTCGCTATGGAATTCAGGCCCTTAAAAATAGACATTTTGCAAACGACCTCGGATTTCGACGAAACCACTTTTGTTGGATCCGTGATGTCAATTTATTGCTAGGTTTCAAATTTCATAATTTTTCGAATCAATATGTGAGCTTGGCAAAGGAAAACACGTTTGACCATTTTTAGTTGATTTTAATCGACTGGAAAATGGCCATTTTTCAAACGGTCTCAGAATTCGACGAAACTAGTTTTATTAGGACTGTATCGTCAATACGAAGCTAGAAAATATTTTTCTGAAATTTTTCTAGTTAGTATGTGACCCCGGTAATTTGAAATGTGCGTTTCAATTGAATATATAAAGATTTATATTTTAAATTCAACGGAAACTGGTCGTAACAGCTGAATTGGGTTACGAAACATGTCCCATTGTGTTCGGAATGGGGGTAATTAGCTAGGGACGACAGTCGGTGGGTTTGATTTTGAGTTCGAAATTTAAACTAACTTTTTGAAATCAAAAATAATAAATTAATATATTTATTATATAAAACCTTATCTCCTTCTCTCTCTTCCACTATTCTCAGTCAACGTTCGAAATTAAAAAAAAAACCCGTGACCTAGAAAACCCGACGTCGTCCATCACCATCGCGCCCTCCATCACCATCGTTCCACCGCCTCCACCTTCGTTCCTCCCTTCGCCAAATCACCCTCCACCTCGACGATGTTCCACCCTCCGCCCCTCGCACCCAAATCGAGATCGTAGGAGATCTCAGCGCCGGCGAGCGACAGTCCGCCTCCCTCCTCCGAAGTACCCAGCACCGCGTCAACCCCCTGCAACACCGCCTGGTCCCACCGTCGACTGCCAAGGCGTTCCCCCCTTCTCCTACTGTAGACCGAAGCCCCCCCCCCAAACCGCACCCTCCTCCGCCCCTTCTTCCTCCTCCGCCGACCGACGCCCCGCCTGACCCCACTGCGCCGCCCATGCTCACCCCTTCCAGTCGCAGTAAGTGATCGTTTTATTTGTTTTTGCTTATTTAATGTTTTTAAAAATCAGTTCTATTTTATTTTATAAAAATCTGAGTTTTCTTATATAAAGGTAGGAAGTTTAACGTTAGAAAGGCTTGATTTTTTATTGTGAAGAAAGATTTGATTTTTGAAATTATAAAAATATGATTTTTATATTTTTAAAGTATTAAAAATATAGTCTTTACTATATAGATGATATAAAAATATGATTTTTGTTTATGAAGAGAATTAAAAATATATTTTTTACATGATAGGAATATTAGAAATATCATCTTTATATGTGTAGAAATATAAAAATGTGGTTTTTATAATGATATATTTGAAAAGGCGAAATCTTTATATAGAGAATAACGAGGTAAAAATATAATTTTTATCTATATAGTAGCAATGTAAAAATAGAATTTTTATCCATATAGCGCGATAGTAAAAATCCGATTTTTATATATTGAATAGCGAAGTAAAAATCCGATTTTTATATATTGAATAGCGAAGTAAAAATTCGATTTTTACATATGTAGTGGCTACAGCAACGAAGATGACAAAAAGGCGAGAACGATGAAGATTTCTATAAATGAAGAGTCGTGGTATTGGATAGCTATTGGTGAGAATTTCTCACTCTTCAATTTCTTTTTCTAGTCATATATATATATATATATACTAGGATGCAGACGGTGTTTAGTAGCACCCGACACAATCGTCCACAGACCATGGACTTGTTTGTTTGATTGCAAAAATTAGTTAAATTATTTGTTTGAATTGAATTGTTTGGTGAAATGAATGGTTTTGATTGATGTGTGAATGGCGTAGGCCTTCACTAGACCGGGGATAAGGCTAGGCCTTGTCCCGTTTCTAGTATTGTGCCGTTATGCCGCCGAAATTTTCTAAAATAAGTTAGGAAAATAAAAATATCATTTTATTTAAAGAATGAACTGAATAGAAATTCATATGTTGAAATAAAATATTTTATCGTTAAAAATATAATTTTTAACGTGAAAGTGAATAAAATAAAATATTCATTTACAAACCAGACGGTTTGTTTATGTACACCTATTTGAAGGATATTGATTGGGTCGATAAATTTTACACATCGTCCAACTGCACAGCTAAAATCTGTGTTTGATTGCATGGGTGTTGGGATGAAATTTGAAGTTCACTCATCCTGATTGATTAAATATGTCGATCGATAGATTGACAGGCTGTTATAAGCATTAGATATCTATATTTGATGCTTATACAGTGTAGTGCACTTTGGTTGATGTTTGATTATTTTTCAATGCTATTATATACGTGTGATGTATGAAAATCCATATAATTAACATTATATGGTGATTGATTGGGCCTCATTCCAATTTAGAAAATAAAGAACAATATAATATAAAGGTTCATGTGTTGACTGTACTCATCCGTTGAGATTAGTCATGTGTTGAACGAAATATTTAAAAAAATAAAATTTACATCTTTATCAATATAATACAAAGGTTCATGTGTTGACTGTACTCATCCGTTGAGATTAGTCATGTGTTGAACGAAATATTTGAAGAAGAAATATTTGAAAAAGAAATATTTAAAAAAGAAATATTTGAAATAGAATATTTGAAAATAGAAATATATGAAGCCGTGTTGATTAGATTGACGCCATTTTGACGTGAACGATATTTATATCGATTTTAGTCATTTTAAAATGAATATTGAAAAGTGATTTCGAAATCGAATATTTTGAAATGAAATTGAATTTGAATTGAATATAAAACGATTTCGAAATGAATTGAATATAAAACGATTTCGAAATGAATTGAATATATAACGAATTTGATTTCAATTGAATAGAAAACGAAATGAATTCGAATTGAATAGAAAACGAAATGAATTCGAATTGAATAGCAAACGAAATGAATTCGAATTGAATAGAAAACGAAATGAATTTGAATTGAATAGAAAACGAAATGAATTCGAATTGAATAGAAAACGAAATGAATTCGAATCGAATTAAAATCGATTTGAATTGAAATCAAATAGAAATGAAAGTAAAAAGGGTTTATAATAAGAAAATTCAATTTTTGATTTGAATTTGAAATAAGGGTTGAAATTGTTTTTGAAACGAATTCAAAACTATTTATAAAATTCGTTTTGAATAGTAATCGACGAAATATATATTATATATATTACATATATAATATAATGGCCTGAATAGAACGCGCCGCGCCGCGGCAATTCGTGAATTTCGACCATTTATTTCAAACGGACATTACGGGAGGTCCGACCGTCGGATTCTCCTAAAACCGGAACCGATGGGTTCGTATCGAAAAGAGCTTTCTAACGAATATTAGAAATTTGAAATCTAACGGTTGGATTTGGAGATACGTCCAAATCAAATTTGAAAAAGGTCGCTGTAAGTGCAGTTCGATGGCCGTGGATGGAAATCGACTGTACAAGCCTTGATAAAATTATTAAAAATATCAATAATTTGTGTAAAATCATAAGAAATGATTTGGTAAAAATTGGGGTGAAAAACTCCATATTTGAAAAGATAAAAATAGATTTTTATCGAAATGAACTAGTTTTGAACTAAAATTAAACCCGTTTATTTTCAAATAAATAAATTGGATTTGAAATGGGTTTAAATAGAATTGATTCATGGGTTTATCGTGAACTGTGTTTTAAATAACACTAGTTCTTTAACCCGATAATAAATAGAATTGATTCATGGGTTTATCGTGAACTGTGTTTTAAATGACATTAGTTCTTTAACCCAGTAAAAGGAGTTTTAATGAATCTTCAATTAAATTGAAATGTGAATTGATAATTTAAATTATCAAATTTAGAAAGCGAGCGAGAATGGAGTATCACCAGTTTTGCTCCAAAGCGATAGTTAAATCTTTAATTAGATTTGAACGTGAAATGGTAATTAATTTTACCGAAAACACTGTGGTGTTAAATATGGAGTATTACCAGTTTTGCTTCATGGGATGAATAGGTTGGGATTGGGAAATAAAATAAATAATTACTTCGGTGTGGTTCGCCAATCTCGACTAGTTTAGAAAACCATAATTTGGTTTGAAACGGCATCCAAAGGAAGATTAAAGGATAAATTTTAAAGAATTTATCTTGGATAAAATTAATGGGAACCTTTCCCTAAGAATGTGATTTTGCGAATAAAAGAATATTCTGAATTGGAATGAGGCGTATGTTGTGTTTGTGTAACATTTGTTTTTAATATACGTGGGTTGTTCGGAAAGTCCGGGTTTATACCCATTCTGAATAACCGATTCGACGATAAGTCGAAGATGAAGACGGTGGTTGAAGATCGGAAGTCTTCACATCGTTTGGATAATTACTGACGATCCTGATTGGGCTGTACACCCAAGAGGATGGAAATAGTTGGTGGTCGTCTAGACGTACCTGGAGATCGATGGATATGCGAGGAAAGTGCCTCCGGTTTCGTTTAGACCCAGAACGGACTTGTAAATGGATTGTGTGTCTGGCATTGGATTTTATTCTGTGTTGATTGATTTCTGTTAAATATATATCTGTTTGGAGGCGGAGAATTTATTCTCTTGCTTAACGCCCTTCTCTGAGACGTACGAGCTTAGAGGTTATATGTCGATAGATATCAATCGCATGGCATGAATTGCCTATGTGGCATACTGAGTTGCATGGATCAAGGCTTCTGTTGAAAAGCAAAGTCTTGTGGTTGATGATCAAAGCACAGCCTACGTGGCAGCTTTGTGTATAACGTGAATTCGCGAGCCTCACACCTCGGTATGAGTTAAAAACGGGATACGGACTGCAGGGAGAGCACGACGTTTCTTTCTAGCTTTGGTGGTGTCAGTGACTTACCAGCCCTGACATTTATATACTTTTCACCTATGTGGTTGTTGGATGAGGCGCCTCGATTTTAGGTCTGTAAGGACCGGAAAGCGTGTGTTCAGGAATTGCCAATCCTCTAACGTAAGTGAGGACCGACCCTGAAGATCCAGGGTTGCCCAGAGTGCGTAGCCCTGAGACATTTGCTAGAGTGTCTCGAACGCGGAGAGGAGCTTGCCCCTTGCCTCGACTCATGACGGAAATCCAATTTCCAATATGTGCATTTCGGTTTTAATTGTAGAACTAGTATGGCGACATAGTAGATGGTAGTTATGCCGCCTATGATTGATATTTATGATTGAAAATGTTTTGACACTATACACTTATTATAGTATCAAATGATTTGTTTTAAACGTACCAAGCATGTTTGGCTATTATAAGGGAAAACCCTATCCTCCGGCTTGCGTTGCATTGTGTGATGGGACCTGGGTCTTATAATAGCTTCATTTTTCGAAAAAGCATTGCGTTGTTTATCTATATGCACTGATATTCTTGGGAGGAAATCCGTTCCGTGTTATACGGCGTGGTCCCTTGAATTACCCTCTTTTAAAGTAAAGTTTTAAATAACTGTTTTAGTTCTCACACCAGTCACATGACTGACCTGGAGTTTATTGTTTTAACCTAAACTCTGGGTGCCCTTATTTTCTACACGGGCAGCTAGTAGTTTTGGTTTTGTAGATTTATATTCACAGGATCCTGGTTTACAGCTGGAATGATATCTGGAAAGCTCTGTATCCGTATATCACCTTCAGTTGTGCTTTGTATTATTTTCCGCTGCTATGTAATTTATTCAATTATACTCTGTATATTCTTGTATCTGATGGAATTGTTGTAATATACAATGAAATGTTCTTCCGTCTGCGTTCTGATTTGTCTTGTCCTCACAGTAATTCGTTCTTTCTCATCTCTTCGGAGACCGGGGAAGTTCGGGTCGCTTCATTTAGAAAATTGTTTTTTTTAAATGAACACATATGTATAACTACTCTACCTTGTGACAAAAACAATACATATAATGATATCGCTTAACTAAAATTATATATATACGTATACACACATACACACACACATATGTATAATGAAATATTAATCAAAAATCATTTTCTATAATATAATGAATAATATACATAAGAATCAATGCCTTGACGAAAATTTTGCAGGATGAACTCTCTCCTCTTATGAACTTTTCGATTTGATAGACTACTAATGCTTGAACTGTTGACCGTTAAGGGATAGATAGTACTTGATCTTGAATTTATTTAATTTGATATAGTGAGATGTGTTTCTTAGGGATTGAATGTAACAACCTGGAAAATCAGAACCAATTTAAAATTTTTATTTTGGCAATTTTAATGAATTTTGAATATTTCAAATGGTTTATTTTAAATAATAACGACTAGAAATTTATTTTGAATAGAATTAGAACGTATATATTTATTTAAATCAAAATTAGAATATAAATATTTATTTTAATTATAAAAGGAATTGGAAATGGCGCGGTCATTTGAAAATTCGATTTTAAATTTCAAATGAATGTATAGGATTCAAAATAAACCGGATTTTGGTGAACCAGAAATATTAGAATCTATTTGAAAATATCTTTCCAACGAATCTGAAAAATCCAAAATTCATAGCGGGAGTAAAAAGTTATGTCCAATTGAAAATTCAGAATAGTTGCTATGGAAATATAGCCCTTAAAAGTGGAGATTTTGCAAACGACCTCCGTATTCGACGAGGCCACTTTTGTTGGATCCGGAATGTCAAATTATGGCTTGATTCCAATTTTCATAATTTTTGGAATCAATATGTGAGCGTGGTGGATTTAAACGCGTTTGGTAATTTCAGTTTGAATTTAATCGACTAGAAAATGACCGTTTTTCAAACGATCTCCAAATTCGTCGAAATTAGTTTTGTTAGAATCGTATCAGCAAAACATAAGAAAATTTATTTTTCTGGAATTTTTAGAGTCGGTATGTGGCCCCGATAAATTAAAATGTGCGTTTGAATTTATAATATATTGATTTATATTTTAAATTTAATGGAAACTGTTTGTAACAACCGAATTGGGTTACGAAACATATCTCATTGTGTTCGGAATGGGGGTAATTAGCTAAGGACGAAAGCCAGTGGGTTCGATTTAGAGTTCGAAAGAAAAGGTTACTTTTGGAATTGTAAAATTTTATATAAAATTATATAATTCCTCTCCCCTCCCTCTCTCCTCTTTAGTCAACGGATGAAATTAAAAAAAGAAAAGAAATGGAAAACCGTCAGAATCCCGTCGCCCTCCATTTTCCACTGCCTCACCTCCGCTCCAAGCTGTCGCTCGCCTCCCCGTCGTCGTCGCAGGTCCGGCGCCACCTCCCCATCGACCCACTCCTCCTCCGCTTCTCTCTGCTCCCCATTCGAAGCCCTAAACCCCCCCCCCCCCAAAAACGAAAACCGTGCTGCCACCAATGGCCAGGCCCACCGCCGCCTTGCATCGCCGCCCTGACCCCGCAGCAATCCTGCCGCCACCACCCTGAGCCTCCTCTGCCCCCAAACAGTCCAATATGAGTTTTTTTATATTATTTACTTAGATAATTAAAAATATGATTTTTAAATTATACCCTTGTATAAAAATATGGATTTTAACAATAAATAACATTGATTTTATTTTTAGATTTAAAATAATATTTATAACATTGCTTTTAAATTATATACTTTGTTTTAAAGGTGCAATTTTTATGTATAAATAGCAAATACAAAAAGATCAGATTTTTATATATAAAAAGATTAGACTTTTTTATATATAAAGAATAGATTTTTATAATAAAATGATTAGATTTTTATAATAAAAAGATCTGATTTTTAAAATAAAAAGATATGATTTTTAATAATATAAAGTTATAGTTTTCTTTAATAGAAAAATTGGATTTTTTATATATTCATATAGCGAAGAAAAATTGAATTTTTATATATTCACATAGCGAAGAAAAATTGTATTTTTATATATTCATATAGCAAAAAAAATTGGATTTTGATATATATATATATATATAGATTTGAAATAAAAATGTGATTTTTATATACGAACTAGCGTTATAAAAACTCGATTTTTATATATGTATTAGCAATTTAAAAATGCGATTTTTATAAATGAAGTTATATAATAAAAATGTGATTTTTATTATGAAGAGAGCGGTATAAAAATATGATTTTTATATAATAGAGAATATAAAAATATTATTTTTATATATGTAGCGAATTAAAAATAAGATTTTTATATAATAGAGAATAAAAAAATATTATTTTTATATATGTAGCGAATTGAAAACATGATTTTTATATAATAGAGAATATAAAAATATTATTTTTATATATGTAGGGAAATAAAAATCTGATTTTTATTATATATATAGCAATATAAAAATGTGATTTTTATATATATTGTAGAGAGATAAAAATGTAATTTTTAAATATAAATATCGTTGATTAAAAATATGATTTTTAATGTATGAACATCATATTAAAAATGTAATTTTTACTATGAACAGCATGGAAAAGACTGCATTGAATTTCGGGCAAATCCCAGCTATTCAGAAATTAAGAAATGAAATGGAAGAGTGGATCCCAAAGGTAAGAACTTCTCACTTTAAATTTATTTTCTATTTAGAAATATATACTAGGATGCAGACGGTGTTTAGTAGCACCCGACACCTTTGTTTGAAACCATGTTTGTTTGGTTGATTAGATTATTTGTTGGAATTTGGTTGTTTGGTTGAATTGAAATGATTAGAATTGGTATGTACATGGCGCGAGCCATCATTAGGCGAGGGATAAGGCTAGACCTTATTCCGGTTCTAGTATCGCACCGTTGTGCGGTCGAAATTTTCTAAAAATATTATAACAATAAAAATATCACTTTTATTGTATAAATGAACTATGTAAAATATTCATAAGTTGAAATAAATATTTTATAGTTAAAAATATATTTTTTAACGTGAATATGAATAAAATAAATATTCATTTACAAATTGGACGATTTGTTTATGTACACACATTTGACTGATATTGATTAGGACGATATATTTTACACATCACCCAACTGCACAAATAATAACCATTGTTTGTTGTTTGAAAACCCCATATGGGTATTGGGATGATATTTGACATACACTAATCCTAATTGTTTAGTTGTATGTCAATCGATTGGTTGACAGACTGTTGTAAGCGTTAATTATTTATATTTAACGCATGCAGTTGTGTAATGCACTCTGGATGATGGTTGACTGTGTTTGATTATTGTTGTACACATGTGTGTATGAAATCCATATAAATAAAATTATATGGTAATTGACTGTGTCTGATTCCAATTCGGAAAGAATGAATATTTTAAAATAACGAATATTTTAGAATGACGAACAAGGAATATTTTAAAATAACTAATATTTTAAAATCGCATTTAGTAATGGATCAAAATATGATTTTGATGTCTGATTTGGGATGGACACGAAAACATTAAAATATATGAAGCCATGTTAATTAAATTAATGCCATTTTGACGTGAACGATATTTATATCGATTTTATTCATTTTTATAATGAATATCGAAAAGGAAGTGATTTCAAAATCTAATGTTTTGAAAATATTATCATATATATATTAATGATATAGAATATTCAATTTTGATTTGAAATTGAATATGAAGTTGAAATCGTTTTGAAAACGAATTTAAAATGAAATCGTTTTAAATGGAAATCAACGAAATATTTTTAATATATATTTAATGGCCTGAATAGAATGCGCTTCGCCGCAACAGTTCGTGAATTTCGACCATTGACTTCGAATTGACATTACGGGAGATCCGACCATCGGATTCTCCTAAAACTAGAACCGTTGGGTTCGTATCAAAAAGAGCATTCCAACGGATATAAGAGATTTGAAATCTAACGGTTAGATTTGGAATTATGTCCAAATCAAAATTGGAAAAGGTCACTATAAGTGCAGTTCGATGACCTTTTATGGAAATAGACTGTATGGGTCTTGATAAAATTATTAAAAATATTAATAATTTGTGTAAAATCATAGTAAATATTTGGAAAGAATTTGGATGAAAAATTCCATGTGTGTAAAGATAAAAATATTTTTTTATCAGAGTGAACTAGTTATGAACTAGAATTATAATCCAATATTTTTAAATAAATAAATTGGATTTAAAATGGTTTTAAAAATAACCAGAATTTCCAATATATGAATTGGAATGGATTTAAATCGAAATTATCATCGGAATATTTCGATATTGGATTCCGTGATTATACGTATATATATCGTTATTCCCAATACGATATTTGTTGATTTCAGAATTTGATATTAAATATAAGCCAATATAATTTCTATTCAGAGCCTTGTATTTAATATTGAATTGGATTTTGGGTTTGTCGTGAATGGTGTCTTTATTAACACTGTTCTTAAACCCAGTGTGAAAAGAATAAATCTTTTAATTAAGATTTAAATAAGAATTACCAATTAATTAACATTTGATTGGAATTGAAAGTGGAATGTGAATTGGGTTTATTGTGAACTGTGTTTTTAACGACATTCGTTCTTTAACCCGATTTACAGTGAAATGTGATTTGGAATTTATAAATCTTTTTATTAAGATTTAACGGGAATTTTCCAAAGTAAAGTTTTCCAATTTAATATATTAAATTGGAATTCGATTTGATAATAATCGAAATGAGCTTCTGCGGAGGAAGACTGTTAATATATATGGAATTTAAAAGGCTTTATCGTTATTCCATTTATATTATTATCGGATACGGAAATTGAAATCGATTATATATTGATCTGTTTTCCGTGAAGATTCCATTTTTATGGAAGAGGATTTGGGTTTATCGTGAACTGTGTTTTAAATGACATTAGTTCTTTAACCCAGTTAAAGACAGGATTACATGTCTAACATTGTATTTCGAACTGTATGGTTGATATCTGCTAAATATATATCTGTTTGGTGGCGGAGAATTTATTCTCTTGCTTAACACCCTTCTTTAAGACGTACGAGCTTAGAGGTTATATATC
This sequence comes from Allium sativum, assembly GCA_030737875.1. Classification (NCBI taxonomy): domain Eukaryota; kingdom Viridiplantae; phylum Streptophyta; class Magnoliopsida; order Asparagales; family Amaryllidaceae; genus Allium; species Allium sativum. The sequence continues at coordinate 154,160,120 of CM060927.1, read as the reverse complement.
GGCAGAAATCAATAGTACGGTGTAGATTGTCGATGCGACATGTTAGTGTTTCCAAAGTTAAATAATCATTAATATTGATTTTTGGGAAGATTAAAACTAAGTGGATTTTTAATGAATCTTTAATTAGACTGAAAAGAGAATGTGATAACTTAAATTATCAAATTCGGGAAATGATCGATAATGGAGTATCACCAGTTTTGCTCCTAGCGATAGTTGAATCTTTAATTAGATTTGAACGTGAAATGGTAATTAATTTTACCGATGACACCGGGGTGTTAGTTATGGGGTAATACCAGTTTTGCTCCATGGGATGAATAGGTTGGGATTGGGAAATTAAATAAATGATTACTTCGGTAAGGTGCGTTAATCCCGACTAGTTCGGAAAATCTTAATATGGTTTGAATGATGTCCAAAGGAAGACTAAAGAATAAATTTTAAAGAATTTATCTTTGATAAAATTAATGGGAACATATCCCTAAGGATGTGAATATTTGAATAAAATAATATTCTGAATTGGAATGAGGCATATGATGTGTTTTTATATCACTTGTTTAGTATATACGCGAGTTATTTGGAAAGGTCGGGTTTATATCCATTCTGAATAACCGATTCGACGATATGTCGACGATGAAGACGGTGGTTGAAGACCAGAGGTCTTTACATTGTTTGGATGATTACTGATGTCTTGATTGGGTTGTACACCCAAGACAAGGTAATAAGTGGTGATCGTTCCAGACGTACTTGGAGATCGACCGGATATGTGAGGGCTCACTCCTGTATTGGACATATGGGACGAGGAATAAGGTGCCTTCGGTTTCGTTCAGACCCAGAACGAACTTGTAAATGGATGTGTGACTGACATTGGATTTTATTATGTGTTGATTGATCTCTATTAAATATATATCTGTTTGGCGGCGGAGAATTTATTCTCTTGCTTAACGCCTTTCTCTGAGACGTACGAGCTCAGAGGTTACATGTCGATAGATATTAGTTGCATGGCGTGAATTGCCAGTGTGACATGCTGAGATGCAAATGATCAAGGCTTATGTTGAAAAGCAGAGTCTTGTGGTTGATGATCAAAGCACGACTTTAATATAGCATAGCTTTGTGTATAGCGTTAATTCACGAGCCTCACACCTCGGTATGAGTCAAAAACGATCGAACCATTGGGAGACATGACGTTTCTTTCTAGCTATGGGTGGTGTCAGGGTTTCGCAAGCCCTGACATTTTAATATTTTTACCTATGTGGTTGTTGGAATGCGAGGCGTCTTAGATATACCGGTCTCTACGGAGCCGATGGATATTGAGTCGCCTGGCTCATAGACGCCCGATAGGGCGGGGAAACGTGTGTTCAAGAGTAACTAATCCTCAATCGTAAGGGAGGACCTGCCCAACCGATCCAAGGGTTCACTACAGGGGATCCTGAGGCATTTGCTAGAGTGTCTTGAATCGGAAAGGAACCATCCCTTGCCTCGACTCATGATGGAAATCCAATTTCCAATACGTGACTTTGCGGTTTTAATTATAGAGCCTAGTATGGCGACATGATAGATGGTACCCATGCCGCCTATGATTGATACATTTATATTTGAAGTTGTTTTTAACACTATGCACTTATAATAGTATCAAATGATTTGTTTTAAACGTACCAAGCATGTTTGGCTATTATAGGGAAAACCCTATCCTCCGGCTTGCGTTGCATTGTGTGATGGGACCTGAGTCTTATAATAGCTTCATTTTTCCAAAAAGCATTGCACTGTTTGTTTTATGCACTGGTATTCTTGGGAGGAAACCCGTTCCGTGTTATACAGCGTGGTCCCTTGATTTACCTTATTTCTAAAGTAAAGTTTTAAATAACTGTTTTAGTTCTCACACCAGTCACATGACTGACCTGGAGTTTATTGTTTTAACCTAAACTCTGGGTGCCCCTATTTTCCACACAGGCAGCTAGTAGTTTTGGCTTTGCAGATTTATATTCATAGGATCCTGTTTATAGCTGGAACGATATTCGGAAAGCCCTGTATCCGTTTATCTCTTTCAGTTGTGTTATGTATTATTTTCCGTTGCATTGTAATTTGTAAATCTCTGATATTTCAAATGTATATTATTTGTTCATACTCTGTATATTCTTGTACTCTGATGTAAATTGTTGTAATAAGCAATGAAATGTTCTTCAGTCTGTATTCTGATTCGTCATGTTCTCAACTCAATCCAGTCTTTCCTTTACGGGGAAGTTCGGGTCGTGTCATTGAAGTTAACTAGAAATAGAAGGTATGCGTGGTAGTGATTTTTTTTTTTTTGCAATTTGGGTTAGAGGTGTTTAAATAATGAATGAAATGGAGAAAATAATGGATCATATCTCATACCATTTCTCATTAAATCCCAGGCATCTAAAACCTACAAATCTAATCTAATTGAGTTATTCTTTACCACCTTATTTTAGCCAAAATATAATACCCATCGTAATAGGAAAAGATCTCATTTAACCCTATATAAAACATTATTTAATTAAATCCAATTTAATTGTTTGCTAGTGTCATATATCGACTGATGTATTTATAACTACTGTAGATATATTTAATAATATTTATTCTTTACATCATAATCAAAATTTTATTATTAGTATTTCATAAATATTAATTAATTTATAATAATTATAAACTGGTGAAATAATAGTCAAATGAGAATTCTTCACTTTGGTTGTGTGACTTGCCAGATGTAAATTTGGTTAGCTATTAATACCGAATTATTCGAATATTAACGTTAACATATCACTTAGCCATTGATATGATATTTTGCGCCAAATTTATCACTTACTTGGTTTCATTAAAATCCAATTTCCATTTTTTAACGTTACATGGTTATGATTTCATGTACACTAATTTTCTTCATTGAAAATATATCACTTTGGACTTGTGTAATTTGGTAACGGCCAAAATTCCAACACCATTCAAATTTAACTCTATAGTCAAAAAATCACCGAGTCCTTAGTCTAATAATAAAAATTATTATTGACAGAAATGTACTAGCAAAAGATTTTGATTTTGAGTTAACCACGATACTAACCTTATATAACTAAGACGATGATTCTTAAATAGTATTTCAGTTTCAGTATTTCTACTCGACCCAACTATAGACACTTCATGGATGTCATACAATTAGTTGAATATAATTAAAACAAAGCTTCCATATTAATGACCAATAATATTATCAAGTCTAGAGAACATGGTAATCAGTCACATCGATATTATATGTTTGACCATTATTATTTAATGAACAAAAAGCTATTGAGTGGGTGATCTACAAAATAATCACCTATACCTAAAATCCTATGTCTTCCTATGCCCAACCAATCAGGACCCCCTGATTTCCACCTTTTTGCAATTAAGCCCTCTTCTTTTCTTTGAGTTAATTGCAAAAGATGAAAATCAGGAATCTTGATTGGTTGGATATAGGAGAATAGAGGATATTAGGTAGAGAGGATTTGCTCTCGTCACTCTATAGTTATCCAAAAATCATCAGTACGTTACCTCTTGATGCCCCTAACATTCATGAGTAATACACTTCTCAAAATCTGGAGAGCAATGCATAATATAGTCTCAATAGATATGTTAGTATCTAATCTCGATGCATATTGGCTATAAATGTTTAAATGCGTGTGTGTGTATTTGATAAATAACTCATGACTACAACACTTCACAACCACTACAAACGTATATACCATTTATGGTTTTTCTATTAAATATTTTTTATTTTAATTAATTAATACAACACACTGAATCAAGTATGTAATATGATTTTTTTTTAAAACAAGATCGGCCAACGAGTTAATATATGTAACATACTACATGATTGCACCTAGCGAATATTCCTAAATATATCATTATTTGCTTTCAAAAGTGGTAAGCTTCAAAGCCATAATTTTAGTTAGTCAACTTTACTTTAACTTTATGTTTAAGCACATAAAACATATAATATAACCTATACTTGTTCAGTAGTGGGAAAACTCACTTAAATCCACGTTATATATAAGACACAGTCATTAGAACTTCCTGCCATCACCAAACATCCAAAGCTTTTATAGTTTACTCTTAGCTTCCTTCCTTCCTCTTATTGCTCATGATCCAAACAAGTTAGGGGTGTTGTGCTCATTTTCTTCAATCTCTGACTCGCCATCCCATGTTGTCATATGATTTACGGTCTCTACCAAGGTTTGAAGGAGATTTGGATTAATTAGGGAGTAATTAATTAAGTTAAAAATGGACCAGCTCTAAGTTGTTTCTATCATTTAAAATAAACGAGTTAGAAACATGTAAAGAGTCATATGTAGAAGTGGCCAAGAGGTAACCAATACCACTTACCATAATATGTGTTTTGCCTCACATATCTTTACTAAAACATTCCTCTAGAAGGCATGATCACTACACCATATCAGCCAATTTGGCACACCAGGATGTGGGCGTAAAATTGGGCTATAAGTCGTATCAAATTTGACAGTGCTCAAATCCGTATCAAACTAAGTTTTGCGATCCGCACCACCCCAATCACCCTTAATCTGACCGTCCATCAACGAAGTCCCGGATTAGTTCATTTGATGCGGCTTTGGACCGTATGAAATTCGTATCAAATTCCCCTCCCCCCCGTACCTGTACATAGGCACGATCGAGTTTGGCCGAATAATCCCTCTTTTTATTTTGTAATGGCGACCACCGAATACCCAAATTAAGGTTTTGGTACTCGACCGACTTCCTTTGTCAATAATCGATTCACCGCAGTCCATGAGTTATCATCATCTCGCGATGCCTTCAACTGATCGGCGGCCTCAGTCCACCGCTGTTCATCCTTCTCGTCGCCTCTGGAGGTGAGTACTATATCACCGTTAAATTTAAATATGAATTGGTTTTAATTTGGGTTTAATTTGAATTCGAATTGGGTTTAATATGCTACTATTGTGTTTAAATTGGGTATTATCCCTAGTATTATAGTGCGGCAGTGTATTTGCTATCATTTACTTGTGCTGTATTTGTCTACCTTGAATTCAGACACTTTTGATTGTGCTGCCCTGCTCATTTGTGTGTATTATTGCACCATGTACACTGATCCTTATAACTGATCTGAAGTGCATGTGTATGATTTGATTTGAGAACTAAAGCATACTAGTTCTGTTGACTAAGCTGCATGTATTTGGTAATTGATATTGGAAAATTTGTGTGATTGAGTAGAAATGCCGGTGATGGATGCATGAATGAAAATAGAATGGCATTTATAGGTTGAGATTTAGTCAATTTGTTTGGTGTGTCATGTGTGTCACACTGCGTGCGAGTAAAGGCGTAAAACTGCTTTTCCATTTATGACTTGCTGCATTGAACCAAGTTGCTTTGTGCTCATGTAACAAATCATTTTTGTTAGTCAACTTACGTGCAAAAATAGAAGCTGACTATTAATATAACATGTGTGTGCAGCATGCAGCCTCCGTCATTTGGATGAAGCTAATAAGCATGGATGTGAGTTTGTTGATCTAAACTTCAGGTAATATCTCGCTTTTTCTATGAAAATTTATGTGTTATAGTATAGATACATAAAAATTTATGTGCAAAAATACTTCGTTTGATATCTATAACCTTTGCGGCGAGATCAGTTCGGCCACATGTAACGAAAAAGAATTTCGCTCGGTCCGAACCAGTCGCTAAACCGACCCAGACCGTTCGAAATGCCCTATCGTTTGAGAACATGACAAAACAGAACGCAGACGGAAGAACATTTCATTGTATATTACAACAATGCATCAGAATACAAGAATATACAGAGTATAAACAAATAAATATTACACAGAAATAACAGAGATTACAATAAATTACATAGCAGCGGAAAATAATACAATACACAACTAGAAGGAGATATACGGATACAAAGCTTTCCGGATATCGTTCCAGCTGTAAACCAGGATCCTGTGAATATAAATCTGCAAAACCAAAACTACTAGCTGCCCGTGTCAAAATAAGGGCACCTAGAGTTTAGGTTAAAACAATAAACTCCAGGTCAGTCATGGGACTGGTGTGAGAACTAAAAACAGTAATCTTTATTTTTAAAGTTAGGTAAATCAAGGGACCACGCCGTATAACACGGAACGGGCTTCCTCCAAAGAATACCAGTGCATAAAACAAACAGTGCAATGCTAATAAAGGAAAAATGAAGCTATTATAAGACCCAGTTCCCATCACACAATGCAACGCAAGCCGGAGGATAGGGTTTTTACCTTATAATAGCCAAGAATGCTTGATATGTTGAAAAACAAATCATTTGATACTATTATAAGTGCATAGTGTATAAAACAACTTCAAATCATAAGTATCAATCATAGGCGGCATAAGCGCCCCATCCCACTATGTCACCATACTAGGTTCTACAAATAAAACCGCAAATGTCACGTATTTGGAAGTTTGGTTTCCGTCTGCGAACCGAGGCCAGGGATCGTCCTCTACCGATTTGAGACTGTCTAGCCCGAGTCTCAGGAACAACCGCAACTGCCCCTTGGCCGGTCCACCGATGTGGATTATAATGCCTGAACACTGCGTTTCTCCGCCCTTTGGGGCGTAAATGAGCCAACGAATGACTCCATTGGACCCAGATCGTCCGATCAAACCGAGGCGCCTCGCAACAGCAACAACCACATAGGTGAAAAGTATATAAATGTCAGGGCTGGTAGGTTACTGACACCACCCTAGCTAGAAAGAAAACGCATGTCCCCCCTGAGGTCTGTCTCCCGTTTTTGGTTCACCACCGGGGTGTGAGGCTCGCGAATTCACGTTACACAAAGTTGTGCAACACAGGGTGTGCTTTGATCATCACCACAAGACTTTGCTTTTCAACAGAAGCCTTGATCATTTGCCACTTAGGCATGTCACACAGGCAATCACTCCATGCGATTGATATCCATCAATATATAACCCCTGAGCTCGTACGTCTCAGAGAAGGGCGTTAAGCAAGAGAATAAATTCTCCGCCGCCAAACAGATATATATTTAATAGAAATCAATCACACGGACTAAAATCCAATGTCAGACACACAGTCCATTTACAAGTCCGTTCTGGGTCTGAACGAAACCGGAGGCACCTAGTACCCCGCATATCCATCGATCTCCAAGTACGTCTGGACGATCACCAACTGTTTCCATCTTCTTGGGTGTACAGCCCAATCAAGATCATCAGTAATCACCCAAACGACGTGAAGACTTCCGGTCTTCGACCATCGTCTTCATCTTCGACTTATCGTCATATCAGTTATTCAGAATGGGATAAACCCGGTCTTTCCGAATAACTCGTGTATATTTTAAATAAGTGTTACACAAACACAACATACGCCTTATTCCAATTCATCAGTCACTAACCGTAAATTAATCAAGAGAATAATTTCCCAAATATTAACCCCGAAGGCCGAAACCAACATCAGATCAATATCCAGAAAACCATTCTTCTTGGCTAACCGACAGTTAGTTTCTAAATTTTACATTCATAGGGAAAGGTTTCCATTAATTTTATCAAAGATAAATTCTTTGATTTATTCTTTATTCTACTTTTGAATATCAATTCAAACTAGTCGGGATTAGCGAACCTTACCGAAGTAATCATTTGTTTTAATTTCCCAATCCCAACCTATTCATCCCATGAAGTAAAACTGGTAATACTTCATATCTAACACCACGGTGTTATCGGTAAATTCAATTACCATTTCACGTTCAAATCTAATTAAAGATTTAACTAGCGCTTGGAGCAAAACTAGTGCTACTCCATTCTCGATCATTTCAATCTAATTAAAGATTCATTAAAACTCCACTTAGTTTTAATCGTTAACTGGGTTAAAGAATCAGTGTCATTTAAAACACGGTTCACGATAAACCCAAAACCACATTCCATTAATTATCGGGTTAAAGAACGAGTGTTATTTAAAACACTGTCCACGATAAACCCAAAAATCAATGTCAACTCAATTAAATATTATTTAATTGGTACACTTCATTAAATCTAAATAAAAAGATTTAATCTTTTCTCAACTGGGTTCAAGAACAGTGTTAGTCAAGACACCATTCACGACAAACCCAAATCACATTTGATATTAAATACAAGGCTTTGAAAAGAAAATATATCGGCTTATATTCAATATCAAATTCTACGACTAACAAACATCATATTGGAAATAACGATACAAATATATCTTTCAAATTTCCATAACAATATCTGTATAATCACGAAATCCAACATCGAAATATTCCGAAGACAAATTCGATTCAAATCCATTCAAATTCAATTGTTGGAAATTCTGGTTACTTTAAAAACCCTTTTTAAATTCAATTTATTTATTTAAAAATAAATAGAATTATAATTCTAATTCAAAACTAGTTCATTTCGATAAAAATCTATTTTTATCTTTTCAAATATGGAGTTTTTCATCCCAATTCTTTCTAAATCATTTCTTATGATTTTACACAAATTATTAATATTTTTAATAATTTTAGCAAGGCCCGTACAGTCGATTTCCATCAATGGCCATCGAACTGCACTTACAACGACCTTTTCCAAATTTGATTTGGACATAATTCCAAATCCAACCGTTAGATTTCTAATTTCTAATAATCGTTAAGCTCTTTTCGATGCGAACCCAACGGTTCCGGTTTCAGGAGAATCCTACGGTCGGATCTCCCGCAATGTCCGTTTGAAATAAATGGTCGAAATTTACGAACTGCCGCGGCGCGGCGCGTTCTATTCAGGCCATTATATTATATATAATATATATTTCGTCGATTTCTGTTTAAAACGAATTATATAAATATTTTTGAATTCGTTTCAAAAACATTTTCAACTTCCATTTCAATTCGAATCAAAATTGAATTTTTCCCTATAAATTCGTTTTAAAATTCATTTGAATTCAATTCAATTCAAATTAGTTTTCTATTCAATTCAATTCAAATTAGTTTTCTATTCGATTCAAATTCATTTTCTATTCAAATCAAATTCGTTTCGTTTTCTATTTGAATCAAATTCGTTTCTAAATCGTTTTATATTCAATTCATTTCGAAATCGTTTCTAAACGATTTCAATTCTATTTCGAATTCATTTCAAAACGATTTCAATTCTATTTCGATTCTATTCGAATTTCAAACCTTTTCAGTTTATTTCGAATTTCAAATCAATTCAATTAAATTCGAATTTCAATTCACTTTAATATTCACTTCAATTTGAATAAAATCGATATAAATATCGTTCACGTCAAAATGACGTCAATCTATCAACGCGGCTTCATATATTTCAATTTTCAAATATTCTACTTTAAATATTTCTTTTTCAAATATTTCTATTCAAATATTTCATTTCAAATATCTCATTTCAAATATTTCTATTTCAAAACTGGAATGAGGCCCAAACAATTACCATATAATGTTAATTATATGGATTTTCTACAATACATATATATATCAACAACGATGAATAATCAATCATCATCCAAAGTGCATCCTACACTGTATAAGCATCAAATATAAATATTCAACGCTTATAACAGCCTGTCAATCAATCGATCGACATACAACTAAACAATCGGGATTAGTGTACCTCAAATATCATCCCAATACCCGTGTGGGGTTTCAAGCAATCAAACACATATTTTTATTTGTGCAGTTGGGCGATGTGTAAAATTTATCGTCCCAATCAATGTCCTTCAAATAGGTGTACATAAACAAACCGTCCGGTTTGTAAATGAATATTTATTTATTCACATTCACGTTAAAAATTATATTTTTAACGATCAAACTATTTTATTCAACCTATGAATATTCTATTCAGTTCATTTATTAAATAAAATGTTATCTTTATTTTTCTAACTTATTTTAGAAAATTTCGGCGGCATAACGGCGCGATACTAGAAACGGGACAAGGCCTAGCCTTATCCCCGGTCTAGTGAAGGCCCACGCCATTCACACATCAATCAAATCCATTTCATTTCACCAAACAATTCAATTCAAACCAAATAATCTAACCAACTACACAACCAAACAATTAAACAAACAAGCCATCCATGGTCTGTGGATGACGGGTGTCGGGTGCTACTAAACACCGTCTGCATCCTAGTATATATATATAACTAGGAAAATTAATCAAAGAGTGAGAAATTCTCACCGAAAGCTATCCAATACCACGACTCTTCATTTATAGAAATCTTCGCCATTCTCGCTCTTCGTCACTTTCTTTGCCCGTAATCTCTACATATGTAAAAATCGAATTTTTACTATGCTATTATATAAAAAATCTCGCCTTTTCAATTATAAAGATTTCGCTTTTTCAAAATAAAAAGATTTTATTTTTATATTCTCTATTATATAGAAATTATATTTTTATACTCTACCTTATGTAAAAATTATATTTTTCTTATGTTGCAAAATCAAATCTTTGTCGTTATAAAAATATATTCTTTCCTCTATATTTCTTTTACTGTTAAAAATTGAATCTTTACTATGTCAAAAATCGAGTCCTTACTAGGTTAAAAATCGAATTTTTACCGCTAATAAAGATTATATTTTTATTACTCTAGTTAAATAAAAATTATATTTTTATTATTCTAGACATCCTATTTTTCTAACCAAAGTATATATTTTTTCTTTCAAAACAAAGTATATATATTTTTCTCTTTCATGAACTAAAAATCAGAAATCCTATTTAAAAATCCCATTTTTCTCTATAATAAAGATCCGATCTTTTATGAAAATCAAATCCTTTCTTCTATGGAAATAATTTTATTCATATTAAAAATAGGATCTTTATTACTTTTACTTCATATCAAAAATAGGGTCTTTATTACTTTTTATAACTAAAATATAGAAATAAAAGTAAATAAAAACTCACAGTATAAATCGGAGGGGAGGGGGCTTCATCGTTCGGCGCTGCAGAGGAGGGGGTGTCAGAGCGTCGTCGTTCGTGGAGGAGTAGACGCTGGCGGGCCCAGTTTAGGCGGGGTAGGGGTTGCGGTCTTCTGTGCTAGGGTTTGGGGCGGCGTTCAAATCAAGGGATAGAGGGAGAGAGGGGAAGCGAGCGGGAGGTCGAGGGTGGAGAGCGCCTGAGGGCGGCGGATGGAGGACTCCGGCGGTGGCTCGAGGCCCTAGGCGGCGGCGCGATTCGTTTTCTTTTTTTTTTCTCTTTTTTTTTCGTTGAAAAACTGAAATGGGGGGGGGGGGCTGGAGTATAGAGAGAAGGGGGAGTGGAGAATATAATAATATATTTTTATTATTATTTAATTTATTTTTCAAAAAGTAACCTTTGATTTCGAACACGAAATGAGACCCACCGACTGTCGTCCTCAGCTAATTACCACCATTCCGAACCCAATTGGATATGCCACGTAGGCCAATTCGATCGTTACGATCAGTTTCCGTTCAAATTAAAATATAAATCTATATATACTATTTTAAACGTACATTTCAAATTACCGGGGCCACATACTAACTAGAAAAATTCCCGAAAAATATTTTCTAGCTTCGTATTGACGATACGGTCCTAACAAAACTAGTTTCGTTGAATTCCGAGACCGTTTGAAAAATGGCCATTTTCCAATCGATTAAAATCAACTAAAACTGGTCAAACGCGTTTTCCTTTGCCACGCTCACATATTGATTCGAAAAATTATGAAATTTGGAATCTAGCAATAATTTGACATCACGGATCCAACAAAAGTGGTTTCGTCGAAATCCGAGGGCGTTTGCAAAATATCCATTTTTAAGGGCCTGAATTCCATAACGACTATTCAGAATTTTCAACTGGACATAACTTTTTATTCCCGCTATGAAATTTTGATTTTTCGGATTCGTTGGAAAGATATTCACAATTAGATTCCATTATTTTTGGTTTCACTAAAATCCGGATTATTTTGCACCCGGTACATTCAATTGAAGTTTGAAATCGAATTATCGAACTACCGCGCCATTTTCAATTCTATTTATAATTATATATAATTATTTATATTCTAACGACGACGTATATAATATATACGTCGAATTCAATTCAAAACACTTTTCTCGTCGATATTATTTAAAATAATCTATTTTAAATATTCAAAATTCGCTAAAATTGTCAAAATAAAAATTTTAAACTGGCCCAGATTTTCGGGTTGTTACACCACAAGATTTTGCAAGTGCACGTTTTATTGCTGCAAACATGGCCTGAGTCCATTTTTGAGTGTCCATAACTCTTTCATATCAAGTCGGAATTCATTAATTCTTTTAGTCTCAAAGTCGTAACCAGAAGCGATTTTAAATCAGGTCAAAACTAGAGTATGAGTCCATGTTTGAAGCTCTGAATAGAGCTGGTTAAGGGCGAATAGGGCTGGTTAAGGGCGACCACTCGTAGAACTTGGTAATGCAATGTTATATCTACATTGCAGCCAAGTGACAATAATGAGAATTAAAATAATGTGGACATATCCTCTATATTGCTCTAATTAGGCTATAACAACTGTCTTTAATCGAGACTCAGTCTTGACTGAACAAGTAAAAATGTTGTAGACTTGCAATATTCAGCTACTAATGAAAATAATAATGTGGACATATATCCTATCCTAAACTATGCGGTTTGCACTTTTTTACAGGTCTTTGTAGTGTACATGCTATATGCTATCCAAGCTAACTTATTACCAGGCCTTGGATAGAATAGTGTGTTGATCTTCCTGAATGGTTCCTTCATGTCTTGGATATAATGCAATGTTTTGGTGGATGTTCATCTTGAAGGAAGCATTGATTCAACAAGCTCACGACGCCGGTTCGGGTATTTATCACAGCTTATTGTAATGTAACATTATGTATCTTCTTTAGTGTAATGAAACAACGTGTACTTATTTATTGTAATGTACTCAAATAGCATGTATCATTATATATTGTAATGTAATGAAATATTTCATACAAATGTTTCGTTTGCTGTTACAATTGTGAACTAGTGTATCCTGTGTTATATATGCTTTGTGTTACAAATAATATGTGCTGCAGTCTCTGCTTATATATATATATATATAGTTTTTAGCCGTATCTACATACACTTTAGATACGGCTAATAGTCGTATGTTAATCCATTGAGATACGGGTTAAAGCCGTATCTAATAATTTAATACGCCACTTTTTGATACGACTATTTACTGTGCCCAACAGTTTTAGATACGGCTAAAAACACAGTCTAATCAGCATATATGGTGTAGTGGATGTCGAGACTAGAGAAGAAACAGATATTGTAAAAAGAAAAGTGTGATCCATTTGGTACCACTCTAGATATATAAACATGCGTTTACGCATAACAATAACGAGGTAGTTGAAATGAAATGAGGTACGCATTTACAACTTCAAGCGAGACATTTAAGCCGAGCATTTAAATGAGATATTTTAGTTTTTGATTTTTAATTTAATTGAATTATAGTTAACGAATAATTTGTTTTGTTATGTAATATTTAATTTATTTGAATTCGAATTATTAATAATTTGTTTTGTTGTGTAATATGTTGAAATATTTTTTATTTTTTTTTCTAAATATTATCCCTTGAGGGAGGGGGGGATGACAACTTCCCAAGGTAAGGAGGGGCATGGAGACAACACGTCCGCTGACGGCGTTCAATATGGTCTGTCAGATTGCGTGGTTCAGAGGCCTGCGCCCCTGTCCAAACGGTACTTCTTATTGGCTGTTGAATTTAATTAAATTTCAAAAGCAACAGTAAAAATCAGTTGGTAAGCAGTTATAGCCATTCAAAATTCTGAAGTAAACATTGTCAAATAATGACTTTTAAAAGATTACGATTCATTTGTATCTTAAAGCAATTAATCTTATTAACATGATAAGTGTTTAATTAGTTTAAACGGGGTATTCAAAGTGAATTAAAAGAGTTAGCAGTTGGCATCGGATGGAAGCGTCTAACGCCAACGGTAATTTTTGTTATTCGTCGTCAATGGTCATTTTCCTCGGATAAGGAGACATGTCAATTTGATTGGTTTTTCGCTTGAAGATGTATAAGGTCCGAACGGTACCTAAGTGTGATACAAACCCAAAGTTGTTGAAATAGAAACTCAAATTTTTATCCTTTCAAATGAAGCAATAAACTATTCAGCTTCAAATACTAATACCGACTCCCGTGGGTTTAGTTTTGAAAGGGACCTTCAATGGAAATCCAAGCAAGGAATATTATCGTCCATTATCAGCATAAGTACTCGTATTTGACTTTCCCAAACCAACCGCAGGCCCCACAAGCCCTCATTATTCCTCATTCCCCTCAACAGATACAAAATGTTTTGAGTGGAAAAGCAACAAAAAAATAAAATAACAGATGAGGAGCGATTCTCAGCGGCAGCTGAGAGCCATGCTCCGCAAGAACTGGTTGCTCAAGATTCGTCACCCCTTTACCACTTGTGCTGAGGTTGGTGGTGCTTTGTCCCTCAGTTTCGAACTGAAATTCCACTTTAAGAATCTCGAATTTTGAGTTCACACTTTATTTTATCTTCTTTAATTGCAGATATTGCTGCCAACGGTTGTCATGCTCATGCTGATTGCTGTGAGAACGCAAGTGGATACCCAAATCCATCATGTCGAACCGTATGCCTCTTCTTTTTGGGGTTAATTGCGATAGATTTCTTAGTGAAGTTGAGAAGTGGATGATTGCATGCTGCTTTTTGTGTTCCACAATTTATGTTGTGTCAGTTAAGAGCAGAATTCTAAAAATACATGTGTGTGCAACATTTAGGACAAGGAACTTCAAATAAAATAACAGATATTTTATTTTGTCATGTACTTCCTAACTACAAATTCGAAAACATTGTCCATCTTAGGAATAGAATAAAATTTTAAAATGCCATTTTTTTTGGAGGCGAGGAAGTGATTCTGTAAGAAATAAGAATACTAGTTATTATGGTTGGGTATCATATAACTACTTAGTAATTGCAGAATGCTGGAAGATTTCACGATAGTGTTTAGCAAATACAAAATAAACTTTAAATAATAAATCATACCTGACTTAGCATAATGAGCATGCAAGCTTCACTCATGACCTTCATTAATAAATATCACTGATAAGCCATATTTTACCTTGAACCATTATTTAACGAGTCACTGTTCTAAACTTCATTTTTATTCTTGATGGTAGAAATTAGAATCACAAGTAAATTTTGAAGAAACTAGTAATTGTTTCTTGTTTCATAAACATCCCAACAATCATTGTGAATTCCTTTTAATATTTATTACATTTCATTATTTCATAATATGAGTTATTGTATGATAAATATTATGGTTAAATGAGAGTTCTATGAACTTTTGAATGTCATTGCATGTTCTCTTATTTGTCTAATAAGTTCGACCACCAGAGTAATTTTGTAAATAAAACGTGTATCACATGACACAATTCTACTTTCTCAATATTATACACATCAACAAAATGAAGAGACTCAAAAAATTCATTTATTTAAACTTCACTAGTTTTTATTAGAAATTTTTCTATAATTTTGTGCATAAAAGACAGCTTCAACCAAAATTTGCATATTGTCTTAATCAATTGCTTTTTGTTAATATATGCTTTTTTGTGGAGTAAAGATATTAAGCCAAATAATTTCAGTATAATATATTCCCATCTGAATCCATAGGTATTATTCAAATTTTTGTTCAACTCATGTGTGCCTGCGTATACATCGTATAAATTTGTTTCCAGTAAATGTTAGACACATCGAATGTAAACATACAGATACACATTCACAATCCACAAACCTTGATCTACAACATTATCGTATGCACGTGCACATGTGTATACATGCATATATAAATAAGGGAGAGGCTATTTAGACATAAAATTAGACACAAATTAGAGGACACACAATCTTAACCGTTTGATCATTTTGTTTTTATGTGGAGGAGTGGAATTCATGAGTGTTCTAATGGTGGAAATTCATTGTGTCACCGTTTGTGTCTAAATCTTGTGTCCAAATAGACTTTCCCTATAAATAAATAATATGTATGTTTAGTTCAACTTCAAGGTAAATACGTAATGCAACCTTATGTTACACCTTAAACGTTGGCTCACCAGTTATAAACTAATCACATATAAACACGGATGCATCAAACTAATTGGTCACACTATACGAAAGTGGGATATGTGTACTTGTGTAGAACAAACCATATTTGCTATTGAGGAAACATTATAGATCCTTATGCATTTTTCATAACTACTTGCAAGTAACTTAATGGATCCAAAAGTACATCTTATTATTCAAGACATCTATTTTTCCAATGGACCATACATAACTTATGCAATTTTGGGTTTCCTCCACTCTTAATACTGATATTGTTTACTAATTTTGATGTTCATATCCAACAGAAATATTGTTTACTACTAATATATAATGCATGCATACTCCAATCGGTTATTAGTCAAATTTGGAATGATAAATCCCTATAAAAACAGAAAAGCACCTATTGGTTTATAATACACAGGTTTTGATTTGTACATACGTAGACAATTATAATTTGTCTGTGGTATTAAATTCAATTTGAAGCATCTCCATTTATCCTTTGCGGCTCGTTAAATTCTTTCCATAAAAAATATTGAGTGCATAATGAATGAATAACAGTCAGCTAAGCATAGTTACATGATTAAGATGTTGATTTATTTCTCTATGTTATATTACTTTTGTTGGGCAAAGGCAATCAACTTTCGTTGAATGTTTAGATCTGTATTCTTTTGTATATGCTTGTGCTACACCAAATTGTGAATTAGAAGATTTATTCATATCCGTATTAAAATGAATTTTAAAAAACAACTGAAAAATTATCAAGACCATCACCGTTGATAAAAATGTGATGGAAAAATATCAAATTTCATATCTATTTTTAAACTCTAGTAGCATCATGAGTAATTTTCTTTATCAGGATTGGGGCCGTTCTAACTTGAAATGTTGGAAAATTTCACGAAAATGTTTGCCAATTTCAAGCACACCTTGATTTACCATGTTAAACAGGAAACCTTTTAACCTTCAATTATGACCTTAATTAATAACCAAAATGAACATCGCTAATAATCTTATATTTACCTTATATCGTTATTTAAGTATTTAAAAGAGTCATTGTTTTCATTCTTTACATGTCATGATGAAAATGTCCCAAGCAAATTAATTGAGATTTTTCATATTTCGTTGCCCTCCCATCAGCAGGTTATGAATCACGTTTTATTAATTGATAATGTGAATCAGTGTACCCTGATATTGTGGGTAGATTAAAGTCTTTTTCTAAAATTCATCTAATATTAAAAACCTCAAAATATCAGATATGATGTATAGTACTAAGCATGTAGACCTGAAATATACTTGCATTTGTTCTCTTAGCACTTAGTTTTTATATTGTTTGGCTTCATCTTCAGTTTTTCCAGCTACTCAATTAAACTTTTGACTTCAAAAATAAATGCTGCTGTTTTGTTTATGCTAAAACTTTCAGTTTCTTTATTTTTGGAAGTAGTTACAAGTTCAGTCCATTTTTCAAAACATAAAACAGATTTAGATGTGTTTCAAAACATACTCTAAATACAAGTTTGTTATTTGCGATGTTGGTGCTGACTTGCCAATTTTCTCAACTCATTGACATTGTCCAAGGAGAGATTCTTCAAAATTTTTGTTTATTTTTTAACTGATGCATTCTTAAAGTGCAGCAGGATAAAAAATTTTTTTTGGGCAAAGCCGACGGGTTTTTAAAGTGACCGCAAACATTTTTATTATAACCAATAATAAATACAAGTGTAACAGGAGGTTGGTGGTTGCCAACCTACTACAATTCAATTTTTAAGGTGGACCGTCTACCGTTTACGGCATTTATAGTGGGCCATCCACAATATATATACAAGATCATAGTACAGGAGCTAGCTACAATACTATACTACTATAAATTTCATACGTACTCCACGCAGGGAGACAGTACATTGCATCGCTTACTAATAACATATAATATAAACCAAAGGCTATACAAAATTACAAGCATAACATAGTAAGCAGGAGTTCCATGATAGCATATCCGTCTACTTGCACAAACCAAAAGTATTGTCTGTGCAAAGCAGAGTTGCGTGCCAGGGCACATCACATGAGAAAGGACTGTTGCTTTAATATCATCTCAAAACACTGTACACAAGCGTACCCAGTGAGATAAGACATGTCATCAAATTCTTGAGCTCCACACCATAGCAGTATGGAGTAAGTACATTACATCAAAGAGCTTCCTAGTCGGCTTCAAGGCAAGATGCCTTTGAAATCCAATCAGCTGACCCAAGTGGTGATAACAGAGACAGGGAGAAAAAGGTATTCACTGTACCTTCAACATGAGCAGAAAGCTGCACCAGAAGAAACAATGATCAAAATGTACCAGAACACCGGAATCTAGTCACACCAAATGGACCAACGGTTTCATACCAGCAGTACACGGCACAAGACATTGTTCAAATTATGCTAAGGCGGGCATAAAAACTCTGTCGACAGAAACAGCAAAGATCAGTGCCGGAGCATCTCGTGTATTGCCAACTATCAATGGAGCAGACCCAAACTAAGCAAAAAACCAAAAAACCAAAAACAAAGCTTGGCCCATGTAAACAGCTGCATATATGACATAGAAATGAGTTCCAGAAATCCAACAAAAACAACCAAACACCTCAACAAGACAAGAACGCTAAAAACACAGTTCCATCTACCACAAACAACCAACAAGACGAGTACTAGCCGACACTGAATACACAAATGGGAAAATGACCCATCACAGACCAAAAGTCGAAACACGAAATCAAATCAACCACTTAGGAGTTACTGCTTGCACGTAAGCTCCGCGTTAGTGCCTGAATCCCTTCCAAAGCCGTAACCACAGTTGAAAAAACGAACGTTGGAGGCAAGTAATTACCTGAATAGTTACTGCACTGTGGAAGGAAGCGTAGATAGAAACCGTAATCACAGGGTTCGCGCGTTGAAGAGATGAGATTGAAGAAAATTAGGGGAAATGGAACACAAATCGATTACAAAGCAAAAGCTAAGATCTGGAAGAGAAAGCACAGTAATCAGCGGAGCTACCACGCATAGTGTAAACAAGGAAGGGAATAGAACAGAATTGTGAGGAGACGAGAGGGAGGACTGAAATGATATTGAGTAGATTTAGAAGCGTGAAGAAAAGAAATGAAGGAAAAGTGTTCCTTGACACCATTAACAGCAGGATAAATTCTTAGCAATCATAGTTATGAATGGCGCGCTATGGCGCGCGCCATGGCGCACGGCGCACGGCGCGGCGCGGCATTTGCGCCATTTCTTCTTGCGGCGCGGCGCATATGAGAAGGCGCAACAAATGGCGCAAAAGGCGCGCGGCGCAAAAAAGGCGCACGGTGCAAAATGGCGCGCCTTTTGTTTTTTATTTTGTTTTTTGCTTGTTTTTTGTATACAAACATATCTATTAGCAGGTAAATCAAATATATATCATATGTAGTTATATACAAACAATTCTACAAATTGCTGCATGCGTACACAGTAGTATGTTGACTTTGTAATTGTTGCACACAAATATTTAGCATACAATGAGTATGCATTCCTATGCTCCCTGCTGCATACAGTAAGTCTACATACAAATTGCTGCATGCTACAAAAGTAGTGCATCAGCTAATGTTTTAGACCAGAACTATTGAAAAATATGATTGTTGAATCGGATTTGGATTTCTAGTTTATTAGTAATATATATTGTTATTTTGGATTTTGAAAACTATTATGGTTGAAATTCTATGTTAATGATGTCAAATATGATGATATTTATATTTGCAAAATTGTAAAAACTTTGATTACATATGTTTTAGCAAAAAATACTAAACTTTTAAATTTGTTGTTATGTGTTAAATTAAAAAAATAAACATGCGCAGTAAATCAAAAAGGCGCGCGCCATTTGCCGCGCCGTGCGCCAATGCTCCAGACTGATGTTGCGCCTTTTTGCGCCGTGCGCCATTAGTAACTATGTTAGCAATAAATAAATTCTGCAACAATTTTGAAAGAGTTTTTTTCCTCTTTCAAAATAATTAAAATAATAGTTCAGCGAGATCTCAATTTGCATTGGGATAATTGCTGAATCTGCAGTTCTGCACGAATGTGGCTAAAACATGCTTATGTCTATAATATGTTCCAAAACAAGTCTAAATTTGCTGTATGTTTTGATAAGTGGCTGGGAAAAAAAAAAAAAAAAACCCAAGAGGAAGCAAATAAGGGGTCATTAAGTATAAATTTTGTAAGGATATGTATGTATATATAAACATGCTTATATAGATGGTTGAATGAAAATACGAGTACATAATGATGATATGGTATTATGGTCAGATAAGTACTTTTGAAATTGATTTACCAATTTCAATCATGCAGCCTTCGTTGCAAAGAAGAGAAATTTGAACGCTCTTCTGTCAACTTCAAACCAAGGTTCAAGAACTCGTCCGGCACCCCGAGATTTCGGGGTTACCGGATCGGTTTCGGTGGTTGACGGTCCGGAATCGTCCCCCAAAATCGGGATCGGATTAGGGCATAGAGAAAAAAAGAAGAAGAAGAAGAAGAAGAGAATCTCGCACGCAAAAGATCGACGCAGCAGGATTAGAACAGCGAAGGCAAAGATCGAAGAAAAGAAATGGATAAACTTATCTGTAAACTTGATCGATTAGCTTCAGAGAACGATCTTCGTGAGTTATCTCTACTCCCTTTATCTGCAAACTCGATCGAACACTTCGACTTCGAGAGTGATCGATTTTATCGTTTGATTTTGTTCGATTCGTTCACTTTGAAGGCAGCGCATTTTTTCCCCCATTTCTTTTGTCTGTTTATGAAGAGTGGCTAATGGGGTAGGAGACGTATTTTGTTTTGTTTGTTGCTGAAGAGTGGGTTAATGGGTAGGAGACGTGTTTTGGAGAATGGGTTTGGTCATGAAAACGTGGAATACTGTCACAACATATTTGAAACTGTATGCACTTTCTGGACTGAAAGAAAAGCCAGCACACATATGTTCGAAACTGCACGCAAACAATCCATCTCATGTCCATATTTAACTGTTATTTTATTTATCATTAATAAGTTCATTAGCAAAATACAGAAAATCAAAATCTGAACCGAAACCGAAATAAAAGCGAAACTACCGAAATTTACGAAACCAACCGAAATTAACAAATTTTCAAATGACCGAAACCGAGACCGAAACCGAGTTCTTGAACCTTGCTTCAAACATAAACACACACATACATAAACACACACACACACACACACACACACACTCTATATAAGTAAACTCAACAAAGGAAATCTTTTGATGTCGTTCCATATTCATGTTCATTTTTAATTGCATGTGCAGTGTTCATGTGTGCATTGTACCCAGTGAGCGTGTGTCACTGTTTTGCTTGAGTGTCCTACATAAATTGGTTTCTGTTACTATTATGGTTTATGACATTAACAAACTTTCTGTTTGACTTTATTAGGCATATCCAGAAGGGGACATATGTGGAAGTGGGGAAAAGCGACATTTCACCAAGTTTCGATAGTATTTTAATGTTTCTGTACACGAGGGGGGAACATCTTGCCTTTGTGCCTGATTCAAGTGGGATTAGGTCTATGCTGGAATTTTTATCCTTAAATCATCCGCTTCTCAAGGTAGAGTTCACCATCCATAAACTTAGGCCTTCAAAAAATATTTTGATTTCAATTTTATTATTATCCAGTTGCAATGAACTGCGTATTGCATTTTAAAGGCTAAAAATATGATTGCAAGTGAATCCTCATTTCAAACCGAGGCATTTGATATTAATTCTTATGTCTATAGTTAGCCAAACTTATACTAAACCGTTGACTCAGTGCCAGATCGTTTATCATGCTAAAAATGTTAACTAAGCCGATGTTCATTGTTAAACTGTCTGTTTTTTTTTTTTTCAGTTAATTAAAAAAAGTTTTCTGAACAGTGGGCATAATTTCAGGCATTTTATACACATAGGAACACTTCAAATACCATCTTACCTACTTTCTAGTCAAAATAGAGCGAAAACACTAGTAAAAACTTGTTCATGATATTACTGCTAGAATGTAATTGAGGCTAATTGTCGTCTTTATCTACTGGAGATTTAATATTGTGTTGCTGAAGCCTAGTTAGACTAAACAGTACTTTTAGCCACCAGTGGTTTACTGTGGATGACAATTTCTTTTCCATTTTTTTTATTATTTATTTATTGTTTTCTGCAAGCTGCGTGTGTTACCAATTGCTTACATGGTAACTTTAATGGCTCAGGACTGCTAAATATGAGTTTTATTCAACAAAATCAACTAGTACAGTGCAAATGTGGCTAATATCATGAATTTACCTAAGAGGCTGTAATATTACATGGCATCTGTCATTCATTGATCACTTCTGTTGTATGCTAATGGATTATCTATTGCTTGATCGTATTTCATCTTTTAAATTTTTATATCTCAAACATGACCTATTAGTGTATCCCCAAAATATCAATTTGCAACTTCTACATCATTAAGATTTGAATATGGACCATGTATCAGAGTAGAAACCCTTGATTTCCTTACTTATCTTAATCTAAAGTAAACCCATCTTAGTTGAGAAACATTGTTTATGACCATAGATTACTCTTTTTGGTAGCTATTAGAACCGCATTACAATAGCTACATATGTTACCGAATGTTCAAATACATGTCTTGATTGAAGCATGCATATTTATTTTAAGATTCGCTTGGGAACTGGCATCAGACAAGAACAAGAGAAAACAAATTGATTGAAAGTTGGTGATTGTCTATAACAGGAGCGTCTTTGTAAAAAACAGAATGAACAAGGAATGTTAATTATATGTTTCTTTAAGTGTAAACAATGTGGGTTTTGAATTATACATCTGAACATAATTGTTTTCGAGAATGAGGCAAACATATATACCTGAGTGGTTGATTGGTTTGTTTGGTTCTATCTAACAGATGGTCGGAAAAATGTACAAAAGTGAGTTGGAACTAGAATCTTACATTCGTTCAGATCTGTATGGGATTAGCGATGCTGCTAGGTATGTCATTTGTGTTCTTGAAATTATATGATGAAGGAATTGCATTCTTAAAATTACTTATCATCATCATAGAAATTAGTTATTATTAATATTAACTTTCTAACCTGTTTAAAATGGTGGCAAATTTTTATGCTAGGAAGCTTTTTATCATAGTGTTTCATGGATTCTATATTTTCAGTGTGCATAGCCACTAAATGGTTAAATCACTGAACTCATAGTTGCGCATAAGAATGTGTATGGTATAACACAACTCAAAGTTGTGCCTAACCCTCGGTAGTTGTGAATCACAGGTTGCTGACTGTGCTCAAACTATCATATTTTTAAAATGTTTGCAAACCAACACATTTGTTAAATGGTTTCTTGGAGTAGATTATATTAATAGTCTGTCATATGTGATAATCTATGGAGTTAAAATAAGGGCTAAATGATTTATTAGTATGGATTTATATCAGAAACAATATTTTCTAAGGATAATTCGAGTTTGCAAAAAACTTCAGTAAGATGAAGCATTCACATTATATAATTAAATACATATGCATACCACGTGTGCATGTATTAGAACACAAGTTGATGGCGCAGTTGGTGGCACAATAGATCTCAACCATTGGATTGCCTCCTGATTTGGGATCCAACGGTCAAGATCTGTTGCGTCACCAACCGTGTTTTATTTGGCGTCCATATAGCCATCCCATAAACATACACCCCCTTTTCCAATGTGAGGTCTAGTTTTAAGACGCCATGTTCCCTTAGACCGTGGATGATTAGTCAAAACTTCAAACCCCAATGACATAAATCTCTTTAATCACCTGAAGTGTGGGCTGCAAGATTGGTGCATATTCACTTAGTTGACAAGCAAAAGCGGACTTGGTTTTCTGGGTATTTAGAAATGTCAGTATATACACACACACAGATATATATATATATATATATATATATATATATATATATATATATATGTGTGTGTGTGTGTGTGTGTGTGTGTGTGTTTGTAAAGAAATCAAGGTTAGTTTTGCTTGCAGTTTCTATCTCTGTAATTTTGAATATTCAGTCTAATCCATAAATTTTAGATTTAGATTTCATTATTTATTTTTCATATTGTTACACATGTGTTTGTTTAATTTATTGAAATATATAATGTATAATTCTTCAAGTGAAAAATAAGACATAAAGAGACCCGCTGATTAATTATAAATATTTATTACACTAAAAATGCTTTTTTTAAATTTCTTTATAGTTATACCTAAGGTTTCAACTCTCGAATTTTGGAGAAAATCTCGGGCTGATATCTCGGTGGAAATAAAGGAGATCTAAAATTCTGATAACTATCAATTTGTCAAATCTTGGGTTTGGGAGAAAATGTAGGGCTGTTATCTCAAGTGAGATGAAAGAGATTCAAAACCTTGGTTGTACCATTTGTATATTATGTGATTTTGTATGTTTAGTAAGTTGGAATTTGAGATTTTGAACATTCATATACTTGAAAATCAATTTTTGTCGTTGAGTTTTCTGTAAAATTTAATATTTAATAGTATTTTTTCTTATTGAACCAGGAGTTTCAGTTTGGGTTCATTTCACTCCTTACTGGAGCCGAAACGACTATATTCTTGGTGTTTCTGTTGAAAACTCAAACCTTGAAATAAATTACCACAGCTTGTGCATGTATGTAAATTCAACATAGTTTCGAAATTTGAAATAAACTACTGCAGCTTGTGCATCTTTTTCTTTGCATCCCCATTAAGTCAAATTTACTAAAATTTAATTCGTTTTAATTCGTTTTACATAAATGCTTTTTTTGGTGTCACAATAAAACTTATATGCCTTGGTTATTGTTAGCTTATTGTGTACTAGTTTATTTTACTCCAGTTTCTGTATAGTATATTTTTGCATATCAACCATACTTATCAGTTTATAATTTGTGTCGTATTATTCTTGAGCCATCATCCGTCCTGTTTACACTTTGTTGCCTCCATATTTTATTACATAGTCGATTTCTTTTTTTCCTTTTTCCCAGTATAACCTGTACTCCTTAGTTACTATTAACTTGCTCTATGCATATCAATCCAGTTGTCAGTTTATAGTTCACGTCTTATTATTCTAGAGCCATTATCTATCCTGTTTATTCTTTGATGCCTGCGTATTCATTCATTGAAGCGAATATCTTTGTCCATTCATTTCAGAAACTTGTCTAACCCTAAAATCCGAGGAGCAGTCGTTTTTCATAGTCAAGGCCCTCAAATATTTGACTATAGCATACGTCTTAATCATACATGGGCATTTTCTGGCTTTCCTGATGTTAAATCTATCATGGATGTCAATGGTCCTTACCTGAATGACCTTGAACTGGGTTTCAATATAATACCTACCCTGCAATATGGGTATAGTGGATTCTTATCTGTAAGCATTTATTTCTTTGGTCTTTCTTAAATTTCTTGATATCTTATAATGATCTGTCACATATATCATCATTATTGCAGCTACAAAAAATTGTTGATTCATATATAATTTACGTCTCACATAATAAAAGAAAGAATGATTTTGATCTTGAGCATAAAGAGTACCTCTCAGTACGTTCAGCAGGATATCAAGTTCCTACCAACAATTCATGGATGGAATTCATTCCAGAGAATATTAGGATCACACCATTTCCTACAAGGGAATACACTGATGATGAATTTCAATCTATCGTTAAAGGAGTCATGGGTGTACTGTGAGTATATTCTCCATTCAGTTATTGTGCTATGAAATTATATATAGACATGCAAGTTGCTGCAGTTTGAACATTCCTGCTATGATGCATACAGTGAATAACTGGCATGCAGTTCTATTTGCATTGTGAAGTTTAATTATATCGAAAAAATGCGGCATAAATGGTTAAAAGCTTGTTTGTCCTGGATGTGTGTCTATTTTAATGAACGATTTGTCAATTTCAATATGAATTTCAAATTGTAAATCGTTATGTTTAAATTTTGGATCGAAATGGGTTTCAAATTACGAACCATTGGTTCAAATGGGGTCTTCAAGTTACAAAAATGTATTATTATTTTTTCTGACAAAAATACCCACAAACACACGATGGATAACATTACATTAGATATGATATAAGCTTAGGAAAAAAATTAAAAAGAAAATGAAAAAAGTTATATGTGATATATTTGATTTCAGCGCATGGAAATGAAAATCTTGCACATAGAGTTGCTCAGTTCTGTATAATTTAACTGAATAGTAGTATTCAAAACGTCACCAATATTTAAATAAAAAACAACAATAACCAAAAAAAAAAAAAAAAAAAGCTGCAAAAGCAACATACAAAAACCATAACATACCACTATTAATCAAGAGGTTACTGAAAGTTTTCTTTTCAATTTCAAGTAAATTGAACAATTCATTCTCCTATATTGATGCCAGAATTTCGATACTTTGTTAAATCGTAAAATTTCCGGAAGTTGCAAATCAGTTTGAATCTTAAATTGGAACTGTTATGAGTCATTTCAAATCACGATCTGGAATGCACGTTTTTTGTAAATAGTGGTTCTAATTGATTTATTGCGCAATTGTCAGATATCTACTAGGATTTCTCTATACAATATCTCGTCTCATCAGCTATCCTGTTTTTGAGAAGGTATGTATAATTCGCTTCAATCACGGCGATGCTCCTTTATATTAGGTTATTTGATCTTTTACTTTGATATTAATTATGTGACTTCATTTTTTTCAATATATCAGGAAAGCAAGATCAAAGAAGGCCTGCTCGTGATGGGACTGAAAAACAAGATATTTTATCTTTCTTGGTTTATAACTTATTCCATTCAGGTAACTCCTTTTCCTCATAATATTTTTTTTTCCTCAAAGGAAATAAACTGGCTTAAATGACTCAGTCTTAATACACTGTAATCTGTCTATGATACAAAATCTATTGCTATATCTTTTTTCAAACAAAGTTTAAGATTTTAAATTTGTAAAAATGAACCGACACAAATAGCTAGACCATTTGTCAACAACATTTTTGGAAAAGAGAGCCTATTTTGATTCATTTGTTACAACAAATACAATTTATATTCAACTTGATTTTGAAATCTTACAATGAAA
Organism: Allium sativum; assembly: GCA_030737875.1. Classification (NCBI taxonomy): domain Eukaryota; kingdom Viridiplantae; phylum Streptophyta; class Magnoliopsida; order Asparagales; family Amaryllidaceae; genus Allium; species Allium sativum. The sequence goes on along the minus strand of CM060927.1, from coordinate 154,132,954 downwards.
AAAAGAAGATTTTGAATTTATTTGAAATATTCTCATTTTGTACTTAATAAACATATTTCTGCAATATTTCATCCATGATTTTTGATTAAAAGAAAACCTTGTATGTACTTTTTTTTTTTTTTTTGTAAAGCTGGTAACTTTTCTACAATTTAATTCATTACACCATGCTATTATTTTTCAAACTTTAATTTCCATAACAAATGCACCTTGTTTTCTGTGCGTATTAATCCTTAAACTTTGTAGAAAAGAAGCTACAGTTTAGTTAAAGGAAATAAAAATTGTTTACTGAAAATGGTTCACATTTATATGAAGACTATAAGCAAATTATATTAGGATCACGAATGGCTACCATTTGCACTGTATTTATCTGTGTTTTTTGTACATGAAATTACAAGACAAGCACTTTCACACTGTTTGGAGTAAGGGGTGTCGGTCATAATAAAAAAAAACTTTTTAACTATTTAACCTTCAAGTTATTCAATATTAATCTTTGTCTCAGCATTATCCATTACCACTGTACTGGTGCTGGAATTCTCATCAGTCTTTTTTTGTGCAGTTCGCAGTTTCTTCTGCCATCATTACAGCATGCACTATGAGCACTATTTTCTTGTACAGCGATAAATCATTGGTGTTCACTTATTTCTTTACATTTGGTTTGAGTGCTGTGATGCTTTCTTTTTTAATATCAACATTTTTCTCAAGAGCAAAAACAGCTGTGGCAGTTGGCACCCTTTCCTTTTTAGGTGCATTCTTCCCTTACTACTCGGTCAATGAACCTGCAGTTTCAATGTTGGTATTCTTTTTCTATAGTGTGGAATTATTTACTATAAGTTTACACTTGATTATAGACTGCTGTTTGATATCTGTAAGCGATTTTCAAGTCTAAAATTCAACTGCTCAATTGTAAAACTATAATAATTTCTTGCTAAATTCTAATATATGATTCCAGATTAATACATTGGCACCTCCCAGTGTGTAGAAACTGGAAATATGGCAGTATTATTATTTAGTCTTTTTGATCAATATCAAGTTTTACAGTTCATTTTTTCTGTTTTGAGAACACACACACACACTTCACCTTTCTTACATTTTTTGCACTCAGGATATGGAAAATTTTGGCTTCTTTGCTATCACCCACTGCTTTTGCTCTTGGCACTATTAATTTTGCTGATTATGAACGTGCCCACGTCGGTGTTAGGTGGACAAATATATGGCAGGTAATCTATTGGTGTATTGTGCACTATATGTATTCATTTTTTATCGATCAAATCTTACCGTGACAAATTTTGTAGGCATCATCTGGAGTTAATTTTTTGGTTTGCCTACTGATGATGATGTTTGATACAATTTTGTATTGCACTATTGGGCTATATTTCGATAAGGTGATTATTTTTTGTTTGTATCATCTGTTAATATTTGAAGAAATCTTGTTTTCTAGATGATTTGTATATTTGTTTTCGAGTACATAATTATACATGATTCATAAGAAACATGAATTATTTTTCCAGGTCTACACGGTATATTATGAATGTTTGATGTCTATAAAGTTATTGTCGGTCGTTATATGTTCATAGAGTGTTGGTTGATCAGTCATTAGTCATGAAATTCAATCATGTTGGCATGTGTTTCTTTAAGCTGTACCTCTAAGTAGGTTAAATTTGGGCTATAACGTTTGGCTTAAACCTGTATAATATTCCTATAAAATGAATCATCTATGAACCAATTCTGATTTACGTTACTGGTATATGTGATACTTGCACAATTGCTTTACATGATGCACTGTTATTCAGTTTGTAATGAGTAGTTAGATTTTGTATCTTGTCTACATGCGGTATCGTTTGAAATGGACAAATCATGCTATGTACAAACAACATATATGTCCAAAATGATTGATGGCATTCAATACTTTAAGTTAGTTTTCATTTATCATAGTTTTCACCGGTTCCAATTTAAAATACGTTCTTTTTCCCTTATTACACCGTCCCATTCTGTGAAATCAATAAAATCTTCTCACACTTCCAACAGCTAATGATTATCTTTATTTTGATAATGTTTTTTATAAAGATATATTTTAGTTCTTATTATTGATTAATTTGGTTACCTCTTAGGTTCTCCACCGTAACACAGGGTTCTGTTATCCTTCAAATTTCTTGTCTATGAAGTTTTTCTTTGGAAGAAAATATTTGACCGAAGAAGATATTTATACCGAGATAACAGAAAGCAGCGAGAAAACTTCACTTAAACCTGCATTTGAAGCCATAAGCTTTGATATGAAGCAGAAAGAACTTGATGGACGGTATGTATTTGGTAATAAATAGGAAGCTGTTATATTATACAGCTAATCTAATAGTTTTTCTCCTTTCTTTCAGATGTATTCAGATCAGGAACCTATGCAAGGTTTTTATGTCCAAGAAAGGAAAATGTGCTGCAGTGAACTCTCTGGATCTCACACTTTATGAAAATCAGATTCTTGCACTTTTGGGTATGGTTTTGTGCACCTCTTATTTTTTTTTTCCAGCACGTTTATTGCATGCTTATTGCTGAATTTTTCCACGCACGTATTGAATGTCATGTAGCCGTCTTTATTTATTTTTTATTATTATTGCCAGATAAATGCTTCTTAAAAAAACCACCTAACAAATAAAGTAAAGTTATCAGTGACTATTTCACATATTGTAGAAAGTAGAAACTTAGTATTAGGAAGTACAATTTTTATTGCAAAACCCCAGATGACCTGTAATTACCGAATTTCAATCTCTCTTGATATAACACAGTTTGTTGGTAGTCAGAAAGGCTAAAATATAAATGATACATGATGCATGTCAGTTGCCAAGCGTTAAACATATAAAGGTATTATAAAATTTTTGTGAAGAGTAGTTGCGGCATTGGCATGTGTGGTGTTGGATAGTGAAAAATATCTCATCTTGAGGACATTTAGATTTGAACTTATAATTGTTTATCTTGTGTAAAGAACATGTTCAGTTAAAGCTTGAAATACCTAAAATGTGACTGAAAAACGACTGGTATTTATATTACAATGGCTTTATTATTTTGTATTTTTTTTTAGTATTGGCTTTCTAGGGTGGTTGATTTTGGTGGTTTTCTTGTCTAATATGAGCTAGAAGAGTTTTTCTTTTTCTTTTGGGCATCGATCTATTCTGAATTTTACTGTTACGAATGTGTCTACTGAGCATGTGAGATTATTTGACATATTAATAGGATATTAAATATAACCTCCGTTACTTATGTAATTTTTTAAGAAGCTCTCCAATGGACCTCTAGGAGGTCTGGAGGACTGACCAACTCCAATATGATATTAAATTGTGCCTGTTCGCTTCAACTCAGGACACCTATAACCCATAGGGTACTGTTTTTTGTGAGAAATGCGCTCAGCTCAGGGCTTGTGTCTAATACAAGACATAGACACTCCTTTTACATTGCAAATCTACGGACTTTCTCATGAATCTTACTTCTATAAGTTTGAAATTTACACCAAATTTTATCAAAATATTTATCAACTCAATCAATCTTTCCATTGTAAATGATGGAGCTAGTTAAAGCAAAGAGAATAAAATTAACAAAGTAAACATTTAGGGTTAAATATGATATTTCAGTTAGTAAAGAAGGCTATGTCAAAAAAAAACCTTAAATTATATGTACCTTTCTTATATGAGAATTATTATCAAATGAGTTGACTTTTAAAATTCATACATTCCTACGTGTTATAAAACCATTGTCAATTTTCATACTATCAAATCAAGTTGATTTCCAACGTTCCATTTTAACTGGGGAAAAGTGTAGGACCCATGCATGACGCGTCGGACGCCAACGCGGATGTTAACTTCCCTGTTTTGTTTGCAAACAGTACCCAAGTGTTTTCCCCCATAAAATAGTCAATCCTTGCCTGAATCACCTTCGGTAAGTTTTAAGTTTCAGTATTGAACATCAAAATCCCTCCCCTTTCTCAGCCCAAGGAAAAATCTGACTGAAATCGCTAATTCAGTTAAAAGAAAACAGCCAACTTTTGAACTTAAAAAAGGAATCTAACATAAAAAACAAACAAATTCATGAAGAACATGAATATTGAAATAAAATGAAAAGAAAAATGTGGCAATTTGACCTTACCTGCTAGTGCTGTACTGTGAATTGTGTGTGCTCTATGGTGACATGCATATTAGTTCTTTTATTGCTCTTTCTATCTTAGATTGCTTGTTGTCTGTTGGATCGGATACAAATATTTAATGGAAGCTGCTTATAGAATCTGTTATTTCATTTATATTTTGCATCAAGAAAAATCACCATATCAGAAAAAAAATTCTATTGCTAGTGAAGCTTAGGTTAGAGAGGAACTTGGTTTGCAAAGAAGAATGGTATTCAAATGTTGTAAGAGTCATTCTAGCTATATAAGAAGTCCTTGATGATGATTATGTTATGATTGGGAATAATAAGTTCAGTTGATTGCTACAATGTTTTTTTTTTCTTTTTTCACCCACATTCCTGGAAACCTGTATGTTTTCCCATTCTGAAATTCTTTGGCCAATCTAGCAGTAGAGACTCAAGCTATGCTGATGCGACACTATTATATCCAGAGAAGGAAATGAGTGCTATATCAAAGAGGAAGGAAGTTAAATTGTTGTGGCATTGATAATCAGGCTATCTAAGAAGGCTGTAAAAGATTCAAAATGGACTCAACTAAAAAAAAAAAAAAAAAAATCTTTGGCATGAAAAGACGTATTACTTGGAGTTAATCCTAATGCATAAATTGATCAATCTAACAAGAAGAGGAATTTGAATCTATTGAACCAGAAGTAGCTATTGGAGGAAAGAGATTTTACTAGAGAAAGTGTATATTAAAATCATGGTATAAGTTACCTTCGGATACACTGATATTTTGGTCGTACTGGATCAGTGCCTGTCAATATAGTCAGGAACCGGCTTAGAATTTCAGTTTTGGACTGTACGATAAAAAACATATTTTTTTGTAAGAAAAAACCATATTTTTTCAACAACGAATCAAAGCAAATGAAATAGCCAAGCATACGGAGAATCAAGGAGAAAAACCGCAAATTGCAAAAGAATTCAAAGGTTGCCTAGATACCTCGGATAAATCAAAGCTATCCTTCATCTATTCATTCTCGGTTTTGATTTCAAATGGTGCATTTGTTCTCTCTTCTTTTCCGTTGCTTGCTTTGCACTGTCGACAACCTTTTATATGTCGACACGAGGAGAAAGTGAAGAGCGGCTGTATAATTTTAGGAGGGGGAAAGTGGATCAGGTTTCAAAATTTTAGGTTTAGATGGGCAGAGCTTGGTTGTTAATTAAGTTGACTATGCTGTTATTTTAAAGGTGGTGGACTGTTTTTTATTTATTTTAGGTTTAGATGGGCAGAGCTTGTTTGTGGTGTATAATTTTAGGCGCGCACCATGGCGCGACGTTTGCGCCATTTCTGCTTGCGGCGCGTCACACTTGAAAAGGCGCGCCAAATGACACAAATGGCGAGCGGCGCAGAAATGGCGCACGGAGCAAAAGGGCACGCCTTTTTTTTTTTTTTTTTTTTTTTTCATTTTTCATTTCAAACTGCAATAACTACCCTACTACGAATACTCTTACCATCACTACTACTATTACTATTATTATCATAATAACATGAAATGTGAATAACTCTGTTAATTTTTATTCTTTCAATTATATAGGAACATAATCACATCATTATAATTTCCTATTCAATTATCATCAACGAGTTAATAACCTTACAATTATGTAATTGACTGACTTTAGCATGCCGACATTTAGAATTGACATATGTTTTATTATCCAACGTAGTTTAGATTCATTTTAATATTGCCAGAAATATATAATGTAATGTATAAAAGATCATATAATATTGTCTTACATAGATGCAAAAGCAAATGAATGAGACCGAAAACCCGTGAACAATAATTTAAGAGAAGTAACTTTGGAGGAAGAGAAAACATTTTTAGAAAATTAACATTCATTTAGCTCAGAAACACAGCCTTGAGTAGATTATTTTTTGCATGTGTGAATATGTCTAATATCTTTGTACGATTTGTCTGTAACATAAAAATATTTCATGATTCGGTATTTGTTAAATACAATTGAGCATTAAGTTTATCAGATTCAGATTTCTAGTTTATCAGTAATGCGTATTATTATTTTGGATTTGAAAACTATTGTGCTTGAAATTTTATGCTTTATGTTTTTTTTTGTAAAATGCATAAAAAAATTTATTCCATGTGTTTTAGAGAAAAATATTGAATCTTTTTGTTAAAGTATTAAATTTATTTTAAAAATTAAACGTGCACAGTAAATTAAAAGGCACGCGCCATTCGCCGCGCCATGCGCCAAGGCTCTAGAGAGAGTTTTGCGTCTTTTTGCGCCGTGCGCCATTAATAACACTGCTATGAACCCCAATTCTACCTTCATCAATCAACACATCATCAGCAAAAAAGCATACATCAAGAAATCTTACCTTGTATACCCTTCGTAACTTCATCAATCACTAAAACAAAGATTTGGAAAAGTCACTAGTTTCGCCATCGCATGCTTTAACACTAGTCACAACCTCACGTATCCTTGATAATGGTGATATACTTTGTTGGGACCCTCTTTCTTTCCAACGTCCGCCACATAACCTTCATCGAAACTCTGTCATAAGCTTTTTTCAAATCAACAAATACCACATGTAGATCTTTTTTTGCTTCCTAAATCTATCCATAAGTTATCTTACCAAAAAAAAATCACCTCTGTTGTTGAGTTTCCAGGCATGAAACCAAATTGTTTTTTTGAAACACTTGTCAACCTCCTCAATCGATGTTAGACTACTTTCTCACAAAGCTTCGTTGTATGACTCATAAGCTACTACAAAACTAACAAAATACCCCTTACTCATACCCTTACCCATGCTCATACCCATACATCAGCCCAACTTCTTGACAATTTATTTACCTCGTTTCATTACTAGGGCGAGCCATCACAAATATAGTGAAACTATGATTCCTTTTCCATCAAATTGAGTTAAAGTGCTTGCGATGGGGTTTTCAATGGAGAAATTGTTGTTGGTCAAGCAAGTGTAAACCAAGGTTCAAGAACTCGGTTTCGGTCGTTTGAAAATTTGTCAATTTCGGTTGATTTCGTAAATTTCATTAGTTTCGGTTTCGGTCCAAATTTCGATTTTTAATATTTTGGTATGAACTTAGTAGTGATAACTGAAAACCACAAGCCCACAATTCTTTCAAAAGCGGGCCAGCTAGCACACAATACAGAAATTCCAAAAAAAAAAAAAAACGCTGCTTCAACTAAAATATCCCCACCTAATTTCCTAACTTCTTACCGCATCACACGGCAGAGTTCTTTCGAATTCGAATCGATTCCTTCAAAATCGCTGCTGCTCCTCGAAACCAAAAAAAACAAAACAAAAAAACGCGCTGCTTCAATTGATTCGATTCTCTCGAAATCGATACTTCAGCTTGCGCGAAAGCATGAAGGAGGACAAATTTAGTAACTCACCAAGATTTGTTGCTGAATATATAATCGATGCTCCTGGAGTATTCGATTTGTATCGGATTCGTTGCGGAAGTTTAAATTCAAGGTTGCGCATGAAGAGATTCAATTTTTTATATTTGTTTTCTATGCCCTAAAACGAAACCGGTTTTGAAGGACGATTTCAGACCGCTACCCACCGAAACCGATCCGGTAACCCCGAAATCTCGGGGTGCCGGACGAGTTCTTGAGCCATGGTGTAAACAATGAAAAACTAAATGTAAGCTTCCTATGATATTGGCATCAAAAACAGTTCTCCTCCTGAATTTTGTTTCGATAAATGCCCAAGTTAGTCCGAAATGGTCAAGATTTCAATCAGATTTTTTTACCATAACATTTATGTATGTGTGTACACATAAATGTATAGGCATGCATACATTTAAACATATCTGGATCTAGGCATATGCATATATATACGTATACATGTGTATGTATATACACACGCGCGTGTGCGTATGTGTGCGCGTGTGCTTGTGTGATATATGGGGATATAGAATCTGCTTTTCTCTACATCATTTATACATACACGCAATTTGTGTGTATGTTGTATGTTTGAAGATGATATGCATGACTAGAACATACAAAAGTTGACTCGTTTTGAACTCATAAATATTAATTGGAAGGTTCTTTTGATGGAGATCTTTTACTGTTATTTGTTTGATTATAATTTACAATAACAAAGCACTGATTTGTTATTGAATGTAATTTTACATGGTTACTTGTCAAGTAGGTCTCTATTGCACCAGCATTGATACTAGACTTGAAGGTAGGTACAATATGTTGAACCATTTTGTTCTGAAGATCTTCATTTGCTATTGTAGGACACAATGGCGCAGGTAAAAGCACAACTATTTCAATGCTTAGTGGTCTTCTTTCTCCTACTTCTGGCGATGCATTGGTTTTCGGCAAGAACATTCTTACTGATATGGTAAATCATTGTGTCTTTAGTCTTTTACAGTACTTGTTTATTTTTGCTTGTCCATTCTACATTTTAAGAGCATCTCCAACAATGGTTGGGTGAGTTCATTCAATTCTCCAACCTTTTGTGTGGAAATATATCCAACAGCGAACTCCATCTTAAACAAACTTATAAATTAAAGGACATTTTTTTTAAATTAGGCTCGTGGAAGTAACTTTTATTAAAAATAAGTTTGTTTCAGAACTTATTATGAAACTAGGCCTATTTTGAGCTGATGAGAAATATGCGCATTCTAAAAACGCGCATGAACAAGATTTGTTCATGCACATTTTTGGAATGAACAGGTTAAAAAAAATTCACATCCATAAACGCGCATGAACAATTATGTTCATGCGCAAATTATGTTTTGACTTCCAAGACAACAGCTAGTCTCAATTTTGCGCATTGCAACGTATATATCCAACATCGTCGTGAAATATATCATTTTACATTACAAATATCCAACGTCGTTGTCGTGATATATCCAAATCGCACATATATGGAACAATAACATTTTCTTACATTCAACGTCGTCGTGAAATCAAAATACATTACAAACTAGACGATTCCTTAATACATCATTAAATACGATACAATGAAACATAAGTATTACTAGAGAATATGTCTGAATAGAAATATGGAAATTTAGATATCACACAAAATAAAACAACTCGATAGACTTAACCATGACCAGTGAGTGCTTGAATTTGAACTGCGTTCCCTTAATTCTTGCACAAGTCTTCCTAAATGTCCATTTCCACCTGCATTTCATGGACATATTGAAGACCATAGGCCTGTCAACGTATGCTTTAGGATGCGGATAGTGCCATATCCGCATCCGCATCCGAAATTATTATCGAATATCCACATCTGCGGATATGGATGGATAGCGGACAATTATTTGATCCGCCAATGATTGGTAAATTATTGTATATAAATGAAAATTTTAGTTTAACATAATGTTTTTCAATCCAATTGACTACTAAAGTGCTTAAAATAAACAAATATGATGATAATAAATAATTTTGAGAAATTGACATGCATTAGCTTGTATAATATAGACTTTCGACTGAATAAAATCATAAACGAGCATATTTCATTATGCTAAAATATACATAGTTTAAACCATGATCATGAAAAAAGCAGATGGATAATTTTCGGATGCAGATGTGCCTATATCTGCATCCATATCCGTTTTTCCTGATATCAGATATTTATCCGCTTTTCGGATACAATTGCGGACGGATTTCAGTTTTTTAAGGTATCCATTGACAGCCTTAGAAGACCACTAGCTCACATGGAAGGTTTAATCCATTTAAAATAATTACAACATTGAACTTCCTTCGGGTCCATCTTGTGTTCGCTGTATGAACCGCAACCATAAAATCTTCGTCATACATTTGGTTAAGTTTTGCCAACAACGACCACACATATCCATAATGACATTCTGAATACGTGCCGGTTGATATAACGTAGGAACATAGTGTAGACGCTCAAGCATAATCCCATTATAGAAGATTTGTTGACCTGGTTTTTGTTCCTCTAAAACTGCATGTAAATGAGCATTTAGTGTTGCTTCAGATTGTATTGCGTATGGTATTAGATCGAATTGTGTCTTCGGAACATAATCACCGCGTCTTTGTGACTGTCAACATCAATGCATCGTTTCGCTTCAAAGTCATCGCAATGCTTCATCAAAGTTTCATTGTCAATTTTCCAATTTTCCATCTCTTAGTACATAAAAAAAGCGTAAAAACCCATGAGATGAACTATAGATCAAGGTTGTTAAAATGAGAGTCAAATCGTAGATTGTAAAGATTAAATTTCAAATTGAAACAGGATTCAAATTGAAAATATTGGATTTAAAAAATAGGGGCACTCAGAGTTTAGGTTAATACAATAAACTCCAGGTCAGTCATGTGGTGTGAGAACTAAAACAGTTATTAGCTTGATTTAAAAATTAGGTAAATCAAGGGACCGCGCCGTATAACACGGAACGGGTTTTAACCCCAAGAATACCAGTGCATAAATAAACAACGCGATGCTAAATAAAGAACAATGAAGCTATTATAAGACTCAGGTCCCATTACACAATGCAACGCAAGCCGGAGGATAGAGTTTTATCTTATAATAGCCAAATAATGCTTGATACGCGAAATTTAATCTTTTATTATTATTATAAGTGAAGAAATCAACTTTAAATATGTATCAATCATAGGCGGCATGAGCGCCTCATCTCACTATGTCGCCATATATAGGATTACAACTAAAACCGAAATGTCGTATTGGAAGTTGGATTTCCATCTATGAACCAAGGCAAGGGATCGTCCTTACCGCTTCGAGACAATCTAGCCCATGTCTCAGTACCCAGACACAGGTGGACCCTTGAATCATCAGGTCCGGTCCACACGAAGTGGATTAAAATGCCTGAACAATGCGTTTCCCCGCCCTATGGGGCGTAAACTGGTCATATGCCGACCAAACCATTGACACCATAGTGACTGATATATCCGAAGCGCCTCACATTCCAACAACCACATGAGTCAAACTTGTCAGGGCTTGTAAAACCACCGACACCACTCCTAACTAGAAGGAAACACATGTCCTTCCTGAGGTCCTCTCCCGTTTCTTGTTCACATCGGGGTGTGAGGCTCGCGAATTAACGCTACACAAAGCTATGCTATATTAAAGCCGTGCTTTGATCATCAACCACAAAGCTTTGCTTTTCAACAAAAGCCTTGATCACTGCATCTCAGCATGTCACACAGGCAATTCACGTCATGCGACTGATGTCTATCAATCACACAAAATGAAATCCAATGTTAGACACACATCCATTTACAAGTTCGTTCTGGGTCTGAACGAAACCGGAGACACCTTATTCCTCGTCCCATATGTCCAATACAGGAGAGAGACCCTCGCATATCCATCGATCTCCAAGTACGTCTGGACGATCACCACTTATTACCTCGTCTTGGGTGTACAACCCAATCAAGACATCAGTAATCATCCAAACGATGTGAAGACCTCCGGTCTTCAACCACCGTCTTCATCCTCGACTTATCGTCGAATCAGTCATTCAGAATGGGTATAAACCCGGCCTTTCCGAACAACTCACATATATAATAAACAAGTGCTATAATAACACAACATACGTCTCATTCCAATCCAGAATATTCTTTATTCAAATATTCACATTCTTAGGGAAAGATTCCCATTAATTTTATCGAAGATAAACTCTTTAAAATTTATTCTTTATTCTCCTTTGAATATCATTTCAAACCATATTAAGGTTTTCCAAACTAGTCGGGATTAGCGCACCTTACCGAAGTAATCGTTGATTTCATTTTCCAATCCCAACCTATTCATCCCATGGAGCAAAACTGGTAATACTCCATATCTAACACCACGATGTTATCAGTAAATATTAATTACCATTTCACGTTCAAATCTAATTAAAAATTTAGCTATCGACTGGAGTAAAATTGATGGTACTCCATTTTCGATCAATTTCTTGAATTGATAATTTTAATTATCACGTTCACTTTTCAATCTAATCAAAGATTCATTAAAACTCCATTTAGTTTTAACCTTCCCAAAAATCAATATTAATGATTATTCAAAGCTAAGAAATTAATCTTATCTTTAACTGGGTTACAGAGCCGATGTCATTTAAAACACGGTTCACGATAAACCCAAAATCACATTCTATTCCATCAGTCTCTAACCGTAAATTAGTAAGAGAACAATTCCCTAAATATTAACCTCGAAGGCTGAAACCAACATCAGATCAATACCCAGCAAACCATTCAACTTAGTTAACCTCCAGTTAGTTTCTAATTTTCTTAACTCAGTTGGGTTGAAGAATAGTATTATTAAAGATATCATACACGACAAACCCAAAATCTCATTCCATTGTTAATTGGGTTAAAGAACAAGTGTTATTTAAAACTAGGGCTGTCAATGGATACCCGAAAAATCCGAAATCCGTCCGCATCCGTATCCGAAAAGCGGATAAATATCCGATATCCGGAAAAGCGGATGCGGATGCGGATATAGCCATATCCGCATCCGAAAATTATCCGTCCGCTATTTTTCCCGATTATAGCTTAAATTATATGTATTTTAACATAATTAAATATACTAATTTATTAATTTGCAAAATTAAAAGTCTACTAAGCGCATGTTAATTGCTCAAAATTATATATTATCATCATATTTATTTATTTTCAGCACTTTAGTAATCAATTAGGTTGAAAAGCTTAATATTAAGCTAAAAAATTTCATTTATATTCATTGATTTATCGATCGTTGGCGGAGCGGATAATTATCCGATATCCGTCCGTATCCGCGGATGCGGATATCCGATATCCGAAAATGGTTTCGGATGCGGATACGGATATGGCACTATCCGTATCCGAAAGTATCCGTTGACAGCCCTATTTAAAACGCCGTTCACGATAAACCCAAAAATCCAATTTGATATTAAATACAAGGCTCTGAATAGAGAATATATCGGCTTATATTCGATATCAAATTCTGAAATCAACGAATATCGTATTGGAATAACGATATCTATATCTTCCAAATTCCTCCACAATGTTCGTTTAATCACGGAATCCAATTTCGAAATATTCCGAAGATAATTTCGATTCAAATCCATTCCAATTCATATATTGGAAATTCCGGCTATTTTTAAAACCATTTCAAATCCAATTTATTTAAAAAAATATTGGATTATAATTCTAGTTCGTATCTAGTTCATTTCGATAAAAATATATTTTTATCTTTTCAAATATGGAATTTTCATCCCAGTTCTTTCCAAATCATTTATTATGATTTTACACAAATTATTAATATTTTTAATAATTTTATCAAGGCCCGTACAGTCGATTTCCATAAACGGTCATCGAACTGCACTTACAACGATGTTTTCCAAATTTGATTTGGACATAATTCCAAATTCAACCGTTAGATTTCAAATTCCTAATATTCGCTGGAAAGCTCTTTTCGATACGAACCCAACGTTCCTAGTTTCAGGAGAATCCGACGGTCGGATCTCCCGTAACGTCAATTCGAAGTCAATGGTCGAAATTCGCGAACGCTGCGCAGCGCGTTCTATTTAGGCCATTAAATATATATAATATATATATTATATATATTTCGTCGTTTTCCATTCAAAACGTATTTTCTAATTCGTTTTGAAAACGATTTCAACTTCATATTCAATTTTAAATCAAAACTGAATATTCCATATTATTAACATATAAATGATAATTTTTTCAAACATCAGATTTTGAAATCACTTCATTTTCTATATTAATTATAAAAATGAATAAAATCGATATAAATATCGTTCATGTTAAAATGACGTTAATATAATCAACACGGCTTTATATATTTAAATATATTCGTGTCCATTCCAAATCGGACATCAAAATCTGATTTTGATTCTTTTCTGAGTATTATTTTAAAATATTCGTTATTTTTAAAATATTCGTTCTTTCTGAACTGGAATCAGACACAGTCAATTACCATATAATATTGATTATATGGATTTCATACAATACATGTATACAACAACAACGATAAACAATCAACCATCATCCAGAGTGCGTTCTACTGCATAAGCATTAAATATAAATATTTAACGCTTACAACAGCCTGTCAACCCATCGATCGACGTACAACTAAACAATTGGGATTAATGTACGTCAAATATCATCCCAACACCCGTGTGGGATTTCAACCAACAAATATTGAATATTATTTGTGCAGTTGGGCGATGTGTAAAATATATCATCCCAATCCATATCGTCTGATTTGTAAATGAATATTTATTTTATTCATACCAACGTTAAAAATTATATTTTAAACGATAAAATATTTTATTCAACATATGAATTTTTATTCAGTTCATTTATACAATAAAAATGATATTTTTATTGTTCTAACATATTTTAGAAAATTTTGGCGGCATAACGGCGTGATATTAGAACCGGGATAAGGTCTCGCCTTATCCCTCGCCCAATAACGGCTCACGCCATACACAAACCAAATCATATCAATTCATTTCACATTCAAACCAATCCAAACAAATAAATCAACCAAACCATCAAACCAAACAATCAAACAAGTCGTCCATAGTTTGTGGGCGACGGGGAGCAGTTTATATATGCAGTTAAAAATAAATAGCTGTATAAAAAATTTCAGTGAGGAGTTCTCACCTTTGGGTTCCACTCCGTCATTCTTTAATTCTGAACGGTTCAGATTTGGATTTGTTTTTCACCAGTTCCATCGCAATTCTTTTCACGCTGTTCATAGTAAAAATCACATTTTTATTTCAAATCTATATATGTAAATATCGAATTTTTATTTCGAAGTTATATATATATAAATCTAATTTTTCTTCTTATACCGCTACTTTATAAATAAAAATCATCTTTTTATTTCGATACATATACAAAAATTATATTTTTTTATGTTAAAAATCATATCTTTCTTATCATAAAAATATAGTCTTTTCCTTTATAAAGATATAATCTTTTCTATTCAACATATGAATATTCTATTCAGTTCATTTATACAATAAAAATGATATTTTTATTGTTCTAACATATTTTAGAAAATTTTGGCGGCATAACGACATGATATTAGAACCGGGATAAGGTCTCGCTTTATCCCTCGCCCAAAACGGCTCGCACCATACACAAACCAAATCATATCAATTCATTTCACATCCAAACCAATCCAAACAAATAAATCAACCAAACCATCAAACCAAACAATCAAACAAGTCGTCCATGGTTTGTGGGCGATGGGGAGCAGTTTATATATGCAGTTAAAAATAAATAACTGTATAAAAAATTTCAGTGAGGAGTTCTCACCTTTGGGTTCCACTCCATCATTCTTTAATTCTGAACGATTCAGATTTGGATTTGTTTTCCACCAGTTCCATCGCAATTCTTTTCATGCTGTTCATAGTAAAAATCACATTTTTATTTCAAATCTATATATGTAAATATCGAATTTTTATTTCGAAGATATATATATATATATATCTAATTTTTCTTCTTATACCGCTACTTTATAAATAAAAATCCTCTTTTTATTTCGATACATATACAAAAATTATATTTTTCTTATGTTGAAAATCATATCTTTCTTATCATAAAAATATAGTATTTTCCTTTATAAAGATATAATCTTTTCTATGGTACAAATATAATAATTTCTTATTAAAAATCCGACCTTTTTACTTATAAAAATCCGACCTTTCTGTAAATAAAAATCACTTCTTTTTAAATCGTTATGCATAATAAAAATCAAATCTTTTTAGATCGTTATTCACAGTAAAAATCAAATCTTTTTATTAACACAAAGATCTAATTTTTATTTGAATCCATGCTTTATGAAAAAAAAACAATCGGTTAAAACAATGCTTTAACATAAAAAAAAGTAAAAAGGGTTCACTGTTTTTCAGAGGGGGTGGAGCTCGCGTGGCGCAGGGCCTGTCAGAGGTGGTGGGTGGTGCGTGGTGGCGGCGGATGGTGGGTGGTGGACCACAGATGGTCGGAGGCGGTCGATTTGGGTGGTGGGGCTATGAGTTTCGGGTTTTCAGATGGGGAACGGAGAGGAGGGAGAAGGACGTGCGAAAGCAAAGGGAGGGGGTCCGGCGGCCTGGCGTCGATGGTGGGGTTCCGCCTGACGCGGCGGTGCGAGGAGGTGGGGTGGCGACGGGAAGGACATTTTTGATTTGGGGGAAAGAGGGAATTTCTGTTCAAAGAAAATAACGGGGAGGGGGGGGGTATATGTAAAGGGTTTTATATTAAATTATTATTATTATTCTCCTTTAATTCTCATTAAAGTTGACTTTCCATTCGAACTCCAAATCGAACCCAACGACTGTCGCCCCTAGCTAATTACCCCCATTCCGAACTCAATGAGATATTTTTCGTAACCCAAATCGGCTGTTACGATCAGTTTTCGTTTAAATCAACATTTAAATCATTATATTGAATTTTAAATGTACATTTCAATTTACTGGGGTCACATACGGGTCCCAAAAATTACAGAAAAAATATTTCTAGCTTCGTACTGATGATACGGTCCTAACAAAACTAATTTCGTCTAATTTGAAGATCGTTTGAAAAATGGTCATTTTCTGGTCGATTCAAATTGACTGAAACTGTCAAAACACGTTTTCTTTCGCCACACTCACATATTGATCACAAAAATTATGAATTTTGAAACCTAGCAATAACTTGACATCCCGGATCCAACAAAAGTGGTTTCGTCGGAAACGGCGATCGTTTGCAAGACGGCTATTTTTAAGGGCCATTATATATATTAAAATATATATAAATTCCACATCGACTTTTCTGAATGTTAAATTGGACATAACTTTCAAATCTTAAAGTGAAATCTCAGTTTCTTACATCCGTTAGAAAGATATTATCAAACAGGTTCAAATATTTCTTGTTTCGTCCAATTCTGACTTATAATGAATTCTGTATATTTATTTGAAATTTGAAATCGAATTTTCAAACTACCGATTTCAGGCTCGTTTTATAATTATAATAAAATTATTCGTTTTAACTTCGTCGAAAATAATTTTTTCGTCGTTATTATTTAAAATAATTCATTTTAAATTTTCAAACTCCGTTTAAATAACCAAAATAAATTTTTTAAATTGGTTCTGATTTTCCGGGTTGTTACATTTGTTTTCGATTGAATGAAAAGAATTCCACATGCATTAATAGAAGGCTGGCCTACTCATCGTCATCGATTTTGTGTCAGGCATATTAAAGCCAATTTCAAAAAAAGCTAGATTTGGATTTGATGTTCTTTAAAACTCGGTACATGCTTTCGGCTATTGTCTTAGAAACAGTGAAATATAACGACTTTCGAAAGTGAATAAAGATGGTTTGTCCAACAGTCGATGCGTGGTCAAAAAAAGTTTAAAAGACCATGAAGAAAGTTAGACATTATGTCGAGATGGTGGCATGAGATTTAACATGATGATGAGCAATGTGACAGAAAGCTTCAACGGTGTTTAAAATTTAACCTTGAGATCATTGGTTGTACGAACTTTTTATCGTGTAAATCGTTAATTCTACAAGCATCGTACTCAAGCGACACGTTTGACGCCTAAGTGGGAGCAGTTGCAAAGGCACATATGGAAGAATCAAGACATGAACATTGAACACTATAGCTATACAGAGTGGCAAGTAAAAGATTCACATATGCTTGGCTACACGATAATGTTGGAGACACCGAAGTTCGGTGTTCATGTAGTATGCCAACATTGGAACATTTTCCTTATTCACATGTTTTAGCTGCTTGTTCGCGGGGTCCAGAGGTGCTAATAGAGCACATGCGGATTTTATTTTACCATGGTATACAACTGTAAATTATACTGCTTTGTATTTTTCTACGTTTCATCCTGTTTCAGATAATCGTTACTGGGCAACCTACGAAGGTTCTAACAGAAAACCACCACCGATGTGTAGAAACTCAAGACGATTACGATTCACAAGAATCAAAGGGGGGCAATGGATCAAACAAATATCAGTTGACAAGATAGGTGTAGTAAATGTGACATTTTTGGTCATAAAAGAAGGTCTTGTACTCAATGAACGTTCTTATATAATGTTTTTTTTTTTTTTTTTTTTGGTTGTTTAATGAACTTGGTTGATATAATGAACTAGTAGCTTGAATTTTTTTTATGTAATGAACTTGAAATACCTCATGCTTATGCACTTTGATGTTTTGAACGTTTGTAACGAACTTGTTGTCATTTGGTTGTGATGAGTTGAGGATGAGATTGAGGGAGGAAGTTGCTCACTGGTTTTCAAGTACAGAAAAATATGTCAGCGCATTCTATTTGATGCGCATGAAGTAAAATTCTTCATGCGCATTCCAAGAATGCGCTTGAAGTAAAATACTCATGCGCATAAATGGAATGCACATGAGTATTTTTCTCTGTCTGAAAACCAGTGAGTTGCTTCCTCCCTGAGTCTCATTCTCAACTCATCAAAACCAACTTAAACATATTTCAGATATTCAAATATACAATTACATGACAAACACATAGTTTATGACATTCAAAACATACTTGAACACATTTTAAATGTTCTTACAAAAAAAAAAAAAAAAAAAAAAAAAAACATAAGTTATTTCAAGTTCATTACATGAAATATTTCAAACTACTAGTCCATTACCTAAGTGTAAGCTCTTCCAAAGCATTACAAACACCCTAGTTATATATTTAAGTCTTCAAAGTTCTAGCGGTGTGTCCCTGTTAGTATTCCTCCTCCTTTCTTCGTTATCTGCGGTGGTTGCAATGATGGAAGTTCTTGAGATTCCGGTGGTGGTTGCGATGGACATTGAAAAATATCCTCTTGTATTGCACTCGGCGAGCCTTCTGCATTTTCACCGGATGAATGAATTTGGTGTATTGTAAAATTTTACCTGGGCTCATAGTCTTAGCTTAATATTGTTTTCATTTCAGTGCTAATTAGTCAACTCTTGTATAGAATAATTCTTCAATACCATCTTTCTCTCTGGCTAGCATATAACATTGATAAGATGCTGGAAATTGAGTGTATTGAAAATAGAGCTTCTATGCTTAATAGTGGAGCTCTTGCAATGTTTTCGGGTTTGTTTGTTGGAAAGTTGTTTGGAAGAATCTCATAGATCAGTTATTGTACCAAATTTCATAATATGGTTTCTTAAATCTTACTCACAGGGGATCTGTCATGTTTAGATCGTTTTTTTTTGTTTATTACATTATAAAGCTAGTGCCATCAACAAAATTGTGCATGCAGTCGTAACCAGTAGGCACTTGCCATTCTGTTGACGTTACTGCATGTATGTGTATGTTCTCAGAAGATCAACCTTCTATGTTTGTTTGGAAGCACCCGATTCTTTTAACAGCGAAATATTCTATTATTTAAACAATAATTGAATACTCGCGATATTTAACATTTTGTTAATAGATCCTAGTTCAGTAACTAGGGTAAAAGTTAAGTAACCAGGGAAAAATTAGCCCAAATGACCGACGGATTACAAATATTCTTTACCTGATGCTTATAGGTGCAACAAAACGTTGTATAATGATCACAAACTTCTTCAGTATCTGGAGTTTTTTTAATATATCTTTCGGGTTGTCAATGGACAACTGAAAAGTGGATAAATATCTGATATCCAAAAACAGATGCGGGTACAAGGTATCCGCATTTGGAAATTTTCCATCCAGTTTTTTTTCTAGATTATTGTTTAAATTATGTGAATTTTAGTTCAGCGAAAGTAATTGTTTATTATTTCATTAAGTTGGAAGTTCATATTATATGCACTAAATGCATATTAATTACTCACAACTATTTATTATCATCATATTTATTTATTTTTAACACTTCAGTAATCAATGTGATTGAATTTTTTTATGTTAAACTATACAGTTTCATTTATATTTATTTATCAATCTTTAGTTGATAGGATAATTATTCTATGTCTGTCCATATCCACGGATACAAATATTCAGTATTCGAAAATAGTTCCGTTGAGAGACCTACATATCTTTACATGCTGGATATAAGTAGTGAGTACATATTGTTCTTTCACAGTATATGTCTACCAGCATTGACTTATGCTTTAGTATTTGTAATTTTGTACATTTTCTCATCATAATCATTTCCTAATAGAATACCGAAGTCTGCTTGTTGATTCTGTGCTAGTGATATGTGATGACCTATCTATTGTTTTTTGTAATTTGCAGGACGATATAAGGAAGATACTTGGTTTTTGTCCTCAAAACGATATACTTTTCCCAGAACTAACAGTAAGTGCTTAGTCGTTATTATATTTTGATTTATTTTTATTTTGACTCTCTTCATTTGTCCTGAAAACAACTTGTTTGGTAGATATATATGGAAAATGCTTATTTTATGTTTAACTTTCTTGTGAATATCGTGAGAACATTAAATAGAGGTGTTATGGATCCCCCTTCTCCTCCCCAAACGTGCGCTCACACGCGCGCGCACACACACACTTCCCCCCTCCCTCTCTCGCACTTGGCGTTCATCGCATTGAGGGAAATATAGGGCATGGAAGTCCCAACATCAAGTGTTTAACCTGGCTGTGAGAGTGTCAGCCATGATTAACAGCTACTAATGACGTCCGCTACCTTTGCTGGTGGCTTCATGGACCTTTAGCCTTTCAGGTGCCGGTCTACATCATATGTAGCAAAAAAAGTTTTCTTTTTTTAATCAATGAAATAGATTTCCTTGGCGACTTTTAATGATAACATAGTGCTTAACATAATTATCAAGCATTTTTTTTATATGAAATATCGGATGGCTTAACATAATTAGTAAACTATTCATACTGTTTCTTAATGGCAAGCCAGAGATAGTCAGACAAATTTAAATTATTTAAAAATTAATTAGATGTTATATGTTAATAACAGTATTCTTAATATCATATACCCAAAGCATGTTATCATAAACTATACATATGCCCGTGCATTGTATAGTAAAAATGAAGTAACGAAATAATAATGGTATAATATACATGTAGAAAAATTATTTGAATGCAAGGTATAACACTTATATTTTTTCCCTCAGGTCAAGGAACATATGGAGATCTATGCAGTTTTGAAAGGTGTAGAAGAAGATTCCATCAATAAAAAAGTAACTGAAATGATTGAAGAAGTGAGTATCTTTGTAACATGCCTAAAATTTCCCAAATATGTTTAAATAGTGTATTCTTGTAGGATTATCAGCTTGATATAAGATTGTGTTAACATTAAAACCTCAGATTGTTATTCTGATGTTTCTGTCATAGAAATACAAACTAAATTTATTGGTCAGTCATTTTGACTCTTTGATACGACGGTAATCAAGGTTAAGATTACAGTTTTAGCTCACATGGTGCCCTAGTGGCAAAGGAATTAGTGGGTGACAAAATGTCATGAGTTTGATTCTCAGTAACAGCATATTACATTAGTGAAAACGATCATGTGAATTTGCTTTTTTTGTCTAGGTGCCACTTCATAATTGCCCATCTGTTTGTTGGATTCAATGTTTTTTTGGCATTTTATGCTTTGCTATTAAAGACCTCTTGAGTGCCATTTTGCTGTTAGGGGGCAGTGAATGTATGTAAAATGCACCATCTTATAATATGCCCATTCAATTATATCTAGACTCATAGGCCTAGAAGCGACTTCATGCTAATGAGTGATTTTGAATATTCTGGACGTTTAATTTTTAAACTTCTGCAGTCTTTGTTAAACATGTAAAACATGTATATTATCTAATAAAACATGTATATTATCCATTGTTTTAAAAAACCCGCCTCGATACTCGCCTCAAGGCCCGCCTCGAGGAAATAAGAGATAAAACGCCTTGAGACTTATTCCAAAAGGCTTATTACCTCTAAAGCTTATGCCTTAACAATTTGAGGCATACAAAACGCATAAAGCGTACGCCTCGCACGCCTCAAACAGCTGAGGCATATGAATTAAAAACCTTTTATCTTTAGTTGCAGATATTGACACAGATAAAAGTCATTAAACTTTAATTATTTAATGGAAATAAAAAAAGGATAAAATTTACAAAAATAAAAATTAGCATTTTTTACTTTTCAGTTTCAATATCGACATGATCAAGATTGTTTATGAAATAATGATCATGGACAATGTAATGAATTTTCTGATTGTTATTTAAAGAATGTTTTTCAATAAACTTTTTTAAATCTCGAGATAAATTTTGCAAATCGATTTGAATCGATAGAACATATAAAAATTAGAGTTTGATGTGATCTTCAAATAGTTTTAAGAAATCAAAATTTGAATCATGTGAGTTTCGATTATTTATTTTTAATCTATAATAAAAATATATACTTGGTAAAAGTCGGATCTTAAATTATTTGTTTTTCATTTTTTGCATTGGTTAATTTAAAGTGTCAGAATTTCTTTATTTGTTTTGCGTTTTATTTTTACCCGAAAAGCTTACGCCTCAACGTTTCGAGGCTTACGCCTCGCCTCGTAGATTTGAAAACGCTTCATGTACGCCTTTTGCGTTTTAAAACTTTGATATTATCTAATATGTTTACGTATTAGATCACTATTACATGTTTTTAGTTAGTTTGTTTTATTAATATTTTATTAGAGTTTCTGTTGTTATTATTATTGTTGTTGTTGTGGTTATTATTATTACTATTATCAATGATTGTTAGATAATTTATTTAATGTTTATTTCATGGAGGACTGATTGTGTAGCACAACACCTCGGCTCGGTTTGGCCCTGTCTGCTCTATAGATAAAAATATCTTTAGGGTCTGGTACTTCCTACTATCCTGAACTACATAAGTCATACCAGACCTCATACAATTATGTTTGTATAGACCCTTATCACCTCACAAACCGCATATCACCCATAATTTATATGCGCATTATAGATACTTAATTCAAGATGCGTTTACATATGAAGACACATATTATAAGTACTGCTATATCATAAAAATGAAATCATGCATATTTATAGAGACATTTAGGGTTGCCTTTTTGTTGGATTTCTAGGCAACAAAAATAAAAAGAGAAGTAGAATACTTGTATGAACATGGGAGGAGAGATGGTTTGTCCGCTTTTTTTTTATTAGAAAAAAACTTGTTTTTCATCTTATTTTTCTTTTCCCAGTTATATATATGAAGAGCACGCTGCAATATTTTCGATTGGTTGTGTGTTTATTATGTGATTGTAGATATATGTTAGATTGACATTTCAAGTACCGTATATCGGATACTTACCTACCAATTTTGGTCATAGAAAAGTGTGTGATTTAGGAGCTTTTAACGTCTGTCATTGTCTTAACCAAGGTATGAGGTTCCGGTTAGAACCCCGAGATTCCAGCCATTCCGATTCAGTTCCAGCTGGTGGCAGGACGAGAGTTGGGAGAAAACTCCTCCCGCTTGATCTCAGTAAAAACAAACCAAAAATTTCGAATCTAACAAGATCAAAAGCAAAAAACCAAACAAAAAGGTAACTGAATTGAAAAAATTGAAAACCAATTACCTAGAACCAAAATCAACTTGAGCAAGTTGAGAAAGTATTATTTGATTTCAGTAGAACAGCTGAGCCGAAGTTGATTCGAGAGGCAGCCTAATTTTTCTAGGGTTGGCATTAACTCGACTAAATGATGGAAGAAGAGAGGTTTTGTTTTTGACAAAAAGACGATGAAGAGAATGTTCTAGAAAGAGATTTGTAATTTTACGGTTAGTTATTACGGAGGATGTTAATTAGGCTTCTAAGATCAATAAAGTATAGTTGGGCACTCTATATTAGATGAAGTATAATATTTGTTCTAACTAACTAGACCTGCTTAGTTTAGGTAGTTCTAGTTTTGGCTTACAAATAAATTGTAATATTTAATCTGATTCTAAAGCTTCACATTTAATTTGTATTTAATATTTAGATACATCATTACGAATCAAACTAATATTACGGAAATTGAGACTGAAATCAAAAGTAGAACCGAAACTCCGGAATTTATCGAAACCATCAAAATTTCAATTGAGTGAAACTGAGACCGACACCGGCACCGAGTTCTCGAGCCTTGTTTTTTTAACTTATATTTACTTTAGAACATTGGTACTAACTTGTCCTGGAAAACAATTATGATGATCCTTGCATTAAATGATATTTTTTTTATTAACGATCCATAAATGATTCTGACAGTGTGGATTTCTTTTTTCCTGTTTTCCCTTGATCATCTTTTCATTATTCTGTTATTATTATTAGGTTGGCCTTGCGGACAAAACAAATACAATTGTAGGTGCTTTATCTGGAGGGATGAAGAGAAAATTATCTATTGGAATCGCTCTTGTAGGGGATAGCAAGGTGCTAGTCTTCTTTCCTTTCTCTTCTTGTTTCGTTTTGGAGTGTTAATAATATTGACTACTTAGGGGCTGCTTTTCAACGGTGTATTTAAAAATGCATGGAAGATGGAGAGGAACAAAAAATGGTTAATTTAGAAATTGGTTTTTACTTTTTACATGTAAAAACGAAAACAATCGTTTCTTCTTTTCTGCCTTTTGGATAATATCCTCTCATCCTCTTTGTGGTAATGATTAAGATTTCCTCCTCTTTCTTCATCTTGTACGCCTTTGAAGCATATATTAAAAATGCAAAACTCAAAACATGTGTTTTGAAACTAAACAAGCCCTTAGTTTTTTCTGTTTTCTTTTTTAGATCGACCACATTCTGAGGTGAATAAGGATAAAATGTGTAGTAATTTGTTTCTAAAATATGGCACATATATAGCATGTTGTAAATCAGGAACAATATGATCTCCTATATATAGTCTGTATTTCTGTTAAAAAAGAAGTGTAGAGCACGTGTAATACTCTGTATCCCACATTGTTAATTGTTGTATATGCCACTAGTGCATTCTTTTGATTTTAATTTAAAGGGTGAAATGTCCATGAAATACATGGAACTAGAATCTGAGGGTGTTATACTGTCAAAGTCCTTTATTAATCATTCCAGTAAATTTACAGGTTATCATTCTAGATGAGCCAACTAGTGGCATGGATCCTTATTCAATGCGTTCAACTTGGCAATTAATAAGGAAGATGAAAAAAGGGCGTATAGTATTACTAACAACACATTCCATGGATGAAGCCGACATTTTAGGTGATCGTATTGCCATCATGGGGAATGGACAGTTACAGTGCTGTGGAAGGTTTCTTCTTAACGTTAATGTCATAATCCATGTTAATAAACACACTAATGGATATTAGTTTTTCATGTTATGCCAGTGAAATATCTATTCCATTAAATTTGGCACTAAAACAGTTATTAACATAATGTTTTCATAATTGTATTGATAGGAGTGTCTTTTGAAGAAAATGACTTGTAAGATTGAAAATTCCACTAAAATCATATTCCTAGTGGCCGATTAAACGAACATGCCATTTTCTTGCAAGTGAGGTTTACTGATGATTGGATCAACTAGTTTTTCTATCGTATTTTGTATGAAAAAATAGATACAAAATGCAATTGTTAAAGTGTGTACCTTTAGAGAAATTGCCATACTCTTAGTACTTCTTTTTATAGACTCATCTGCACTTTGGCTATAATTTTATGACATAAATCTTACTGGTACGCTCAATTTCAGTAGCCAATATTACTTTTTGGATCTGTAGTGATTTATAGCTGGTAACGACTTGGTTGCTTAGTATGTTGTATCTTGTTTGCATTTGCTTTATTTTATTTCACAGTTAAGCTTTTACTGATAGTTAGCGATTGGGATTGAACAAATTTGGCATTAGGATGGTATTGTTAAATGGTACGTCTTTGCTATAGATGACATCCATAGGAGGGTGTCACTTCCCATGTCTGTATGATTTCCTCTTGCCGCGTATAATTTGAAGAATGCTATCATTATGTTGATGTGCAATAGTTGACATAAGGATAGTATGTTGTATCTTGTTTGTTTAGTATGTTGTATCTTGTCTGCATTTGTTTTATTTTATTTCACAGTTAAGCTTTTACTGATAGTTCAAACAATTGGGATTGAACAAATTTGACATTAGGATGGTGTTGTTAAATGGTACATCTTTGCGATAGATGACATCCATAGGAGGGCATCACTTCCTATGTCTATGATTTCTTCTTGCTGTGTATAATTTAAAGAATACTGTCTTTATGTTGATGTGCAATATTTGATGTCTATGTAGATATGTTTGCAGCACTTCCCATTAGTTGCAGTCATGTACGATTGCAAAATTAATTTTTTGACAATTAGAACATAAGAACTTCTTTACGAGGCTCTCATCCTAACGTGATCTTGTGGAATTAAATATGATGTTTGAATACAGGAATTGGAATAAAAGACAGGCCTCAAAAATGATTATTACTGTTTTTTTGTTATGTTTTGTGTTTTGTTTTGTGCCCGCTTGCTTGTGTGCTTGTGAACATTGGTTACACTATCTCTAGGTGCTCAAAGTGCATCTCTTATCACTATTACGAATGATCAATAGCTATTGAGTATTGTTATTTTGTATACTATCACCCTTTTTTTCCTTTAATTTTTCGAGTATCCGAGTAGTGGGATGAAGGATTATGGGTCTAACTGTTGTACAGATCATGGTTTGAGGTTTCGACCGGAATTCCTAGATTCCGGCCACCTTGGTTCGGTTTCATAAGATGCTGGGACGAAACCCTAGTTAGAATCCGGTATTAGTGTGAAAGGGGGATTTTTTTTCTTTGGGGCAAGGTTTTCAAAATGAGATTCAATTCGTAAATCGTAAAATTCAAACTTGAAATCGAAACGGGATTTAAATCATAAATCACAAATTCAAAAAAATCCACTTTTCAAGGTTTGCACATGTTTGAAAGTTATTTTGATATTTGAACTTGGATGTTCAAACATTTAACTTCATTTTCTCTTTTTCCGATTTTATTGTGTGGAAATGATTAAAATTAGGACTATAGATACAACGAAGCATACTGAATATATCAATTTGGAATAAATATTTTTCTAATCCTTGGTATTAGCTGGATTTGGATCAGAGTATAAATCGGATCGTAAAGGGAAAGATTCAATTTGAAACGGGATTCAAATCGTAGGATTTTAAGATTTTTGACAACAATGCTTTGGGGAAAATGTCGAAAATTACAGCATCTAGCTAAATATATACATGAAATTATATACTTCAGTCAAAAATAAAGCTTTGAACGTCTTTGTCGTCTTCAATCTGACCATCGACCTCAAGCAAATCTAGATAAAGGGGATAGAATTTTGTCATCGACCGTCTTCAGTTCGTCGTCAACTTCATGTTGGCATACTTTGGCCGAATCGCATTATCGCCCGTTGTCATTTTTTTCTTTCCTTTTCAACGTTTTGGGTTTGGTAGCGGAGAGTGGGGTTGCAGTATAGAGTGTTGATGCTTTTTGCGAGCGATGCTTTTTTGGAGCTAGGGCTAAGTTGAATTAGGGTATAATATGGAATTGGTCTTTGCATAAATTAATTACAGGTTAAGTAAATAGGGTACAGTTGGTTTATTTTGGGACTGACGCGGAATGGGCTAATAATTAGTTCCTATTTTAATTAGGCAATGGTTAAATAGAGCCATAAAGAAAATAGGATTTAGTTTATTTATTTATAATATTGTATGTTGCATTCTATTTTTTTATACAAATTATATTTTATATTTTAGTTTTTCTTTAACAAGCCGTAAAAAACGAAACAGGGACTGAAACCAAAATCAAAACTGGAACTTGCAAAACTTCCGAAATTCCCGGAAATTGAAAAAAAAAATCAATTGATGGAACCGAGAACGGTATGGAGTTCTCAAACCTTGGTACCGATACCACATGACTGGAATATTTAATTCTATTTTCTGGAAAATATTTGTTCTCATATTTTAACTAATTTTATAATTGGTAATGCATAAACACTCTTGCCTGCAATCAAGCTTTTAAACCTTGGATCTCGAACGAAATCTCGGTTTGATATCGTGGTTCGTATCTTGTATTGAGATCTTAAGATCTCGTGTGAGATGAGTGTTAAAAAATTAAAAATCATGTTTGGAATCCCTGATAAGTGTTAAAAACAATTAATAATCCTGTTTGAAATCTCTTTTCGTCCAAGTGCAAAAAATGGATATTGGGTGAGAAATCGGGGGAGATCAAGGAGAGTTACTCTACATCTCTGCCTGCATTTGGTTTCTAGTGGCACTTAAAAGCTGTTTGAATTGGGTTATTAAGAAACATAAATGCTTTGAAATTCTAAATATAAGGTTACAGTTTCTAATATATTGCCGTAATCTTAATCGTATAGGTAACGCGATAACACTGCATGGGAACAAGTAAAAATTATGAAGAGAAATTAATTTATTGTGAATGATAAAAATGTTCTCCATAAATTGTCATTTCCTATTAAGTGCTATGCTCTATAAGTGAAAGTTGAACTTATTTCGCATGCGAAGTGGATATCACTGGAAAATTCCTGGCATGTATCAAAGTATATGTTTTAATGATAAAAACATATGTTCATTAGATATTTAACTTTACTGTGAACGGATATAGCTTTGTAAAATTGTTTTTATTGAGTAAAAAAGTGTCGAAAGAGATATTTGATTTGACTATAAACGCGCACACGTACAATTTTATGTAACTTCACTATGATTAGATCTCTGTGTGTGCGCGCGCGCTCGCATGCATGCATATATAATTGTATAATCTTTTCACCAATTATTTAATGAGTTGTTTCCTTTTCCAGTACTCTTTTCTTGAAGCATCGATATGGAGTCGGTTATACTCTTACACTTGCAAAGGTCTGATTTCAATAGATTCATGTGGCTGAAGCGCTATTATTTTTATATATAATATTTGCATTTCACCGTTATGATTTTCTTCTCATGATAATAATCAGACTTCTCCGAACAATGCTGTTGCATCAGATATTGTTTATCAGCATGTTCCAATGGCTACATGTATATCTGATGTATGTTTCCAGTTTTGTTTTATAGTGCTATATGTTTCCCCATAATCTGATTCATCAATCCATTAAATTCTCTAATCTTCTAATATTTCCCTTCAGGTCGGCACAGAAATGTCTTTTAAACTTCCAATTTCATCTTCGTCGTCGTTTGAAAGTATGTTCCGTGAGATAGAATGCTGTATAAAAAGATCAAAAGATCATGATGAAGTGCATGGAATTACTAGTTATGGAATATCTGTTACTACTTTAGAGGAGGTGTTCCTAAAGGTGGCAGGACAAGATGTAGTTGATTTTGATATTATCAATCAGCCAAACACAACTCAGGCTAAGTCCAAAGTGGTGTCGGAGATTTCTAATGCTACTCTCCTGAAACCATCAACATCCAAATTGTCTTGCGGGATCTATCTGAACTTCATTGGGACTATTTGTTCAACAGTTGGAAAAACTATCCTTTCCATATTTTATGAAATTTACAGCTTTCTTGCCTTGATGTTGACTAAGTTATGTGGCTGTGGAATGATTACAAATTCAACATTTTGGAGACACTCAAATGCTCTTCTTATTAAACGGGCTATTTCTGCTAGAAGAGACAAGAGAACCATTGTTTTTCAACTGCTAATTCCAGCTGTATTTTTACTGTTTGGTTTACTTTTCCTTAGACTGAAGCCACATCCTGATCAATATTCCATGACACTTACAACATCATATTTTAACCCTTTGCTAACTGGAGGAGGTGGTGGTCCTATTCCGTTCAATTTATCTACTCACATATCTCAGGAGGTTTGTTTAAACAAATTAACTGGTCAATCTTTTTATTAGAAACAAGTTGTAGGAAATAAAATTATATTCTAGCAGAAACAGCCCGGTTTTCTTATTGTGGCATATCCTCTTTTGTCTGTTCTTCAGTACATGAACATCATGTAATATACTTGTCTGCAGTTTATGAAGCAAAACGCTTCTCTGCAATAAATTGTACAACTGAAGTGGCTGTCGGTTTGTAGGTTGCATCTTGTGTGAAAGGGGGATGGATTCAGAAGGAGGAAGGTAGATCTTTCAGGTTTCCTTCTCCAGATAAAGCACTAGGCGATGCTATTGATGCAGCAGGTCCAACGTTGGGTCCTATACTGCTTTCTATGAGTGAATATTTAATCACCAGTCTTAATGAATCATATCAGTCAAGGTATGTTTAACATATCAGTCATCATATGTTTAACAAATAATATGACCACAGTGCTAACTTATTCTCCCATATACTTCACTGTAACCAATAATTCAAATTAACTTCTTTTCATTCTTTAGTTAAATTTCACCCAGTGAATGCATGCTTGAGAAGCTGACATGTGATATTTTTTATATAGAAAAAGCTATAATCCCAACAAATCAGTTTCTGAATTCAGTTTCATAGATTCCTATCATACGCTTTCAATTATTTCTGAATATTCTTTGTGTGACTGTAACATACAGTCTAAAATGCTTTTCGTAGACCTTTCAGATTTATTGTGAAATGTTAATCTATATTTATTTCCTAGGGTTATACATTATCATAAATACGATGATAAATGAAAGATCTGTATCTCCCTAATACAAGTATTTTTCATTGCAATTTTTCCCATCCAAGCTCACTTATTAACCACTTATTGCATTTATCATCATTCATTATTTTCTTGCTATACTGCCTACAGACGATAATATTTTTAGGGTTGAGTCAACATACTTATGAGTCTGCAGCTGCTATCAACTTCTGATTGCTTGATTACATTCTTGCCACTGAATCTTACATATTTCTCGATGCCCTTATTATTTTTCCTTCTCGTCCTTCATTATTATCTTATCAGAACTAGTATTTTGCACGTCGTTGCATGTGTGTAACTGAAAAACGCTAGGACAATTGTCAAATAAAAGATCAAAGAAAATATTATACTAACAAATTAATATTATGTATTGTACCATGGAATGGTATTGTGTTTTTTGAATAAATCATTTATGCAATCAGTTGTGGTAGTATTTCTTTTGTTTGTTTGCCAGTTTTTGAGTGCTTAAATTAGCCTCTCCCTTCTCACTACAAATTTTATCCCCTGCTTTTTGCAAATGTTTCTTCTTCAAAGGTATTTTTGAAATCAACATGACTGGAAAAATGCATGTATTGTTATTATTATTTTCTGACTTTCAATTTATATAATTTGAATTCGTTTTAAGGAAATGTTTCAGTCAACTGTAGTTTTACACTGCTTTTTGGTAGGATAATATATCATAAAATTCCTAAACTTATGTTTCAGTCAACTGTAGTTTTGCACTGCTTGGTGTTCTCTGCTTGTGGCATTATGTTTCTATCAGTCTTTTATTTTCCATCTTTCAACTAGCGATGTGTGGTTTTATCAAGCAAGCATAACAGGTAGAAATAATAATAGACATTCAATATTGAGGTGTCTCAATGGTTTTCTTTTCTTTTTTTTCCTTTTTCTCCTTCAACTTTAAATTGTACTTGCTGCTTCAATAATCATACAATCACCCTTGCTTCTATCAAACAATCATAATTTGCTTATTTTGCTATTACCATTGCTTAAAATTTATGTACATCCATGTATTTATCATTAATCAATGAATGCATAGAAAATACACACTGAAAAAGTGCAAACCTCAATTCCTAGTTCTATATGAATGGTTAACTACATCCAGTTTCCTACGAGATATAAGTGTTATAGGTATCATTCTTTTCCTAGAATAGCTCTAAAGGAGTGGCCAAAAGATTGACTTTCAAATTGAAATTAATAATT
Organism: Allium sativum; assembly: GCA_030737875.1. Taxonomy (NCBI): domain Eukaryota; kingdom Viridiplantae; phylum Streptophyta; class Magnoliopsida; order Asparagales; family Amaryllidaceae; genus Allium; species Allium sativum. Next base: position 154,101,155 of record CM060927.1, on the reverse strand, counting down.
TGAAGTTCATATTTCGTACCACAACAATTGTATAAAAGTGCCTGGATTTTTCCATATGTATGATAAATAGTGGATATGCATTCTAACTAGCGAAGCTTGATTCCCTTGCTCTTCAAAGAATCCTATAGTTATGTCATACTGAACTTTTTTGTCTGAAGTATTATTGTTTCTCAAAAGATATGGAGCAGTTGTCATGGATGATCAAAACAATGATGGGAGTTTGGGATACACCGTGTTTCACAACAGTTCATGTCAGCATGCTGCACCAACTTATATAAATGTCATGAATGCTGCAATATTAAGGCATGCAACCGGTGACAAAAATATGACAATTCAAATACGCAATCACCCTTTGCCCATGACTATGTCACAAAAATCACAACGGCATGTATGTAACTCCATTAGTTCAAGTCATTTTTTCATTTATTGTTATTTCATTGCACTTTGTATCTGTTAATTTTTTTTGGCATGCTTCATGATACTATGATGAATCACCCATGTAATCTGGACTGATGTATACTCATCTTAATTTGTTAGGCAACATGTACATGCATAATGCATTATTCATTAACTTTCACACTGTTGTAACATTGGTCAAAGAGTATTGTCATTTTTAGTTCGACTGTGTTATAAATTTACTGGATGTATTATCATACTTCTGGTCTATTTGTATATTTTTATGATTTTTACTGTTTGTTCCTGTCCGGGTGGGTCAGTTGAAGGGCTATTACATTAAATTAAATTTACACTTTGACTTTAGTACTTCCAAGTTCCATCATATGTCCCAACAAGAAACTAATACCATGAGGTAATACTATATATATAGAATATCTTAATGTCCAATTTTAATTTGTGCAAGATTGTCCGGTCTAAGGTATGCAAGTGCTCAGTTTATTATTAGCTAGTCTCGGACTGAGTGCCATCCCTAGTTTGTAGAATTTCTTGATGCTATTGTGTTCTCATATAGCTTCACTTTCCTTATCATCCTTGTATGAATACTCTTTTCTGTCTTGAATAACTTTTACAGTGCTTGTACTGCTTAATGCCAGGTGTTATGTACATGTATGTTTATGCAGTCAACATTATTATGCCTACTTTTGCATTCTCATTATAGTGTATCGTTCCTGTTATTTCCATCAGTCTGATTGTGTAGATGTTGTTGCAGGATCTTGATGCATTCTCTGCAGCAATTGTTGTTAGCATTGCTTTCTCCTTTATCCCAGCATCATTTGCAGTTTCTATTGTAAAGGTAATCCTTAATGCATCTAATCTACATTTGATAATGTGGGTTTCCTTTTTCTTTTCTTCTTTTATTATTGTTATTTTAAGTTCTATGAGAAATATAAGACTAAGAATGATGGAACAATAATCTGATGTTGCTATTCTTTAGGATATGCACATATACACATAATCTCCATCAAAGCAGTGTTGTTACTTCATTTTTATAAGGGTTGTGATGTAGGGCTATTTACACCTAAAGGATCGTAAGATTTCCAGTGTAACGTCCCACTTTTCAGTACAATTTGAGCCGGCATTTAACTACCACAGTCAACCCAAATTACACAGAAAAAGCAGAATGTTAAGAGAAATAAATTAGAGGATGAGAGGGAAAGAAAGAAATATTAGAATAGAAGAAAGAAGAAGAACATCAGAGTTTCACAGCGGAACGAACAAAATATATAATATAACAACATATCTTTATACAAGTGAAAATCTTGTATACATACCAATCATCAGAGTACAACTTGAATCAGATACAGCGGAACAACTTTAAAATAACTAACGGTGAAGCCTCCTGCTTCCAACTCCTGAAACTCCAAGCGAAAACTAACCTGTCAAATATGTTCGGTCTGACCCGAGCACATTTTAAAGCAAAGCAAAAACACCCGGATCAGTCTGGAATACTTTCAGTGGTAAATTCACATCAAATAATCGGTTTAACTTTAGAAATTCTTTTTGAAAGAAAAAGATAATAGTAAGACCAGCCCACACATAAATACGGACGGTTTTTACCTTACTATAACCCAAAACATTTTGAAAATCAATACTTCTCTGATATTATAATAGTGTCTATCAATTCACAAATAAATAATAATCTAGCGGAATGCTTGCATCTCACGCTCCACATATATAGTATACAATCAAAATCGCAGGCGCTTATTGGAGATTGGATTCCGACGATGACAAGGTATGAGATCACCTACCGATAATGTATCTCTAGAGGAGAATACACTGGGTTCAGCAAGAACGTCTTGCAACCCGGCCCACACATGACCGATCACTCATTTCGCTTGAGTGTATCCAATGTATATCACCAACGGTTGGGATCAGCAACCGTCTCCCGAAAAGGGACAACATCGAAATAGATTCAAGAAGGAAATGGATTTTCTCTAGATAGGTGATTATACACCCTAATGGGAGTGATCCACATAGCCATTCTGCCTGCCCGATTTTGTCATTTCCCGGTTGATGAGGCTTGAGGTTATAATTATTTCCTTGGACATCTGACCACCATTTACTTTGAATGCCACATCGTCAGATCTGCCAAATCACTAATTGACGCCCACAAAAATACTCTGGTCGTTAAGCTAAGAGAAGCGCCCTTCTCCACCACTAACAGAGATACGTTTGTAAAAATCAACGTACGTGATTCTTAAGAAATACCCTGTCAGACATTCGTCCATACAAGTCATCCAGGAACAGGATGAACCGAAGACACCATCTTACCGCATCTAAGAAATCACCCTATAGATCACTAGCGAGTAGTCCTTGTAAATCCGTAGATGTCAATTACGACAGAACCACAATATATCTTTGGCTGCAAACCAAAGATTATGAGTAGTACTTCCGTTATGAATATCAACGGTCTTCAATTGCTCCATCTTTATTCTTTGCAAGTTAACTTCATACGTAACGTTGATTCGAAGTGGTTTTGGGTCTAGTTCCTATCCCGGTCTCTTCGAAACAACACGTTAAAAATGTCTAATAATATATTTCGTTGATAGTTTGGTGTTTTAACTATCAACGTCAAACCAGTACGGTCAAGTATATTGGCAGCTCAGGTTCTCATTTTCTTAAAACCGTTCATTTAAAACTCTTTATCGAATCATTTAAAATCATTTCCTAGACTTAAAGTCGATTCCATTTAAATAACTTGCCAATTCATCTTTTGTTTTGTCATTTGGAATTTATTCTCACTTAGCTTTATTCTCTTTTAATTATGAAAATATTGTTATATTTTCATTAACCATTTATTTCCTAAATTCTGGAAATGTTCACATATTAATATATCGGTAATTCACTAATATAATTTCATTGCCAATTCTTATGTGGTAAAACCCTGTTAAATGACTCATGCTTTCTTATTAAAACTCAATGGCTTTAACTACTTAAATTCCAAATATTTATTTCTATTCAAAATTAATTTGATCCTTCCATTCTAATTGCTTATTATTTTAAATAAATATACTTTACTCATATTATTTCTATTTTCTAGAAAATAGTGTTATATAAATAGCCTATATGTATAATTAAACTATATGTCGCAACTCGGTCTAAACAATGTTAATGTACATTGTTTAATTTAAAACTTATTCTATTAAATTCCATTTCAAGCCTTGCAAATGAATTGCAAATGCTTTACGACAACAATGACTCCTTTCCAAACTCCTTTACCGTTCCAAAATAATACCTTTCCTCGATAATAGTGAAGTCGGTCAAGTTGGAGTATTTTATTTACCTCTCAAACCTTAATCGACAACGTTCTCATCTAAGAGTAGATAGAAGTTCATAACTAAAAACTCACATTCTCGATCAAACCTTATTTCCTATTTTTATTTAAACCATGGTTTATGAACCATATCCGTTCTTTTGAACATCTCAATCAGCCATCACCATTTTACTTAATATACCTTTAAGTAAATCATTTACCCAAATATTAACCATTGGCTTCAAAGCTCCGATATAGTATTCTACTCATAACTTGGATTATATTACACTAATCCATTCGTTAAAACCTTTCCAAAGTCTTTTCATTATATAATCTAAACTTTGGATTTATAACCATAGATCTTTTTTTCAAAGCACTTTTATTCGAAACATTAACCATCCCTTTTTACCTTTCCAATTTCACTTTGATGATGTCATTTACTTGATTTGATTCTTAAGTAAAATATGTATTTAAAGTCCTTGTCTCGGTTTTAACTTCAAATCCACTTTTCCTTATCAACCTGGATTTTGTTGACTAGTACTTTATCCAAGTTCCTTTTTACATCGTTAAAACAAATGGTTGGATTTTATAACCAAAATCCTTTTATTTGCTTCATTACTTAAATAGGTATTTCCATTTACATGTTTTGTAATTCTTCTCTTTTATTTTCCACCCGAATAGAATCTTTGTTTTAAACCCAATTTTTCTTTTATGACTTGTTTTATGAAATTCTGGTTATAAAATCCTTTTATTTACTTTCTTACTTAAAACGATAAGCATTTCTATTTTAATATGGTTTTACAAATCATTTCTTACATTTGAAAAATCCCTTTTTCAATCATATCTATTTCTACTAAATCTTTGATTAAGTAAACTCCTTTTCCAATCACCAAACTTCTAGCTTAAAAATTCCTTTATTCAATTCTAATTCTTAAGCCCTTTATTATCTCTGAACTCATTTTTAACTAACCAAGGTTAGTAAATATTATTAAAATAATAAAAATTTATTTTTAAACTATTCAATAATCATCTCAAAATCAATTACTTAAGATTACTTTACTCTTATAAAAAAATTGTTAAATTAAAGCCTCATTTAACTTTTTCCTTAGAAACAATTATTCTGTATTATTTTCCCTTCGGTTAACATATGACTTCTTTATGAAATAAACTATATAAATTATTTTACATTCCTTTTTGTAAACAAAGCCATAAATATTGTCTTATTTAAAAATTCTTTATTTAAATAACTGAATTAAATTTCGATTCAGTTAAAAATAAAAAAAATTTAACTTTAAAATACATTAGTTCGCCTGACGGTGAATTACTGTTTCAAAACGATGGATTTAGACCATTTACTGCCAATTACCCAATCAATACTGCATATTGATTCAAAACATGATAATTGTTGAATTTAGATTCAACATTCAATATTTATTCAATCATCGATATCTAAACAGGATATGATATAAATTGGAAGAAACAACCAATATGAAAACAACAAATAATATATAGTTTATTTGAGGAATCCGGTTGGATTCCTTCAACCTGTTCTTCCCTGCACAACAGTTTATAATATTGTTTATCACTAACAAATGAAATCAGAATTTTAGTATAATGCAGACAAACAATCAACCAATAAATAAATAAAAATCATCCGTAGCATCCATAGCGTCCAATTAGCCAATTAGTGATAAATATTAATGCTATGAATTTAACACCTTGTAGTATTTCGGAAGTGATAGAATTAACTCACCAGTTTGGTGTTCGACGATGTTGCGTTGTTTTATGTAGTTTCAAACTGACGTTTAAAACTACATAAAATTTCCATGGCCTCAGAAACACTCCATTCCAGCTCGTATGTGTCGGCATCGTCGATACGAACCCATCGGCTCTTGTTTCATCCAATTCTGTATACAAACGCAAAAGTTATGCGTATTATACCGTTTGAATTAAATTGAAATAATATATATAATATTAACTATCATTATAATTAACCAATTTATTTAATTACCTAAAGTCTTGCTTACGTGGCCTAACCGCCCTTGTTAATCACACGTTAATTACTCCTGCTGTTGACCTGTTCAAACTCGTCTTTGCAAAACACGATGTCCACAAATTCGATTTTGTTCCTTGCCTTTCACCGACTATCCATCACCGTTGGTGAACTTCGCAACCTTGCCTCTCCCTTCCGACGACTCACTGACACAGCCATCGGCCCCCACGCTCCAACACCCGAAGCCACGCCTTCCAGAATCACTCCACCGCTCGTCTACGATCCAGTAATTCGAACCCAATCCCAAAATAACATGACACAACACCCCTTTTTTTATCTCTCCTGAATGCCTTCGTACGATCACCAGACCCCTTCAGTCTGCCACCAACACTTCCGCCATCCCTCAGCCTACCTCCTCGACCAACACCAGCTGCCCCCGGTTGTCCACAGCTCCACCACGGTCGCCAAAACCGCACCCAGATCCCAAAACAATACCACTTCAGAACGCCTCCGTTCATCCACCTGTAGCGCCGCCCACTCGCGACAAGCCACCACCGCACCTCTGCCACAACGACCCCTACGCCTCAGGCTTCCACCTCCCACTGACCGCACATCTCCCCGGCGCTACATGGACCCCACACGAGTCCAAAACCCGCAACCACCTCAAAAAAATAAAACGCAGAAACCTCCTTTGTTTAAACCGTCGCCTCCGATGAACTATGGCACCGGACCACCCCATACCACCACTGCAACTTCCGCCGTCCTTCAGGCTTCCACCTCGACCAACCCCGACCTCCTCTGGTGGTGTACAGATCCACCACGACCCCTAAAACCCGACCGAACTTTCAGAAATACAACACCAGCTCCTTCACGTTATTTTCCACCCAAACACTTGATCGATCTACAGGATGTATATACAAATCTGAAGCTTAAACTAGCTGCACTCCAACCATATAATTTTGTTGAAATTATAGAAATTTGATGCAATTATTCTTGTATTTAGAAGTGGCGTATTTCTTTGCTGGGAAAAATGGTTTTGATGCAAGAAAATGGACGGGAAGTAGGAAGTGGTTTTTGGGTTGTAGAGAAGAGTCACAGTGGGTTTAATTTATAGGAAAAATATAATTTTTTTATTATATTATTTAATATATATTTAACTGATTTGACTGAAGATTTTTATTCGACAAGACTAGCGATATTTATCTGACGTGACTGACGATTTTTATTCGTACCTATCGCAACTTCCAATCACTGTTTATTGATTTCTGTGATCTCACACGAACTCCAATTGCCATGAGAATGGACGGCAACATATAATTCTACGTTGCGGTCCTAATGAATCTTGTTTCATCGAATTCCGAGTTTATTTGTGTAAATGGCGTTGGTTCGAGCCCAAAACAGTCGATTTATTTACATTTTATTTTGTCACGCTCACAGAATAACTCCGTTTGGTGTGCAACTTGAAACATAACAATAATTTGTTGTTACGGTCCCAATAAAATTTGTTTCGTTGAAAACGGAGGTCGTTTGAATAAACTCCCTTTTAAAAGGCCCAATTTGAATTAAAATAAACCAATTTTAAAATACCTAAATATAAAAATATTTCAATTGGACATGCCAGAGCAGAATTTCATATATTTTCAAAATAAAATACCCCAAGTTGAATTCTGAGCCAAAACGATATTAAATAAATTTAAAACCATTTATTTCTATATTATAAATCGCTATATTATATAATCGAATTCCATAGCGACTATTTGAAAAATTGATTTGGCCATAAAACAAAATCTACACTATGAAAACTCGTTTTTTCTGCTTTATTAGAAAGATATTATCAAATGGGTTCAAACGTTTCTTGTTTCGAAGAAATTCGACTAAAATTGGATCTTGTACAACCAATTGAAGTTCAAAACGCTATACTACGAACTACCGCGCCGCTGCAGTTCGTTATATAATTAAAATTATAATTTAAACTTTTAAACAACGCTTAATAAACGAAATCGTAAGTAAAATTAAATCTAAACACAAATAAATCCTCTTACATTACCAACCATATAACAGCGCAAATTTAGCCGATTTCGACTATTTCGAAATTAAATTATTATTTATTTTATTTAAACAAATAAATTATTCAAATTAATTAAATCCAAACCATTTAAAAATTCAAATCAGTATTTAAAACAAAAATAAAATATTAAATTACATGGTTAAAAATTAGGGTCGTTACATCCAGTATGTTGTATTGTGAATGTTAAGTCAGCATGTCTTATGTTTAGTGATATGTTATCAAATAGACAAACCTTTCATACTAACAGCCTTATAATCTTAATTTCGAATTTAGTTAGCAAATGCTCAGCATATTTCATACTACTGCCACCCTCTAAATGAACAAAGATATATCAATTTTATTATTCACTGTCTTTGAAGTTTTTCTTCTTCCATAGTTTCTAGTGGGACATTATGATTCTTCTTCTTGCATTGTTGTAGGAGCGTGAAGTCAAGGCCAAGCATCAACAATTAATCAGCGGGGTATGTTATATCATATTTAAAAGCTGTTAAACTGGTTACCTATTTTACTTGTTATATGTATCACTTATGTCTTCTATGAAGGTCTCAATATTATCATATTGGATGTCAACATATCTATGGGATTTCATCAGCTTCTTATTTCCCACCGTACTTGCACTGCTTTTGTTTTACATCTTTGGTAGGTTCCTTTTTTTTTTTTTTTTTTTTTTTTTGGAAAAATGTTAATATTGTTTTATCATAGTCATAGATTATACAAATTTGAGAATATTGAAATCATGCAACTTTGTAGGCCTTGGTCAGTTTGTTGGAAATGGTTGCTTGGTTACAACAGTTATCATTTTTCTTAATTATGGATTAGCAATCGCTTCATCAACGTACTGCCTTACATTTTTCTTTTCTGATCACACCGTTGCACAGGTATTTGATGTTAAGCTTCTTGAGTTGGATAAATCTTCTATCTGGTGGTTAATTTATCGAGTTTATGATCTACTTTGCAGAATGTCATTTTGCTGGTTCATTTTCTCAGTGGACTTATTCTTATGGTTCTCTCTTTTATAATGGGTATTATTGAGGCAACTAAAAGTGCAAATCACGTGCTAAAGGTTTGGACTGGTGATCTACTTCTATGAGCTTTTTTATTTATAAAGAAATTGAGTTTTGTCTTATGTTTGATCGTTTGTTTAAAGATACCTATGTATCACCAAATTATTTACATTTCCTTAAAACACAAGTACTAGTCCACACTGTACAAATCAGCCTATTCAACTATTGCGTGGTATATTTCAGCCTATTCAGCAAATTATAACATTTAATCATTTTCTTCTTTCAAAATTTAAATCATAATTAGGAAATTATTTGTTTAAATGCTATATTCTTTTAACTATTTGGATTAAGATTACAATAATAAATTTGTTTCCAAAGAAGAACTGATCTATATGCTTCTACTATCTTCTTAACTTTATAACTAATTTCACCATTATAATATATCTACAAAAAGAATCATGAATAAAGTGTGATGTCATTCATACTTACTAGTCCAAAAAAGTAAATGCATCCATTATGGTAGGGTTGTCCTCCATGTTTCAAGGAGTGATGGTCTGGAATTTGAGTAATCCCGCATAGCTAAATAATTAAGAGAAATCGTGTATAAATATGAGTAGGTAGGCACGTAACATCAAGGATTTCTTTTGTTACAGTAATGTATGTATCAATTCATGTGCATACGCAATGTGTTAGAGACAAGGAGCTTTGTCTGACCGTCTTTACATAACAATGGTATCAAAGCTGGGTAATACGAACTAGGCTATGCAAACAAAATAGTGCTCTCAAATGTTACTTCGAAGGGGCGCAAGTCAACGGGGACTGTTATGGTTGTCTTGCATGTTTCAAGGAGCAGTGGTTTGGAATTTGAATAGCCCCACATCGCTAAATGACTAGGAGAAGTTGTGTATAGAAATGAGTTGGTAGTTGGGATTTTTTTTTTTTTTTTTTTTTTTTTTTTTTTTTTGGGCACAATAAAGTGTGTGCCAACTAGGGATAGCAATGGGGCAAGTTAAGGTGGGTTTTTTGTGCTTTAGACTCGCCCTGAGGTTTTTGAACCTCGCCCCAGACCCGTCCCGTAGACCCGGTGCGGGTCTTGAATTTTGCCTCGTACGTGGAGCCTGTACGGACTAGGGTAGACCCGATGAAATTGTGTACTAATATATAAAATTTTTATTTTTATCTGTAAATGATAAATTAAGTATAACTAATAATGTGTTTGCAATGATAAGAGAATATAACAAAATGAATTGTACGATAACAGTTTGGAATGCATCCATTTTTTATTGTATAATTACCATTGATGCAACTAAATAATAATTTTTTCATAGTTTATTTATTGAAAGCATATAATATTCATGTTATAAGCATGTATATGTAAAAAGATTGACAAGTACTAATGATTATAGTTATAAACCAGTATTTAGTCATGCCCTAGACCCGGACCTCTCAGAACGGGTCATGGGTCTACCCGTCCCGAAGACCCAATGGAGGGGGTCTAAACGGGTCAAAACGGAGGTGGGTCAACCGTATTTGGACCCTAGACTCATCTCATTGCTATCCCTAGTGTCAACTTAAATGTATCACATGCTGAAGATGGGGAGCTTGGTCCGACTACTGCTACATAACTTATACTTGCATTTATGAAAGAACAGAATTTCAAAATTGTACAACTCGTAAAACTAGTTGCAAATATATGTTGATTTTTACGAACTCAACACTGTGTTGGCAGTGTTTAAAAAAATAGCATATGGGTGCAGTTGTGAATTGCATTCATATGCATTTAAACTGTGTTGCACTCACTTAGAAGATAGTATACAATGGATGCAATTCCCAATTGCTTTGTGTAAATTTTTATGGATCCAATCCAATTACCAAATATGTTCGTATGAATTCTTTTTAATAAAAAAGGAAATGCTGCTAACTAATTGCTGAGATGGTAAAAACCAGTTATATTTGCAAACTTAACCTACATTTAGTTTTAAAAATTAGTCCATGTTTAAAAATGAGGAAATTAGGGAAAAAGAAAATATAAACAAAGGCCGCATGCTTAAAAACTTTGGGCTTTGCTTGGTTTTGATCGTCAGTGATCGTAGCGGTTTTGATCAGTTTACATATAGTGTTACATTGATCAAATATTAGTAGCAAATATTTTTGCATCCTTCTTTCTCTTTTAAAACCTCCACCCTTTCTTCATTCCATTGCATTCTACCGCTAAAAATTTCTTCTTTCAGTTGAATTCTAGCATCAAAGAGTTAGTTGCTTTCGCGCGCGCGCGCACATACACACATATTCTTTGGTTTTGTGATGATTAACTCTACGGTACAATTAGTAGGGGTATAGTTGGAAAAAAAATTATAATCCCTCAATGCTCCCCAATTTGATGGATTGAAAATTGCCATCAGAATTTTACTGCATCAGTTTTCATCGGTTATATAACCAACAACAATCGGTGTGAAATTTTTTTACAAGCAAGGGTTATGATAACACGTAAAATTCAAAGTCATTCAAACTCAGTCAAACTGGTAGAAAATTAACTCTCAAGTGTAGCGTTAGCCTTAAGAACATATACTTTTTCAAATCACAGGTTGAAATTTTTATTGGATTGTAAAATATTCAAATGATAGAAAATAAGTTTTTCAAAAATAATATTTAATGCAAAAAGAAAAACTTCGATTAGAGAAAAAGTTCAATAAACTTGACCATTAGTGCATGATAGTTCATCCATTTGTTGTTTGAGCTATTAAATCAGTAATTTTTTTCTTTAATTTTGGTTAAATGAAATCGTCACATTTTTTCCTTCATAAAACTCTAGGATTAATTGTCCAATTCATAGTAAAGAGAACGCTGTGAATCTGTGATCCCATATGTGTTGTAAGTAGTTTGATAGATAGCATTTATATCTTATCCACCTGCTCTTGTAGTAGGCGTGAGTATATTTAATCCAGAATAAAGTTGTTGCAGAGTACATGGAATCTTTTTAAATCGAAAGAAGATGAATTACTAGTAAGGGGGGGGGGGGGGGGGGTGTTTGAATTGTCAGCATCCTCTTTGCACCTCAAATTTACTACTGCTCGCTTTTTTTGCAGCTGAAAGTGCTTAAATGTATGATCTTGGTATTGCTAAGTATTTTGGAAATTGTTTTGCCAGATCCTATTTCATTGCCAAGTTATGCTGAGTGCATCTAAAAAAGAAAATTATAAATTCTTTGCTGATTTACCCTTAATCGATTGTTTCTCATTTATTTCCTCTAATTTCATTTTAGTTCAATGAATGTTTTAAACGCAATCCATTTTTAAAATATAGAAAAAGCACAAATTTTTAACTAGTTGAATCTTTTGAAAAAGAATTAAGAGAGAATATCACTGTTGCTTAATTTAAGAGTTTTGAATTATCTATAATTGGGGTTTCTGTTAATTACAAGTGAAAAAATGTATCAGATGAAAGAACCAAACGACTATAATGAAAATTTTCATTTAAGAAACAAGCGTGGAGCACCATAAATATTTAATTTATGACCTTTGAATTACCTCTGTTTGGTATCTCATATGAAATAACTGAATAGGGAACAAAACAATGCCTTTCACTGGGTACATTTGGATATTTGTGGTAAATAATTTTTATAATTTCTTTGGAGTTTATTCAACGCATGTTTGAAATCATGTTTCAAAATTTCGATGATTCTTTGGTAATTCCACTTCGATTCCTGGTGATAATCGGGTAAAATTTGATATAAATTTCAGATTTGTTTTTCAAGTGCTGGGGGAAAAAAAACAATCAAAGAACATTACAGAAAATGAAAAAGGCAATACAAATGATAAAAAATAAAAAAGTCACCAAGAAATATAAAGCGATCAAATAACTTCGGGGAAAAAAAAGCTTTTGTCTACTCCGACCCAATAGCAGAACTAACATGGAAAAAGGTAAAAGTCAATATTTAATATATATTTTTATGTATAATAATGTTTTTTCATGAATACAAGCATGTACTATCTGTCATTGTATTGCTATAGAAAAAAAATCATAATCGTTAACAGAATTATAACCTTTTTGTTTTAAATTTTTTTTTTACAAAATTGATTGAAATTCAGGAAATTTTGAATGAATGAAATGGAAACAGAATCTGAATTCCTGAACCTTGGTTGATATAAAAATTTTCCCATTGTTTTTTTACGAAACAAAATATTAGCAGCAAAAGGGACATTCTATTAGTATGCATAGGACCAGGGCTCCTTGTGTTGTATTCTGCCATCTTAGACGGTTGTTAATGTTTTTTAGAAAAAGAGTGGCCTTCAATTTAGGACACAGTCATATACAATCTTAAAGTTGTAAAATAAGTTAACTAAACCGGTACATTCCTTTAATTAAGGAAATATATGAACAGCAGTTATAATATTTTCCATGCCCGATTATTTAAAAACCTTCTTTGTGTCCACTATTAATTGAAAATGCTTGGGTGCAACATTTTTACTGAAATTTCCAAAAACTACTTTTCTTTTACAGAAAAGAATCATATCCACTTATCCATTAAAATATTTAGAGTTAGACAATAACATGCACATGTATGCTTCTTTATTTTCTTAAATGTACATGTTTTACTTTGAATTAAGATGTTATATAAAAACTGAATAATAAAGGTTTTTACTCCCCCCCCCCCCCCCTCGAATTCCAACAGTTAATAAATTGAATTTTGAATGCGCCATACTAAATTCAAATTTGGGTTTGTTTTTAGCATTAAGATATATGCGTCATGACATTTTCTTGTTATCTGCATTTTCTTGTGATCATTTAGCACTTAGACTTGCAGTAATTATCTGCAACTTGTTATATTGTGTTGTTGTTTTGCATGAATTTTATACTATATGCAATTTATTATTACGAAATTTTTTCTGATGCTTGTAATTTTATTTTCCAGCATATATTTAGACTATCTCCTTCCTTTTGCTTTGCTGATGGTCTTGCTTCACTTGCTCTTCGGCATCAAGGGATTAAATTAGGCTCAGGAAGTGAAATCCTTGACTGGGATGTAACTGGTGCTTCAATTACTTATTTATTCGTAGAGGTATCTTTTCATTTAAGAAGGTTATTTCACATGTTACTGGGATGTTACCCTTACCATTTTAATTGTTAGATGATGATTGTTTGATGACACCTTTCAAGCTTGAATGACGAGTAAAAAATATCATCTACTGCATGTGAACATTGCAAGTCATGAAATCCGAATATTTTCTTCCTAAATTTGACAGGTCGCGAAATCCAAGTAAACCTGTAAATAACTAATTGCACATATAAATTTGACCCTCTGTGTGTGTTAAATTCTTCAGCATGAATGGAAAATATAGTTCAATCCAAAGCACATTAGCTATTGTAGAAACTGCACACAATCACCTTATGCTGGTTCAACTTTCAATTTATAAAATTAGGTAAATGGGACCTTAATTAATTGTCTTCTTTGAGTTTAAACTGTTTCAAGCATCGGATGATATCACATAGCATAGAATAGATTGCTGTCAAATATCAAGTTCAATGCTATGGATATAAATTACTCGTTAACTATGAAGAAAAACCCAGAAAGATGGGAAATTATAAATTTCAAGCAAAGGATTTAAAGTAGATATAAGCTTCGGAGATAGTAATACAATATATAAAGTTATCATATTTTCAAGATCTTGAATCTGATACTATGGATCTTAATTGTTCATTGATCACAAAGAATAACACAATCAGGCCTACTAAAAGGCAACTGTTCGGAAGATAAGTGCAGCAGAGATGCGTATACTGCGATGGAGTTGTGGACGTACCAGACGGGACCAAATTGAAAATGATGATATTCGGACAAACTTGTAGTTGCACCAATTGAAGAGAAGCTAGTCCAACACCGCTTAAGATGGTTTGGACATCTCCCACGGAGAACTCAAGATGCATTTATACACGTTGGAATTATAAGCTGTGCCAAATGCTCAAATAAAGGTAGAAGTTGACCAGGGATGTCATGGGAGGAAGTAGTAAAACTGAATTTGAAAAATTGAAATATATCCGAAGATTGGGTGTCGAACAGGAGCGCATTGAAATTAGCTATTCATGTATCAAAACCTTGAGCTTAGGGTTAGTTTAGGGAGAGTATTATAAGTTTTAGATTATAGGACTAGTGAATAGGGACATAAGACGGAGTGTTGGTCTTCAACATCTAGTTAATATTAGTATCACTATTATTATTGTTATTGTTATCATCATCATCACCACCACCATGGTTTTATATTTATTCATTATTATTAATATTATTATTTGTTTATTTATTTACTTTATCTTATTATATCTTTATTTATGTTTTCACCTTTAAATTTCTTGTTATTATTATTACCTTCAAAATTAACTTTGTCATTTAGTTTTGAGTTTCATCTCCAGCCAACCCCAACTTGTTTGGGATTAATGACATAGTTGTTGTTGATGATCACAAAAATAACACAAAATGTTTGAAATGAGTAAACTTGTTAATTGTAAGCAAAGGATGCTTGAATTAGTAGCATATGGTAGTATAGAAGACTTGTTTTCTGTCAAGATATATCGGCTGATTTTTTGGATGTAAATTATACGTTATTAAGAAATGTAACCCAAATATAATTAATTAACTTATAAATTTCAGATAAAGTGCATTTCAATTACTTGTATAACAATCGCTTCAATGTCTAATAGGTTTATTTTTTATGATGCAGAGCATTGTTTATTTCCTTCTAACGATTGGGCTTGAATTCTTACCACATCCCGAACTATGGATTTCTGGTTTCAGGCGTTGGGGGGGACAACTCTTTTCTAGTTGGGATGGCATATCTCAAAATTATTATCAGCCATTACCAGGATCATCTGATTTGGATCAGTTAAATGATGAAGATATTGATGTAAAAGAAGAAAGGCATAAAATAGTCAATGGCTATGCAGATAATGCAATAATTTACTTGCATAATTTACGCAAGGTATAACTCATAGATTAAATATGTTTATCATTAGCCTTTACACTTTTTGTTTGGTACCGAATTCCATTTAAGGAATCTGGATTTGGAGCTTGTGTACGAATCGTCGCTTTCTCTATTTATTTCTATCGTTGTGATTTATTGCTTATGCTAATTGGACAATAATGTATTTTACTTTGTTGCAATTTCGGATTTTCAGGTTTTCCCTGGAAATCATAATAATGCAGCAAAGGTAGCTGTTCACTCATTGACTTTTGCGGTTCGAGAAGGCGAGTGCTTTGGTTTCTTGGGGACAAATGGAGCAGGCAAGACAACAACATTGTCAATGTTAACTGGTACACTTCCTTCAAATTTTTTGATGCATTTGTATTTTATATATTTTTTGTAGCTTCTCTCTCAAGCTAAAATTTTAACCACCTGTCTAGTGCTAAGACATCTAGCTTGAGTTGCTGCGAAAGGCCTTGGTTTTAATGTTCAAGCCATGGTTAGAGGTATCGGACAGTACCCCGAAATTTCGGGGTACCGTACCAGTTTCAATGCTCAATGAGCTGAAATTAGGGCAGGAATTAGATTTTGGCAGTCTTATTTCGAAAGAAAACGTAACCCTAAATTAAACCAAGCAATAAAGAATCATAGATCGACAAAGAAAAGCCGTAAAGCAAAATAAAAAGCAAGTCGAATATAATTTCAATCAGCAACAGAAAATTCAAACATGATAATAGGAAATGATTCGATTTCTCCATCTATAAGCGAACCCAAATTCGATGGAGGAAATCACACTAAAATACAGCTGAACCCACTTCAATTTGTTGAAGTCATGTGGCAGTCCTAGAAACAGGGAAGGCGAAGGTGAATGGAAATCTGGAAGCAGGCAAGGCGAAGGCGAACGGAAACCTTCGAAGCAGAGAAGCGAAATCAAATTTAATGGTGAAGTTCTTTTTTTAAATAATTCTGTGCATTTGTCGATTGTCCCAGTTTGATGTTTGAGTCGGATGTGAATTCATCGACCTGAACTAAAATAACATGTTATGGGTGGGTCTGCCGGTTTTCGTGAATCAATCTAGTTTAATGTATTATGTTTGTGAGTTTCTTTTTTCAGTTAATTAATGTTATGCATGTGTGGCACTAGGGGCAGTTTGGCAGTAATTCAATATAAGTTGGACATAGCCAGTGAACTGTGAACAGATAGTGAATTACTTTTCTTTATAGACTTTTATTTTTTGTTATTACAAATTTATTAACAAACTACTGACAACCGAAATCTGGACTGTAACCGAAACAAAACCGAAATTTATGAAATCCTCTGAAACTAACAAAATTTTAAATGACCGAAACCAATACCGACTTCTCGTACCTTGGTTCAAACCCTTATAGCCAATATTCAGAACTAATAAAAATTTCAATAGCTACCATGAAGATTTAGTTCTTTCACCAATCACCACATGGTCAAAAAAATTCTGAATTATTTTAGTCCAAGGTGCACTAACACTACATATATTATAACAAAGGTGCACTAGGACAAAAACCATGTCAAGTTACAAACTTTTATGAACGGTAATTTACCATTATCAGTGTAACAATTACCAGATTATCAGTAATTCCAGTTGATCGGTAGCGGTAAGCAATTCTCACTTACCAGTAAAAATGGTACGGTAACGATATTTGCCAAATAGTAACGGTAACCATTACCATAACCCTATGTGGCACCAATAGGGAGAAGACCGACGGGGAAGTAAACTGGATGTCATAGGCGGATCATAATAAGGAAGCCTGAACGAAAGTGGATGTGGTGAGTATACTATAAATGGGGAGCGCAAGTAGAAATTCTAGATAAATTATATTCGGTATATTTGGAAAAGACGTATTATGTAGTGGAGGATTGGTCAGATTAAACCGATGATGATGGAAAAGACGAGGGGACTTACGGATAGGAATCAAAACAGAAATTACGACGCTTGAAGGATGCAGAAAGTTGAAAAGATAGGATTTTGCGATAGGTATTAGAGGGGAGGAGGACATTGATGAATGGGCAAAGGAATAAGTTAGGAGTCGAAGGATATTTAGGGTTTGGACGGCTAGGGAAGGAAGGGTATTAGGCGTGGAGGAAAAGAGAAACATGGGCAATGGTTGAGTTTTAAAATTATTTAGAGAGCCTCTAAGCTGTTGAAACTAAACTCAGTGTTTATAGTATAGCATAGATAAACACGCACATGTTTCAAATATAGAAAAATTGCACATCATTCAACCAGCAGCAAAATTACCTTTCGAATTCTAGTTGAAAAATAGCCAATTACAAGTATATTCAAATTTAAATACAATCGTAAAACAAAACTTAAACACACCAACACAAACGACATGAAACTTAAACATACAAATTACAAGTATCTTGAAGAAATTTGTTATGAAGTTGCTTTTTGATTAATCCTGTGTAGTTAAAGCGCTCAGCGGATCCCATGCGGCTTAGGTGCAAAAAGTTGTAAAATAGCAAGATATATCGGATGAGTCTAAAATAGCTTAAACTCGTATTTAATGCTTTTATAAATATACAAATGATAAATAAATGAAAAATTAACATTTAACTTAGTTATAATTAGTGCATTCTTAATTTTAAATAAAAGCATAAGCAAATATATGTAAATAAATGTAAACTTTTGTTTAGCTTGATTATATTTTTTGGAATATTGTAATATTTTATATTTTGAAAAATATATGTTAAAAAATTACATTAAAAAGCTAATTTTATAAATTTTATAATGTATAAATGTCATTTTTAAATTTGTTTCTTTTATAGAAGATATAGCGGAATATAACCAAAATAATGGGATATATCGGAATATAGCGGGGCTTAAAGCGGAGAGGCTATTTGGATTTAGCGTAGAGGTAGAAATCCTCTACACAATATAGCGGGGATATTGGGGGTAATAGCAGGGCATAAACTGCACAGGGTGAAACAAGCAAGTATCATTGTTTAAAAAATCTGCTTCAATACTCGCATCTAGGAGCGTCTTGAGTAAATAAGAGATAAAACACCTTGATGTTTATTTCAAAAAGCATAGTTGTGAAACTATGTGCAGTTTATGCCCCGCTATTACCCCGTCATATCCCCGCTATGTCGTGTAGCGGATTCTACCGCTACGCTATTTCCATATAGCCTTCGAAATAGCCTTTTCGATATAAGCCCCGCTATATTTCGATATTTCTGATATATCCCATTATTTCAGTTATATTCCGCTATATCTTTTATAAAAGAATCAATTAAACACATTTTTACATTATAAAATTAGTATTTTAATAGAATTTTTGACATATATTTTTAGAATAGAAAATACTATAATATTCTATTAAATTTAAACAAAATAAATAAAAGTTCACATTTATTTACAAATATTTGCACATGATTTTATTTAAAATTAAGAATTTCTCATTTAATTGTCATTTGTTTATTTGTTAAAGCATTAAATGAGTTTTATATGTTATTTTAGACTAATCCGCTATTTCCTCGTTTTATCTCCATTGCAACCTTTTGCACCTCTGCCGCATTGGATCCGCTGAGCGCTTTAACTGTGCAGTGAAAGGCACGCCTAGGCGCGGCGCAGAGCGGCATTTGCGCCATTTTTTGCTTGCGGCACGACGCATATTGAAAAGCACGTCAAATGGAGTGCGGCGCAGAAATGGTGCACAACACTGAAATAGCGCATCTTTTCTTTATATTATGGGTTTTTTTTTTTGTATTTCAAACTGTAATAACTACTACAAATACTCTTACCATCACTACGACCAGCATTACTACTACTATTACTATTATTACCATAATAACATGAAATGTCATATTGTTAATATCTTTTTTCAGTTATATGTAAACATAATTGCATCATTATTATTTTCTATTCGATTATCATCAACGAGTTAATAACCTTACAATTATGTAATTGGATGACCTTAGCATGCCGACATTTAGAACTGACATATGTTTTATTATCTAACATAGTTTAGATTCACTTTAATATTGTCAGAAGTATATGATGTATAAAAGAGCATAAAATATTGCCTAGCAAAGATGCAAAAAGCAAATAAATGAGACTGAAAATCCGTGAACGATAAATCAAAAGAAACAACTTTAAAGGAAGAGAAAGCATTCTTAGAAAATAATCATTCAAGCAGCTCTGAAACATACCCTTGGATAGTGTATTTTTTTTTTTTTGTGTGTGTGTGAATATGTCTGATATCTCTATACAATTTGTCTGCAATATAAAAATATTTCATGATTTGGTATTTGTTTAATACAATCAAACATTGAAAAGAATGTATGATATTCGTGACACCATTGATCCAATATCTTTAAATGATATTGATGATTGTAATGAATTGTTAAACTGAAAATGTGAATAATGCATCCGATGTTGAATATAAGCTTGTATTTTACGATGTGAATGACCCAACTTAGGGTGTTGCTGCTAAAGCAGGAGTGGAGGAAGTTAGATATCCAAGTAGAAGAACATCCACATCGAGAGGGTTTTCAACATCTGCTTCAGCTACTTTACATATCCATGAAGAAAAAACAAATATAAATGATATGGGTGAGGAAGATGCTGAAACTTATGAAACTATGATACATACATTGATTTGGAAAATATAATTGCTGGATCAGATTCAGATTTCTAGTTTACCATTAATGTGTATTATTATTTTGGATTTGAAAACTATTGTGCTTGAAATTTTATGCTTTATGTTTTTATTTTTGTAAAATACATAAAAATCTTTGTTGCATATGTTTTAGCAAAAAATATTGATTTTTTTGCTAAAATATTAGATTTATTAAAAAAATATAAACATGCGCAGTAAATTAAAAAGGGGTGCGCCATTTGCCGTGTCGTGCGCCAAGGCTTTCAGAGAGTGTTTGCGCTTTTTTGCGCCATACGCCATTAATAACACTGTTAAAAAGTTTTTTTTCCTTTAATTCTTACGCGTCAACAACTTGATACGTATAACTCGCACGCATCACATGCCTAAAATTGTTGAGGCATTCTCCTCAAGAATCTTATTATCTTTAGTTGCAGATATTGACACTAATAAAATTTACTAAATTTCAATTATTTAATGGAAATAAAAAAGAATAAAATTTATGAAAAATAAAAGTTAGCGATTTTTTTACTTTTCAATCTCAATATCAACAATGAGCAAGTAAGATAGTTTATGAAACAATGATTAAGAGCTATGTAATTGATTTTTTCATTGTTATTTAAAGAATGTTTCTTAATAAACTTGATTAAATCTTCAAATGAATTTTGCGGATCGATTTGAATTAATAGAAGGAATCAAAATTGGAGTTTGGTTGAGTCTTCAAATAATTTTGGGGCATCCAAATTTGAAACATATGGATCCCAAATTTTTTTTGATCTAGAATATTGTATGCTTATTCAAAATCAGATCTTAAATGATTTGCTTTTTATTTTTTTGCATAGGCTAACTTAAAATGTCAAAATTTCTTCATATGCTTTGCGTTTTATTTCTATCCGAAAAATTCATGTCTCGGTGTTTTGAGGCTTGCGCTTTTCTCGCCTCGCAAACCTGAAAATGCTAATATGCATTGGGTTCATGCAAGTGTTTTCATGAATATTTGCAGAAGTTTAAGTTTGATCGATATGAAAAAATTGTGACATATATATTTCGTAAAGAAATTGTGCATTATGCATGAGTATGTAAATGCAACATGTATTTATCATGATGTAATCAAACAGTTAATCTGCTAATAGGATGATAAAATTTAAAATTTGCAGTTTTTTTTTTTAAAAAAAAATCTGGAGTTTCCATTTTAAATACCGTTTATTATTACCAAAGATATATGTATTAAACTAGTGTTAATATAAGCTTGTAATTCTGTGTTTTTTTTTTTTTTTTTTTTTTTTTTTTTTTTTAGAATGCACATTAGAACATTTGCAATATTCATTTGGTTTCTGCAAATTCGAGCTCGAAGTTTAAGGCAAATTTTTTTCCTCTATTTAAATTTATAACCAAGTCACTTATTTCCAGACCTTGGTATATTGATACTCCATTTAGATTGCTTATCAGTAAGAGTCACCAAGCTGAAAAATTCAAATGAGTAGTGAATCACGAAAAACAATTTACCAAATACCACCAAACAACATTATCCAAGCGGTTAAGACACTTCCACAGGATGTGAAATGTCATGGGTTTGAATCTTGCAAGCAGGATTTAACCCACTTGCCATGTAGTATGCTATAGACTTGTATATAAAGTACCCAAATTCAGTTTTTTTTTTTTTTTTTTTTTAAAAAAAAAAAAACCGAATACCAGTTAGCTGGCAGTATAATTGATGGAACTTAATACTTACACTGAAGGGAAAATTGTGTCTGTCGTGGACTCGCAGTATAATAATCTTTAGCAGGAGATTTTTTTTTTAATTTTTTTTTGAAAAATATCTATTTGTAGCTGGTGACAACCAGAAGTATTCTAGTTTGTACTTTTTTCTTTTTTGTGGAAAATATTGTTTGTGCTCCTTTTGTAACACATTTAATTGTAATGTTGCTTTGGTATCATTAAGGGGAGGAGTACCCATCAGATGGAAGTGCATATATCTTTGGTAATAACATACGGTCAGATCCTAAAGCTGCTCGTCGTCATGTAATACACATTGATGAATTTTTGTACATACATACATATATATTACCTCAGAATTTGATTTTATATACAGGTAATTTTTTTTATCCCTGTTTATCCAGATTGGTTACTGTCCACAGTTTGATGCTCTTCTGGAATTTCTCACCGTTCGTGAGCATCTTCAGCTTTATGCCCGGATAAAGGGTGTCCCTGAAATCAATTTAGATAAGGTTGGTTTTTTCTTCACAAATAGAATAAAATAAATCACATTAGGATGTTGGTTGTACTTCATCTCTAACTTTTCACTGACCTGAATTTTTTTCCTAATGGGCTTAGGATGTGAATGAGAAATTGACCGAGTTTGATTTATGGAGACATGCAGATAAACCATCAGTTGTACTCAGTGGCGGTAACAAACGCAAGTTGTCAGTTGCAATTGCAATGATTGGGAATCCTCCTATAGTGATTCTTGATGAGCCCTCTACAGGTTTTACTTAATTTTAATCATTCGTCTGTGCAATTAATTTTTGTTCACAGCCTCTACATTTAGTTTCACAGATAATAGTTTCAAGTCCTTGGACTGTTGAAATAAAGATCTTGGGGTCAGAGGATCAAATCTATCAGACATCATTAACCACATATTCTGTTTTGTCTTAAAGAACTTCCAAATTTGAAATCTTATTATGCAAATACTACCAGAAGAAGCATTTCTTACAAATTTGACACATTCAGTTACCTTTGTGCCTTTTCAACTTGCTTGTACCCATTTTTCTTAAAGATGAAAGCGCGAGGCGTTTTCGGGTTCGTGAGGCGAGGCGCAAGTCTCGAAATGTTGAGGCGTAATCTTTTTGGGTAAAAATTAATGCAGAACATATAATGAAATTTGACTTGTGCACTTCTAGGCAGTATTTTTCTTGCTCATTTTAGTTTAACTTGTGCACAAACAGATGATTCAAGCTTCCCATAAGTATGTATGTACACACACACACACACACACACACACACACACACACACACACACGGTTACTGGAGTAATCCATGATTAATTTTTAGCTCCCTGTTGACTCGAAGATAGAACACAGAGAAGTAGGGTTTTGAAATAAACAGCGCAGCAGTATTTTTTTTTTGTAAAACATGTAGGCTTAAGCCTCACTAAATTGAGGCTACGAGGTGTGCATTTTTTGGGTTTTCTGCACCTCAACCATATCACGCATAAGCTTTTGGAGGTAAAACGCCCTTTGACTTGATCTCAACGTGGTTTTGCCATGGTTTGAGGTTTCGGTCGGAATACCGAGATCCCGGCCACCTTGGTTCGGTTTCATTGATGATACTGTGATTAGAGTCTGGTTTCGGTCCGAATGAGGGGAAAAAGTTACAACATCTAGTTAAATATATACCTGGAAATTATATACTTAAGTCAAAAAATAAAGCTTCAGACCTCTTTATCAACTTCAATCTCATCATCGGCTTCAATCAAATCGTGATATAGGGAATCAAATTTTGTCATCGACGGTCTTTGGTTTGTCATCGACTTCGTGTTGGCATGCTTTAGTCGAATCGCATCATCAACCGTTCGATATTTTGGGTTTGTTAGCGAAGAGTTGGGTCGCAGTAGCGAATGTCGATGTTTTTTGCAAGTGATGCTTTTTGGGGGTAGGACTAAGTTAAATTGGGGTATAATATGGGCTGGGCATGAATTAATTGTAGGTTAAGTTGAGCTAAAAATCAAGTTGGGGCTTGAAATAGGGTATAATTTGTTCATTTTGGGTCTGGCCTGGACTGGGCTAATAATTAGTTCCTTTTTTAATCAGGCAATGGTTGAATAGAGCCATAAAGAAATTAGGGTTTAGTTTAGTTATTTATAATATCATTTGCATTCTAATTTTCTTATAACTTATATTTTTCTACAAGGATTATTATTATAGTTTAATTACTAAGTTATTAAAAATCGAAACCGGGACCAAAAGCGAAATTAAAACCGAAACTTGTGAAATCGCCCCCAAAGAAAGGAAAAATAAATTCAGTCGATGGAAACCAAGTTCTCAAACCTTGCTTTTTGCTTACGCTCGTGGCTTGTACACGTTTTTTAATACACTGCTTGTACCCAAACCAACTGTAATTCTTTGTATTGATGTAGTCCAGTTTTATGAATTGATTGGTAGACAGGTGTGGGAAATTATTGGGGAGTTCACCTTCTTGTAATAAACCATCAAAGATCAATTGAACTTTGAAATTACTGTGCTATGCCACCATATTTTTGAGTTTCTTCTGGTCAGTTTACTCATATACTTTGTGATTATGCATGTACATGTTATGCTTATCAAATATATTGATGCGATGATCTATGAACTAGTAAATTTTATATCAAGCAAAATCTTTATCCACATAATAGCAAAAGCTTTTTCACAGAATCATGATAAGCAGCTTTACCTTCTGCATTATAGGTATGGACCCTGTTGCCAAAAGGTTTATGTGGGATGTAATATCTCGCCTATCTACTAGAGAAGGAAATACAGCAGTCATATTAACAACACACAGTATGGCTGAAGCTCAAGCTCTATGCACAAGGATTGGAATAATGGTACTTTAAAACATTTATATCATCTTGGATATTGCAATTTAAGCACCTAAGAATGAACAGCAAGCAGAATATGTTAAGCTAGTAAAATGTCAAAGACCTTGAACATGTTTCTCACAAAAAATGTACCCGGTGGGTTATAGGTGTAGGCGGACATGTGCAACTTAACTCCCCCTTGGAGTTGGTCGGTCCGCCAGTCTTGATGGAGATTCCCAATATTGGGAGTATCCAAAAAATAAAACGTCAAAGAATATTCAATGAACTTCGACGACAAGGTTATAATTACTTAACCTGTAACAAGGGATTTTATAATTTATTTTTATAGGTAAGTGGAAAGCTTAGATGCATCGGAAGTGCACAGCATTTAAAATCCCGTTTTGGAAATCATCTTGAGCTTGAGGTATTTCAGGCAAATCCATTTCTTATAAACACCATATTTTATTTGGTACCTAGGTTTCGGTATCTTATATTCAGAAGCAATGTTTTGCATTTAATCTTAGATGAAACCAACAGAGATAAATTCCCTTGAGGTAGACAGTCTGTGTAGAAAAATTCAAGACACCCTTTTTGACGTCCCATGTGTTACAAGAGGAGTTTTTGGTGACCTTGAAATTTGTATCGGCGGGAATGAATCAATATCAACGAACAGTATTTCAGAAATCAGTCTGACAAGGGATCTGATAGTTTCAGCTGCACATATGCTTGGAAATAAAGTATCTGTTTCGGCCCTTGTTTCCTCCAGTTTTATTTCTGATGGTGCTTTTGGTGAGCAATTGTCAGAACAACTTGTTCGAGATGGTATAACTCTTAGCTCTTGGACAACTACATTTCTATCTGAGAATTTTGTTACTTTGTAGCATATATAAATAGATTCAAATCAGTAATATTTCATTGTAAATTCCACTGTTTTGGTTGAGAATAGGCTCTAATATCATATGCGGCGACACACGCACACCCCCGGAAAAAGAACATAGATATTGCGGCCAACATAATCGGATCCTACATGAATCAGGCCAGAGTGTGGGATTTTATTTTAAAAGCTTCGAATAATCCCAAAATCGCAAGATCTGCTCTCACTAAAATCGTTATTGTTTTTCCAAAGTCATTTTACCTCCACTTTAATGGAACCTTAACTGGAGTTTTCTGTGTCTCGATTGATATCACCTTGATCCGTAGTCCAAATATGTTACTATTTTCACTGCTAGTTTTTGACTTATTTGAATGGGTATGATGATATTTATGCGTTGGATTCAAATGTCAATGTGGAACTTTTATTGTCAGGGGAAAAATATTCATTTTAGGCCTCTGAAATATGCTTATTTCAAGTTTAAGCCTTGTTCAAAACTTACTATGAATGCTTGTTTTTCTCAATATTCAGCAATTTATATTTGCACATTCTGAAAATGCGTAGGAACAAAATTTTAATATGTACTTGTGCACGCAAATATATTGTTTTTTTTTTTTTTTTTTTTTTTGTATACATGTGCATTTTCTAAATATGCGTGTATGAAAATGTTGTATAGTGGAAAATGGTTTTATTTTCATAATAAGCTTTGAACGGGTCTAAACTAGAATGAAAATCTTTACTTATGTTTACATAGGGTGTCACAGTTTTATGGATTTATAGGTTTATATGCATTCCTCCGTAAGGTAATTGTCCAGACTCTCTTTTGTAACCCGAGATATAGTTTCATCATTACTTAGCTAAAGATGTACAATTTCTTTTGATATTCCAACGTTTGTTCTTGTTTGTAGTTTTGGTCATGTTTTTGGATAGTCGTGTTCATAAAGAACATCCTACATTTACTATGGTGGTGTACTTCCATAAAATTTTCGAGTGGTAACCACCAAACCATGGTTCTGATTAAGAGTTATAACATAGAAGCTGCGATCTTCAGTAAAATTATGGCTTCTTTATCCCCTCACCTGCGTAAAAATCCAAGTCGATAGCTATGATTTATTCCTCGAGCATTAAATAACTTTCGTAGACTTGTTATCTGCCACTGGCAGGTTGAAATGTAATTTTATTTATTTGATTTTACCATCTGATTGTTCTTTTTTTTCCTTTTGCTAACTTGTCAACAGGTTGCATACCCTTGAGAATATTTTCTGAATGGTGGTTGACGAAGGAAAAATTCTCTCGTATTGATTCATTTATTCAGACTTCATTTGTTGGTGCAACATTTCATGGGTCTGATGGTTTGAACATCAAGTATCAGGTGACAAATTACGGTAGATCATAGTGACATAAACTCCAAAAATATTTAAAATAATAATAATGTTGAAGTATTACATGTGTTAAAAGTATTTGTTTCATACCGTTTATGTATTACTTGCTTTTGTTAAGTGGTTCCCTTTGGATTGCACGTACATGAATAAATGCACACTTAAGTAACATGATATCGTGTATTTTACCCTTTCCATAGCTTTTTAACTATTTGGTTAAAGTTACAGTACAGTAATTTATCATCATTTCAAACAAATATAATTCTGCAAGTATTTTCGGTTTTTTAACTTCTCATCAAATTAGACAAGCTTATTTTTGTTTACCAGATGCGCATGCATGTACATGTAATGGCTTTTTTTGCATCTGATCATATAAATGCTATTGATATTTACAGTACTACGCTTATTATATGAACGCATATAACTACATTTACTGGTCAGTTGATTTGCTTCTTCAATGTACATTATTATCTTATATTTCAGTTGCCCTATGGAGAAGGTTCGTCTCTTGCAGATATATTTGGACACATCGAACATAACAGGTGCAAAATATATATCAAACCACCATTGTGCAACTGCAGGCTTGTTTCTCAATTCTATACCATTTTTAACCCTACATATGCTATGCAGGGAAGAGCTAGGTATTGAAGAATACAGTATAAGCCAGTCAACATTAGAAACCATCTTTAATCATTTTGCTGAAATGGGATAAATTAGCAATGTATTTTTTGTATAAGAACTTCCATGTTCCATCGACCGCTTTTTGTACAGGAACATTAGAAACCATCTTTGATCATTTTGCTGAAATGGGATATCGCAGGCCATCAGCACTTTATGCTTGGATGTCTAGGAATGTAGTGGCGACATGTGATGTTTAACTAGGCTAGAAAGGAAAGGGTAAACAATTATGCAATAGATTTTTTATGTACTGTGGCCGAATGATTCTCCCTATAGAAATTGCCTAAAACAGAGTGATCTTCTGAAATGAGGGAAAACTCGTCTGAGAATTTATATACGCAGTTGGATATCTGATTGTTGTATTATAATGATGAGATGGTTGTTATTCGTAACAATGCAAATATAGTACGAACCTGATAGCAATCAATATATTGTCACTATCCAATTGTCACGTCAAGAAGTGTTACTAATTTGAACTAGAATTAAAATTAGCAACGGCAAAAAGCATGACTAGATTTGCAACAGTAAAAAACCGTAGCAAAACAAAGAGCAGAAAGAAGTACTTGTCCGTAATGTCTGAGTCCAGAGTAAATCTGTTTCCTTGAAACAATATTGCTCCCTCTGCGGCGCTGAAGGTATATGAGCAATTGTTTCCCAAGATGAAACGGACCGATCTCTGCAATGTAGCGCTTACAGTTGCAGAGCAACGACGAACTCAAGTAAGTTATTTTAAGAACAGAGCAGTAGCGAAGGAGGAGACAGAATGAACTAATTTTCTGGATTATTAGTGGCTTTGTCAGACCGTCCATATATAGCGGCGGAGGGGTGCCTTTCTGGGTAGTCGTGACTGTCGGTACAGGCGCGCTGGTTCAAACGGTCGCATCTGATTACTGTTCAGGCGAACAGACGCATCCGTCGGTCCAAACGGTCGCATTCGCGTAAAAAGAAACCATTTTCCGCGTATTAAACAGTCGGTGGCCCATTGGATCACGAGACCCCAAGAGCCCCACATGAATTAGAGGTTGCTTAATTTTGTTCTTAAATTTTGTGAAACATTTAACGTATCGGTAAAAGTAGCACAATGACCTTGAACTTTTCCTAGTGTTTATCGTTATAACCTACCGACGAATCAGTGGACTAGATTGTCTTTGAACTGTAAGCCTTTTGTGTAAGTATGTAAAATAATACACGCTAAGTGTTTCTAAACCCCTTGGTTCTCTGTTTGTATTCGTTTTTGCCATGAACACCTGCTTGGTCTCATGACTGTTTAAAGAATTCGACCTTACAATTCTTTTTGAAGCGGCGCCTTCACACTCACGTAGGTGATTCTATAAAGAGTATCCCGTAATACTCCACTTGGGTCTTTTATAACATCACAGTATATACATCATTAAAAGCTAAGCTTATCCTATTCTTTGACGTGTTGTGCACAGACTTATCATAGGAATGGTTTGTGTTTTAACAGTGCCATTAAGTTTATCTATAAACTTAGTTGTCCCTTTGAACCTAGATCTTGGGATCTCCAGTCAACTAGGTGGGGTTTCCGTTTAGAAAAACTTTTAGATTATAGGTTTTAAACCCATTCCCATCGATTAGGTTTGAACTTTCTCTCTAGGCAAGCCTTTAGTCAGTGGATCCGTAATGTTATCCTTTGACCTTACATAGTCTATAGTGATAACTCCATTAGAGAGAAGTTGTCTTATGGTTTTATGTCTACGACGAATATGTATAGATTTACAATTATACAATGTACTATTCGCCCTTCCTATAGCAGATTGACTATCACAATGTATACATATTGGAGGTACTGGTTTTTCCCAATTTGGAATGTCCTATAAAAACCCCTTAAGCCAATCTGCTTCTTCCACGGCTTTATCCAAAGCAATGAACTCAGATTCCATTGTTGACCTTGCTATGCAAGTCTGTTTGGATGATTTCCACGAAATCGCTCCATTTCCCAATGTAAACACATATCCACTTGTGGATTTTGTGTCATTTGAGCCCGTTATCCAGTTGGCATCACTATATCCTCCTACTACTGAAGGATACTTATCATATTGCAACACATAGCTACTTTAGATATCCTAGGACTCTGATTATTGCTTTCCAATGATTTTTACCAGGATTGCTGGTATATCTACTTAGCTTGCTTACAGCATACGCAATCAGGTCTAGTGCAATTCATGACATACATAATACTTCCCAGTATACGAGAGTATTCCAGCTGATATATACTATCACCAGTGTTCTTTACTCAATTTTGGTTCATATCTACCGGTGATTTTGCAGTAGTTATATTATGCTGCTTGAATTTTTCAAGAATTTTAGCAATGTAACGTGACTGAGATAACGCATATCCTTGTGGTGTCTTTATAATTTTTACACCCAAAATTACATCGGCCACTCCTAGGTCCTTCATATCAAATCTAGAGGATAGCATGTCCTTCGTAGATTTTATTATGACCTTATTATTTCCTAGGATCAGTAAATCATAAACGTAGAGACAAACAATGACATATCCAGCATCTATACATTTTATATAGACGCATTTATCTGATTCATTTATTTTGAATCCATTTGATAACATTGTTTCATCAAATTTCCCATGCCATTGTTTTGGTGTTTGTTTAAGGCCATAAAGAGATTTCACTAACTTGCACACCTTATTTTCATTTGCGGGGCTTAGAAACCCTTCTGGTTGCTGCTTATATATTTCTTCTTCCAGTTCACCGTTCAAAAACACAGTTTTCACATCCATTTGGTGTATTTCCTAATTCAATATAGATGCGATTGCAATAAGCATCCTAATTGATGTTATTCTGGTAACTGGTGAATATGTATCAAAATTAATCCAGATCTTTCTTATGTTTGAATCCTTTTATTACAAGTCTTGCTTTATACTTGTCTATTGAGCCGTCAGCCTTTAGTTTCTTCTTAAATATCCATTTATATCATAGTGGTTTTGATCCTTTAGGGAGATCCACTAGTTCCCACGTATGGTTTTGTAGAATGGATTCTATTTCACTATTGACGGCTTCTTTCCAATAAGGAGCATCGGGAGATGACATTGCTTGTTGGTAAGTTAGAGGTTCATTTTCTATCATATATGCATAGAAATCAGGTCCAAAGGATTTAGAGGTCCTTTGTCGTTTGCTCCTTCTAGGTTCCTCTATCTCAGTTTCATCATTCATTTTTCTTTGATCAGTATTATCCTCGGGACTATCTGGATCTCTTGACCTCTTTTGAGCACTTGTTTCAATAGAGGTTTTTAGAGGATAAATGTGTTCAAAGAATCTTGCATTTCGAGACTCGATAATGGTGTTTTCATGAATGTCATCAATTTCAGATTTGTACACCAAAAATCGATATGCACTACTATTATGAGCATATCCAATGAATATGCAATCTATAGTCTTCGGTCCTATTTTGACCTTTTTCGGTTTTGGAATTTCTACCTTGGCAAGACACCCCCGCACTTTTAAGTATTTGTAGGATGGTGGTCTGTTTTTCCAAAGTTCATGGGGAGTCTTAGACGTTTTCTTTCGTGGTATTTTATTTAAAATATGATTTGCCGAAAGAATAGCTTCTTCCCAAAAATTATCTGGTAAGCCAGAGCTTATTAATAAGGCATTCATCATTTCTTTAAGAGTTCTATTTTTCCGTTCGGCTATACCATTGGATTGAGGTGAATAAGGAGCTGTAGTTTGGTGTATTATACCATGCTCAGCACAGAATTTCTCAAATGGAAACTCATATTCTCCTCCACTATCACTTCTTAAAGCTTAATTTTTCTGTTGAGTTGATTCTCAACTTCTGCTTTATACTGCTTAAACATATCGAATGCCTCATCCTTACTTTTAAGGAGATATACATAACAGTATCTTGTACAATCATCTATAAAGGTGATGAAGTACCTTTTTCCTCCTCTAGTTTGACACATTTTCAAGTCGCATACATCAGTATGTATTAAGTCTAGAGGTTCGGTTTCTTTTTCAACATGATGAAATGAGATTCTTGTCAATTTGGCTTCAGCACAAATTTGACATTTGTAATTTGAATCAATTCTACACTTAGGTATGAATTCTAGATTGATCAGTTTTTGTAAAATATCAAAATTCACATGACCTTGTCTAGAATGCCATAGATTAGGAGAGTCAACCATATAAGCAGAAGATTCAATTTTATTCATATCATTATTTGGTACAACAGTGGTTACATTAGCCTTAAATAAGTCATGAATATACATATAAAGAACTTATATGCATACACTTAGGATATTTTCTAAACTCTTGATGTGACTAATCATGAATATACTAATACTTGTATACTTATGTATATGCATTTGTATAAATGTGCCAAACAATGTTGCAACGATCTGTAACAACTTCCGTTCAACGACAGGTTGTAAATCTGAAAGTTGAAACTGAAACATATTTTTAGTTCTTTACTTAATTATTTATTTAAGTAAACAAAACTAGGAAATGAATTCCTTATCTTATTTAAATAATGAAAATAAGCATATCTTAATTATTAATCACTTATTTAAATATTTAAATACCCAAAATACAAAAACTTTCCTTAAATGCTCATTTTTTAAAATGATGACATCATCAAAATAGTTATCCATAAATATGATAAATATTTTTATTTGCTAATTACTTTCCTAATGATTAATTAGACATTCACTAAAATTTTCAATAACTTTTACTGAGAAAATAGCCATTTATCGATAAAACGATTTTCATTCATTTTATCAATATTTTACCAAAAATATATTTTTGAAAGCATTTTTCCCAAACGAGTCTAGTATCATTAATTATTAATCAAATGATATTTAACAAGGTTATAAAATTACATTTATAACATTTAACAAGATTACAAATTGTTACGATATTCAAAGATAAAGTGTTCGATTTTCCGGGTCTTTACATTCTCCCCCACTTAAAAATATTTCATCCCCGAAATTGCCACACGGGCAACCAAAGAATCAATAAACATTGATACTTAAGGTATCACACTACTAGAAAACAAAGCTCATGGATTGATTAAGTTCAAACCCCCGCTTCGCTTAAAGATGATAAACAATCTACTAAGCGTGTCTTACGCTCAACAGCCTTAGGGATTACTCAGCCGATGATTTTCAATACCTCATAACAAATCGAAGAGTCATTTCCCAAAATTTCCATATGCGCTAAATCCCGTACAATGCATATAAACCATCTGTGCACATTGTTTGATCATATCACTTTCCCGATCACAAATCTTCTCTTCCGAACTAGTATACCTTACTTGACATCTCTAGTGCGGATTCTGATCTAGTTTCTTGACTAGAAACTTCCATCTTCCTTACATAGCCATATACTATGATAGAAAACATAAGGATCATATCAAAATTCCACATCAAGTATTCATTATCAAAAGTCTAGTGAAGAATCCTTGTACGATCTGGTGTGAATCACCTTCAAAATCCTATACTCGAATTTGTACCAAGATCAAGTATGCGAATAAAACGGTCTACGTACAACTCACGTATTTTATCCTATTAGTTTCTTAACTATAATTCCTTTATTAATTCTTCTATATGTATAGTATGCCATTTTATACTAATATTCTTCTTCCTTTTTTCGGCATTCAATTATCACTTAGTATTTCTTTATTAATACTAAAACCACTTATGAATCATTTCATAAAACTTTACTTCAAGTTATTAAACATTGTATAACTTAAGTTCGTACACATATAATACTCCAATACATTCGATGAGTATAACCTAACATCAAATTTGTTGAGTATGTTAATCAAATTTTGAACTTGTTCTAACTTGCTATCTTAATAATTCAAGTGTTATATAAACTCAACTTTATATTTTCACAAACACTTAACTTCAAGTTCTATAATAATTCGGAAGTATTCAACTATCAAAATCGTTGAAAATCCCATTTCATTTTAATAAATGAAACCAACCAAACTACAAATCATGGCATCATTCGCATTTACACAATCTTAATGCATAGACTACATGGATCCGTAAAATGACTTAATCAAGTTTCAATAATTTATATAAAGCACTTCTTTACCTAACTTATTTCACAAATTCTTATCATTATTCGGATTATAATAGACGAATCATGTTAGAATTCAATTTAACCTAATTTCATCATTAAACGCCTTATAGTCATACTGTGAAACTTAATTCACAAGGTGTTCATATCTAATGTTCCCACTCATTACCATCTACCCAACCCATGTTTTTAAAAGGTAAACTGGTTATAAGTCAATAAGCAATAGTACATGCTCATAGACTGATCGAGCATAATTAATATTCAATAACTGTTAATAGTTGAATATTATCATTCCTAATAACCAAACACATCATAAATGACTATATAAATTTATGAAAGTTTATATTTTATACAAAAATATAAGCCTAGGTAAAATTATTTCATTTACCAGTTTTTAAAAGAATACTGTGTCAATTTGCCTTGTTTAAGTATTTAGAAATCCTTATCGATACTATGGTCTCCCACATATCGACCAGAATTCATAAACCATTCAACAGATTAACTAATACAACATAAAATATTTTTATAACACTAACAAATACACACTCTCATATACATAATACACTCAACTCATGTTAGGGCATTCCATTACCCTATCTCTTGATAACTCATACCCAACCAAAGCCAAGGTGTTCACTCAACCATATGCTCTGATACCAAATGTAACGACCTGACTTTTCGACCCTTAAATGTCGACACTAATACATCCACGTATTCACGTGTCGAGCACCCAAGTGCTGGAAAGACGAAAAGTTAGGGTGAAATAAAGTAAAAAGAAAGTAGACTAAGGAAGAAGAGGACACAATATCCGAATCTCACAACGGAACGGTAACATATAATATAAAGAATGATCTTTACAAAATAAAACTGTATGATTACAACTATCAGAGAAGACAACTTGGAAAGTTATAACAACCTGTCCTCATAAATGTTAATGTACAACATAGAATGCAGCGGATATAAAAAGTGCGATAAGCTGAACTCCAACTCTCTTCCAGAAGCTCCAAAGTAAAACCTTCCATACTCAGCCTACTCAAAGGAGTACGTGAGGATTTTAGGGAAAAGAAAAACCAAGCGTCAAACATCAGTCTGGTATAAGAAACTCAAGATACACATTGCATGTAACAATATTGAGGGGACTGTGCAGATAACCGCTACGGTTTTCCCTTCAATTGAAACCAACAGTATAGTTGTATTATAAATAATGTCTAGGGTGTAGAATATAAATAAATCACATAGCTGGAATGGTTACATTGGTTACATTCAACAACTATTAAGTGCACAAACAAAACCGATAAGGAATGTTCGCATATTGGATTTCCCGCGGAGATCTCTCCGAATCAAGCCGGATCCGAACTCCATGCACAAGGATCAGAAACCACCTTCCGAGCGTCGTATATCTCTAGATAAAATATACCATAAGGTAAACTTGACTGGCCCACGCACGAAAACACCGGTGTGCACCATGTTGAACCAAATATATCCAACTCCCCCCGTGCGCAACATCTATAAGCATACTCTAGATATGGAGTCAATATATCCTATCACGGGTTAGAAAACCCCCAGGTCATATTGCCTATGTCTTTAGCCATATCCGATGTCGAGGTTTCGTTCGGCATCTTTCACACGAGTCTTCATCACTCGAACAGAACAAGAATTCCCAGATGGAATCCCACAACTCAATAGATATTGTAATCACATATAGATTCCTTCACATATCTCGGAATCACACATGGATTCCAATACATCAACAGATCTTGGAATCACACATAGATTCCTTCATAGATATTAGAATCACTACGTGTGTTCGAGTTTCTCAATAGATCTCGAATCACCACATAGCCTTCACTTCACAACTGCTTTCAAAACATAGAAACCGTATACTAGTTTTGAAGTGGTTTTTGATAAGTAAAACACTTACCAATCCCGATCTCCTTAAAACCAGTTGCTAAATTTAAGGTCAGTTCTATAGTCAATTAATCGACTATCAATTCACACAATAAATGTTTGTATATCGAAAACAGCCTCGCTTAATTTCCATAACTAACGACTAAGCATCCAAGGCACTATCAAGTCACAAAGCATGATAAACAATCAAATCACTATCAAGTCACATAACATGATAATAGTCAAAGCACGATTAACTCATATAAACGGCTTCTAATTCCTTTCCCGTTTAATTAATCTTTCATTAATTAATACTCCTTTATTAGTAAACTTCTTTTATCTAATAAAACTTCATTTGTCTAACTTGACTTCCTTATTAATCAATAACCCATACTCGATTAATATTCCTATATAATCTTAATACTTAAAAGGTATTAATATACTTATCCCTCCAGTATAAGTATAACCACAATTCATTTTCAAGATTTCCTTTAACTTAAATACTTCAAAACGTATTCATATACTTATCCCTCCGGTATAAGTATATCCATAATTCATTTCTAAAATTTCCTAAAATATAATCAAAGAGGTTAAAACCATTGTTTAATAAAGAACCTCTTTTCTTTTATAAGTTTAACATCTTATTCAATATCTTTATCCTGAAAGATTTCTATATTTGTTTCTATCTTTGAAATCAATTATTAAAGATCTAAGTATATTCAAAATCATTAAACCGTATATTCCAATTTAACTACAATCCAAGGGTTTAAAAACAAGTGTTGCTAAAACACTATTTACAACAAACCCAAAACAAATCCTTTTACAATTATCTTTAAACATTTGTTTAAAGATTCAATTATATATACTTCCATGACATAATCTAAGAGGGTTAAAGACTAATGTAATTAACACATTTTCACGACAAACCCAAAACCAATTTATGCTTATAGAAATCACACTTCGTGCACTTAAATCGTTTCTGACATTTTCAACTTAACTATCCATCGGTCAAGAGTGAGACCAGGTAAGTTAAAGCACTGGTTGCATATCACCCCTTGCCTAGGCACCCCATTCTTGACACTCACAGATAGATAAGCCTACTCATCGGCTTATTAGAATTAAGCACAGTAATCATGATATTCAATAAACAAGTAATTAGCAAGTGCACTTATATGACTATTCTAGCTTCAAACACTTTCAAACTCACTTCAATTTAACATACAAGTTAAACAACCATTTTAATATGATAAGAAACCAATAAGGATGTCATTGCAAAGTTTCATAAAAAGTGTTGAAAACACAACAATTCAAACTGCATCTATAGTGACTATCGCTATAAGTGCACTTTCAAGTTCAAGTCCATAATATGTCAATCCATACTAATCCTTATGTGCTTTGTTTCAAATCCATTCCACTTGTTATACAAGTCAATTCAAATCCAATTCCAAGTCCATTCAAATCCATTAACATGGATCACATATGTCGCTTACTTTTAAAGTAAGAATCAAGTTAACATTTTTAACATAAGTTACCAACAATCAAGCAACTTTAAGCATAGTTAAAAACATGCAAAAGGGTTTATGATTGTTGCCCTAAATAGTGAGTAAACTCACTTTAATCCTTAGTGAACCCTAGCTCCAATAATAAGAATCAAGATCCAAACTAGCAACCTCCTTTCTTTCCTTCATTTCCTTGCTTTCACTTGCTTTTCCTTGCTTCCTCCTCCACCACCATTACTCACGAAGAAACCATTATTAGAGCTTAAGAAGAAGAAAAGAATTGGTGTCAATATTCCTAAGGGTATGCCTCCCTTTATATAGCCTTAGGAATGTGAATGGGAAATGACCAAAATGCCCTTAAAACCCTAATGCATTAATGAGAGATGGGAGGTGTGTAAGGTGAAGTGAAAGGTGTGTAAGGTGATGGTAAGTTTGCTTTTTCAAGGGTTAAGAAGTAAACATTAATTTATATACATATAAGGAACTTATATGCATACACTTAGGATATTTTCTAAACTCTTGATGTGACAAATTATGAATATACTAATACTTGCATACTTATGTATATGCATGTGTATAAATATGCCAAACAACGTTGCAACGATCTGTAAAAATTTCTATTTAATGTCAGGTTGTAAATCTGAAAGTTGAAACTCAAACATATTTTTAGTTTTTTATCTAATTATTTATTTAAGTAAACAAAACAAGAAATGAATTTCTTATCTTATTTAAATAATGTAAATAAGCATATCTGAATTATTGAACACTTATTTAAATATTTAAATACCCAAAATACAAAAAACTTTCCTTAAATGCTCATTTTTTAAAATGATGACATCATCAAAATAGTTATCCATAAATACGAAAAATATTTTTATTTGCTAATTACTTTCCTAATGATTAATTAAACATTCACTAAAATTTTCAATAACTTTTACTGAGAAAATAGCCATTTATCGATAAAACGATTTTCGGTCATTTTATCAATATTTTACCAAAAATATATTTTTGAAAGCATTTTTCCCAAACGAGTATAGTATCATTAATTATGAACTAAATGGTATTTAATCAGGTTATAAAATTATATTTATAACATTTAACAAGATTACAAATTGTTACAATATTCAAAGATAAAGTGTTCGATGTATGATGGATGTCATCGTATGTCGTTGGAGGTATAGGTATCCCATGTATGATGGATGTCGTCGAATCCCTGCATACTAAACCTCTTGCAATGACCTCTAGATTGAAGTTCAACGCTTCATATTTTTGATTAGCCGAAACATGTGAAATCAATGGATTAGCAACAACGTCGTTGTTCGACATTCTTTCAACATTTTCCTGATGTGTCTCACCATTTACTCCTTCGTTGGAAGCAATGTCTGGCATTTGGTTATCTCAATTCACAAATCTTTTAACATGCCAAAAATTGATTTAATGTCCCCTCCACGTTCTTCAATGTCCCTGTTGAGTTTCGGCATTCCCTGCGTATTGTACGCGCTTCACCGTGTCTATCCGGGGTCAACGGTCGTAGTCTCCTATGCCGGCGTCCCGATTGAACATCTCCCATCGCCACCATCGAGCATATAATTTGGTATTGGCAAATACTTATTGTAACAAAAGAAATCCCCCCTGCTACATGCCACCAACACCATATATATACCACGATCTTTCTTAATTTCTTGCGATGTGGGACAATTCATCCGTCCAATCCACGCACCCACTCCATTCTAATGCGAGCCACACCTAACAATCTCCACCTTGGCGATCATTTCTCAAGTCACCTTGGAGTTACACCTTGAGTTCTCTTCACAGTTGGTCAGGCTGCTACCCCGAGTTCTCATAAGCAGTGGTGGAGGCAGACTACTTATAGCCGTATCTCCACCTTAACGAGCATCTCATGCTCAAGCCCCTTTGGAGTCATGCTTCGGTCGTGCTGCACATACTGGTCCCATCGAACCATGAATCTTTGATACCAAATTGAATTTCGGCATTCCCTGCATACCGTATGCGCTTCACCGTGTCTATCCGGGGTCAATAGTCGAAGTCTCCTATGCCGGCGTCCCGACTGAACATCCCCCCATCGAGGATATAATTTGGTATTGGCCAACACTTATTCTAACAAAAGGAATCCCCTATGTTACATGCCACCGACACCATATATATACCACAATCTTTCTTAATTTCTTGCGATGTGGAACAATTTGTCCATTCAATCCACGCACCCACTCCATTCCAATGCAAGCCACACCTAACAGTCCCTTCCACCTTCTTCATCCTTGCTGTCAAATTATTTGAGTCTCTTTTACACCTTTTAATTTGTTTATATGGAATAGTAGAAGCTTTAACTTGTGACTTTGATATCGTACTTCCAACACTTCGTGTCTGGCCCTTTTTATCCTTACCACACTTGTGACAAGATGTCTTCATCCAATGTCAAAACTTATTCCTCATCATCATTGATTGTTTCCTTCGCTTATACAATTTTATCGTAAAATATGATAATACTTGAGATATTACGTGCATTTATAAGTTACCGAACAAAAGCAGTAGGTTGATAAACCATGTGAACATGTATGTCATAGTAATAAATCATTTTTAACCGATCATCTAAAACAATATATTTTTTAACTTACAAAGTACGTAGAATTTGAACCTGATATAGTGTCATCCTTTTTTGTATGAGTTTTCTCTCATACTTGACGACAAGTGATTTCTTTTTCTAAATTTTCACTTTCCTGAAAGGGTGAATGATGTGATAACTTAAAACTTTTGATACTTTGGCCATGTTTACAAAACTAAAATCAAATGAAAGAGTTGTTTACAAACAAAAAAAACTAAGAATTTGTCATTTTATGTTCTACTACGGCGCGACTTGTACGACCACTGTGATGACTAATTGTACAGTGATCTGTTTTTCCCCTAGCTCTCTTATTTCGTGTGCATCGGGTTTTGCTTCGTTTGTTCAAGAATCTGTCCCAATATTCTAGGCTAATTTTTGGAGGACGGTTTTTCCTCCTATCTTAATCATTATCAAATTCTTCGTAATATCCCGTCCACTATTCACTTTTGTATCTCCTAAATGACTCGCAATTTTTTTAAATAAAATTCTTTTGCATCTGACTCTACCTCAAAAAGTTCTTGTATATAATGAAGATAAAAAAATAAATCATAGATTACACCATAACATCACATTCTCATATTATAACCTTGAGTACAAAAAAAAGGTAAAATAAATTAATTGTCAGATTATAAGTTTAATGTATAGAGAGAAAATAGTGACAGAATTACGCACAACTGCATGCAACTCATGAAACAAATGCAAACCAATAACCACTAAACAATATATCAGATATTGCTACTTATGAATTGCTTGTACATAATTTACACAAGCTATCAATTTCTATCAGATGTTCTATTCTACTCTTTTTTCCGGACTCAACAGTTTTATTAGGGCCACTTTTGGATGATGAGTATAAACAAACAAACCCATAGACATAAATGAGGTAAGGTGTTTATAATATAAATCGGGTCAAATATATGTTGCAACAACCTTTTGATGTATGTAACACCTACAAAATTGGTTTTACATGAAAAGCTATAGAAGTAGACACTCTAAATAACAAACAAAAACTAGTGCAATGAAATAGAAAACACTGACGTAAATGTTGAATTGTGTAATAGTGGTTTACCCGCAATACATCCCACACGTAATTTTTACATTTCTCGGGTACTTTATCCCAAGTTTCATATGATATCGACACATGAATTCTTACCAATTTTACTGCCTACTTTTCCAGCATTATCTGAAACTGGAGCATCATACGCGTTTTCCTTAACTTTCTTGGGTTGCGAAGATGACGAACACACGACTGAATGGATCGATGCTTCTGCAGCTTCTGACATTATTGTTGTAAGAAATTTATTGTTATGTTAATTATTCTAATCAAAAGTAACTCAAGTCCAAAAAAAAAAAAGTAAAAAATACAAGACTAAGCAGATGTAGGAATGGAAGGAAAAATTGGAAGAGGAGGTACAAGTTGGATTAGTTGATTAGAGGAGGAAAGGAGATTTTAGACATGATTTTAAACCAGTCTCTAGGTCATTATTTTAGGCATGATTTTAAACCTGTCTCTAGGTATTATTCTAGGGTATTGTTATTGACACTCCAACTATTGTTAAGAGGGGTCATTTTTTAAAAACACTCCACTTTTTGAAAAAATGTTAAGGGGCTACACAAATATATTATTTCACACTGTTCAATATTCCCAGATTGCCCCTTCAAAATAGATTTTAAAAATAAAAAATTCGACAAGGCAAACCGAATTAAAATAAGCAGTTCATCACCAGTGCACTGAATGCAGCATGTAACCAATTATGTATGTATTCGGTAGTGATATTTCGAAAATTAATAATCATTTCGGTGCATTGCCTTCGTAATTATAAAATTCGGCATATTTATGTCGACAAAAAAAAATAGTTCGATCATATTCCGCCGAAAACGATTATTCTTTTGGGTTTAAAAAAAATCTATATATAAGAATTGAAAAAAATAAATACTATGACCCTTGCAATATTTGTTAAGGTAAAATTACTTTATTTGTTAAGGGCTAAATGGGTAATAAGGTAAAATTACCTTTATTTGTTAAGGGGCTACTTTCTTCATTGGTACTCCCCTTAACAATTTATTAAAAAATAAAAAATTGGCCTCCCCTTAACAATATTTGGAGTGTCAATAACAATGCCCTTATTCTAACCAAAAGTAACTCTAGGTCATAGTTTACTTATGCATGCAACGTTGAAACTACTTGATTTTAAACCTATCTCTAGTTCATTATTTAAGTTCACCTGGGCAGTAGAATTGGTCTTTAGATTACCTGCACTTTCATTTGCGAAACTATCAATTTAATCATCCACTGATTGGAGAAATTACGTCATGCATTCCCGAATTAATCACGGTAGTCTGGAAAAGCATATTACCAATATCATATCTTAGCAATAACTAAATTAGCCTTATTAACTTTTACTAAGTGATCAACCCCTTCAGTACACAACTGATTGACCAAACTTGTATTAATCAAAACATTTTAAGCCATATCCCTCATAGAATAAAAATTGACATTTTGTGTGCCTTCAATGTCTAACATTTCACCCTCTTTTATATCTTCTAACACCGTAAATCTGTTTCTCACAAAACCACATATTTTCATTAACCTTATTGCATGTTTCTTTCATTACGGCTGAAATATTATTGATATTGTACAATGTGCATAGCAGATTCTCATGATTAGTTCAAAGATGATAAATTAAAAAATGAATAAATTTAGCCATGTTGATTAGAGTTTTTTTTTTGAATTTGTTCAGGAGGGAAACCGACCGGAGTCGTAAAACCCTCCTTAGTGCACCTAGTGTGGTCAGCGAGCACCACATAAGTGGCTGATCTTAGCATATGAACATGTTAAGCTCTTAGCATGTCATTCCGGGTTTCAAACCCGCGCCACTGTTACCATGACACAAGTCCTTAACCGCTGGGCTACTGTTGCGAACATGTTGATTAGAGTTACATATACGCCATTTTAGAGGTTGAAAGATTTGAACTTCATGAAAGTAGGTACAGTCCATAATTTTCCATTAAAATTGATTTACTTTTTTCTATAGTTACAACACTAATTGATTACATTTAACTCAAAAAGAGAATGAATTCCCATTAAAATTTATATGCTATAATGATGTTACTGCTTCAATTCTTATAGCATTGTAGGAGTGAAATGATTTAACATTCCATCTTTAATGCACTATTATATTTTTAAATGAGGTAAATAAAATATAATATTTTTACAAGTTTTTGCAATACAAGAACATCATAAAACTTGTATCTTTAGTAATGAAAATGGTAGGGGTTGAACTTTGAAGATGGAGTTTAAACTTTGAAGGCTGTAAATGTACACTTTTGATTAGCATCACATACAATAAAATAATAATTGTTTAAGAATAATAATTCAAACTGGGTCAAAGTTAGAACATTATTACTTGTACCCACAGTAATGAAAAATTATATACTTATGCATAAAAGAAACTCACAAAACATATGACAAACAAAATAATAATTTAGCATATAAAAGTATATTAGAACAAACAAAAGT
This sequence comes from Allium sativum, assembly GCA_030737875.1. Lineage (NCBI taxonomy): Eukaryota > Viridiplantae > Streptophyta > Magnoliopsida > Asparagales > Amaryllidaceae > Allium > Allium sativum. Next base: position 154,057,725 of record CM060927.1, on the reverse strand, counting down.
AATTTTCACACAAGATCCATCACCAATAACTATCTCATCACTTCCATCATAATCTAAATAAATGTCATTCTTGATTTAAAATAGAAAGGACATGTTATTAGAAAATGTTTATCAGCTTACTTGCTTTATTTCTCCAAAAAAATATTTGATGCGTGCAACACATTATGAAGGAGAGCAATAGAAAATATTCTAATTCAAAGAGTCCATACACAGCAAACATTACAAACTCTAATAATATTCATAGAAAAAAATCAACTACATTTGAAATTCAACTCAATTCATTAAGAAATACATCTTTTATTAACATATGCACTTGATAATGTCTTCTAATTTTTGGTTATCTTCAAAGGCTGATTGCTAAGCAGTAGGAAACTCAACATCATCTACGGTCATAGTCAATCGCTTAGGTGTGTGTAAAACCACAAACCATCCACTATTTTTTAAATCCTTTAATTAGAACACTTGACTCACTTTCGACGCGAGAATAAATAGGTCATCGCTCATCCTATCGTTGGTCTTTAATTTCCCTAAGTTGACTGTAATCAATTTTGAAATAGGATCAATCTTACAACCATTGACCTTATCTCGACCTTTACCCAATCACAATAAAAACGATTTGTTTGAAATCTATGTAATCCAACTCAGTTATCTCCTGAATAACTCTGTAATACATTTTTTCTGCTTCTTTATAATTTTATCTTTCCCATTGGCTCTAAATTTTGTAATTTTTCTCATGCATACACCATTGTCTTGTGTTACTAACCGCTCTTCGTAACTTTTCAAGGAAAATGTAAACCCATTTACTTGGTACTTCATATAACTACGCGCCTCGAACTTTGACCCATTCTCAAGTTTCCAAAGAGTTGAATCAACATCGTTGTTTTTACCAACTAAAAAAAAAATATGTGAACATATGATTAATAAGGTATGCGAACCATTTACGTACGCGTGAAATATTAAATAAGCTTTAATATACCTCGCCACGTGGATGAAACCCCACTTCGAGGATGAGATTTAATACTTTTCATATAAATGTTATACCCCCTACAACAAACACATTTTAAAACATTTATATAAGCTTATTTACAATGGTGGAGATTCATAAATTATTCGTGAATTTACTTTTCCCATTCATCCAATCCATCATACTTATTGAGGACCCATGAACGAACTTATTCAAACTGGATTGAGGTTAACATTATGTCTTTACCATTGACTAAAGCCATCTCACCAGCAAACTCATCATCCTCGTCTAAAAAATCCTCATGAGTATGTTTATGCGTGTCATCGCCTCCTTTTGGCATATACTCGATGTAATAAAGGTTAGCTTCTTGTACAATATATCCTTCTGCAATACATCTTTTGTTGCGCACATATCTTTTATATGTTTTCATAAACCTATAAATGTGAATCGATCATAAATAACTACTACCTATTTAAATTGAACGATAATGGAAAAAACTAAATTTAGTAATTGACCGTTCAAAAGGATACATCCAACTATATCGAACAGGATCGTAAACCAATGCTTAATCGGCTAAATGAACCATAAGGTGGATATTGATGTCAAAAAATGTAGGTGGAAAATATTTTTCAAACAAACAAATTGCTTCTACCAAACTAGTCTTTGTTTTTAAAAGATGTTATATGTTGATCACTTTCGAGCATAAAATGTTAAAGAACGAACTTATACGATATACAACATTATGCAGATCCTTATGTTGTGGGTAAGAATGCTGAAGCAATACCGGAAGTAACTATTGCATTATGATGTAGTAATCATGCGATTTCATATTTGTTAACTCATGAGGATTGATGCTCACATTGTTATTGAAATTGGAAGAGAAATTACTAGGCACTTTCAGGCTTTTCAAAATAGCGCGAAATTGTAACTTTTCGTCTTTTCTTAAGGCGAAAGCTGCCTCTAGTATGATTACTTTATTTGTTTTAGGATCTTCCATCTTCCAACATTTTTGTTTTACACCCATGATTTTCAAATGCTTACGTGTGTTGATGCCGACTTTTGACTTGTCTTTATGATTCATGATTGTGCTAATGAGATTCTCAGTGACATTCTTCTCCGTATGCATAACATCAATATTATGCCAGAACAAATTTACTTTCCAATATGGTAAATAAAAGAGGATAGACCTCCCATGCCATGCAAGAACATTGTCAACTTCTTCTTTATCAATATTCTTTTTCATTTTTGATCGATTTCCAGGTTTTTTTGGCCAACTTTCATCTTGATATTAGCTACCTTCTCTTCAACTTGATCACCAATCAATGGTCGTGGAGGATGATAATATCCTTGTTTGTTATCAAAGTTTGTTTAATCGTCTCGAAACTTGTGTTTGAAAGGATGAAATATTCGATGTCCCATGCAACACATTTTCTTACTTTCAGGAAGATGGTAATAACAAGTGTCCTCCCCACATGTGACATGCAAAATAGCCATTAGTTGTGCATCCAGATAAAGTTCCAAGTGCATGATGATTATGAATTGCCTACAACAACTTAGCTCTCGTTATGAACTCAGATTTATTAAATGAGTCAAATGCAATGACTTCTGTTGATAACAGCTGTAACTCATCCATCAATGGTTGCAAATAAACATCAATATCTTTTCCTGATTATTTTGGCCTAGAAATCAACATTGAAAACTCTCTTTTCATGCACATGAATGGAGGAAGAATATACAGTACTATAATTACTGGCCAACTACTATAACGGCTAGCCATAGTTGCATTTGGATTGAAACAATACATTGTTAATCCAAGCGTGAAATTTCGTGATTCTATAGAAAACGGTTTGTTAAAAGAATCTACAGATCGATATTAAGAAGTGTCACATGTGTGACGCATTACATCTGAATCAGACTTGGCATAACCATGCTAAGTCATAGCACCTACTATCCCTGGTACAATATACAATCTCCTCAACCTAGGAATAAGAGGGAAATTTTTCAACGTCTTTTGAGGTACTTTGGCGGTTCTTTTCTCTTCATTGAATGTTATCCTATATTTTGGATCTTGGCAAACTAGATAAAAAAACTCTATTTGCACCATCTTTCCAATATAAAATGCATGCATCATAAGTTTTATAATTCACCCCAACTTGTTTAATCATCTTCTTCATGGCAGGATACTTTGTTGATATTGTGTTACCTTCATGGAGTATTTCCTTTATAAATTCAAGGAGTGCAGTCACATCGTTGTCGGAAAAGCCGTATTGGGTTTTCAAGTTATTCAGCTTAATGACAAAATATAATTCTGTTATCCCTTTTGAACATGAAGGATACAATGGCTCTTTTGCATTATCAAATAGTGATTTATATTTCTTATTCTGATTAGCTTAACAATCAACATCAATGGTAGGCGATTCCCGAATATTATTTGGTAACAAACATGTAGGTTGAAAATGATGAAATCTATCGTTGATCGGATTTTCCATCCTAGGAACATCACAATCATTGGTACTTATGGCTTCACTAACGGGTTGTTTTTTCTTCCTCATCGACTCTTCCCCATGAAAATGTCAAACGGTATATGATTGAACAATTCCCCATCTAAGCAGATGATAATGAGTTTCATCTAGTTTTGTAACAACCCGGAAAATCCGAACCATTTTAAAATTTTTATTTTGGCTATTTCAGTGAATTTTGAATAGTTAAAATAATTTATTTTAAATAATAACGATTAAAAATTTATTTTAATCGAAGTTAGAGCGCATATATTCATTTTGATTTCTAAAGAAATTAGAAATAGTACGGTATTTTGAAAAGTCAAACCTGTACTTTGACCGAATGTACCAGATTCAAAATTTAACGGATTTTAGTGAAACCAAAAATATATAAATCTCTTTGGAAATATCTTTCCAACGAATCTGAAAAATCAAAATTTCATAGCGGAAATCAAAAGTAATGGTCAGTTGAATATTCAAAATGGTCGCCATAGTATAATTTATAGCCCGTATAAAAGGCCATTTTTCAGACGACCTCCGTTTTCGACGAAACCATATTTTTTGGGTCTGGAATGTCAAATTATTGTTAGGTTTCAATTTTCATAATTTATCAAATTAATATGTGAGCGTGGCAAATGAAAATGTGTTTTGTCAATTTCAGTCAAATCTGATCGACTTGAAAATAGCCATTTTTTTGACAGTCTCATAATTCGACGGAATTATTTTTGTTAGGACCGTATCGCCAAAACAAAGCCAAAAATAATTTTTCTGGATTTTTCTGAGTTCGTATGTGGCCCCGGTGAATTTAAATATACGATCAAATTAATTATTTAAATGATTTAAATAATTAATTAAATATTTTAGGCCACAGACAGTCGTTTGGGCTGACGAGACCTAGCCCATTGGATCCGAAACATGGGCTATTGGGTGGGGTCATGTAACGACCCGTGTTTTTGGCCATCGAATATTTAATTTAATTTATTTATTTTAAATATTATATTGGGAATATTAATGGAATTTAATATTTAATTCGTTATTAAAAACGAAGTTGAACATTTTATATTTATATATAATATAAATCGAGTCTGAAATGGCGCTGCAGTTCGCAATATAGAGTTTTGAACTTCAACTGAGAATACAGAATTCAATATAAGTCAGATTTTTGTAAAACAAGACACGTTGGAGCCGTATTGGCAATAGCTTTCATATGAAAGAGAAAAATCTAGATTTCATGTTATAGTTTGATAATTATGGCCAAATCAAATTTTGAAATAGTCGCTATGGAAAATCGTTATTAAATTATAGGCCTTTAAAATGGCCGTTTTGCAAACGGACTCAGATTTCGACGAAATCAGTTTCATTAGAACCGTACCACTAAATTATTGTACGGTGGTGAATTGCGTGGAAAACCGATATCGTATGTGACCACGGTAGCCGTAAACGCCCGTTCAATTTCTATAGCGCGCATTCAAATAAATAAAGGGACATTTGAGTGTAACTTGAGAAGATGATCGAATTAAGCCACGAAACCAGTTCCATTGAGTTCGTATCGTCGATTAGAGTCAGGATATGTATATAGTTTGTTATTTTTAGAGATCGAGAAATTTGGCGTTAAAAAGGGTAGGGCGGTTCGGGGTAAAAACAGCCTATCGGGGAAACAGTCTCAGAATGCGACGAAACTAGTGCCGTTGGGTTCGTATCGAAAAGTTATTGCAAATGTTCGCAGTTTCAAGTTGATTCGATTTATCTGGTGACCGTGGGAAAATTAAACGCGTGTTCATTCCTGGTTTCATAAAGGAAATTTTTTCATATGACCTCGGATTGCGACGAAACTTGTCCCATTGGATCCGGAATATCTTTTTACATCAAGAATAGTTTTTAATCAGAAAACAGGAATCGTTTGGGGTAGTTTTACGTGTTACTTTACGACGAAGTTTCGAAAATAATATTTTAACAAAACTTGGACCCTATATATATATACCCATGGAAGTTACTGTCCATGTTAATAAACAAACAAGCTTAATTTCTTCAACAAAGCAGCAGCCGCCCTATCATTTCAATGCTCTTTTGAAACGTCTAAATCTAATTAATGCGACCTATTAGATTCACATGCCTAATGAAAAGGAAACGCAGCTATTCTTAGCACGTACAAGCTTACTATCGTATTTTCTTGTCAATGCATAAATCCTTGCCGATCAAGTATCCTCAAGTGAAAGTGACATCTGGAAAACGTGCTGCCCACACCTCTTTCTCCTATAAATGATGATCTCATCTTCATTTCTTTTCACCTCAGCGAGACAAACTCTCCATTTCTAAACAGTACTAAAAATCCCATGACTAGCGTAAAACAGAAAACTCCATTTCAAAACAGAAAGAGCGAACGATGAGTACGGAAAGGAGGAAAGGGATTGTTTGAGAAGTACAAGACGGTGAACTGGGCACAAAACAGGAAAGAGGAGAGCTGGGGTTGTGATGAATGGTTTCACCTGAAAGGGACGGTGGAGTCTTGGCGCAAGCTGGGGAAGTAGTTGGTCGAATTTTCGTGGCCCGAAAGTGGAGAGAAGATCTGGGAACGAAATGGTATTGCCGTGAAGTGAGAGCATAGGAGGAGGGACGTGGATACTTGGGCTAAAATGGGACAGACGTTGGAACAAAGGAGGGAAATGGCATCATTGTCAACGTGGCAACTGAAGAGTACTTGCAGTAAGAAAGATTGGGTCAGAAGTGGTTTTGGTGTGGATTCTTTTATGGACGTTGGTACTGGAGTGAGGCCGTATGGGTTCTGAAAGGTGGAAATAAGCACCGAAGAGCAGACAAGTTAAATTGGGAAAAAAACCTTTGTGAACTGGGAATGGTGCAGAGCTTAAAGCGAGGTAGAGAGCAGGACATTGTAGTTCGAAACAGTAGCAAAGGGGATGGGTTGCGGTGTGTTCTGGAAGAAGAAATGTTTAGTGAAAACAGAAGGTGAGAGAATTCCGGCTTCCTGAACAATGAAGCAGCGTTAAAATAAAGGGATTGAACCAAATGTCCTGAACAATGAAGTAAGTCATAGTTAGGTTAAGAAAATATAAATTAAGGGTCTTATATTAATAACCAAATTGTAAATTGTGCAGGCAACTGTTGAGTGCTCATGCAAAGTAAAGGCAACGCCCAGAAGAGAAAATTGGCTTGTTTTATTCCTGCTAATCATAGTAATTTATTTCAACTAATTTTATATAATTAAAGAAATTAGTTAATTATAAATTAAAATCTTGTATAATAAGACGTTAAGGATTTGTGTTACATTAACAGAATGGAATCAAAACAAGTGACGTCGGAACCATATCAACATACACAACCGGATGGAGCCAATGTAATCGAAGTTGGCAGCTACTGGAATTTTAATCAAATTAAACGTCAGTTTAATTCAATTAAGATGAACGGTTTCAGCGACGAACGAAAATCAGGTGAGTTAAACTCACTCAGTTACCCTTTTTATTTTATATAAATTGGGTGTTTTTATTTTGTGTGCTCTGCTTGCAAATGGTTGACTGCTTTGCTAGTTATCTATTTAACTGTTGATTTAACCGATGAAATTAAACTGTGTTTAATTTCAGTGAAATACCAAATCGTTATTTTTAACGATTGGTTCCAATAAAGGTGACTCACCTTGGTTGGTCACGTTTATTTATAAACGTGTTTAAATGGTTGAATGGTTTGAGTTGCTTATGGTTGATGTTAAATGGTCATTATTTAATTTATTAGTTAAACAAACTAAACCGTCTGATTTGAGAAAAACCATTTGAATACAGGGAAGAACAGGTTGGAGGGATCCAACCGGATTCCTCAAATGTATTAATTATTTTCATATTATCATATATGAACTGACCTGCTTGTGTGATTGATTTGATGGTTGATTATTAATTGAATATTCAACATCTGTTTGGTTTAAACCAATGGGCGATATTGGTTAAGTGTTTGGCAGAATATGGCCTTTAAAAATCAATCGGGTTACAGATATTGATTCACCGTTAGGTGAATCGATAGAGATGCAGTTATAAAATTTATTTTATAACTAGAAATAGAATCTTGGAATATACTATTTTGAATAAAAGTTATATAAAGAGAAATAAATGAATATTTTATTTATTTAAGACTTTGATTTGTTATTAGTTTATTTTATAAAATAAATACTGATGTTAATCAGATTCTCAAGTATGGAAATAAGAAATTAATCGAATGGAACTGGAATAGTTGTTGTGTAAAGAAACAATTAATGGGATTATTTAATAGTTATATTTTTAATTAATTTAAAGTGGGAATTATTTGGAATCGATTAAAAGAATAATCGAGTTTTGACTTGACAAAATAGAGCGTTTTAACTGGAGTCAACTATCAAATTAGTTTGCTTCGAATTTGAGAAATGAAATGGTAAAGAAATGTTGTTTCACGTTAAACAAGATTTTTATAAAGGATATGCTATTTAATATAATAAGTAAATAAATTAACTGCTGAAGTGTTTAATGATTGAAATAAGTTATTATTGTAATTAGTGACAATTTGGAAAATTTCCTTTTAAAGGAGAATGCATTTAAAAATGTGAATCGAGGTGAAATGTGATCCAATTGGATAGTGAAAGGAATCCATGAACAGGTTTTATATTTAAAACTCGAACTTCTCATAACGATGTTATAGAGAGGATTTCAAGCGAAGACGATAACTATAATTTAAGCGTTGCTTAATTATTTAAATTAAGGAAAAAGGTTTAAGATAAACCAGAGTATATAAACGAGGTTTATAAGAGTAAAAGCGTTAATATGGAATTAACGTTATTTGGAAAATGGGATCAAGATAAAAAGGGAAGTTTGAAATAAGATTTCAAAGTGGGGAAATAATCGAATAGATTTGAAAGGAAAGTGGTAAAGGTGATGTTGGTAAAAGAAGTGGGTTTTATAACTAAAGCCGAACTTAAATAAACCTGTTTTTAACTGAGTTAGAAGTTTTAATTAAACTGAAGTGAATTAATTTGTTTAATTAAAAGGCCATGTGATGTTGAATACTGAACCAGTGAACTCATTGGAGTGTCATGTTTGAAACACTGTTTATTTTGATAGTTAAAACACCGACTATCAAATATGTCCAATACGATTGTTGGTATGGAAAGACCGGGATCGAATTATCATTCGAAAACCATTCCGACCAACAAAATACGTGAAGATCTCAGAAGATGGTCGAGATGGAGCATTGAAGACCGTGGGTTTTCATAAACGGAAGGACCACTAATGTTCTCTGCCTGGCAAGTAGAGATAAGCTGTGGTTTTGTCGTAGTTGGAATCTACGGTTTGCAAGGACTTCTCGCTACTGATCCATGGGGTGATTCCTATATGGATGCGGTAGGAGAGTGCCTTCGGTTCATCCTGTTCCTGGATGACGTGTATGGACGAGTGTCTGACAGAGTATTTCCAAAGGGTCACGTACGTTGATTTCTTCAAACGTACGATAGTTGTTGGCAGGGAATTGCCATTCTCTAGCTTTCAGCTAGAGTATTTTTGTGTACGTCAATTAGTGATATCTGACGGATCTGACGATGTGGCATTCAAAGTGAGTGATGACCAGATGTTTAGAAGTATTCTGACCTCAAGCCTCATCAACCGGGAAATGACAAAAATCGGGCAGGCAGCATGGCTATGTGGGTCGCTCCCATTAGGGTGTATAATCACCTATCTAGAGGAAATCCTATTTGTTTCTTAATCTATGTTTCGATGCTGTCCCTTGTCGGGAGACGGTTGCTGATCCCAACCGTCGGTGATATACATTCGATACTCTCAAGCGAAATGAGGGGTCGGTCATGTGAGGGCCGGGTTGCAAGAAGTTCTTGTTGAACCCAGTGTATTCGTCTCTAGAGATACCCTGTCGGAAGGTGGACCCATACCTTGTCAAGTTGGAATCCAATCTCCAATAAGCGCCCGCGGTTTTTGATTGTATACTATATATGTGGAGCGTGAGATGCAAGCGTTCCACTAGATTCTATTTACTTGTATTTAGACATTATTATAATATCAGACAAGATATTGGTTTTAAAACTGTTTTGGATTATCGTAAGGTAAAAACCGTCCGTATTTATGTGTGGATTTGGTCTTACGATTATCCTTTTCTTTTGAGAAGATTTTGAACTTAAAAATCATGATTGGATGGTTCACCCTTATTACTGTGCGAGTTTATCTCACTCTGGTTCACCAGACTGACCCGGTGTTTTGTAAATGCTCGGGTTAGACCGGGTTGTACAGGTTCAGATTATCGACTGCTATGAAGAGACGAGCTGGAAGAGTCCAGACGTATGATATTACTATTCCGCTGTGTGTTATATGAGGACAGATTTTTATCACTGTCCAGATGTGTACTCTGATACTGTAAGTATTTTAAAGCTTTCAATAAAGATTTATTTCTGTATTATATTTTGTTCCGCTGCGATGTGAGACTCTGTGTGGTGTTTCTTCTTCTTCTTCTATTCTAATATTTCTTTCTTTCTTACCTCACCCTCTAATTTCTTTCTAATAGCTATCCAGTGTTTCGGTGCTTGGAGGATCGGCATGATTACAGTAAAGGTATTTATGTCGATTTTCGGGGCCGAAATCCGCTGGGTCGTTACAGTGGTATCAGAGCTATTGGTTAAGTGATTACCTTGGCTCTGTGGCGTGACTCAGTAGAGATGGGGTTAGTAATACCCTAGATTGAGTTTGAGTGTATATATACGAGTGAACGTATTTGTAGATTTTATAAAAAATTGTTTTATATTGTGGAGATTTATTGGGTTGAGTTGTTTGTGAATTCTGGTCGAACAGTTTGATCCACTGTATCGATAAGGGTTTCTGAACACTCAAGTATGATAAACCGACGCAGTATGTTTTGAAAGAGGGTAAATGAAATAATTTTACCCAAATTATATTTCAATATAAAAGAATGATATATATTTGAAGTATTATAGTATATTGGATGTGTTGGTTGATTATAATTGAAATGGTTATATAAATAACCAATTAGAATTCGTATAACATGGAATCAGATGAATTAAATCTGAAATTAAAATCAGAATTTGAAATTAAAATTCCTAAATGTGGGAAAGGAATTTGCAAATGAACTTGGATTGAATATATGAGATTTTTAAAATCCTGGGAGATTTTAAATTTGTTACAAGCATTGAAAGGGATATTTTGAAATGGATTTCAAAATGAAAGTGTTTAGAACTGGTTTTGAAAGTGACATAGTATTGAACTCACTTCAATAGCTGGAAAATAGATTCCGATGATGATCCGGACATCATCGGTATTCATTTTCGAGTGGTAAGTGACGGATTACTACCAAAGATTTTGTTTTGAATTGCTTTGAAAAAAAAAACAAGTTGTTTGAATCCTGAAAAGGAATATTAGATTATTGAAAGAGCTGAACTGTTTAAAACTCCCAGGGAAAGTGTTTGAACAAGAACAAGATTAAATAGAAATTGTGAAAGCAAATATGAATTGAATTGAAACCGATTAACCGGAAATTGAATCGGGATATAATATATCAAGTGGAATCAGATTTGGAATTGGGAGACAGGAATATGAAATGGTGTTGGACTAGTAAAATTGATAATGGATGGAAGTTGAGTTAAGAATGGAATTTGGCTTGGATGTGTGAAGGATTTGGTTTTGAGGATAAAAGTGGAATTTCGTTTGGGGATGCATTTGTATATGCTGACAGGGTAGCAGATGGAAAGAATATAATGATATGCCCGACAAAAAGGTACACGTTTATTTTATATGGGTTTGGTGATTTATGAGCCTATTTGGCAAGCCGCTTGGCTATTTTATTTTCTTTTGGATTGGAGGAGGCCTAGAAAGGCAAGTTAGAGTTGTACCGATTGAGCCGTACAGAGGAGGTGCTGGCGAAATTTTTCGAAAATTTAAAGTGTTAGAAAATTTTCGATATTTTTGAAAATATTTATTTACAGTATTGAATTGGTTTCTAATTTAATATAAAATTAGATTTGAAATTAATGAGTTTACAACGTTCTTTCTTATCTTAGCAATTTCGAGGACGAAATTATTTTAAGGGGGAAAGAATGTAACGACCCGTGTTTTTGGCCATCGAATATTTAATTTAATTTATTTATTTTAAATATTATATTGGGAATATTAATGGAATTTAATATTTAATTCGTTATTAGAAACGAAGTTGAACATTTTATATTTATATATAATATAAATCGAGCCTGAAATGGCGCTGCAGTTCGCAATATAGAGTTTTGAACTTCAACTGAGAATACAGAATTCGATATAAGTCAGATTTTTGTAAAACAAGACACGTTGGAGCCGTATTGGCAATAGCTTTCATATGAAAGAGAAAAATCTAGATTTCATGTTATAGTTTGATAATTATGGCCAAATCAAATTTTGAAATAGTCGCTATGGAAAATCGTTATTAAATTATAGGCCTTTAAAATGGCCGTTTTGCAAACGGACTCAGATTTCGACGAAATCAGTTTCATTAGAACCGTACCACTAAATTATTGTACGGTGGTGAATTGCGTGGAAAACCGATATCGTATGTGACCACGGTAGCCGTAAACGCCCGTTCAATTTCTATAGCGCGCATTCAAATAAATAAAGGGACATTTGAGTGTAACTTGAGCAGATGATCGAATTAAGCCACGAAACCAGTTCCATTGAGTTCGTATCGTCGATTAGAGTCAGGATATGTATATAGTTTGTTAGTTTTAGAGATCGAGAAATTTGGCGTTAAAAAGGGTAGGGCGGTTCGGGGTAAAAACAGCCTATCGGGGAAACAGTCTCAGAATGCGACGAAACTAGTGCCGTTGGGTTCGTATCGAAAAGTTATTGCAAATGTTCGCAGTTTCAAGTTGATTCGATTTATCTGGTGACCGTGGGAAAATTAAACGCGTGTTCATTCCTGGTTTCATAAAGGAAATTTTTTCATATGACCTCGGATTGCGACGAAACTTGTCCCATTGGATCCGGAATATCTTTTTACATCAAGAATAGTTTTTAATCAGAAAACAGGAATCGTTTGGGGTAGTTTTACGTGTTACTTTACGACGAAGTTTCGAAAATAATATTTTAACAAAACTTGGACCCTATATATATATATATACCCATGGAAGTTACTGTCCATGTTAATAAACAAACAAGCTTAATTTCTTCAACAAAGCAGCAGCCGCCCTATCATTTCAATGCTCTTTTGAAACGTCTAAATCTAATTAATGCGACCTATTAGATTCACATGCCTAATGAAAAGGAAACGCAGCTATTCTTAGCACGTACAAGCTTACTATCGTATTTTCTTGTCAATGCATAAATCCTTGCCGATCAAGTATCCTCAAGTGAAAGTGACATCTGGAAAACGTGCTGCCCACACCTCTTTCTCCTATAAATGATGATCTCATCTTCATTTCTTTTCACCTCAGCGAGACAAACTCTCCATTTCTAAACAGTACTAAAAATCCCATGACTAGCGTAAAACAGAAAACTCCATTTCAAAACAGAAAGAGCGAACGATGAGTACGGAAAGGAGGAAAGGGATTGTTTGAGAAGTACAAGACGGTGAACTGGGCACAAAACAGGAAAGAGGAGAGCTGGGGTTGTGATGAATGGTTTCACCTGAAAGGGACGGTGGAGTCTTGGCGCAAGCTGGGGAAGTAGTTGGTCGAATTTTCGTGGCCCGAAAGTGGAGAGAAGATCTGGGAACGAAATGGTATTGCCGTGAAGTGAGAGCATAGGAGGAGGGACGTGGATACTTGGGCTAAAATGGGACAGATGTTGGAACAAAGGAGGGAAATGGCATCATTGTCAACGTGGCAACTAAAGAGTACTTGCAGTAAGAAAGATTGGGTCAGAAGTGGTTTTGGTGTGGATTCTTTTATGGACGTTGGTACTGGAGTGAGGCCGTATGGGTTCTGAAAGGTGGAAATAAGCACCGAAGAGCAGACAAGTTAAATTGGGAAAAAAACCTTTGTGAACTGGGAATGGTGCAGAGCTTAAAGCGAGGTAGAGAGCAGGACATTGTAGTTCGAAACAGTAGCAAAGGGGATGGGTTGCGGTGTGTTCTGGAAGAAGAAATGTTTAGTGAAAACAGAAGGTGAGAGAATTCCGGCTTCCTGAACAATGAAGCAGCGTTAAAATAAAGGGATTGAACCAAATGTCCTGAACAATGAAGTAAGTCATAGTTAGGTTAAGAAAATATAAATTAAGGGTCTTATATTAATAACCAAATTGTAAATTGTGCAGGCAACTGTTGAGTGCTCATGCAAAGTAAAGGCAACGCCCAGAAGAGAAAATTGGCTTGTTTTATTCCTGCTAATCATAGTAATTTATTTCAACTAATTTTATATAATTAAAGAAATTAGTTAATTATAAATTAAAATCTTGTATAATAAGACGTTAAGGATTTGTGTTACATTAACAGAATGGAATCAAAACAAGTGACGTCGGAACCATATCAACATACACAACCGGATGGAGCCAATGTAATCGAAGTTGGCAGCTACTGGAATTTTAATCAAATTAAACGTCAGTTTAATTCAATTAAGATGAACGGTTTCAGCGACGAACGAAAATCAGGTGAGTTAAACTCACTCAGTTACCCTTTTTATTTTATATAAATTGGGTGTTTTTATTTTGTGTGCTCTGCTTGCAAATGGTTGACTGCTTTGCTAGTTATCTATTTAACTGTTGATTTAACCGATGAAATTAAACTGTGTTTAATTTCAGTGAAATACCAAATCGTTATTTTTAACGATTGGTTCCAATAAAGGTGACTCACCTTGGTTGGTCACGTTTATTTATAAACGTGTTTAAATGGTTGAATGGTTTGAGTTGCTTATGGTTGATGTTAAATGGTCATTATTTAATTTATTAGTTAAACAAACTAAACCGTCTGATTTGAGAAAAACCATTTGAATACAGGGAAGAACAGGTTGGAGGGATCCAACCGGATTCCTCAAATGTATTAATTATTTTCATATTATCATATATGAACTGACCTGCTTGTGTGATTGATTTGATGGTTGATTATTAATTGAATATTCAACATCTGTTTGGTTTAAACCAATGGGCGATATTGGTTAAGTGTTTGGCAGAATATGGCCTTTAAAAATCAATCGGGTTACAGATATTGATTCACCGTTAGGTGAATCGATAGAGATGCAGTTATAAAATTTATTTTATAACTAGAAATAGAATCTTGGAATATACTATTTTGAATAAAAGTTATATAAAGAGAAATAAATGAATATTTTATTTATTTAAGACTTTGATTTGTTATTAGTTTATTTTATAAAATAAATACTGATGTTAATCAGATTCTCAAGTATGGAAATAAGAAATTAATCGAATGGAACTGGAATAGTTGTTGTGTAAAGAAACAATTAATGGGATTATTTAATAGTTATATTTTTAATTAATTTAAAGTGGGAATTATTTGGAATCGATTAAAAGAATAATCGAGTTTTGACTTGACAAAATAGAGCGTTTTAACTGGAGTCAACTATCAAATTAGTTTGCTTCGAATTTGAGAAATGAAATGGTAAAGAAATGTTGTTTCACGTTAAACAAGATTTTTATAAAGGATATGCTATTTAATATAATAAGTAAATAAATTAACTGCTGAAGTGTTTAATGATTGAAATAAGTTATTATTGTAATTAGTGACAATTTGGAAAATTTCCTTTTAAAGGAGAATGCATTTAAAAATGTGAATCGAGGTGAAATGTGATCCAATTGGATAGTGAAAGGAATCCATGAACAGGTTTTATATTTAAAACTCGAACTTCTCATAACGATGTTATAGAGAGGATTTCAAGCGAAGACGATAACTATAATTTAAGCGTTGCTTAATTATTTAAATTAAGGAAAAAGGTTTAAGATAAACCAGAGTATATAAACGAGGTTTATAAGAGTAAAAGCGTTAATATGGAATTAACGTTATTTGGAAAATGGGATCAAGATAAAAAGGGAAGTTTGAAATAAGATTTCAAAGTGGGGAAATAATCGAATAGATTTGAAAGGAAAGTGGTAAAGGTGATGTTGGTAAAAGAAGTGGGTTTTATAACTAAAGCCGAACTTAAATAAACCTGTTTTTAACTGAGTTAGAAGTTTTAATTAAACTGAAGTGAATTAATTTGTTTAATTAAAAGGCCATGTGATGTTGAATACTGAACCAGTGAACTCATTGGAGTGTCATGTTTGAAACACTGTTTATTTTGATAGTTAAAACACCGACTATCAAATATGTCCAATACGATTGTTGGTATGGAAAGACCGGGATCGAATTATCATTCGAAAACCATTCCGACCAACAAAATACGTGAAGATCTCAGAAGATGGTCGAGATGGAGCATTGAAGACCGTGGGTTTTCATAAACGGAAGGACCACTAATGTTCTCTGCCGGGCAAGTAGAGATAAGCTGTGGTTTTGTCGTAGTTGGAATCTACGGTTTGCAAGGACTTCTCGCTACTGATCCATGGGGTGATTCCTATATGGATGCGGTAGGAGAGTGCCTTCGGTTCATCCTGTTCCTGGATGACGTGTATGGACGAGTGTCTGACAGAGTATTTCCAAAGGGTCACGTACGTTGATTTCTTCAAACGTACGATAGTTGTTGGCAGGGAATTGCCATTCTCTAGCTTTCAGCTAGAGTATTTTTGTGGACGTCAATTAGTGATATCTGACGGATCTGACGATGTGGCATTCAAAGTGAGTGATGACCAGATGTTCAGAAGTATTCTGACCTCAAGCCTCATCAACCGGGAAATGACAAAAATCGGGCAGGCAGCATGGCTATGTGGGTCGCTCCCATTAGGGTGTATAATCACCTATCTAGAGGAAATCCTATTTGTTTCTTAATCTATGTTTCGATGCTGTCCCTTGTCGGGAGACGGTTGCTGATCCCAACCGTCGGTGATATACATTCGATACTCTCAAGCGAAATGAGGGGTCGGTCATGTGAGGGCCGGGTTGCAAGAAGTTCTTGTTGAACCCAGTGTATTCGTCTCTAGAGATACCCTGTCGGAAGGTGGACCCATACCTTGTCAAGTTGGAATCCAATCTCCAATAAGCGCCCGCGGTTTTTGATTGTATACTATATATGTGGAGCGTGAGATGCAAGCGTTCCACTAGATTCTATTTACTTGTATTTAGACATTATTATAATATCAGACAAGATATTGGTTTTAAAACTGTTTTGGGTTATCGTAAGGTAAAAACCGTCCGTATTTATGTGTGGATTTGGTCTTACGATTATCCTTTTCTTTTGAGAAGATTTTGAACTTAAAAATCATGATTGGATGGTTCACCCTTATTACTGTGCGAGTTTATCTCACTCTGGTTCACCAGACTGACCCGGTGTTTTGTAAATGCTCGGGTTAGACCGGGTTGTACAGGTTCAGATTATCGACTGCTATGAAGAGACGAGCTGGAAGAGTCCAGACGTATGATATTACTATTCCGCTGTGTGTTATATGAGGACAGATTTTTATCACTGTCCAGATGTGTACTCTGATACTGTAAGTATTTTAAAGCTTTCAATAAAGATTTATTTCTGTATTATATTTTGTTCCGCTGCGATGTGAGACTCTGTGTGGTGTTTCTTCTTCTTCTTCTATTCTAATATTTCTTTCTTTCTTACCTCACCCTCTAATTTCTTTCTAATAGCTATCCAGTGTTTCGGTGCTTGGAGGATCGGCATGATTACAGTAAAGGTATTTATGTCGATTTTCGGGGCCGAAATCCGCTGGGTCGTTACAGGTCAACTCTGGTTAGACTGAATTCGGAATTGTTTGGAACATATGGGTTTATTTGTAAAATTAACTTTAAAATATTATAAATAATACAAAATAAACCCTAATCACTATTCATCTTCATTGTTCCAGCCGCGACCCTACCTATCCATGGCCGAAATTACACCCTCCTTCTCCCACTAAATTCTCCCAATCCCTTCACTGAATTCCCCTCCTCCTTTGGACTTTACTAAAGAGTTCTTCCTCCTCTTTCCATCCATATGGCCATCACCTCGTATCATCACCTGTAGTTCGAGCTCCAGCCCCCTGAAACCGACGGGTTTCGACCGCCGTAACCCCCCAGACCCACCGCTGAGTTCACCCAAACCCCCCTAGGCCGACGCGCCTCCTCGAGCCCGACAACCCCGGACCACCCGATCTAGACCTAGTGCGATGGAATTGGAGAAAATCCTAACCCTAGGATTGAACAAAATACAAAACCCGCGGCCTATTATCTGAAGGAGGAAGATAGAGGGTATTGAACTATATTTTTTATAATTTATTAATTTAAAAATATTTTCAACCTTAATTAAATCATAACTTTTCCGTACTGATTCAGAATCAATCAATTTCTGAAGCGTTGTGATCGTACGACAAAGATCTACATTCCTAAACTGAAAAGGAACAATTCCGAGCTGTTTGAAATTTTGGACCAATTTGTGTCACGATTGTGAGATTTCTTCTTTTTATATAATTAATTAATTATTTAATTTATTTGCTATGCGACGATTGTATGAGTATGACTGAGATCTGCTATGTGATGATATTGTGAATGATTTTTACGTTTGTTGGTGATGTATAAACACAGATTTGTATGTGTTCAATAAAAATAAATCATCTTGTTTTATTATTGATTTGGATTAGAATTTCCATTTCAATAAAAATAAATCATATTGTTGTATTATTGATTTGGATTAGAATTTTCATTGCAATAAAAATAAATCATTTTGTTATTTTTGTTGAATTGAATTAGACTGTCAATTCAACATTAAAACATTATTTTGATTATTTTTGTTGAATTGGATTAGATTGTCAATTCAACATTAAAACATTATTTTGATTATTTTTGTTGAATTGGATTAGATTGTCAATTCAACATTAAAACATTATTTTGATCATTTTTGTTGAATTGGATTAGATTGTCAATTCAACATTAAAACATAATTTTGAACATTTTTGTTGAATTGAATTAGATTGTCAATTCAATATTAAAACATTATTTTGATTATTTTTGTTGAATTGGATTAAATTGTCAATTCAAAATTAAAACATTATTTTGATTATTTTTGTTGAATTGAATTAGATTGTCAATTCAACATTAAAACATTATTTTGATCATTTTGTTGAATTGTATTAGATTGGCAATTTAACATAAAAACATTATTTTGATCATTTTTTGAATTGAATTAAACTGTTAATTCAATATAAAAACATTATTTGGATTATATTGTTGAATTGAAATAGAATTGTCAATTCAATGTAAAACATTATTTTATCATTTTTTTGGAATTGAAATAGAATTGTCAATTCAATGTAAAACATTATTTTATTATTTTTATTGAATTGAAATAGAATGGTCAATTCAATATAAAACATTATTTTATCATTTTTATTGAATTGAAATAGAATGGTCAATTTAATGTAAAACATTATTTTATCATTTTTGTTGAATTGAAATAGAATGGCCAATTCAATATAAAACATTATTTTACCATCCTTATTGCATTGAAATAGAATTGTCAATACAATTGAAAATATATATCATTTTTGTCTACATCATTGAATTGAGATAGTGCTGTCAATATACATTGAAATAAAAAAAATGTTCTTTTATTTGCATTCTCCGTTGCAAATATACAATGAAATAAAAAAATGTTCTTTTATTTGCATTCTTTGATGCAAATAAACATTGAAATAAAAAAAGTTATTCTTTTATTTGCATTCCTTGATGCAAATAAACATTGAATTAAAAAGTTATTCTTTTATTTGCATTCTTTGATGCAAATAAACATTTAGTTAGAAAGTTATTCTTTTATTTGCATTCTTTGATGCAAATAAACATTTAATTAGAAAGTTATTCTTTTATTTGCATTCTTTGATGCAAATAAAACATAGTTTTGAAAGGGCTATAGTTTTTATTTGTATTTTGGATGCAAATTAAAAACATGATTTTAAAGTTACATTTTTTTTTACAATTTTAGATGCAAACAAAACATTAGAATTAAAGTTACATTTTTGTTTGCAATTTTAGATGCAAACAAAACATTAGAATTAAAGTTACATTTTTGTTTGCAAATTTTAGATGCAAACAAAACATTAGAATTAAAGTTACATTTTTGTTTGCAATTTTAGATGCAAACAAATCATTAGAATTAAAGTTGCATTTTTGTTTGCAATTTTAGATACATATAAACGTCATACAAAAAGATTACCTTTTTATTTGCATATTTAGATGCAAATAAACATCATAGATAAAGATTACCTTTTTATTTGCATATTTAGATGTAATTAAACATCATAGAAAAGATTACATTTTTATTCGCATATTTAGATGCAAATAAACGCCGTAGGGAAAAGTTACATTTTTGTTAGTAAATTTAGTTGCAAACAAAACATTTAATATAGGTTACACGTTGTTTATATTTTAGATGTAAATAAGAACATGAATTAAATGGTTACATTTTTATTTTCAATTTTGATATAAATGAAAAACATAGAAATAAAAGTCATATTTTTATTTACATTCTAGACGTAAATAAAAGAATAGATTATAGTGTCGCATTTTTATTTACATTTTAGATGTAAATAAAAGTTAGCATTTTAAGTGTCACATTTTTATTGATATTTCATATGAAATAAAATTGGTTTAAATGTTGAAATATTTATTGTTACTTTAGATACAATAAAAATAGTAGGAATCGCCAAATGATTTATATTTATATTTACATATAAATATAAATTAAAATTTAAACGAATCGCGCGTGGTAGTTCGCATTTCGGCAATCGTAACTTCAAACGATTACACCGTAAAATCCAACCGTCAGATTTTCCCAAAATCGGAACCATTAGGACTGCTTTGGGAAGATCTTTCCGATGATATAAACTTTATCGAAATCCAACAGTTAGATTTCAAGATAAGTGTAAATCAAATTTTGGTAAAAACAGTGCCAGGGCCGTCCATTGACCCGAAGCGTCGTTTAATTATATTGAGCTATTTTTAAAATAAATAAAAATAGCGATAAATCGTTATAAATTAATATTAACGATATTAAATGTTTTAAATGATAATAATTCAAAAAATTATTTGAAAAGACCGAGTTCAACTCATGTCAAATAGTTTTACGGCGATATAAAAACGAAGATATCGAAGACGGTGATTGAAGACCAGCGATCTTCACGTCGAAAGGATAACGACTGATGCCTAGCATTGGCTAGCTACCAATAAAGGGTTAAAGTGGTAGTTGTCTGGACGTACTTGTTGATCGTCCGGATACGCGAGCACATAGGTGACTCCGATTTCGTTCAGACCCAGAACGGACTTGTAAATGGATGCGTACCTGACATTGAATTTCGTGCCATGTAATTTAATTGATATCTATTAATATATTTCTGAGGTGGCGGAGGATTTTTCCTCTCGCTAAACACCCTTCTTTGATACGCACAAACTCGAAGGTTATATATTGGTAGTTATCGATCGCATGGTATGGACTGTCAATGTGACATGCCAAGATGCAATTGATCGAGGCTTTTGTTGAAAAGTAGAGCCTTGTGGATGATGATCAAAGCATAGACTATTTAGGCATAGCTTTGTGTATTTCGTTACCTCGCGAGCCTCACACCCCGGTAGAGTCAAAAACGGGACAAGGGAGCGTAGGGAGTGCATATGTTTCTTTCTAGCTAGAAGTGGTGTTTGGGTTTTTACACGGCCCGGCATTTTTACTTATGTGGTTGATGGAATGAGGCGCCTCGGATTTTTATTGGTCGCCAATGGCCAATTTATAGGTCCAATAGGATCAGGAAGCGTGTGTTCAGGAATTGCCAATCCACTAAAGTATTTGTGGACTGGCCCTGCGGGATCCAAGGGTTCGCCAGCGTCCAAATCCTGAGACATTGCTAGAGTGTCTCGAATCGGTTAGGAGATCGTCCCTAACCTTGACTCATGATGGAAACCAACCTCCAATACGACATTACGGTCTTGATTGTATATATATATATACATATATATATATATATATATATATATGGCAACATAGTAGGATGGGGTACAATGCCGTCTAGGATTGATACATTTACTTTGAAGTGTTTTTGAAACATATTAGACACTAATGATAATATTAAAAATATTATTTTCTACGTATCAAGCGTTTTTTATCATTATAAGGTAAAACTTTATCCTCCGTTTGCGTTGCATTGTGTGATGGGACATGAGTCTTATAATGATTTCATTTTCTAAAAAGCATTGCGTTATTTTTGACTTAATATTTATAAATCTTATGCATTGGCAATCCAATGGAATTAAACCCGTTCCGCGTTAGCAGCGTGGTCCAATGATTAGCCATATTATTAGCTTAGTGAGATTTCTCACACCAGTCCCATGATTGACTCGTAGTTTGTTTCACTTTGCAAATTCGGGTGCCCTCTTTCCACACGAGCAGTCGAGTAACTTTTTGCAGATATTTTTAGCAGGATCCTGGATCGAAGCTTAAAGTTGTGTCCAAAGCATGGATAGTCTTCCACTGTATCAGTTTAGTCATTTCCGCTGCATTGTATTAAATCTATTGTAAATTTATTCTTCCGCTGTTGTATTATATTCGATGTACTCTGATATTCTGTACTCTGATGTAACATTATTATAATGTTTATAAAAGTCTTCTGTTATTTATTCTAATGTGTTGTATTCCCAAACTTAATGTATGCGGGTTTTCAATGGTTTTAATCGATCTTGCAATTGATTAGGTCCGGGCAAAAGCCGTATCGTTACAGTTGGTATCAGTGCTCTGGTTAGCTCAAATATTTTGGGTACAATTCATTAGAACTGAACAAAAGACTCATCGGAGATTGGATTAGAAATATCCAATACGAATACTCATTAGAGATAGGATCAGTAGTATCCTAAAATGAAGAAACTCATTAGAGATGGGGTTATAATGCCCTAGAATGAGTTGAGAGTGCCAAGTCCATAATTAACGTATTTGTGATTATATATATAATCCGATTTTGGAAAATATAATTTTTTAATATATAAAAATTATATATATTTGATAAGTTAATCAACTAATAAAATTTTTACTAAAACAATAAAAGAATAAAAATGTAACGACCCAGGGATTTTCGGCCCCGAAAATCGACATAAATACCTTTACCATATCTCATGCCGACCTTCTAAACACCGAAAAAATTGGATAATTATTGGAAAGAAATTAGAGGGTGAGATAAGAAAGAAAAAAATATATTAGAATAGAAGAAGATCAACACAACACAGAGTCTCACATCGCAGCGGAACAAAATATAA
Organism: Allium sativum; assembly: GCA_030737875.1. NCBI lineage: Eukaryota > Viridiplantae > Streptophyta > Magnoliopsida > Asparagales > Amaryllidaceae > Allium > Allium sativum. Next base: position 154,034,940 of record CM060927.1, on the reverse strand, counting down.
TATAGAAATAGAACTTTACTGAGAGCTTTTAAAATACTTACAATCATCATAGTATATCACACATCTGGACAGTTATAATAACCTGTCCTCAGATACAGCACAGTGGAACAGATACTAGATACAATACGCCTGATCACCTCCAACACGTCATGTGGAATTTGCAGCATCCGATAACCTGGACCTGTACAACCCGGTCTGACCCGAGCATTACAAACACCGGGTCAGTCTGGTGAACCAGAGTGAGAAAACTCGCACAATATTAAGGGTGATCATCCAACTTGATTTTAAAATTAAAATCTTTTCAAAGGAAATGGATAATCGTAAGACCACTTACACACATAAATACGGACGGCTTTTACCTTATGATAACCCAAAACATTTTTGAAAACAATATCTTTTATGATATTATAATAATGTCTAAATATAAGTAGATATTAATCTAGCGGAACGCTTGCATATCACACCCCACATATATAGTATACAATCAAAACCACGGGCGCTTATTGGAGATTGGATTCCGACTATGACAAGGTATGGGACCACCTACCGATAGTGTATCTCTAGAGGCGAATACACTGGGTTCAACAAGAACGTCTTGCAACCCGGCCCTCACATGACCGATCACTCATTTTGCTTGAGTGTATCGAATGTATATCACCAACGGTTGGGCTCAAACCACCGTTTCCCGAAAAGGGACAGCATCAAAATAGATTAAAGAAGTAAATAGGAATTTCTCTAGATATGTGATTATACACCTTAATGGGAGCGACCCACATAGCCATGTTGCCTGCCCGATTTATGTCATTTCCTGGTTATTGAGGCTTGAGGTTTGAATCCCTTCTGGATCACCTGATCACTATTCACTTTGAATGTCACATCGTCAGATCCGTCAGATATCACTTAATTGACATCTATAAAAATACTCTAGTTATTTGGCTAGAGAAAAACCATTTCTCCGCCATCACTATAGTACGTTTTGAAGAAATCAACGTACGTAACTCCATTGGAAATACTCTGTCAGACATCCGTCCATACAAGTCATCCAGGAACAGGATGAACCGAAGGTACCCTCCTACTGCATCCAATATAGGAATCACCCCATGGATCAGTAGCGAGAAGTCCTTGCAATCCGTAGATTCCAACCACAACAGAACCACAGTACATCTTTGGCTGCAGATCGAAGATTATTAGCAGTTCTTCCGTTTATGAAATTCTACGGTGTTCTATGATCCATCTTGATCATCTTCTGATATCGTATATGTTGGTCGGAATGGTTTTCGAATATGAATTCGAGCCCGGTCTTTCCATACCATCAATCGTATTGGGAGATTTGATAGTCGGTGATTTAACTATCAAAATAAATAGTTATTCAACCATGAAAATCCAATGAGTTCTTTGGTTCAGTATTCAGCATTTCTTGGCCTTTAAATTTAAAACAAATAAACATTTAAAGCTCTTAACATTCCGATCTTATAAGTATAGTTTCGCTTCTTATTTAACGTAAGAAAATTATTTAAAAAAATTCATTTTAAAACTATTTCAAATACATTAGAATTCATTCTATATATAGATATATTCCCAACCTTGTTTTTTTAACAAATTTCACGTAAACCATCGTTATTCGACGACAATATCTAATCTCTATTCTAATCCTTTCGACCATTTCCCACTTTGAAACTCTTATCTCAATTCCCTACCTTTACTTGATCACATTACCAAGTAGAGTTAATTTAGAATTAACGATATAACACCTCATCACTTTATATGAACCTTATACAAATAAATCATGGTTTAATCTAAACCCTTCCTATTCTCAAATAAGTAAACAATTAATTAAGCTATCGCTTAAATTCCCTTTTTTAATCTCATTGTACAACTCAAGTTTAAAATAAAACCAATTCCTAACTCCTTTCACCATCCACTTAGAATTCACTTCTATTCCAATTACCTTTTTAAATGAATTTCAATTAAAAAGAAATTCTCTAAAGCTTTATTAATGAAAAATAATAATTCACTTCGACCGTTACTACTTCAATGGTAAATTCTTTATTCACTCAAATAAATAATAAATTCCCTTTTTAAAATCCTATTAAAATTAAAAAAATATTATTTAAACTATTTAATTGGATTAATCCAATCAAACTAATTCAATTATTAGTTGCAGTTGAAAATGGTCAATTTGGTTAACTCTAAACACGGTTATCTCATTAACCGATTCTAATCCTTCTCTTTTTAAATTAAGAATGTAATTAATTTAAATATTCCATTTAATTATTTCTTAATGAAAAAATATCCAAATTTAACCATTTGGTTAATTTCAAATCACTTGTTTATAAATCTGACTAACATCAGAATTTACCCTATGAAATCAATTATAAATTTAAATAATAAATATTTATTTTCTTTTGATAACTATTATTCAAAATAAAGGAGATTTCAAAATCTAATTCCAATTATAAAATAAGTTTTATAACTCCATCTCTGTTGATCTGCTTGACGGTAATTCAATATTTATAAAGTACTTTATTTCATAGGCCATATTTCCAAACACTCAACCAATACCACCCATTGGTTTAAACTAAATAGATGTTGAGTTTTTAATCAATAATCAACAATCAGATCAATCGATGTCATTTAACTGATAATTTCTAAATAGCAAATAACAACTATTCACCATCAGCCAATTAACAAAACAATTCAATCAGATGAACAATTCAAACCATTAAACACGTTTATAAATAAACGTGACCAACAAGGTAAGTTACCTTTGTTGGATCCAATCGTTGAAATAACGATTTGGTATTTTATTGAAATTAAACACGGTTTAATTTCATCGGTTAAATCAACAAATAAATATATAACTAGCAAAACAGTCAACCATTGGCAAGTAGAGCACACAAAAATAAACCCCATTTATAAAATATAAATGGGAAAAAATGAGTGAGTTTAACTCACCTTGATTTGATTTTCTGTTGAAACTGTTCGGTTACCGTTAACTGAAAAATCTCTGTCGGCTCTATCACTGTCCAGAACAAACCCATGACGTTGTATTCATCAACATGATTCCAATGACACCTAGTTTGTCCAATTCTGATCATATATGATTCAGTTATTAATATTTAAGGGTTAATATGATTTAATTTATAATTTAATTCCTAATTAAAATAAATTATTAACTAACTACATTTATAAAATTCACGGCTGATCTTATTCTCAGCTTCCTCTGGCTTGCTTCTTCGTTCTGGATTCCCACTTGAGAATCCTGTTCAACAACAATTATTAACTTGGCTTCTAATAACTTAACTTGCTTTAAATCTAAATTGATTTAAAATTTTAATTAAATTTTCGTTTGGGCCTTACCACATTTCGTTCAGCCCATCTCCAACAAAACCAGCCCGCACCACATTATATTCTCATAAACCCTCGAATCCTCCACTTCCCTTCACAAAGTCATCCGCCACCTCACAAAAATTCCTCATGGCCCAAATCGAAACCCTATTCCCTTTCCGTCTCCAGCAACATCGAAGAGCAGCGGCGTCGCAACCTCCCCCTTATGCGCCTCTCCCCTTCAGTCTTCCCTTCACTTCTTCTTTAATCGATCCACCGAACCCGAACAACTCCTTCGACAATCACCACCTCTTCACCGATTAACCCCAGCCCTTTCCAGCGACTAAGTAGCTTCCCCCTCCATCACTACAGACCCTCGACAACGAAAGCAAGGCCTCAGTTACACATATTCTTCCAAACCCTAGGTTATCGAGTCCGAACAAAATCATCAGGAAATCGGGCGAAGGTATACAGACTTGAAGTGTGAGGATCTACTGATTAAGATAAGTATTTTAATCGAATTTTGATTACTGTATTTTATTGTTTTGATTTTTCTACTGGTTTCGAATGGGTTTTACTTTCTGCTGTGTTTTGTTTGTGTGGTTTTGGGATGTATCAAACACTTCTGCTTGAAGGTCTATTTATAGTATTCTTTGATTTAGATAAGAACAACGTCTAATCTTAGGCTAGCTACTACAAGCTTAGGCCGTTGGTTTTGATCCCCTTTTCAGATTTTTTTTCCTACTGGTAATGGCAGTGATGGTGATTTGTTCGAAGAGGATATTGATTGAACTATAGATTAGGTGACTGTGGTGTTATGTATTTTTAATTCAAATCAGAAATTTTGAATCTGTAGATTAGATTTTATGGTATAGCTCTGATATGCATCTGTACCTGAACTCGATTTTGAGAATATATATATTTGCAGTGTAGATTGATTCGGCTATATATATGAATATATATAAGCTGATTTGGTTGTACAGACATATGAATAAATATATGTTTATATAGGTTAGATACAGTGTATTCACATGCTTAGCTTGTCATTGATCATTTCCTGCGTTGTCCACTATATTGTTCAATCAGCCCGTATGTATATGAAGATATACATCTATTTTGTTCATTGATTTGTTTATAGGTGTGTTCATATTATATATAACTGTTCAGCTATATTTTCTTCTAGCTGCTCATGTTCTGTTTTAATTTATATTTTCATTTGCTATTCATTCTTTTCCTGAAATCATCCCTTTTTGATGGGTTTTTCTTCTTTTTCTCGCAGATCAAAACCGTTGGTTACAACACGGATTCACTCGTTCTGGAGGCATGCAGAAGTCGATCTTCAAATGTTATAGATTTGTACTTACAAAATTGAATAAAATTGTTTGCTAATTTTTCTGAGTTATTTGTACCATTGCCGCCAAGTACTGCCATTCAAGATTTATGGTGGAAATTTGTAGTAGTTTTGCATATACTTTAATTGATGTCAATGTCAGTATTAAAGTGTTGTAATGGCAAAGGATTTGGTATAGGATTATGGACGTGAGGAACTATTCTTACCTTTTATTGTATTGTCTTGTCTTCGTTCTTTATTTATATGATACTATGCTTTCTTTTGAATAGATTTTGTTGGTGATCCCTATCTGATGTTGTACAGATTGTACCATACATATTAAAGCTTTTGATTTTTTTCCCTTCTTTTATTTAATTTGCTATGGTACTTTTCTTTCTATTGATCATGTTGGATTTTCGATTGTATACAGTTGTATTTTTCTATTTTTATATTGCATTTAGAATGGCCTAAACCTTTGTAAATATACATTTCAATCCAAATTTTGGCAATGTGATATTTATTTAGCAGCATGTATGTTTGAAGTTCATGTATATGTTTGTAACTATCAGCCAGTGAGCCGATAACACCATTTTTAAATCTTATATAATATTTAAAACAATAAAATAAAGAAAGTATTTGGCTACCAGAAGTACGGGACATTACAAAAAATCTAATTGGTTAATTAAACAACTTCCAGCTCCGTTCCTTTTCGAGGCCGAAAAGATTTTAAGTGGGGGAGATTCTAACAACCCGGAAAATCCGAACCAATTTAAATTTTTTATTTTGGCTATTTCAGTGAATTTTAAATAGTTAAAATAATTTATTTTAAATAATAACAATTAAAAATTTATTTTAATTGAAGTTAGAGCGAATATATTCATTTTGATTTCTAAAGAAATTAGAAATAGTACGGTAGTTTGAAAAGTCAAACCTGTACTTTGACCGAATGTACCAGATTCAAAATTTAACGGATTTTAGTGAAACCAAAAATATCTGAATCTGTTTGGAAATATCTTTCCAAGAATCTGAAAAATCGAAATTTCATAGCGGAAATCAAAAGTTATGGCCAGTTGAATATTCAGAATGGTCGCTATAGTATATTTTATAGCCCGTATAAAAGGCCATTTTTCAAATGACCTCCGTTTTCGACGAAACCACTTTTGGTGGATTTAGAATGTCAAATTATTGCTAGGTTTCAATTTTCATAATTTTTCGAATTAATAAGTGAGCGTGGCAAATGAAAATGTGTTTTGTCAATTTAAGTCAAATCTGATCGACTTGAAAATAGCCATTTTTCGAACTGTCTCAGAATTCGATGAAATTAATTTTGTTAGGACCGTATCGTCTAAACAAAGCCAGAAATAATTTTTCTGAATTTTTCTAAGTTCGTATGTGGCCCCGGTGAATTTAAATATACGATCAAATTAATTATTTAAACGATTTAAATAATAAATTAAAGATTTCAGGCCACAGACAGTTGTTTGGGCTGACAAGACCTAGCCCATTGGATCTGGAACAGGGGCTATTGGGTAGGATCAACTCTGATTGGATTGAATTAAGAATTATTTGGAACATATGGGTTTATTTGTAAAATTAACTTTAAAATATTATAAATAATACAAATTAAACCCTAATCACTATTCATCTTCATTGTTCCAGCCGCTACCCTACCTATCCATGGCCGAAATTACACCCTCCTTCTCCCACTAAATTCTCCCAATCCCTTCACTGAATTCCCCTCCTCCTTTGGACTTTATTGAAGAGTTCTTCCTCCTCTTTCCATCCATACGGTCATCACCTCGTATCATCACCTGTAGTTCGAGCTCCAGCCCCTTGAAACCGACGGGTTTCGACCGCCGTAACCCCCCAGACCCGCCGCCGAGTTCACCCAAACCCCCCTAGGCCGACGCGCCTCCTCGAGCCCGACAACCCCGAACCACCCGATCTAGTCCTAGTGCGACGGAATTGGAGAAAATCCTAACCCTAGGATTGAACAAAATACAAAACCCACGGCCTATTAGCTGAAGGAGAAAGATAGAGGGTATTGAACTATATTTTTTATAATTTAAAAATATTTTCAACCGTAATTAAATCATAATTTTCCGTACTGATTCAGAATCGATCAATTTCTGAAGCGTTGTGATCGTACAAAAAAGATCTACATTCCTAGACTGAAAAGGAACAATTCTGAGCTGTTTGAAATTTTGGACCAATTTGCGTCACGACTGTGAGATTTCTTCTTTTTATATAATTAATTAATTATTTAATTTATTTACTATGTGACGATTGTACGTGTATGACTGAGATCTGCTATGTGATGATATTGTGAATGATTTATCTGTTTGTTGGTGATGTGTAAACACAGATTTGTATGTTTTCAATAAAAATAAATCATCTTGTTTTATTATTGATTTGGATTAGAATTTCCATTTCAATAAAAATAAATCATATTGTTGTATTATTGATTTGGATTAGAATTTCCATTTCAATAAAAATAAATCATTTTATTATTTTTGTTGAATTGAATTAGATTGTCAATTCAACATTAAAACATTATTTTGATTATTTTTTTTGAATTGGATTAGATTGTCAATTCAACATTAAAACATTATTTTGATCATTTTTGTTGAATTGAATTAGATTGTCAATTCAATATTAAATCATTACTTTGATTATTTTTGTTGAATTGAATTAGATTGTCAATTCAACATTAAAACAGTATTTTGATTATTTTTGTTGAATTGGATTAGATTGTCAATTCAACATAAAAACATTATTTTGATTATTTTTGTTGAATTGAATTAGATTGGCAATTCAACATAAAAACATTATTTTAATCATTTTTGTTGAATTGAATTAGATTGGCAATTCAACATAAAAACATTATTTTGATCATTTTGTTGAATTGAATTAGACTGTTAATTCAATATAAAAACATTATTTGGATTATTTTGTTGAATTGAAATAGAATTGTCAATTCAATGTAAAACATTATTTTATCATTTTTTTTGAATTGAAATAGAATTGTCAATTCAATGTAAAACATTATTTTATCATTTTTATTGAATTGAAATAGAATGGTCAATTCAATATAAAACATTGTTTTATCATTTTTGTTGAATTGAAATAGAATGGTCAATTCAGTATAAAACATTATTTTATTATCCTTATTGCATTGAAATAGAATTGTCAATACAATTGAAAATATATATCATTTTTGTCTATATCATTGAATTGACATAGAGTTGTCAATATACATTGAAATAAAAAAATGTTCTTTTGTTTGCTTTCTCCGTTGCAAATATACATTGAAATAAAAAAATGTTCTTTTATTTGCATTCTCCGTTGCAAATAAACGTTGAAATAAAAAAATGTTTTTGTATTTGCATTCTCTGATGCAAATAAACATTGAAATAAAAAAATTTATTCATTATTTGCATTCCTTGATGCAAATAAATATTGAATTAAAAAGTTATTCTTTTATTTGCATTCTTTGATGCAAATAAACATTTAATTAAAAAGTTATTCTTTTATTTGCATTCTTTGATGCAAATAAAACATAGTTTTGAATGGCTATATTTTTTATTTGTATTTTGGATGCAAATTAAAAACATGATTTTAAAGTTACATTTTTGTTTGCTATTTTAGATGCAAACAAAACATTAGAATTAAAGTTACATTTTTGTTTGCAATTTTAGATGCAAACAAAACATTAGAATTAAAGTTACATTTTTGTTTGCAATTTTAGATGCAAACAAAACATTAGAATTAAAGTTACATTTTTGTTTGCAATTTTAGATGCAAACAGAACATTAGAATTAAAGTTACATTTTTATTTGCAATTTTAGATGCAAACTAAACATTAGAATTAAAGTTACATTTTTGTTTTCAATTTTAGATGCAAACAAATCATTAAAATAAAAATTGAATTTTTATTTGCATATTTAGATGCAAATAAACATCATAAAAAAAGATTACCTTTTTATTTGCATATTTAGATGCAAATAAACATCATAGGAAAAGATTACCTTTTTATTTACATATTTAGATGCAATTAAACATCATAGAAAAAAATTACATTTTTATTCGCATATTTTGATGCAAATAAATGCCGTAGGAAAAAGTTACATTTTTGTTCATAAATTTAGTTGCAAACAAAACATTTAATAAAGGTTACATGTTGTTTATATTTTAGATGTAAATAAGAACATGAATTAAATGGTTACATTTTTATTTGCAATTTTGATATAAATGAAAAATATAGAAATGAAAGTCATATTTTTATTTACATTCTAGACGTAAATAAAAGAATAGATTATAGTGCCGCATTTTTATTTACATTTTAAATGTAAATAAAAGTTAGCATGTTAAGAGTCACATTTTTATTGATATTTCATATAAAATATAATTAATTTAAATGTTAAAATGTTTATTGTTACTTTAGATACAATAAAATAGTAGGAATCACCAAATGATTTATATTTATATTTATATATAAATATAAATTAAAATTTAAACGAATCGCGCGCGGTAGTTCGCGTTTCGGCAATCGTAACTTCAAACGATTATACCGTTAGATCCAACCGTCGGATTTTCCCAAAACCGGAACCATTAGGACCGCTTTGGGAAGATCTTCCCGATGATATAAACTTTATCAAAATCCAATGGTTAGAATTCAAGATAAGTGTAAATCAAAATTTGGTAAAACAGCGCCAGGGCCGCCCATTGACCCGAAGCGTCGTTTAATTATATTGAGCTATTTTTAAAATAAATAAAAATAGCTATAAAATGTTATAAATTAATATTAACGATATTAAATGGTTTAAATGATAATAATTCAAAAAATTATTTGAAAAGACCGAGTTTACTTCATTTCAAATAATTTTACGGCGATATAAAATCGAAGATATCGAAGACGGCGATTGAATACCGGCGATCTTCACGTCGAAAGGATAACTACTGATACCTGGCATTGGCTAGCTACCAATAAAGGGTTAAAGTGGTAGTTGTCCGGACGCACTTGTTGATCGTCCAGATACGCGAGCACCAAGGTGACTCCAGTTTCGTTCAGACCCAGAACGGACTTGTAAATGGATGCGTGCCCAACATTGAATTTCGTGTCATGTAATTTAATTGATATCTATTAATATATTTCTGAGGTGGCGAAGGATTTATCCTCTCGCTAAACACCCTTCTTTGAGATGCACGAGCTCGAAGTTTATATATTGGTAGTTATTGATCGCATGGTATGGATTGTCAATGTGACATGCCAAGATGCAATTGATCGAGGCTTTTGTTGAAAAGAAGAGCCTTGTGGATGATGATCAAAGCATAACCTATTAGGCATAGCTTTGTGTATTTCGTTACATCCTGAGCCTCACACCCCGGTAGAGTCAAAAACGGGACAAGGGAACGCAGGGAGTGCACACGTTTCTTTCTAGCTAGAAGTGGTGTTTGGGTTTTTACACGGTCCGACATTTTTACTTATGTGGTTGATGGATGAGGCGCCTCGGATTTTTATTGGTCGCCAATGGCCAATTTATAGGTCCAATAGGATCGGGAAGCGTGTGTTCAGGAATTGCCAATCCACTAAAGTATTTGTGGACCGGCCTTGCGGGATCCAAGGGTTCGCCAACATCCGAATCCTGAGACATTGCTGGAGTGTCTCGAATCGGTTAGGAGATCGTTCCTAGCCTTGACTCATGATGGAAACCAATCTCTAATACGACATTACAGTCTTGATTGTAAACCTATATATATGACGACATAGTAGGATGGGGTACTATGCCGTCTAGGATTGATAAATTTACTTTGAAGTGTTTTTCAAATATATTAGACACTACTGATAATATTAAAAATATTATTTTCTATGTATCAAGGATTTTTGATCATTATAAGGTAAAAATCTATCCTCCGTTTGCGTTGCATTGTGTGATGGGACATGAGTCTTATAATGGTTTCATTTTCTAAAAAGCATTGCGTTATTTTTGACTTAAAATTTATAAATCTTATGCACTGGCAATCCAATGGAATTAAACCCGTTCCGCGTTAGCGGTGTGGTCCAGTGATTAGCCATATTATTAGCTTAGTAAGATTTCTCACACTAGTCCCATAACTGACTCGTAGTTTGTTTCACTTTGCATACTCGGGTGCCCTCTTTCCACATGGGCAGTCGAGTAGCTTTTTGCAGATATTTTTAGCAGGATCCTGGATCGAAGCTTAAAGCTGTGTCCAGAGCATGGATAGTCTTCCATTGTATCAGTTTATTCATTTCCGCTGCATTGTATTAAATCTATTGTAAATTTATTCTTCCGCTATTGTATTATATTCGATGTACTCTGATATTCTGTACTCTGATGTAACATTATTATAATGTTTATAAAAGTCTTCTGTTATTTGTTCTAATGTGTTGTATTCCCAAAGTTAACGTATGCGGGTTTTGAACGGTTTTAATCGATCTTGCGATTGATTAGGTCCAGGCAAAAGCCGTATCGTTACAAGTTTAATCTTCTTTTTCATATTATTACACCGTGTACAAGGACAAGAATAGATTTCCTTATTACTACCATTTTCTATTACAAAATCAATAAACTTCTACATTCCTTCCACATATCATGCAGTTCTTCAATCGAATTATTTTGTCCACTCTTTTTCCATAATGGAATACATATTGACGTGATATTCATATGATATGTCGTCATTATTTTTCTACCGGCTTAAAAATAATTATATTGCTTTGGATACTTAATTTGGATTTGAGTTAATTATAGTTGATCGTGATACTAACCTCGAATAGATAGGGGATGGATTCTCTATTGATTTTATTGAACTCTCAATGTTTAAACCTAATCCATTATAGTCGTTTGATGGATGACATACAATGATTTAACTATAATAAAAGTGATGCATCCACATTGAAGTTCAACATCGTTCTCAAGTAAGATAGCTATATAACACCTCACCTCAAATTTTCCTATTTGACTTGGTTATTCTTTCCAGATAAAAAATCTCAAGCGAGTCATTCAATAGTTACTCAATAATCATTCATATGCAACCCTTCAGTGTCAATAGCTATGAATAATATACTACTTGACATTTGGAGAGCTTAATGTACTTTGGTCTTAGCGAACATATAGATATTCTTTCATAAAACAACTTGACTATGAATATTTAAAATAAAATGATATTATTTATTATGATTAATTACTCACCATTGCAACTATTTGCTGCTACAACTACATAACTTTTCATTCAAATATTTTCTCATTTTTATACTTTAAATTAATCGCTGCTATATAAAAAACACTAAATTTTTTTATTATGAACAATATTACTTATAGGTTTATATATGTGTAGGTAACTGCCTAATTACCATAGTGCACAACTCTAACTCTTGGAATATATACATACATACATATATATTATCCTTCTAGATAAATTTCTAAAGTTGCTTATTTTAGAACGATAATAAATTTTTTGTGGTATATAATAGATTTTTCAAAGGGTTGCAAGTAACATAAAAATCTAAAATTTTGTGGTTTGTTACATGATGATCATACCACACCTATAAAAGGATTATCAATTCTTATTCAGAACATGTAGATTAAGAAATTTAATATGGAAATTACGAATGAACTGATGGAGGATTTGGATCCGTTTATCTAAATCCATATTATTTGCAAAATAAATTTATTTAGAAAATCCAATTTTATTTTAAATATATATTTTTCATTTATCAAGATAAATGTTCTATCTATAAGGTATACTAACTTTTTTATTCCTAATTTTAGGATTGTTAGTTGATGATGGGATGAAATAATTTGGAATTGGCTCAATCTTATTTAATAAATTTGTTTTATATTTAATATTATTTGTGAACTAAAATTATTTAAAGAATCCAATTTTATTTTAAATTTATATTTCATTTATCAAGATAAAAGTTCTATCTATAAGGTATAATAACTTTTTTATTCCCAATTTTAGGATTGTTAGTTGATGATGGGATGAAATAATTTGGAATTGGCTCAATCTTATTTAATAAATTTGTTTTATATTTAATAGAATATATCAAATATTATAAATGAAACGAGAGTTACTACATGTGCTGCAAACTTTATTATCAATATAGCATTAATATATTTTTCACAGCTGTATAGAAATACACAGGAACAACAGTAATTTGGACAAATTATATGTAAGAAAATTTTGTCCCGATCAGCTCGACAGCTTTTAGACTCAGACATCACTCTTGAAGTAGTGAAGGCTACCAAAAGGCCAATTGATTATCTACTGTAAATAGTAATCTTTATTTCTATGTTGTTATCTACTTTTTTTCGAAAATTTAAATTGACATATTGATTATATATGTTGTCTTAGTTTTATGTGCATTTGCAACAAACCAATTTATCACTCCCAAGCAATAAGCAAACGTGGGATTTATGTTTTTCACGCAACATGTAAGCATACATAGATTCATGATTTCAATACTTATATGTGGATGTTTCTATTCCATAGGGGACATAGTAGTTGTTCGTATGATCCCTGATAGCTGTGTGGTTCAAATTATTTCAAAGCTGAATGGGGGGATAAGGGTTGTAAAGTTTCAACGCCCCAACCTAGAATGGATGTTACTATTCCAATGCTTGCAAAGAGCGTGTGATTCAATATTTAAATGCTTTACTTTGCCTTGATTTCTATTGTTACAACGAGCGCTTCAGGTCATACTGAATTACAAAAAGATCTTCACTTTTGTATATACAATTCCTGACAACTAGGTTATTTGAATTATATCAGATTTAAGACACAACATGGGTTATATTTCAGCACTATAAGATAGCATGTGTTGTTTTATTTCAATGTGTCATGGCATGTTTTAATTCTGTCACATGAAATACATAGGTTATTAACAAATATTGTCACAGATATCGTTTGGTGTCATCAAATTCAGATAATAGTTAATAGTCGAATGATATTAAAATGAAACATTGATATTCAATAGTTTCGAGCAATGAAAATATTCAACAAAGATAATCAATAATTTCAATTTGAAACTACAATTTAAATTTTAAAAACATTTTCAGCGGACATTTAACAAATTCGTTCAATCTCATCCATCACTAGAGTTATTGCTTAAGATATATTTTTGATCGAATTTGAAATGACTATGGAATGCAGCCTACTCAAACTAAATCTTCTTATTTGAGATATAATGGGTATACGTTAAAATAGAACATTCAATTTAAATTTTATATGTGACAAATCATCATCTTTGGATATCTTTAGATGCAGATACATCATACCAACATTCATTTCTATGACACAAAATCAACGATAACATAATGAAAATCAATTTTTGCATACATAGAGTCGATCAACTTCGAAACCTTGGGAAGTTTTCCATTCGATCGACTTCGATTCTAAATCTTAGAAAGTTTGTGATGTGGAAAAAAGTACCTAAAGTGTATTTGATCGAGATGCAGTCAGGCAATAGTTGTCGATCTAGAACAAAAGGATCTGGATCTAGTTTTCAATCTGTGAATTTTTCTTTAATGTAGAACAGGGAAAAGAATGAAAGCGTATTGGCTGGATTGGAGAACGGGGGTAGGGGGTAGGATGGTTAGGGTGTTGGGGTGTGTGGAAGCATGTACTTAATTAAAGAACGGTTTGAAGACGTTGCACAAAGGAAGACGGATGTTGATCAATGTAATAAAGTTTGCAACGTTCGTTAGCCGTCGCAATTTAGAAACGGTCCTAAAACATTGCAAAATGTCCACACTTGGGTGTTGCACAACAACCTGTATGGTTTCGTGAGGAATTTCCTTCAAGGAAGGAAGCTCCTTTTGTTTATAACCAAAAGGGCATTAACTTTTAACAAGGAAGCCTATACCGGTCTCAACCGAAAGGGAAATAACTTCAGACCTATCGACTCTGCAAGAAGAAATGATGGAGGTAAGCTAAGGACATATCATTAGAAAAAGTGAGCAAGCTTAGAATTACAAACAAGCAAAGTTGTCATAGACAATGGTCTTCGGTTATATTCCACGAGGTTCATTTTCTTTAAACGAAAGCACTGAAAAAGAAAGATCATCCCACAAGGGCCAATGTGCAGACGTATTTTCGAGGGATCGCCCTGTGTTTTCCACTGTTTTTCGAATGTGCCAAACCAACTTTGCCAACTTTCTAGACCAATATTTTTTCCATATCCGGTTGTGTCGATCAGTTGTTTTGAGGTGATTGACATGTGAAAATCCAGTTTTTGGTAAAATCCTTCCAAATTGCCAAACTTTGATATTGTGAGTTGTGCAACCATTTTTCGTGATCGAAGTGTGTCTATCAGCTATTTTTGAGTGCACGACAATATTTTTTTAATCAAAATTCATATATTTTTCCATGATGAGTTTTGCCACGTGATCGGGCCGACAAGCTCAAGCATTTTGAGCTGATCGGATCGAGTCGATCATGTATTTGTACTGTGCCGGTTTTTCTAATTCCATCGACGACGATTTTTTGAATCGACGCCATTTTCAATCCTTTTCCGAACACGTTGCGATTTCGACCAAACCGCTTTGTGTTTTCTGACGACGCTTGAGTGCACCGCTAACCAAAATCTTAACGCATGACAGCTTTACCAAAAAGTGAGTCAACAATGCTCATATATATGAAATATATACTCTCAAAACTATCTATGATGTCACTAACCCTATCTCTAACGAGCTATATTTCATACAAGCCTAGGTGTTAGCTAAACCTAAGCTCTGATACTAACTGTAGCAACCCTACTTTTCATCTCTCGAAAATCAACATTAATACATCTTCTATATTCACGCATCTCAAATCAAGTGTTAGAAAGACTTATAGTTAGAGGAAAAGAAAGGAGATAAAAGAATAAAAGAAATAAGATACGTAACTAAATTTCACAATGGAACGAATAATCTGTAATATAAACAATGCTCTTTACATAAAGAGAAAAACTGTAATAAACATACATCAATCAGAGTACATAATGAATCAGCCTGAACAGTTATAACAATTTGTCCTGAAAATTATTAATACATAAAACAACATACACAATGGAATAAATAAAAGAATACAAATGTATGTCTCTGCACCAACTCCTTTTCTGAAGCTCCAAAGCTATGTAAATTCGATCTGGAAAACATACTCGGTCTAACCCAAGCATTATAATAGAATAACACCAGGTTCAGGCTAGATAACCGCGTGAGATAAATCAACATATGGGTTACATATATCAATACAATCTAAGGTCATACGCATGTTTGTAACTGTTATCCTCTCAATAACATTTAACCATTTATTAGGTTAAATATAGTTGTATAATACATAATGTATAGGGTGTAGAATATAAATAAATCAAATAGTTGGAATGGTTACATTGGTTACATTCGACAACTATTAAGGTACAAATAAAACCACTAAGGTACGTTTGAATATTGGATTTTTCATCAGAGATCTCTCCATATGGATCTGAACTCCATACACAAGGGTCAGAACCTACCTGCGAGCATCGTATATCTATAGACAGAATAAACCATAAGATAATCAAAATAGGCCCACACACGAAAACACCGATGTGCACCATCTGGAACCAAATAAATCCAACACTTGCGTGCAACTTCGAGGAGCTCCCGCATGTACCGACGATAAACATACACTGGATATGGAGTCATTATACCCTATCGTGGGTTAACAAAACAACTTAATGTGGTCCTACTCTGTTTTCTGTCATTTTCGATGTCGAGGCTACGTTCGACATCTTTCACACGAGTTTTCATCACTCGAACAGAACAAGAATCCCCAGATTGGAATCCCACAGCTCAATAGGTCTCAGAATCACACATAGATCCCTCAACAGATCTTGGGATCCCAATACGTTAATAGATCTCAGAATCACACATAGTTTCCTAAATAAATCTCAGAATAACTAAAGTGTTCGAGAATCTCAGCAGACCTTGAATCGCTACATAGACTTCACTTCACAACCGCTTCTAAATTATAGAACTAGTATGCTAGTTTTGAATTGGTTTTCGATAAGTATAACACTTACCGATCCCGATCTCCTCAAAACCAATCCCTAGATTTAAGGTTAAATTCTATAGTCGATTAATTGACTATCAAGTCACATAATAGACAATTTTATATAAAAAAACAACCTCGCTTATTTTTCATAACAACTGAATATACATGCAAAGCACCATCAAGTTAAAAATTATAGTAATTAGTCAAAGCACGATTAACTCATATAAATAGCTTCTAATCCCTTCGCTATTTAATTAATCTTTTATTAGTTAAAACTTCTTTTATTAGTAAAATTCTTTTTATCTAATAAAACTTCATTTACCTGATAAGACTTCATTTATTAATCAACAACTCCTACTTGATTATTATTCCTTTATATACTTGTGTAAACATTCAATTTCTACATGTAAATTATATATATATATATATATATTCTACAGTTTCCCTATTTCTTATAGCTTCAATGTTTCAAATGGTTATCCATATACTTATCCCTCCGGTATAAGCATATCCGCAATTCATTTTCAAAATTTACTTTCTTTAAAATTTAATCAAAGGGGTTGGCTAATAAAGAACCTCTTCTCTTTTATAAGTTTAAAAATCTTCTTTAGTATCTCTATCCCAAAAGATTCCTATATTTATTTCTATCTTTAATATTTCGTTATTAAAGATATAAGTATATTCAAAACCGTTAAACAATATATTTCCAATTTAACTATATTCTAGGGTCTGGAAACATGTGTTGCTAAAACGATGTTTACAACAAACCCAAAACAATTCCTTTATAATAATCTTTAAACATTCATTTAAAGTAACTTCATCGATAAAATCTGAGAGGGTTTAAGATAGTGTAGTTAACACATTGTCGCGACAAACCCTAAACCATTTTTTTATTAACACTTATCCTTATCCTTAAAATATCCCTTAAGGATTTAAATATCGATAAATAATCGATAATGTGAAATACTGGTAATTCCAAAACCATTGGTTATAACAAGTGTGTTATAATCCAAAATCATTTCTAACTCTTATAAAAAAGTCTTAATTCATTTTAGTATATATATATGTATTTATATATAGTAAAACAACTTGAAAATTGGTTTTAAGTAAAAAGGATAAAATGTTTACATAGTAAAATAGGTTCTAAATAAAAGGATAAAAAGACTGTTTTAGATGTCAAAACCATTCACGTATAATTTCCCTATTCTTGTTCCATTTGTATAATTCCCAATTCAGTTTAGTTATGCCAAACACACCAAAATGGGTGAAAACAGAAAATTCAATATATGATATAATATATTCACTTTGCCACAATCCATATATTGCAACATTATATTGCCAATGGGGTCCATAATTAGATTTAAATTCAGTCATTTTATATAACATCATATAAATATTAATACTGTAACAATCATATTGAGGAATCATGTTGGATCCCTCCAACCTATCCCCCTACATCACAACTCACATGTCAGCACATATACATGTAATATAATTCAAATAAGCTAATTCATATAAGATGAATCTTCAGGTACAACATAGACAGTTCAAAGTTCATCTGCTTTAGGGGGTGTATACAGCCACAAACCAAATGAATAAGCAGTAAATCATCCAAAGATCCAGTCACACAAATAAATATGTAAATAACAGTCAGTACTATTATATGGTACAATAGTATATCAAAAAGCAAATGCCTCTGACTTGGCCTTCATTACATACACCCATACCTTGCAAGACAGATCATCAATAAAGGAAATGTAATAACGAGCTCCACCCAAAGAAGCAACCTATAACGTCCCACTTTTTCATACCAATTTAACCAGACATTTTACTACCATAATCAACCCAAATTATACAGAAAAGCAGAATGTTAAGAGAAAGAGGTTAGAGGATGAGAAGTAGAAAGATAGAACTAATAGAATAGAAGAGTAAGAAGATTACATCAGAATCAGAGGAACACGTGTCTCACAGCGGATCGAATAAAATATAATATCATATATCACTTTGAAATACACAACATGAATTTGTATAACATACCATATCAGAGTATAACTCATATACATCACAGTGGAAATAATCTCTAAATAACTAACGGTGAAGCCTCCTACTTCGAGCTCCTCCAAGTGAATCTGTAAAATCCTGAAACACTTGACTGCCCGTACAAATTTGGGCACCCAAGAGTTTAGATAAAACAAACAAAATAAACTCTGGGTCAGTCATGGGACTGGTGTGAGTAAACTCCAACCATATTGTTTACTTTGAAAATCCTTTTGAAAGGAATGGATAATAGTAAGATCAACCCACATATAAACATGGACAGTTTTTACCTTACTATAACACAAAACATTTTTGATATCAAAATGCAATGATATTATAATAATGTCTAATTAAATAAATAACCAAATAGTAGAACGTTTGCATCTCACGCTCTACATATATAGTATAAAATCAAAAACCGTAGGGCGCTTATTGGAGATTGGATTCCAATTTTAACAAGGTATGAGATCACCTTCCAATCAGTGTACTCTAGAGGGGATACACTGAGGTTCAACAAGAATGTCTTGCAACCCGACCACACATGACCGCCCACTCATTTAACTTGAGTGTAGCGAATATATTGCCACCCACGGTTGTCGGCCGTCCAACCGTAACCCGTAAGATACAGAACCGAAAGAAGAAAAAAATATGAATTTTCTCTAGACTGGTGACAATACACCCTTCTTGGGTATGACCCAACTAGCCATGCTGCCTGCTCGATTTTAGTCATTTCCCGGTTGGGAGGCTAGAGGCTACGTCTATCTTTTCAGAATATCTGATCAGTATTCACTTTGAATTCCACATCGTCAAACCCGTCAATCACTAGTTGATTCTTCTCAAAAATATCACGGGTATAAAAAGCTAAGAGAAACAAATTCCTCCGGCACCAAACATAATATCTTGAAAAGATCGTCTTATGTGATCTATTAGGAATACTCTATCAGACAATCGTCCATACAAGTTTTCCTGGGACTGAACAAACAGAAAGCATTATTCTGGAACAGAACGACCCTTGCATTTCACTCTTCCCTCAATTATCTTCAGCATAATCTGATTCGCAACGCTTATGCCTATACGGAGTGGTTGCCGGATAATAAATCCAACCGGTCTATCTGTATCGACAACGATGGTCAAAACACTTAGATAGTCGGTTATTTAACTATCGAAGTAAAATCAAACATCCATTCAAATGTGCAACTAAACATCACACAATCACTGGCCCGTTTTAGTTAACGTTAATTTTCCCAACTTCCCATATCTTTCCAAATATTTTGCAAAACTCATTTAGCCCTTTACGTATCTTGGAAAACACTTCAAATATTATAAATTCTGATTTCTCCCATACTCCAGAAAATTAGCGTTCGAAAAAATTTCCATCTTCTATACATTCCTTATTCTCTGTATTTTAGAAAATGTGCATTATATGGGAAAACAGTTCCAATTTTAATTATAACCGTTTTACTATGCACAACGTTTGCTTTTAACATTATTCACTTTAAAATGTGAATATCATTTGTTATAGAAATCTCATCTTGTTAAATCAAGCTAAACTTGGTTTTATAAATATCATCACTGGTTCAATCATATCCCGTTATTCCCTAATTTATATTCCAATTTTACTTCATAAACTCTATTTTCAAGTCCACTCCTTCTTAACTATAATTCCAGTTTCTAACTTAATTTCAACTCCCTATTTGATTATAATTTATGGATTTCAAACCACTATAATTATCTTGTCAAAGATGTATATAATTTTTAAAATAGATTATATAATTCGACAAGTAGGATTCCAATTATAACCTTTATGGATTTTGAATTTTATTTCAAACATCAAAATGATTTCATCATTTCTTTTTGAAATGATTTTTCATCTCCCCTTTTTAAAATATATTCTTGAATTCATATTTCCCAAATTACCAAGGATAATTATTTCATTTCATTATAAATATCATTTAAACCAACTGCTTGTTTTATATGATTAAAACAAGTATTGTATTCTAACCCAATCAAGGTTAAATTCCTATTACTTAAAAATAATAAATAATAGATTTTTTCTTTTTAAACTCGAATCATTTTTCATATATATTTTTACGGTGTCTAATTATTTAGGGCCAGGGTAATTCCACATTTCAAACAACCAATAATTAACAACGGATTTTTCATCATATCATATAATGCAATATATGAAAACAATAATATAATTGTTGAGGAATCCAATTGGATTCCTCCAACCTGTTTCCCTTCATCCACAGATGTTAGTCACATAAATAACACCAATTTCATATCGGTATAATGGTAAACATCATCAATTTTCAATCAACAATTTATATATAAAACAGTATATATTATTTCAACCAAATTATTTAGTAAATCGAAACACCCCACCTCCGTTAAGGTCACTCACAAAGGGAATGCCTTAACTTTGGTGGAGCATTATAGGTAAAAGACACAGATAATTTACAAGACAGACACATATAAGCAGCGGAAAAACTAATTTTATTTCATGCGTGGTTCATAACAAAAACATTACAGCAAACTGTCTCAAAACAACTTCCAAATCATTATATCAAAATCTCTATCTTGATTATAACATAAAGAAGCATAAAACACAAATAAAATTGCATAAATCCCCAAGTGGTAGTGTGTCCAAAGCCATAGCCAAAGATAAGAGGTTCCAAGCCATACATCACAGAGTCTTCAAGCTTGGAAAGATGAACGGTCCAAATTAAGCTGAGCTATTCCCTCCCTGGCTACCTGAGGGGGGGGGGACGGAAGAAAAGAGAGCGAAAGAAAAATGGGTCAGACATAAGTCTGGTAAGTCCCGTGATTATTCAGCATGTAAGCTGGTAAGAGAACCATGACATGAATAAACTGGACGCAAGACAATAACAAAGAAATAAGGTAACATAGGATAAGGCAAGATAAACTAATCATACTATCGCACCTACTAGATATTTCAACCATCATCACGAGTTCAAACCCAGTGATTCCTTTTTATCGATCAGCTCCTACTCGCACGCATTTACTACTTGTGTCATACGGCCCCGCTCGATTGTAGATACATGTGCTGGTCCCACCATGGGGTGTATCAAATCCTATGGTGGCAACCCGACACGATTCAAGATGCACAGTGTATAACTACTGATGCCCAGTGCCTGCTTTTTCCATTCCGTAGTACGTGCATGCCCGTACTCCGTCGGAACCTACACTGACGCACCAACTGCTCTTGTTTTTACCGCTTATAATCAGCCCAGTAATCGTGCCCCAACCTGCCTAGTTCAGGGTACCATGATACATCTATGTGGGTTATTGCTGAAATGGGTCCCTGTTACTAGGTTTCCTAATCAACATTTTAAATTGGTTAAGTGTCCAAGTTAACCTAACCCCACCCATCAGTTTAGTTAACATGTTTTATTGGTTAAGTGTTGCCTTAATTAACTTAACCCTACCATTCCTGACTTAGCTTTAATTCATTCATTAAAGCACCAACCACTCACATTAGACAGATATTGTTGCGGTCACTGGATGTGCCGGTCGGGTCCGGGTAGTTTTACACCATAACTCTGTCTAACCTTGGGTTCTTTTGGGCTCAATGCACTAACCTCTCACATTAGATATATATTGTTACGGTTGCTGGATGTGCCGGGCGGTTCCGGGCAGTCTTACACCGTAACTCAATCTAACCTTGGGTTAGGCATATTCGTCTTTTCTAAATTTACATATTTACCTCTTTATGTTTATATGTAAATTATTGTCATTCAAGTCAAGCCCCACTTTCCCTTTAAATCAAGTTCATAATTTTAGGTATAAAAATTATACTGCTTTATGCCATAAACCATTTACAAGATTATGAGTCAAATATGCCAATTACATGTAATTTCATGTTTTTCCCCAACGTTACCCCCATTAAACGTTCGCATAAATCACATAAAATGTTAGGCTCGCTACATTGCCTAACTCATACACAAAAGGGGAAAAAGAGGAACATGTAATATTCCAACATCATAAAAATATGGATCTAACTACACATGTGTCATATGAATTCGGCATACAACAATATACATTTAATTATGAACTTGCAAATTTAGATCTACTCAACATGAATCATAAAATAGGGGTTTTACATAGAAATACATAAACTTAAATTAGGCATGTAGTTGTGAACTTGCAAATTGAGTTGGATCAAATTAACATAAACCTAAACATATTAGCATGTAGTTCTAGTCATATATGTGAACATGGTTGAACTTGCATAAACATAGCAAAATTCCCAAATTGACATACAACATATAGGTGTAATCACCAAATCATACAACATGATATGTCATCGCCAAATTATACAAAATGATATGTCATCGCCAAATTATACAACATGATATGTCATCGCCAAATTACATACAACATGATCACAAACTTAACATGATAAGAGTCATAGTCTTAATCAATTCTGTTTTAACAAAAATGATAGGCATAAATTTACATTAGGCGTTGTTCTACATCCAGTTATTTTAGTAACGATTCTAATATCATTTAGGTCTAAATGATAACTGGACTTACAAAAAGGAGACTAGTCTTGTGTTCTGGGATCTGTATTCTGAAACTGAATAGCTCTCTTTTGTTGTAGACGTTGAATTCTCTTAGTTGAATTAGATTTGATTTGTAGTTTCTAACTTGCTTTCTAGTTGAAGGAGAATGGCGGCTACTCCAGGTTGAATATTGACAACATGACGGCTCTAGGAATATTTTTGTGTGGCTTAGGGTTTAGATTTAGGTTGCTTATACAGAAGTTTGATTTAATAGGAGCCGTTAGATCAACCTAGGGCCAATCAAAGCCACTCAAACCTAAGAGAACCAACCAGAACTTGCCACACAAGCCCTAATGACTCAGAAAATCGTCACTAAAAGAAATACGTCATGTTTTAGATCTCGCCCGAGGGGAAGGTCGACCCCCAGTTCGACCCCTAGGTCGACCCCCTGGTCGACCTATGTGACCCAGGTCGACCCCCTGGTCGACCTGATTTCTGGGCGGGAAATTTCCCGCCTAGCCTGCTTCGGTGTTTTTGAATTTCGAAACTTGAATTTGAATTTTGGGCTGGTTTTATTATTAAAATTCTTGAATCTTCTAAAGGTCATAACTCCTTCATACGGAGTCCAATTTACGCAAATTCGGACTCTATCTCAAGCAGAATTATGAGACGAACGCAATGGTGTAACCCATTTCCCTTAATTCTCACATTTGTAATTAATTATTCTTTAATTCGTTACTTTAATGTTTACAGAAAATATGGGGTGTTACATTCTCCCCTCCTTAAAGGATTTCGTCCCTGAAATCTTCAAGTCAAGAAGAACGTATATCCTAACATCCAATCGTCCATCTACTCATCCATAAAACACAGACATCCGTTGTCCTTAAAAAAACTTCTAATGCTTCATGATCATATGCATAGTGTGTGTACATGTCCTTATCTAATGCAAAATCAGGCGGTCTACTTATTCAGTTGACCTCCTTAATGCAATTCATGTCAGTGCCATGAGTCCATTATGTATGCAGTCGTCCCTAATCATACTTTCTACATGAGTGCACAATCATTCATACAAGTGCAACATCCACATGATAACACATCAAGTTTCAATCATATACAAGTACATATATGCATATGCAATATGAAAGTATCTGAGCTGATCTAACACCTAATGTGTGTGTATATGCATCCACGAGCAACCACTAGCAGTCACTTGCAACCATCAATCATAACATGTTTCAAATACATGTTTACATCCATTGGTTTCTACTAAGGATCAAGAATAGAACGGAGGAAATACTTAAAAAAAATAGATACGAGCATTAATAAAGTTAAGGAAAAAGAGATCAATGATGTACCCTCAAAAAGAATAGGGTAGGCTCCGCGTGGCCTCAGTCTCCCAAGTCGCGTCTTCCTCAGCGTCACTCCATTGAACTTTAACAAGTTTGACTTCACGGTTGCATAGCTTTTTGACTTCTGTACCCAAGATACGAGTTGGAACTCTTCTCACATTCGCCTCTCGTTCTACTTCCACTTCCTCTAATATGCTTGGTTCCACCACTTCCGCAGACTCATGTAAGCACTTTCGTAGGTAAGAAACATGAAAGACATTATGAACTCCAACCAATCTTTCGGGCATCTCTACTTTGTAAGCCATATTTCCAATTTTTTCAATGATAGGAAATGGCCCAACAAATCTTGGTGCTAACTTTCCTGTGGATCCAAAGAGAACGACGTTCCTTAAAGGAGACACTTTAAGGAAAACCCTATCTCCAACCTCAAACTCAAGGTCAGTCCTTCTTTTATCTGCATAGGACTTCTTTCTATCTTGGGCAGTCTTCATTCTTCTTCATATCAAGTCCACTTTCTCTGAAGTTTCTCTAATCATATCTGGTCCAAGTATGAGCTTGTCTGTAGACTCCCACCAACAAGTTGGTGATCGGCATGGTCTTCCATATAAAGCTTCGAATGGTGCCATGCCTATGGTGGCTTGGTAGCTATTGTTGTAGGCAAACTCCACCAAAGGAAGATGATCCTCCCATGTTCCTCCAAAGTCAAGAATGCATAATCTCAAGAGGTCCTCTAATACTCTGTTCACTCTTTCCGTCTGACCATCGGTTTGGGGGTGATAGGTCGTGCTTAAGCATAGCTGTGTGCCTACAGCCTCTTGCAAGCTCTTCCAAAACTTGCTCATAAAGATAGGATCTCGATCACTCATAATGATGGAGGGTATCCCATGGAGTCAAACTATCTCTTTAAGATAAACAGATGCTAAAGACAAGGCAGTCCTTCTACTTTTAATGGGTATAAAGTCAGCGCTTTTTGTGAGCCTGTCCATTATTACCCAAATACTGGTATTGCCCCTTCTTGACCTAGGCAGCCCATTAATAAAGTCAATTGAAATGCTATCCCATTTCCACTATGGGACCTCGAGAGGATGAAGCAAACCACCAGGCTTCTTTTGCTCGGCCTTGACTTGCTGGCATGTTAAGCACTTAGAGACGAATTCAGCTACATCCCTCTTCATGCCATTCCAAAAGAAAACTCTTTTTACGTCTTTATACATCTTGTCTCTACCTGGGTGTATGGTCAACTTGGAATGGTGTGCCTCTTCGAGAACCTTCTTCACCAAATCCCTTGCTTGTGGGACGCATAGCCTTTCATCCCGCCTCAACCAACCCTTGTCATCGATGGAGTATCTATTGAGGTGACTAGAAGTCTCACCCCTAATTAGCTTATCCATCACATAGACTAGCTGAGGGTCTTCACGTTGCGCGGTTCCTATTGAGTCCAAAAGAGTAGGCCGCACCTCTAGCGATGCTAACAAACCAGTCACATGATCGACAAAGGGTCTAAAGTCAAAGTTGGCTATGTACTCCAAGCTCTGCCTTTCTACAAAGAGAGGACTTAAGGTCATCTTCTTTCTACTCAAGGTGTCTGCTACTACATTGCCCTTGCCAGGGGTATAGGAAATCTCGAAATCGTAGGATGCCAAGAACTCCATCCACATTTGTTGCCTCAAGTTAAGATCTTTCTGCGATAAAAGGTACTTCAATGATTTATGGTCAGTATACAATTCAAACTTCTCACCTTGGAGATAATGGCGCCAAAAATTAAGCGCAAAGACGATGGCAGTCAACTCTAGATCATGGGTTGGGTAGTTTTTCTCATGTACTTTCAACTGTCTGCCTCCATAAGCTACTAGCTTCCCTTCTTGCATCAAGACAACACCTAGTCCCGTACCACATGGATCTGTGTATACGGTAAACATCTTGCTCCCATCCGGCAATGTCAGAACTGGGGCTGTTGTTAGAGCCCTCTTCAACCGTTGGAAAGCCACATCACAATCCAAATCCCAATTGAAAGTTAGGTTCTTCTTCGTCAACCTTGTAAGTGGAGCTGAGATTTTCGCAAAGTCTTTGATGAAATTTTGGTAAAAGCCTGCAAGCCTGAGGAAGCTTCGGACTTCGGTCGCATTCCGTGGAACCTTCCAATCTTGCACCATAACTACTTTTGCGGGGTCCACAGCTTACCCTTCCTTGGACACCACATTTCCAAGAAACCTTACTTCCTCTCTCCAGAAGTGGCATTTGGAGAATTTGGCTTTCAACTGATGTGCTCGAAGAGTATCCATGACTTCTTTTAAAAGCTGAGCATGCTCTTCCTCACTCTTTGAGAAAATCAAAATGTAATCTACGAAGACCACCACAAACTTATTAAGCAGTTCCCTGAACACCCTTCTCATTAAGTCAATGAAATAAGCGGGTGCGTTTGTCAAGCTGAAAGGCATGACAAGCCACTCGAAGAAACCATTCGGGGTTCTGAACGCCGTCTTATCAATACTGTCTTCAGCCACTCTTAGCTGATGAAACCCGGTAGCTAGATCTAGTTGGGAGAAAACCGATGCACCTACAAGTTGATCGAACAAGTCATCTATTCTTGGAAGTGGGTGCCTATTCTTCTTGGTCAGCTTGTTTAGCTCCCTATAATCAACGCATAGGCAAAGCGAACCATCTACTTTGGTTGCAAATACTACTGGACCACCCTATTCAAAAATACTCCACCTTATAAACCCCTTCTCAAGCAACTTTTTAACTTACTTGCTGAGTTCTTTCCTCTCCCTTGGAGCCATGTGTCTAACGGGTAAAGCAACGGGTTTTGCATTATCAACGAGGTATATGCGGAAGTCTATCTCCCGCTTCGGAGGTAACCCCTTCACCTCTTCAAAGACATCCGAGTATTCACGGACTACTCTAACAGACTGAAAATTCTCAACAGACGCATCAAGAGATTCTAGATAGCTAAGCATAACAGATTTCATGGGATTACAAGAAATTTCGAGAGTGTTACCGAGGCGAGTCATGAGTCTAAACACTCTCTTTTCACAATCGAGGATGGCACCATTACTGGATAGCCAATCCATGCCTAGAATCTAAACCCAACACTTAGTATAGAAATTTCCAAATCCAAACAAATCATTGACAAATAAGTTGATCCCCAAATTGGATTTGAAACAACCAAGGGATCCTCTAATAAACTGGTGTCTAGGTGCAGAGATTCAACTAAAGCAGTAGATATAAAAGAGTACGATGCGCCAGAATCAAAGAGTGTACAAATAGGATGATCAAAAAGATAAACTAAACTCTCAACAGAAATATTTCTACCTCGTTCTTGTGGAGGTGCTATGAGAGCGTGAACTTGCCCTCCAGAAGTAGGTCCAGCTCTCTGCCCTTGCCCTTGCTTTCTTGGGCAGTCCCTAGCCATGTGTCCTGTCTCGCCGCAATGGAAACAACCACCCATCTTCCTCTTCTTCTTCTTTATGCAGTCCTTAACCAGATGTCCAGGAATGCCACAAAAATTACACTTCCTCTTGTCACGGGGTTTGTTGTTCTTCCCGCCCTTCTTGGAATCAATCTTCTTGCTCTGTGATCCCTCCACTTTCTTATCTTGAGGTACTTCCACCTTTGTCTCTTTCTTGCCAACCTTATCATCTTCTTGTAACAGTGCCATGTCCACCAGTCTCTCATAAGTCGCACCCATAGGTATATGGGACATAGCTACACTGTGCTGTGGCTCATTCAATCCTTTAACAAAACAGAGAGCCTTCTTATGTTGAGTGTTCGCTAACACCAATCCGAACCTAGCCAGCTGGTTGAATTGGTTAACGTATTCCTTGACCAACATACTTTCCTGTTTGAGAGATAAGAACTTCTCCATTTATAGGCTTCGTTCATCTTGTGATAGGAATTTCATTTCAAACCTCATTCTGAAATCCATCTAAGTTTCAACTGGTCTTTCAGCATTAATAACTTCCCACCAATAAGAGGCTTCGTCTTTGAGCAACCATACGGCCAACTGTATCTTCTGCCTATCGTCCACTTCGAAGATAACAAACAAATGCTCAGTTTCTTTGAGCCAGTTCCTTGCTTCCACGAAGGATTCATTTCCATTGAAGTTCTTTCCACCCATGGCTCGAAAGTCCCTACAAATTTTTGAGAAAGCATTTGCATGTGGAGGAGGAGGAGGAGCCGCTGCAGCTGGGGGAGGAGGAACGTCTGTTGGGCCTACGACATTAACCCTAGCTTCTAGGTACCTTCTGAACCAGCCAGGTACCGACATGCCCTCTGGAAGGTTAAGATCCTCAAACATGCTGAAACGAAAATGGAAAGATTCAAAACAAAGGATAGAAAGATAGTGCATATGGCTTTGGGGGATTATGCCTTTTTAAAATAAAAACAACACTTTTTATTGAAAAATGCTTCTTTAAACTTCTTTTTGAAAAGCAGTTTTTAAAAACTTTTATCTGATCTGGTAAACCTTTGCTCTGATACCAAGTGAAACACCCCACCTTCGTTAAGGTCACTCACAAAGGGAATGCCTTAACTTTGGTGGAGCATTATAGGTAAAAGACATATATAATTTACAAGAAGGACATATATAAGCATCAGAAAAACTAAATTTATTTCATGCGTGGTTCATAACAAAAACATTACAGCAAACTGTCTCAAAACAACTTCCAAATCATTACATCAAAATCTCTGTCTTGGTTATAACATAAAGAGGCATAAAAGACAAATAAAACTGCATAAATGACTAAGTGGTAGTGTGTCCAAAGCCATAGCCAAAGATAAGAGGTTCCAAGCAATACATCACAGAGTCTTCAAGCTTGGAAAGATGAACGATCCAAATTAAGCTGAGCTATTCCCTCCCTGGTTACCTGAGTGGGGGGAGGGAACTGAAGAAAAGAGAGCGAAAGAAAAATGGGTCAGACATAAGTCTGGTAAGTCCAGTGATTATTCATCATGTAAGCTGGTAAGAGAACCATGACATGAATAAACTGGACGCAGGACAATAACAAAGAAATAAGGTAACATAGGATAAGGCAAGATAAACAAGGCAAGACAAACTAATCATACTATCGCACTCATATCCATATTCTCTGCAGCTACTAGATATTTCAACCATCATCATGAGTTCGAACCCAGTGATCCCTTTTTATCGATCGGATCCTACTCGCACGCATTTACTACTTGTGTCATACGACCCCGCTCAATTGTAGATACCTGTGCTGGTCCCACCATGGGGTGTATCAAATCCTATGGTGGCAACCTGACACGATTCAAGATGCGCAGTGTATAACTACTGATGCCCAGTGCCTGCTTTGTCCACTCCGGAGTACGTGCATGCCTGTACTCCATCGGAACATACACTGACGCACCAACCGCTGTTGTTTTGACCGCTTATAATCTGCCCAGTAATCGTGCCCTACCCTGCCTAGTTCAGGGCACCATGATACATCTATGTGGGTTACTGTTGAAATGGGTCCCCATTACTAGGATTTCCCAATCAACATGTTAAATTGGTTAAGTGTCCAAGTTAACAAACCCCACCCATCAGTTTAGTTAACATGTTGTATTGGTTAAGTGTTGCCTTAATTAACTTAACCCTACCATTCCTGACTTAGCTTTAATTCATTCATTAAAGCACCAACCACTCACATTAGACAGGTATTGTTGCGGTCATTGGATGTGTCGGTCGGGTCCGGGCAGTTTTACACCGCAACTTAGTCTAACCTCGGGTTCTTTTGGGCTCAATGCACTAACCTCTCACATTAGATATATATTGTTATGGTTGCTGGATGTGCCGGGCGGTTCCGGGCAGTCTTACACCGTAACTCAATCTAACCTCAGGTTAGTCATATTCGTCTTTTCTAAATTTACATATTTACCTCTTTATGTTTATATGTAAATTATTGTCATTCAATTCAAGCCCCACTTTCCCTTTAAATCAAGTTCATAATTTTAGGTATAAAAATTATACCGCTTTATGCCATAAACCATTTACATGATTATGAGTCAAATATGCCAATTACATGTAATTTCATGTTTTTCCCCAACGTTACCCCCGTTAAACGTTCGCATAAATCATATTAAATATTAGGCTCGTTACATAGCCTAACTCATACACAAATGGGGAAAAAGAGGAACATGTAATATTCCAACATCATAAAAATATGGATCTAACTACACATGTATCATATGAATTCGGCATAGAACAATATACATTTAATTATGAACTTGCAAATTTAGATCTACTAACCATGAATCATAAAATTAGGGTTTTACATAGAACTACATAAACTTAAATTAGGCATGTAGTTGTGAACTTGCAAATTGAGTTGGATCAAATTAACATAAACCTAAACATATTAGCATGTAGTTCTAGTCATATATGTGAACATGGTTGAACTTGCAAAAACATAGCAAAATTCCCAAATTGACATACAACATATAGGTGTCATCACCAAATTATACAACATGATATGTCATTGCCAAATTATACAACATGATATGTCATCGCCAAATTACATACAACATAATCACAAAATTAACATGATAAGGGTCATAGTATTAATCAATTCAATTTTAACAAAAAGGATAGGCATAAATTTACATTAGGCGTTGTTCTACATCCAGTTATTTTAGTCATGATTCTAATATCATTTAGGTCTAAATGATAACTGGACTTACAAAAAGGAGACTAGTCTTGTGTTCTAGGATCTGTATTCTGAAACTGAATAGCTCTCCTTTGTTGTAGACGTTGAATTCTCTTAGTTGAATTAGATTTGATTCGTAGTTTCTAACTTGCTTTCTAGTTGAAGGAGAATGGCGGCTACTCTAGGTTGAGTATTGACATCATGACGGCTCTAGGAATATTCTTGTGTGGCTTAGGGTTTAGATTTAGGTTGCTTATATAGAAGTTTGATTTAATAGGAGCCGTTATATACACCTAGGGCCAATTAAAGCGATTCAAACCTAAGAGAACCAACCAGAACTTGCCACACAAGCCCTAATGACTCAGAAAATCGTCACTCAAAGAAATACGTCATGTTTTAGATCTGGCCCGAGGGGGAGGTCGACCCCTAGGTCGACCCCTAGGTAGACCCCCAGGTCGACCCCTAGGTCAACCCCCTGTTCAACCTATGTGACCCAGGTCGACCCCCTGGTCGACCTGATTTCTAGGCGGGAAATTTCCCACCCAGCCTGCTTCGGGGGTTTTGAATTTCGAAACTTGAATTTGAATTTCGGGCTGGTTTTATTATTAAAATTCTTGAATCTTCTGAATGCCATAACTCCTTCATACGAAGTCCGATTTACGCAAATCGAACTCTATCTCAAGAAGAATTCCGAGACGAACGCAATGGCATAACCCGTTTCCCTTAATTCTCAGATTTGTAATTAATTATTCTTTAATTCGTTACTTTAATGTTTACAGAAAATACAGGGTGTTACATAAATCATCCAAGCAACCATCACACACAACATTCAATTATTCATTTATAAATATTTAAAATATAATTATAATATTTTAAAAATAGAATGGAGTTAGTGAATTTACTCTCCTTGCTCGGTAACCGTGAAATACGGTTAACGGTCGGTAGACTGGATCAGACGTTTTATTCTGCCATAAGCTGTAATGAGCTACAAATGATTCCGAACCAGCTTCATCATGTAGCTTGCTATCCCATTTACGTATTCGGCCAATCCACAGTTGTACCAGCTTTTTATCTTCTTCTCAAATGCCATGCGGCTTTCCTCCAGGAATTCCCAATACCAATAACAAATATTATCATGCACCAATATCCGTGTTACTAACGCCTGGCGTTCCATACATATTTGTTAACGCCTCTGCACCCTACTGATCCTCCTTACCATACATGCGCCCATTATTATTATATTGTTTTATTTAAGGCCCAAAAAGACCAGACACAAAAGTCGAAGTCCACTGCATATTTTCATCTTATCGCTGTAGCCTTTCCCCGTAAAAATATTGTCGTCTCCTCTTTACCTCCTACTACACATACCACATGCAATCCTTCTTCCATATGGCACGTAACCTGCACCCTTCTGTTGATCCACATCCCATTTCTTTTTTGTCTTTCTCCTTTTTTTCTTTTCTTTAAGTAAAAAGTTGAACTCCTACAGGTTATCGCCACCCTTCACATGCAGTCCTCAGTCCAATATCACGGCTACGGTGACACAACCGGGTTGTCACTACACAAAATCCCACCTCGCATCTCATCAATCAGCATCTCATCACTGGTAAACTCTCCTCAACACCAAGGCCACCCACCATGTCTGCGTCTTTCCATCATACATATAATGGCCTTACGTTCAAACTTCAGTCCACTCCACAAACACACGCACTAGCATGTTACCATGGCACCATCTTCCAAGAAAACCCGTGAACATCTCCATCACCCCATTCTTCGACAACACTCTTCATGGCTCGTGCCCGTACAGTGAAATGCAAATGTATTTTGCACAAAACTTAACCGATCATTTGCTCACCCGTGCCTCCCTCACTACAACACATGCACTGCATAAATATTCACCAACCCATGGAGTCCTTCAGCACATTACTGTGCTTCAGCTTCTCATGCGTCCAATCCCCAAAAACCACCATACGACCATAGGAACCACGAAACTTCTCACTGTGAACATGCATCACCCCCATGACTTCCACTATACACGTTTCTTCCCAACAATTTACTGTAACTCGTCTAATACATGCAGTGTTCTTCCCTTCCATCAATATTTCAAACCACACAACCAATATTTGCTTACACTTCTTCTTCAACATGGTCTTCTTCACTACTCCACTTCCGGCGTCCACAGTAATTACTGACCCCATCTTTCCCAAATGAACACTCCAACATAATTTCTAACACGTTCCTAGCTGATGTTATTTGTTACCAGTGAGCAAGACCGATGCTCGAGCATTATAAAAATGCCACAGCAGTGAAGAGCAATCATGGCAAAGCGAAAAATAAACATTTTATTAATTTAAGGATTTTATTTGCAGAAGAATTAGAGTGCAGTTTTTGCTTTCTTTTATTCGGAGTTCCGGTTGTTTAAATAGAAGAGGAGGGTCCAAGTTCCAACGATGAAAATAAATAAATAAAAAGGTTTGCTTTGTAGGATGATACATTTTCAATGATAGGCTTACTGTTTTACGGACCTTAATGTTTTTATCTTAAGTCAAGCGCGATTTTAGTGATTTGAAAGTCAAGCGTGATTTTAGTGATTTGAAATTTTAGGGTATAGGCTTATGGGAGAAGAAGACTTCCATCATACGATTATTGGGAAGTGTAGGAAAAGAAAGGAGGCTAGTGAAGTGTATGCGTGATTTTTCTTACTGTAGATGAAATTTCTACAGACTCCCATTATTCTATTTTCTCAAAAAGGGTGTTTGGACCATCTCCTTATGATCCATCTACCTTTTGCAGTTGATAAAACCAAGTGAGGTACGAATTAGTGTTTGGTAATCAAAATGTTAAGTATGAAACGTTATGGTATATACGTATTGTCTTCCGTTTGTCAAACATTCATTACATGTTAATCAATGTGGTAGTTCGACCAAATATAGTCTATCCCTGAGGTTTGCTTAACCAACAATTTAGTCGCCAAAGAAAAGATCAGTGTATATATTACAAAACAAGGATACCTTGTTATATACATCGTCGTGTTATACGAGCCTCAGTCGACAAAAATAAAAATACTATTATGTCCAGCGATGTGCCCCGGTCCCAAAAATATAATATTATAGACACGTTATCTTAATTCTGTGAAACCCCGAAATTCTGATATAGAGTGTAAAATACTTCAAAAAGTTGTTTATTTTTCAAATTAAAAATTACAGTAAAATTCAAAATAAATAAATTATAGCTACGTCTCAGAAGTCTAGTCCAAATACGAAACCAATATTTAATTATATTAAATAAATCGTTATGGCCTATAAATGATTCCACAACGACTATTTGAATATTTGATTTGGATATAACTCACAATCTATAAAGAGAAATCTTCATTTTTCACTTCCGCTGGAAAGATATAGTTTAATAGCTTCAAACGTTTTTTTTTCTTTCGAAGAAATCCGACTAATAATGGATCATGTATAGTCGTTTGAAGTTCAAAACTCTATATTACGAACTACTACGACGTTACGGGCTCGATTTGAATTATATTAGTATTAATACTTTCAAACTGCTGTTTGAATAACATATTCGTTATTATATTTCAACCCTAGCTGAATTATATCCTTTTAAATTATCCAATTTACACGATGTTGCCAATTCGACTATATTCCGACTATTCCGAAAATTAAATTCATTATTTTATCAAATCAATGTATTAAAATAATTAAATAAATAAATTATTTAATCGTTAAAATTCTGGATGTTACATTCATTTCCCCTTAAAAGAATTTCATCCCCGAAATTAGTAAGGTAGAAAAATGTTGTAATCCCTATTATAACTAGGTTAGAAATCCTTTATTTTACTTCTTATCCTTAATTTCAACTGAACTACTTTATTTTCAATTTAAAATATTAATTCCTTATTAACCAATATTTCATTCTGAAAATTTTCTAACACCTTAAATTTTCGAAAATTTTCCAACATGTCTCTACACGGCTCAATTAGTACGACTACATCTCGCCTTTATAGGCTATCTACAATCCAAAATAATGTAAAACAACCAAGCATCTTGCCCAACAGGCTCATAAATCTCATATTCATATAAAATATAAACATGTACCTTTTTGTCGGGCATTCAACTCTATCTCTTTTATTTGCTATCACTTTAGCATAAATCCAGGCATTTCCACTTGATCTTCAATCAACTGTTTATACACAAGCCGAATTCCATCCAACTTCAGTTCCAATCTCAATTCCAAATTCTTACTTAATAATCCAATTCATTTCAATTCAAAACGCCCAATCAATCCACTTATTCACCTGAGTCCAATTTTATTCCAAATTCCCATTTCACTTAACATTATTTTATTACCATTCAAATTTTGCTTAACTGATTTTAGTTAAATTTCAAATTTCTATTTGGTTTCTCAAATTTTTATTTATTTCCTTAAGTAAATTTTTATTCCAATATTATGAATTTTTCCTGTATATTTTTGATAATCTCTTCCTGGGATTTTTGAATCAACTTTGCTTTTCTAAAATCAATATTCCTTTTCAGGATTCAAAACACTTTCTTTTCTCAAAACAATTCAAAAACAAAATCTTCGGTAGTAATCAGTCACTTAGAAACTCGAAAATGAATACCGATGATGTGGCCCTCCACCATCAGAACTATTTTCCAACTGCCACAGTAAGTTCAATACTATATCATTTCAAAACCTATTTCAAACACTTATATTTTGAAATTACTTCAAAATATCTTTCAAAATGTTTGGAAAACATTTCTAAATTCTCGTAGGATTTTAAATTTCCATATATTTAATCCAAATTTTATTTACAACTACTTCCCAAGTTTTTAGAGTTTTAATTGCAATTTTGAATTAAATCCAAACTCGGTTCATCTTGATTTTATACCTTACATTCAATACAAATTCTGATTGGTTATTTACATCAATTAATAAATACGCCCTCATATATACACACTCAAACTCAATCTAGGGTATTACTAACCCCATATTTATTGAGTTACACAACAGAGCCAAGTTAATCAGTTAACCTTTTGCTATAATACCATGTTGTAACGTCCCACTTTTCCGTACCAATTTAAGCTGACATTTTACTACCACAGTCAACCCAAATTATACAGAAAAGCAGATTGTTAAGAGAAAGAGGTTAGAGGATGAGAAGGAGAAAGATAGAACTAATAAAATAGAAGAGTAAGAAGATTACATCAGAATTAGAGTAACACGAATCTCACAACGGAACGAATATAATACAACATCATATATCACTTTGAAATACACAACATGAATTTGTATAACATACCATATCAGAGTATAACTCATATACATCACAGCGGAAATAATCTCTAAATAACTAACGGTGAAGCCTCCTACTTCAAGCTCCTCTAAGTGAATCTGTAAAATCCTGAAACACTTGACTGTCCATACAAATTTGGGCACCCAAGAGTTTAGAGAAAACAAACAAAATAAACTCTAGGTCAGTCATTGGACTGGTGTGAGTAAACTCCAACCATATTGTTTAACTTTGAAAATCCTTTTGAAAGGAAAGGATAATAGTAAGACCAACCCACACATAAACATGGACGGTTTTTACCTTACTATAACCCAAAACATTTTTGATATCAAAATGCGATGATATTATAATAATGTCTAACCAAATAAATAACCAAATAGTAGAACACTTGCATCTCATGCTACATATATAGTATAAAATCAAAAACCGCAGGGCGCTTATTGGAGATTGGATTCCAACTCTAACAATGTATGGGATCACCTTTCGATCAGTGTACTCTAGAGGGGATACACCGGGGTTCAACAAGAACGTCTTGCAACCCGGCCACACATGACCGCCCACTCATTTAGTTTGAGTGTGGCAAATATATTGCCACCCACGGTTGTCGGCCGTCCAACCGTAACCGTAAGATACAGAATCGAAAGAAGAACAAATATGAATTTTCTCTAGACCGGTGACAATACACCCTGCTTGGGTATGATCCAACTAGCCATGTTGCCTACCCGATTTTTGTCATTTCCCGGTTATGAGGCTAGAGGCTACGTCTATCTTTTCAGAACATCTTGTCACCATTCACTTTGAATGCCACATCGTCAAACCTGTCAATCACTAGTTGATTCTTCTAAAAAATATCACAGGTATAAAAAGCTAAGAGAAACAAATTCCTCCGCCACCAAACATGATATCTTGAAAAGTTCGTCATATGT
Source organism: Allium sativum (assembly GCA_030737875.1). NCBI lineage: Eukaryota > Viridiplantae > Streptophyta > Magnoliopsida > Asparagales > Amaryllidaceae > Allium > Allium sativum. The sequence goes on along the minus strand of CM060927.1, from coordinate 153,997,466 downwards.
GATCTATTAGGAATACTCTGTCAGACATTCGTCCATACAAGTTGTCCTAGGACTAAACAAACAGAAAGCATTATTCTGGAATAGAACGACCTTTGCATTTCACTCCGTCCTCGGTTATCTTTAGCATAATCTGATTCACAATGCTTATGCCTATATGGAGTGGTTTTCGGATAATAAATCCAACCGGTCTCTCCGTATCGACAATGATGGTCAAAACACTTTGATATTCGGTTATTTAACTATCAAAGTAAAATCAAACATCCATTCAAATGTACAACTAAACATCACACAATCACTGGCCCGTTTTAGTTAACGTTAATTTTCCCAACTTCCCGCATCTTTCCAAATATTTAGCAAAACCCATTTAGCCCTTTGTGTATCTTGGAAAACACTTCAAATATTATAAATTCTGATTTCTCCCATACTCCAGAAAATTAGCGTCCGAAAACATTTCCATCTTTTATACATTCCTTATTCTCTGTATTTTAGAAAATGTGCATTATATGGGAAAACAATTCCAATTTTAGTTATAACCATTTTACTATGCACAACGTTTGCGTTTAACATTATTCACTTTAAAATGTGAATATCATTCCTTATAGAAATCTCGTCTTGTTAAATCAAGCTAAACTTGGTTTTATAAATATCATCACCGGTTCAATCATATCCAGTTATTCCCTAATTTATATGCCAACTTAACTTCATAAACTCTATTTTCAAGTCCACTCCTTCTTAACTATAATTCCAGTTTCTAACTTAATTTCAACTCCCTATTTGATTATAATTTATGGATTTCAAACCACTATAATTATCTTGTCAAAGATGTATATAATTTTTAAAATAGATTATAAAATTCGACAAGTAGGATTCCATTTATAACCTTTATGGATTTTGTATTCTATTTCAAACATCGAAATGATTTCATCGTTTCTTTTTGAAATGATTTTTCATCCCCTCTTTTTAAAATATATTCTTGAATTCATATTTCCCAAATTACCAAGGATAATTATTTCATTTCATTATAAATATCATTTAAACCAACTGCTTGTTTTATATGATTAAAACAAGTATTGTATTCTAACCCAATCAAGATTAAATTCCTATTACATAAAAATAATAAATAATAGATTTTTCCTTTCTAACTCGGATCATTTTTCATATATATATTTTTACGGTATCTAATTATTCAGGGCCAGGGTAATTCCACATTTCAAACAACCAATAATTAACAATGGATTTTTCATCATATCAATTAATGCAATATATGAAAATAACAATATAATTGTTGAGGAATCCAGTTGGATTCCTCCAACCTGTTTCCCTGCATCCACAAATGTTAGTCACATAAATAACGCCAATTACATATCAGTATAATGGTAAACGACATCAGTTTTCAATCAACAGTATATATTATTTCAACCAAATTATTTAGTAAATAATCCAAGCAACCATCGCACACAGCATTCAATCATTCATTTATAGATATTTAAAATATAATTTTCATATTTTAAAAATAGAACGGAGTTAGTGAATTTTCTCACCTTGATCAGTTACCGTAAAATACGGTTAACGGTCGGTAGACTGGATCAGACGTTTTATTCCACCATAAGCAGTAACGAGCTACAAATGGTTCCGAACCAGCTTCATCACGTAGCTCGCTATCCCATTTACGTATTCAGACCATCCACAGTTGTACCTGCTTTTTATCTTCTTCTCAAATTCCATGCAGCTTTCCTCCAGGAATTCCCAATACCAATAACAAATATTATCATGCACCAATATCCGTGTTACTAACGCCTGGCGTTCTATACATATTTGTTCACACCTCTGCACCCTACTGGTCCTCCTTACCATACATGCGCCCATTATTATTATATTGTTTTATTTAAGACCCAAGAAGACTAGACACAAAAGTCGAAGTCCACCGCATATTTTCATCTTATCACTGTAGCCTTTCCTTGTAAAAATACTGTCGTCTCCTCTTTACCTCCTACTACACATACCACATGCAATCCTTTTACCTTACGGCACATAACCTGCACCCTTCTGTTGATCCACGTCCCATTTCTTTTTTGGCTTTCTCCTTTTTTTTCTTTTCTTTAAGTAAAAAGTTGGACTCCTACAGGTTTCCGTCACCCTTCACATACAGTCCTCAGTCCAATACCACGGCCACGGTGACACAACCGGGACGTCACTACACAAAAGCCCACCTCGCATCTCATCAATCAGCAGCTCATCACTGTTAAACTCTCCTCAACACTAAGGCCACCCTCCATGCCTGCGTCTTTCCATCATACATATAATGGCCTTACGTTTAAACTTCAGTCCACTCCATAAACACATGCACTCGCATGTTACAGTGCACCATCTTCCAAGAAAACCCGTGAACATCTCCATCACCCCATTCTTCGACAGCACCCTTAATAGCTCTTGCCCGTATAGTGAAGTGCAAATGTATTTTGCACAAAACTCAACCAATCATTTGCTCACCTGTGCCTCCCTCACTACAACAAACACACTGCATAAATATTCACCAACTCACGGAGTCCTATAGCACATTACTGTGCTTCAGCTTCTCACGCGTCCAATCCCCAAAAAACACCATGCAACCATAGGAACTATGAAACTTCTCACCGTGAACATGTAGCACCCCCATGACTTCCACTATACACGTTTCTTCCCAACAATCTACAATAACTCATCCAATACATGTAGTGTTCTTCCCTTCTATCAATATTTCAAACCCCACAACCAATATTTGTTTACACTTCTTCAACATGGTCTTCTTCACTGCTCCACTTCCAGCGTCCGCAGTAAGTACTGACCCCATCTTTCCTAGATGAACACTCCAGCATAATTTCTAACACATTCCTAGCTGATGCTATTTGTTACCAGTGAGAAAGACCGGTGCTCGAGCATTATAAAAATGCAACAATAGTGAAGAGCAATCACGACAAAGCGAAAGATAAACGTTTTATTTATTTGAGGATTTTATTTGCTGAAGAGTTAGAGAGCAGTTTTTGCTTTCTTTTATTAGGAGTTCCGGTTGTTTAAATAGAAAAGGGTCCAAGTTCCAACAATGAAAATAAATAAATAAAAAGGTTTGCTTAAGATGTAAGCTTTGTAGGATGATACATTTTCAACGATAGGCTTACTGTTTTACGGACCTTAATGTTTTTATCTTAAGTCAAGCGTGATTTTAGTGATTTGAAAGTCAAGCATGATTTTAGTGATTCGAAATTTTAGGGTATAGGCTTATGGGAGAAGAAGACTTCCATCATACGATTGTTGGGAAGCATAGGAAAAGAAAGGAGGCTAGGGAAGCGTGTGCTTGAATTTTCTTATAGTAGATGAAATATCTACATACTCCCATTATTCTATTTTCTCAAAAAGGGTGTTTGGACCATCTTCTTATGATCCATATACCTTTTGCGGTTGATAAAACCAAGTGAAGTACGAATAAGTGTTTGGTAATCAAAATGTTAAGTATGAAACGTTATGGTATATACATATTGTCTTCCATTTGTCAAACATTCATTACATGTTAATCTATGTGGTAGTTCAACCAAATGTAGTCTATTCCTGAGGTTTGCTTAACCAACAATTTAGTCGCCAAAGAAAAGATCAGTGCATATATTACAAAACAAGGATACCTTGTTATATACATCTTCGTTTTATACGAGCCTCAATCGACAAAAATAAAAAACTATTGTGTCCAGCGATGTGCCCCGGTCCCAAAAATATAATATTATAGACACATTATCCTATTTTGTGAAACCCCAAAATACTGATATTGAGTGTAAAATACTTCAAATAAAAAGTTGTTTATTTTTCAAATTAAAAATTACAGTAAAATTCAAAAAAATAAATTATAGCTACATCTCAGAAATCTAGTCCAAATACGAAACCAATATTTAATTATATTAAATAAACCGTTACGGCTTATAAATGATTCCCCAACGACTATTTGAATATTTGATTTGGATATAACCCACAATCTATAACGTGAAATCTTCATTTTTCACTTCCGCTAGAAAGATATAGTTTAATAGCTTCAAACGGTTTTTTGTTTCAAAGAAATCCAACTAATAACAGATCCTGTATAGTCGTTTGAAGTTCAAAACTCCATATTACGAACTACCGCGACGTTACGGGGTCGATTTGAATTATATTATAATTAATACGTTCAAACTGCTGTTTATATAACAGATTTGTTATTATAATTCAATCCTAGCTGAATTATATCCTTTTAAATTATCCAATTTACACAATGTTGCCAACTCGACTATATTCCTACTATTTCGGAAATTAAATTCTTTATTTTATCAAATCAATGTATCAAAATAATTAAATAAATTGGTATGGAAAAGTGGAACGTTACACAACTGATGTCGATCCCTAAACATGTGGCGACCCAAACTTTCCCGTGAAGGAAAGCCCGAATTGCTTTGACAACACGACAAATCAGAACACAAACAGAAGAACATTTCATTGCTTATTACAACAATTCCATCAGAATACAAGAATATAACAGAGTATGAATAAATATTATACATCAGAAAAATATCAGAGTTTTAAATTACATTTAAATACATCGCAGCTGAAAAAATTTACAAACACAACTGAAAACAGATACACGGATACAAAGCTTTCCGAATACCGCTTCAGCTGTAAACCAGGATCCTGTGAATATAAATCTGCAAAACCGAAACCACTAGCTGCTCGTATGGAAATAGGGGCACCCAGAGTTTAGGTTAAAACAATAAACTCCAGGTCAGTCATGTGACTGGTGTGAGAACTAAAACAGTTATCAATCTTTATTTTAAAGTTAGGTAAATCGAGGGACCACGCCGTATAACACGGAACGGGTTTCCTCCCAAGAATACTAGTGCATAAAACAAACAGCGCAATGCTAAATAAAGAACAATGAAGTTATTATAAGACCCAGTTCCCATCACACAATGCAACGCAAGCCGGAGGATAGGGTTTTACCTTATAAAAGCCAAATAATGCTTGATACGCGAAATTTAATCTTTTATTATTTCTATAAGTGGAGAAAACAACTTCAAATATAAATGTATCAATCCTAGGCGGCATGAATGTCTCATACCACTATGTCGCCATATATATTATACAATCAAAACCGAAAAATGTCGTATTTGGAAATTGAATTTCCATACTGGTGATTACTGATTCGAAAAATCGACCGCGTAGAACAATTCACCATGGTTTACGCCGTAGGCATGCGAAATCACCGTAATGCACATCCGCACTATCCAGGAAAACAAGTTACTGCGGTTTACGTCGCAGGCATGCGAAAACACGGCTAACCCTATCCATCAGGGAAATCGGGGGGTGTGCCCTATCCCTCATCTCGGTCAACCGAATCCACGACACCACTAAGCTGTCAATCCTCTAAAAAAAAGCATACTGATCTAACCATCAGTTTACCACCATACCGGTGTGTGAGGCTCGCGAATTAACGCTACACAAGATCATGCTATATTAAAGCTGCGCTTTGATCATCATCCACCAAACTTTGATTTTCAACAAAAGTTTGGATCACTACATCTCAACATGTCACACTACCAATCCATACCACACCACTGATTTCTGCCGATATATAACCTATGAGCTCGTACGTCTCAGAGAAGGGTGTTAAGCAAGAGAATAAATTCTCCGCCACCAAACAGATATATATTTAGCAGAGATCAACGAATACAGTATAAAGGAATACAATGTCAGACACACCATCCATTTACAAGTCCGTTCTAGGTCTGAATGAAACTGGAGGCACCTTATTCCTAGCTCGTATGTCCAATATAGGAGAGAGGCCCTCGCATATCCGTACAATCAACAAGTACGTCCCGACGGCTACCACTTTAGCCCCATCAAAGTAGCTACTTCTATCATGAGCATCAGTAGCACCCATCCATTCAATGTGAAGATCGTCGGTCTTGCACCGTCTTCAATCTCTTCGACTTATTGTCGAATCAGTTATTCAGAATGGGATAAACCAGGCCTTTCCGAATAACCCGCGTATCTTATAATCAAATGCTATAACAATGCATCATACGCCTCATTCCCATTAATTTTATCAAAGATGAATTTTTTTAAATTTATTCTTTAATCTCATCTTTAACTGGGTTAAAGAACCAATGTTATTTAAAACAGGGTTCATGATAAATCCAAAATCACATTCCATTCATCAGCCTCTAACCGTAAATTAGTAAGAGAACAATTCCCTAAGTATTAATCCCAAAGTCCGAAACCAACATCAGATCAATACCCAGGAAACCATTCAACTTAGCTAATCTCTAGTTAGTTTCTAATTCTCTTAACTCCATTGGGTTTAAGAACAGTATTTTTAAAGATACCATTCACGACAAACCCAAAATCTCATTTCCATTGTTAATCGGGTTAAAGAAGCAATGTTATTTAAAACACGGTTCACGATAAATCCAAAATCACATTTCATTCATCAGCCTCTAACCGTAAATTAGTAAGAGAACAATTCCCTATGTATTAATCCCGAAGGCCGAAACCAACACCGGATCAATACCCAGGAAACCATTCAACTTAGCTAATCTCCAGTTAGTTTCTAATTCTCTTAACTCCATTGGGTTTAAGAACAGTATTTTTAAAGATACCATTCATGACAAACCCAAAATCCCATTTCCATTCTTAATCGGGTTAAAGAACCAATGTTATTTAAAACACGGTTTATGATAAATCCAAAATCACATTTCATTCCATCAACCTCTAACCGTAAATTAGTAAGAGAACAATTCCCCAAGTATTAATCCCGAAGGCTGAAACCAACATCAGATCAATACCCAAGAAACCATTCAACTTAGCTAATCTCCAGTTAGTTTCTAATTCTCTTAACTCCATTGGGTTTAAGAACAGTGTTAATGAAGACACCATTCACGACAAACTCAAATCCAATTGATATCAAATACAAAGCTCTGAATAGAAAATATATCGGCTTATATTCAATATCAAATTCTAAAACCAACGGATATCATATTGAAATAACGATATATATATATATCTTCCAAATTCCTCCACAATATCCATATAATCACGGAATCCAATATCGAAATTTTCCAAAGATAATTTCATTTCAAATCCATTCTAATTTATTCGTTGGAAAATTCTGGTTATTTTAAAACCATTTCGAAATCCAATATATATATTTAAAAATAAATAAATAATTATGCTAGTTAATAACTAGTTCATTTCGATAAAAATATATTTTTATCTTTCCAAAACTGTAATTTTTCATCCAGAATCTTTCCAAATCATTTATTATGATTTTACATAATTTTTCAGATTTTTAATAATTTTATTATCGCTCGTACAGTCGATTTCCAATAACGGCCACCGAACTGCATCCATAGCGACCTTTTCTAAAATTGATTTGGACATATCTCCAAATCTAACCGTTAGATTTCAATCTCTTATATTCATTGGAAAGCTCTTTTCAATACGAACCCAACGGTTCCGGTTTTAGAGAATCTGACGGTCGGATCTCCAGTAACGTCCATTTGAAGTTAATGGTCGAAATTCGCGAACGGTCGCTGCGCGGCACGTTCTATTCAGGCCATTATAATATATATAATATATATATTATATATATTTCGTCGATTTCCATTTAAAATAAATTTTATAAATCGTTTTAAATTCGTTTGAAAAACGATTTCCACTTCCATTTCAAATTCAAATCAAAATTGAATATTCCACTATAAATTTGTTTTAAATTCATTTCAAATCAATTTCAATTCAACTCGATTTCAATTCCATTTCAATTCATTTTGAATTCATTTTAAATCGATTTCAATTCCATTTCAATCCGTTTTGAATTTATTTTAAATCGATTTCAATTCAATTTTCGAATTCAAATCAAAATTAAATTTTCCATATTATTTCAATATTAAGACGATAATATTTTCAAAATATCTAATTTTGAAGTCACTTTTCGATATTCATTATAAAATGAATAAAATATACATAAAATCCCGTTCATGTTAAAAGGGCGTTTAACTACTTAACACGGCTTTACATTTCAATATTTTCTGAATATTATTTTAAAATATTCATTAATTCTGAACTGAAATAAGACTCAATCAGTTACCATATAATTTCCGTTATATGGATTTCAACATCACATGTATATAATAATGACGATAAACAATCATTAAAAATTCAAACAACATCCAGAGTGCTTTCTACAACTGTATAAGCATTAAAATGAATAAATAATGCTTATACAGTCTGTCAACCCATCGATTGGCATACCACTAACTATCGGGATCAGTGTATGTCAAATATTATCCCAATACCCGTGTGGGGTTTTCAAACAACAAATACTGTTTATTATTTGTGCAGTTGTGCGATGTGTAAAATTTATCATCCCAATCCATATTAGTCAAATCAGTGTACATAAACAAACCGTTTGGTTTGTAAATGAATATTTATTTTATTCTGAATATTTCTTTTATTCACATACATGTTAAAAAATTATATTTTAATGATAAAATATTTTATTTCACACATGAATGTTTTATTATCCATTTCACATTGAAATCACAAACAAACTTCACAACACATCATAATCAAACAAGTCGTCCATGGTCTATGGACGACGGTGTCGGGTGGTGCTAAGCACCATCTGCATCCTTGTATATATTTTCAACTAGAAATTAAATTTAAAGTGAGAAGTTCTCACCTTGCTTTCGGCTTCGCTTAAAATTATAGCAAGCTCTAAAAATTCCCCGGTCTCTTCTAGAATGTAGAGGACGTCGTCATGGTCCCGGAGTCTCTTGTTTCACTGGATTTCGACCACAGACTAAAAAGATATGATTTTTATATGATTGCAACGCTTTAAAGTGTTTAAAACAGTTTAAATTATATAAACCGTACCTTTCAGCTTTTAGTTCAAAACTAGGTTTACAAATTTTGCGAAATCCATGTAGTTTGAAGGGGATCGGCCTTTACCACGTCGAAGACCTCCGTGAGGCATGCAAATCGAGGGAAGCGCGATCGGGTCTAGTGGCGGCTACTGATGGCAGCGGCGCTTCAAGCAGGTAATCTTCACAGAGGTGATTCTGGCCCAACACTCAATGAAAAATTTCGAATCCTATATGGATTTAAAGACCTCAGAATTCTCTACAAAAACCTCTAAAGAACTGATCGATTTAGTTGAGTGAATTGGGAGAGATCGAGGGGAGAAGCCAGGAGTGTCATCCGCCGTCGCGATATGGGGTTATGGGTTTGAAAGCGGGGAGAGAGAAAATGAACGTGTTTTCTCATTGGCCGGTTTATTTTATAATTATTTTTAATTCTATTAAATTGATCCCCTAACCCATACGAACTCCAATTCAAACCCAACGACTGTCGCCCTTAGTAAATACCCTCATTCTGAACACAATGGAATATGTTTCATAAGCCCATTCGACCGTTTCAGTCAGTTATTCTTCAAATTAAAATATAAAACATTCAAATATGGATTTGAACGTACATTTTAATTTTCCGGGGCTACATATTGACTTAAAAATTCCTGAAAAATAAATCTGGCCATGTTTTGACGATACGGTCCTAACAAAACTAATTTCATTAAATTTGAAGACCGTTTGAAAAATGGCCATTTTCTGGTCAATCCAAATTGACTAAAACTGTCAAAACACGTTTTCTTCTGCCATGCTCACATATTGATTTCAAAAATTATGAATTTTGAAACCCGACAATAATTTGACATCCCGGATCCAACAAAAGTGGTTTCGTCGAAAACGGAGTTCGTTTTTAGAATGGCTATTTTTATGGGCTATATTTTCCATAGCGACTATCCTAAATTTTCAACTAGCCATAACGTTTGATTCCCGCCATGAAATTTCAATTTTTCAGATTCATTATAAAGATATTTATAAACATATTTAAATATTCTTTGGTATTACTAAAATCCGGTTTATTTTGAATCATGTACCTTCATTTGAAATTCGAAATTGAATTTTCAAACTACCGCGCCATTTCTAATTCATTTTATAATTAAAAATAAATATTTATATTCCAACTTCGATTTAAATAAATATATATGTTCAACTTCTATTCAAAATAAATTTCTCATCGTTATTATTTAAAATAAATCATTTTAAATATTCAAAATTCATCGAAATTGCCAAAATAAAAATTTTAAATTGGTTCTGATTTTCCGGATTGTTACAATCTACCCCGCTTAAAATCTTTTCGTCCTCGAAAAGGAACGGAGCTGAAAGTTGTTTAAGAAATCAACTCAACTTTCCTTCTAGCTTTCATTCTCCAACTTTTCAGTTTCTAAGAATTTCTAATTTTTCAAAAATTTGGCTAACATCCTAAATTTTCAAAAAAATTCGCCATAACCTCCTTTGTGCGGGAGCACCGGGAAAATCCCCAAACCGCCACACAGGCCCTCTCATCTCAAAAAGTAAAAGTAAAAGCCAATCGGCTCATAAAATCACCCAAACTCAATAAATTAGTAAATATGTACCTATTTGTCGGGCATACAATTTTATTCCTCTTCTCTAGCCTCCTTGCTATGACCTGTTCAATGTACAGACATGTATATGCATGCAATTTCAAAAAAAATTCAAAACAGTTCGATGTTTGGTGCTAAATTCAACTTAATTCAACATTTTTTCCTACATTGGTTATATTCTACAATACCGATACATTGTTAAAACAAAAATCATCCATACGTTCATACAAGCATAATACATATATCCAAAATACTAGTTAATTACATTAAAACCCAACTTTCTAGGAAGTCATGCCTTCTTCTTGCATAATTTCCAAAGTAGATACCTCCTTTCCTTTGGATTTCTTATCACCCTTCTTTAACGGGCAATCTCGAGCTAGATGCCCTACTTCTTTGCATCGAAAACATTTCTCTTCTTTTCCTAGTTTTTTGGATTTTTTTCTTTACGTTTGGACACCTATCCACAAAATGTCCCGTCTCCTTGCATTTGAAACAAACTATATCCATTGTTATTTATTTCTCTTTCTTCCTTTTCTCAGGACATACAATTGCATAACGGCATCCTTTTTGGCATTTACGACAATAAACAACCGCGTGTGATCCTAAGTTCAATTCTCATTATTTTTATGCTTTCTGGTGAGCTCTCCTTGCTTGTTTCAGGGTCATCCAGAATTCAGTATTAGATAAGCCATAGTCGTCCATATCCTATATAATATTTTTGAGGATTTTGTCAAGAGAGTTTGCATTATTTTTCACTTAACAAATATCTTGTTTTATACTTTATTTACCGTTCCAGTATTTATTAGTTGAATCTATAATCAAACAACACAAACAACAATCAATTAGTTGATTAACATTTCAAATATATATAATTTGATATAAATTTCCAAAACAAAATTCGTTTTCATTTTTATTTTAAAAATAACACTCTTCACACTCGTTCTAGGATACTACTGATCCTATCTCTAACGAGCCATTCTTGTTGGATGTTACTAATCCAATTTATGATGAATTCTTTCATTCGGTTCTAATATTTCATGTTCTCTAGCTCCGTAAACCAAAGCTCTGATACCACCTGTGGCGACCCAAACTTCCCTGTGAAGGAAAGCCCAGATTGCTTTGAGAACACGACAAATCAGAACACAAACAGAAGAACATTTCATTGCTTATTACAACAATCCCATCAGAATACAAGAATATAACAGAGTATGAATAAATATTATACATCAAAAAAAATATAAGAGTTTTAAATTACATTTAAATACATCGCAGCGGAAAAACAATACAAGCACAACTGAAAACAGATACACGGATACAAAGCTTTCCGAATATCGCTTCAGATGTAAACTAGGATCCTGTGAATATAAATCTGCAAAACCGAAACTACTAGCTGCCCGTGTGGAAATAGGGGCACCCAGAGTTCAGGTTAAAACAATAAACTCCAGGTCAGTCATGTGACTGGTGTGAGAACTAAAACAGTTATTAATCTTTATTTTAAAGTTAGGTAAATCGAGGGACCACGCCGTATAACACGGAACGGGTTTCCTCCCAAGAATACCAATGCATAAAACAAACTGCGCAATGCTAAATAAAGAACAATGAAGCTATTATAAGACCCAAATCCCATCACACAATGCAACCCAAGCCGGAGAATATGTTTTACCTTATAATAGCCAAATAATGCTTGATACGCGAAATTTAATCTATTATTATTTCTATAAGTGGAGAAAACAACTTCAAATATAAATGCATCAATCCTAGGCGGCATGAATGTCCCATACCACTATGTCGCCATATATAGTATACAATCAAAACTGAAAAATGTTGTATTTGGAAATTGGATTTCCATACTGGTGGTTACTGATTTGAAAGATCGATCGCGTAGTGCAATTCACCACGGTTTACGTCGCAGGCATGCGAAAACACCGTAATGCACATCCGCACTATCCAGGTAAACAAGTTACCGCGGTTTACATCACAGGCATGCGAAAACACGGCTAACCCTATCCACCAGGGAAATCAGGGGGTGTGCCCTATCCCTCACCTCGGTCGACCGAATCCACGACACCACTAAGGTGTCTATCCACTAAAAAAAGCATACTGATCTAACCATCAGTTTACCACCATACCGGTGTGTGAGGCTCACGAATTAATGCTGCACAAGGTCGTGCTATATTAAAGCTGCGCTTTGATCATCATCCACCAAACTTTTCTTTTCGACAAAAGTTTGGATCACTTCATCTCAGCATATCACACTATCAATCCATATCGTACTACTGATTTCAGCCGATATATAGCCTCTGAGCTCGTACGTCTCAAAGAAGGGTGTTAAGCAAGAGAATAAATTCTCCGCCACCAGACAGATATATATATATTTAGCAGAGATCAACGAATCCAGTATAAAGCAATACAATGTCAAACACGCCATCGATTTACAAGTCCGTTCTAGGTTTGAACGAAACCGAAGGCACCTTATTCCTTGCCCGTATGTCCAATATAGGAGAGAGGCCCTCGCATATCTGTACAATCAACAAGTACGTCCGGACGACTACCACTTTAGCCCCTTTAAGGTAGCTACGCATATCATGAGTATCAATAGCACCCATCCATTCGATGTGAAGATCGTCGGTCTTGCACCGTCTTCAATCTCTTCGACTTATCGTCAAATCAGTTATTCAGAATGAGATAAACCCGGCCTTTCCGAATAACCCGCGTATCTTATAATCAAGTGCTATAACAATACATCATACGCCTCATTCGCATTAATTTTATCAAAGATAAATTCTTTTAAATTTATTCTTTAATATCATCTTTAACTGGGTTAAAGAACCAATGTTATTAAAAACACGGTTCACGATAAATCCAAAATCACATTCCATTCATCAGCCTCTAACCATAAATTAGTAAGAGAACAATTCCCTAAGTATTAATCCCGAAGGCCGAAACCAACATCAGGTCAATACCCAGGAAACCATTCAACTTAGCTAATCTCCAGTTAGTTTCTAATTATCTTAACTCCATTGGGTTTAAGAACAGTATTTTTAAAGATACCATTCACGACAAACCCAAAATCCGATTTCCATTGTTAATCGGGTTAAAGAACCAATGTTATTTGAAACACGGTTCACGATAAATCCAAAATCACATTCCATTAATCAGCCTCTAACTGTAAATTAGTAAGAGAATAATTCCCTAAGTATTAATCCTGAAGGCCGAAACCAACACCAGATCAATACCCAGGAAACCATTCAACTTAGCTAATCTCCAGTTAGTTTCTAATTCTCTTAACTCCATTGGGTTTAAGAACAGTATTTTTAAAGATACCATTCATGACAAACCCAAAATCCCATTTCCATTCTTAATCAGGTTAAAGAACCAATGTTATTTAAAACACGGTTCACGATAAATCCAAAATCACATTCCATTCCATCAGTCTCTAACCGTATATTAGTAAGAGAACAATTCCCTAAGTATTAATCTCGAAGGCCGAAACCAACATCATATCAATACCCAGGAAACCATTCAACTTAGCTAATCTCCAGTTAGTTTCAAATTCTCTTAACTCCATTGGGTTTAAGAACAGTGTTAATGAAGACACCATTCATGACAAACCCAAAATCCAATTTGATATCAAATACAAGGCTCTGAATAGAAAATATATCGACTTATATTCATTATCAAATACTAAAACCAACGGATATCGTATTGGAATAACGATATACATATCTTCCAAATTCCTCCACAATATCCATATAATCACGGAATCCAATATCGAAATTTTCCATAGATAATTTCGTTTCAAATCCATTCCAATTTATTCGTTGGAAAATTCTGGTTATTTTAAAACCATTTCCAAATCCAATATATTTATTTAAAAATAAATAAATAATTATGCTAGTTAATAACTAGTTCATTTCGATAAAAATATATTTTTATCTTTCCAAAACTGGAATTTTTCATCCAAAATCTTTCCAAATCATTTATTATGATTTTACATAATTTTTAAGATTTTTAATAATTTTATTATCGCCCGTACAGTCGGTTTCCAACAACGGCCACCGCACTGCATCCATAGCGACCTTTTCTGAAATTGATTTGGACATATCTCCAAATCTAACCATTAGATTTCAAATCTCTTATATTCATTGGAAAACTCTTTTTGATACAAACCCAATGGTTCCGGTTTTAGAGAATATGACGATCGGATCTCCCGTAACGTCCATTTGAAATTAACGGTCGAAATTCGCGAACGGTCGCTGCGCGACACGTTCTATTTAGGCCATTATAATATATATATATATATATTATATTACGTGGATTTCCATTTAAAACGAATTTTATAAATCGTTTTAAATTCGTTTCGAAAACGATTTCCACTTCCATTTCAAATTCAAATCAAAATTGAATATTCCACTATAAATTCGTTTTAAATTCATTTCAAATCAAATTCAATTCGATTTCAATTCCATTTCAATTCGTTTTGAATTCATTTTAAATCGATTTCAATTCAATTCCATTTCAATCCGTTTTGAATTTGTTTTAAATCAATTTCAATTCAATTTTCAAATTCAAATCAAAATTAAATTTTCCATATCATTTCAATATTAAGACGATAATATTTTCAAAATATCCGATTTTGAATTCACTTTTCGATATTCATTATAAAATGAATAAAATCGATAGAAAATCCCTTTCGTGTTAAAATGGCGTTTAACTACTTTCACGGCTTCACATTTCAATATTTTCTAAATATTATTTTAAAATATCCGTTAATTTTGAACTGAAATCAAACTCAATCAATTACCATATAATTTCCGTTATATGGATTTCAACATCACATGTATACAATAATGACGATAAACAATCATTAAAAATTCAAACAACATCCAGAGTGCTTTCTACAACTGTATAAGCATTAAAATGAATAAATAACGCTACAGTCAGTCAACCCATCGATTGACATACCATTAACTATCGGGATCAGTGTATGTCAAATATTATCCCAATACCCGTGTGGGGTTTTCAAACAACTAATATTGTTTATTATTTGTGCAGTTGGGCGATGTGTAAAATTTATCGTCCCAATCCATATCAGTCAAATTAGTGTACATAAACAAACCGTCCCGTTTGTAAATAAATATTTATTTTATTCTGAATATTTCTTTTATTCACATACACTTTAAAAATTATATTTTTAACGATAAAATATTTTATTTCGCACATGAATTTTTTAATATCCATTTCACATCAAAATCACAAACAAACTTCACAACACATCATAATCAAACAAGTCGTCCATGGTCTGTGGACGACGGTGTCGGGTGCTGCTAAGCATCGGTCTGCATCCTAGTATATATTTTCAACTAGAAATTAAATTTAAAGTGAGAAGTTCTCACCTTGCTTTCGGCTTCGCCTAAAATTGTAGCGATCTCTAAAAATTCCCCGGTCTCTTCTAGAATGTAGAGGACGTCGTCACGATCCCGGTGTCTCTTGTTTCACTGGATTTCTACCACAGACTAAAAAGATATGATTTTTATATGATTGCAATGCTTTAAAGTGTTTAAAACAGTTTAAATTATATAAGTCGTACCTTTCAGCTTTTAGTTCAAAACTAGGTTTACAAATTTTGCGAAATCCGTGTAGTTTGAAGGGGATCAACCTTTACCACGTCAAAGACTTCCATGAGGCGCACAAATCGAGGGTGGAACGATCGGGTCTGGTGGTGGCTACTGACAGCGGTGGAGCTTCAAACAGGTAATCTTCACGGAGGTGATTCTGGCCAAACACTCAATGAATTTTTTTGAATCCTATATGGATTTATAGCCCTCAGAATTCTCTTCAAAAACCTCTAAAGAACTGATTGATTTAGTTGAGTGGATTGGGAGAGATCGAGGGGAGAAACCAAGAGTGTCGTCCGCTGTCGCGATATGGGGTTACAGGTTTAAAAGCGGGGAGAGAGAAAATGAACGTGTTTTCTCATTGGTCGGTTTATTTTATAATTATTTTTAATTCTATTAAATTCAAAAATACCCCCTAACCCAAACGAACTCCAATTCAAACCCAACGACTGTCGCCCCTAGTTAAATACCCCCATTCCGAACACAATGTAATATGTTTCGTAAGCCCATTCGACTTTTCAGTCAGTTATTCTTCAAATTAAAATATAAAACATTCAAATATGAATTTGAACGTACATTTTAATTTGCCGGGGCCACATACTGACCCTAAAAATTCCAGAAAAATTTGGCTATGTTTTGACGATATGGTCCTAACAAAAATAATTTCGTCAAATTTAAAGACCGTTTGAAAAATGGCCATTTTCTGGTCGATCCAAATTGACTGAAACTGTCAAAACATGTTTTCTTCTGCCACGCTTACATATTGATTTCAAAATTATGAATTTTGAAACCCCGCAATAATTTGACATCCCGGATCCAACAAAAGTGGTTTCGTCGAAAACGGAGTTCATTTTTAGAATGGATATTTTTACGGGCTATATTTTCCATAGCGACTATCCTGAATTTTCAACTAGCCATAACTTTTGTTTCCCGACATGAAATTTTAATTTTTCAGATTCGTTAGAAAGATATTTATAAACATAATCAAATATTCTTTGGTTTCACTAAAATCCGGTTTATTTTGAATCCTGTACCTTCATTTGAAATTCGAAATTGAATTTTCAAACTACCGCGCCATTTCTAATTCCTTTTATAATTAAAAATAAATATTTATATTCCAACTTCGATTTAAATAAATATATACGTTCAAATTCTATTCAAAATAAATTTCTCGTCGTTATTATTTAAAATAAATCATTTTAAATATTCAAAATTCATCAAAATTGCCAAAATAAAAATTTTAAATTGGTTCTGATTTTCCGGGTTGTTACAATCCCCTCCACTTAAAATCTTTTCATCCTCGAAAAGGAACGGAGATGAAAGTTGTTTAACAAATCAACTCAACTTTCCTTCTGGCTTTCATTCTCCAACTTTTCAATTTCTAAGAATTTTTAATTTTTAAAAAATTTGGCTAACACCCTAAATGTTCGAAAAATTTCGTCATAACCTCCTTTGTACGGGAGCACCGGGAAAATCCCCAAACCACCACACAGGCCCTCTCATCTCAAAAAGAAAAAATATAAGCCAATCGGCTCATAAAATCACCCAAACTCAATAAATTAGTAAACATGTACCTATTTGTCGGGCATACAATTTTATTCCTCTTCTCTAGCCTCCTTGCTATGACCCGTTCAATGTATAGACTTGTATATGTGTGACGCCCCCATTTCCCGTTCAGACGGAGACAAGGGTAATCTTTGGAATATAACACAGAAACAGATAACAGCAGAGCCGAATTAAATAAATACCCTAGATAATGAACAATAGAATATATTGGATAAAAGTAAACATCAGAGTTACACAGTATACAGGATCATACTTAGTACAAATACAGTTCAACTATACATAAATGTCTACAGCGGAAACAAACATAATATGTACAACAGGAGCTGAACAGCATAAAAAGAGATAAATGATAGAATCCATCTTCAGCTCCAGCTATCCGGATAAAGCTGCTAAACCTGAATACAAGGCTGCCCGTGTAGAAAAAAGGGCACCCGAGTTTGAAAGTGAAACAAACTACGAGTCAGTCATGGGGATGGTATGAGAAATCTACTCAACACATTTAAAATATGGCCAATCACAGGACCACGCCACTTTCGTGGAACGGGTTTACTCCATTAGATTGCCAGTGCTTTTAAAACAAATCATTCTTTGAAACATCGCAATGCTTTTTATAAAAATGAAGCCATTATAAGATTGTGAGGACCCATAACTTCCCCGTGAAGGAAAGAGCGGATACTTTGAGAACAACACACAAATGAACGCAGACGGAAGAACATTTCATTGCTTATTACAAAAATTCCATCAGATACAAGAATATACAGAGTATAAATGAATAAATTACATTCGACAAATATCAGAGATTACAATAAATTACATAGCAGCGGATAAAAATAATACAAAGCACAACTGAAGGTGATATACGGATACAGAGCTTTCCGGATATCATTCCAGCTGTAAACCAGGATCCTGTGAATATAAATCTGCAAAACCAAAACTACTAGCTGCCCGTGTCGAAAATAGGGGCACCCAGAGTTTAGGTTAAAACAATAAACTCCAGGTCAGTCATGTGACTGGTGTGAGAACAAAAACAGTTATTTAAAGCTTTACTTTAAAAGAGAGTAATTCAAGGGACCACGCCGTATAACACGGAACATGTTTCCTCCCAAGAATACCAGTGCATAGAGAAGACAACGCAATGCTTTTTCGAAAAATGAAGCTATTATAAGACCCAGGTCCCATCACACAATGCAACGCAAGCCGGAGGATAGGGTTTTCCCTTATAATAGCCAAACATGCTTGATACGTTTTAAAAACAAATCATTTGATACTATAATAAGTGTATAGTGTCAAAACAATTTCAATCATAAATATCAATCCTAGGCGGCATGGGTACCATCTATCATGTTGCCATACTAGGCTCTACAAATAAAACCGAGATACACGTATTGGAAATTAGATTTCCGTCATGAGTCGAGGCAAGGGGCAAGCTCCTCTCCGCTTCGAGACACTCTAGCAAATGCCTCAGGACTACACACTCTGGGTAACCCCTGGATGCTTCAGGGTCGGTCCTCTCTTACGTTTGAGGATTAATTATGCCTGAACACACGTTTCCCGGTCCTTACAGACCTAAAATCGAGGCGCCTCATCCAACAACCACATAGGTGAAAAGTATATAAATGTCAGGGCTGGTAAGTCACTGACACCACCAAAGCTAGAAAGAAACATCGTGCTCTCCCTGCAGTCCTTGTCCCGTTTTTAACTCATACCGAGGTGTGAGGCTCGCGAATCCACGCTATACGCAAAGCTACGCCACAAAGGCCGTGCTTTGATCATCAACCACAAGACTTTGCTTTTCAACAGAAGCCTTGATCCATGCAACTCAGCGTGCCACACAGGCAATTCATGCCATGCGATTGATATCTATCGATATATAACCTCTAAGCTCGTACGTCTCAGAGAAGGGCGTTAAGCAAGAGAATAAATTCTCCGCCGCCAAACAGATATATATTTAACAGAAATCAATCAACACAGAATAAAATCCAATGTCAGACACACAATCCATTTACAAGTTCGATCTGGGTCGGAACGAAACCGGAGGCACTTTCCTCGCATATCCATCGATCTCCAAGTACGTCTGGACGACCACCAACTGATTCCCTCATCTTGGGTGTACAGCCCAATCAAGATCATCAGTAATCACCCAAATGATGTGAAGACTTCCGGTCTTCGACCACCGTCTTCATCTTCGACATATCGTCGAATCGGTTATTCAGAATGGGTATAAACCCGACCTTTCCGAACAACCCGCGTATATTAAAAACAAATGTTACACAAACACAACATACGCCTCATTACAATTCATTAGTCACTAACCGTAAATCAACAAGAGAACAATTTCCCAAATATTAACCCCGAAGGCCGAATCCAACATCAGATTAATACCCAGGAAACCATTCTTCTTAGCTAACCTACAGCTAGTTTCTAAATTTCATATTCTCCGGGAAAGGTTCCCATTAATTTTATCCAAGATAAATTCTTTAAAATTTATCCTTTAATCTTCCTTTGGATGTCATTTCAAACCAAATTATGGTTTTCCAAACTAGTCGGGATTAGCGGACCACACCGAAGTAATTATTTATTTTATTTCCCAATCCCAACCTATTCACCCCATGAAGCAAAACTGGTAATACTCCATATCTAATACCACGGTGTTATTGGTAAAGTTAATTACCATCCCACGTTCAAATTTAATTAAAGATTTAACTATCGCTTTGGAGCAAAACTGGTGATACTCCATTCTCGCTTATTTTCCAATTTTGATAATTTAGATCATCAATGCACATTTCAATCTAATTGCAGATTCATTAAAACTCCTTTTACTGGGTTAATGAAATAATGTCATTTGAAACACAGTTCACGATAAACCCAAATCACATTCTATTTATTATCGGGTTAAAGAACTAGTGTTATTTAAAACACCGTTCACGATAAACCCACAAATCAATTCTATTTAAAACCCGTTTCAAATCCAATTTATTTATTTAAAAATAAACGGGTTTAATTTTAGTTCAAAACTAGTTCATTTCGATAAAAATCTATTTTTATCTTTACAAATGTGGGATTTTTCATCCCAGTTCTTCACAAATCATTTCTTATGATTTTACACAAATTATTACTATTTTTGATAATTTTATCAAGGCCCGTACAGTCGATTTCCAACAATGGCCACCGAACTGCACTTATCCCGACCTTTTCCAAATTTTATTTGGACGTATCTCCAAATCCAACCGTTAGATTTCAAATTTCTAATATTCGTTTGAAAGCTCTTTTCGATACAAACCCAACAATTCCGGTTTTAGGAGAATCCGACGGTCGGATCTCCCGTAATATCCGTTAGAAGTCAATGGTCGAAATTCGCGAACTGCCGCGGCGCGGCGCGTTCTATTCAGGCCATTATATTATATATATAGTATATATTTTGTCAGTTTCTATTTAAAATGAATTTTATAAATAGTTTTAAATTCATTCGAAAACATTTCAACTTCCATTTCAAATTCAAATCAAAATTGAATTTTTTTCTTATAAATTCATTTCAATTCAATTCAAATTCGTTTTATATTCAGTTCAATTCAATTCGAATTCGTTATATATTCAATTCAATTCGAATTCGTTATATATTCAATTCAATTTTTATCTCTTTTCAATATTCATTATAAAAAACGAATATAATCGATATAAATATCGTTCGCGTCAAAATAACGCATCTCTAATCAACACGGCTTTATATATTTCAATAATCCCGTTATTCTATTCAACAAATGAATATTTATTCTATTCAATACGTGAATCTATATTTTTGTCAACACATGACTAATCTCAACGAATGAGTACTGTCCACGTGTGACTGTTTTTTTTATTTAATATATTTTATAAAAATTATGGTATCTATCGTTTGATTTAAAATCGGACTCCAACCGTAAACTAGTAAGAGAACGATTCCCTGAATATTAACCCCGAAGGCCGAACCAACATCAGATCAATATCCAGGAGACCACTCATCTTATCTATTTTCCAGTTAGTTTCTAATTTTATATATGATAAAGATGTAAATTTTATTGTTAAAATATTTCGTTCAACACATGACTAATCTCAACGGATGAGTACTGTAAACACATGAACCTTTATTTTATAATGATAAAGATGTAAATTTTATTGTTAAAATATTTCGTTCAACACATGACTAATCTCAACGGATGAGTACTGTCAACACATGAACCTTTATTTTATAATGATAAAGATGTAAATTTTATTGTTAAAATATTTCGTTCAACACATGACTAATCTCAACGGATGAGTACTGTCAACACATGAATCTTTATTTTATAATATTCTTTATCTTCTAAATTGGAATGAGGCCCAATCAATTACCATACAAAGTTAATTATATGGATTTCATACAACACATGTATATAATAGCAACGATAAATAATCAACCATCATCCAAAGTGCACTACACTGTATAAGCATCAAATATAGATATCTAACGCTTATAACAGCCTGTCAATCAATCGATCGACATATAACTAATTATTGGGATTAGTGTATGTCGTATATTATCCCAATACCCGTGTGGGGTTTCAAATCAACAAACACAGATTTTATCTGTGCAGTTGGGCGATGTGTAAAATTTATCGTCTCAATCAATGTCAGTCAAATTAGTGTTCATAAACAAACCGTCCGGTTTGTAAATGAATATTTATTTAATCATATTCACGTTAAAAATTATATTTTTAACGATCAAATTATTTTATTCAACCTATGAATATTCTATTCGGTTCATTTATTAAATAAAATGATATCTTTATTTTTCTAACTTATTTTAGAAAATTTCGGCGGCATAACGGCACGATACTAGAAACGGGACAAGGCCTAGCCTTATCCCCAGTCTAATAATGGCCCACGCCATACACATATCAATCAAATCCATTCCATTTCACCAAACAATCAAATTCAAATCAAATAATCTAACCAACTACACAACCAAACAAACAAGTCCATGGTCTGTGGATGATGGTGTCGGGTGCTACTAAACACCGTCTGCATCCTAGTATATATATATAACTAGAAAAAGAAATTAAAGTGAGAAGTTCTCACCAAAGCTAATCCAATCATCTCGACTCTTCTTATGTAGGGAATCATCGCCGTTCTCGCCTTTCGTCACTTTCGTTGCCCGTAGCCACTACATATATAAAAATCACATTTTTTATATTGTTGCTATGTATATAAAAATCACATTTTTATTCTACTACCATATAGATAAAAATTCTATTTTTATACCGCTGTTCATATAGTAAAGATCAAATCTTTACTATCTATATAATATAAAAATCGTATTTTTATTATCTCTACTATATAAAAATCATATTTTTATTCTTCCTATACTATAAAAATCATATTTTTATTCTACTTCATTTGTCAAAAACCATAGAAGCTTTAAAGCGGAGAAAACTCACTTTTTTTCCAACGCCCGGATTCGCTGTTCTGGTTCCAGAATTTGCAAACGAGCTTCAATCTTCACACCATCTTTTTTTCTAGCTTAAACGCGCCATTCCAGACAACTCTCGCCTAAGAGACTTTCTGCCAAAAATGCTCCAATTTGCCAGAATTCGCAATAGTACATGATTTTTTCAGCTTTTGAACAGCAGACTTCGCACGCGTTTTCCGAGCAGCTCCGAACTCCAAAACATGACTTCCATATAGCCAAATCGAAGAGAATTTCGTGCTCTACAACTTTGGTCTAGAGGGACTTTGGCCAAAAACGCACCGTTTGAGAGTTATTATCGAAATACGGTCAGGGGCTTATTTGCAAAACGGACGATTAGTGTAAAATGGGTTTTTGGTGACCGGGGGGCCCACGGCCGGAATTGGGTGGCTAGGGTTGGGCGCCGGACCTAATGCGGCATGGGGAGTCCGCTGGTGGGTTGCGGCGGGGGTGGTGGGGCCCGTGGTGGTGGTGGCTTAGGGTTTTGCATTTGAAGAGAGAAAGAGGAGGAGAGAGAGAGAGGAGGAGGAGGAGGGGGTGCGGCACCCGGAGGGAGGTCAGCGGTGGCTGAGGGGGGGGGGGGGTGGGCAGCGGCAAGGAGGAAGGGTGGTCTCCATTTTTGATTTTTTTGGAGGAAGAAGGAGGAAGAAAATAATGAAGAGAAAAGGAAGTAAAAGTGTTTATATACTAGTTTCTCCCGTAACGCCTGAACGCTAACGATCTCCAATCGCCGCGGATTTCGGACACGAGATAGTAGACGTTAAGACGAGTCCAACGAAACAAGTTTCGTGAAATTCCGAGTTCGTTTGACCATTCAAAAATAAAATCACGAAAATGCTCAGATAGGCTCTAAAAATGCCATTTTGGCGCACCTTTTCTTCTCGCACGCTCACATGCTAACTTCAAAAAATCATGCCCTTTTGGATTTAACCATTTTTAGACGATACGAATCCAGAAAAAAAACGAAATCGAATTCTGAGGTCGTATCAATAATGTTCCTTTGTAAAATGACTGCCTACTTTTGAACAAATGGTTTTGCTTCGCACGACCACATACAGACTCCGTTCGACGCGCCATTTGGAACTCAACAATGATTTGTCATTGTGAATCTATAAAAATTTATCTCGTCGAATTCTGAGCTTGTATGCAAAATTTCACTTTTTAAGGGTTATGTTTTGTTAACCGAAAAGCTCCTGTCCATAGTCACTATTCCGGATATCGGAATATATCGAAGCTTATACTTTTCGGAGTTCTAAACGGCATTTTGAACTCAATGGAAGAGGTTTCGAGTCCAAATTCATCCGTATGCAAAATTTGACTTTTTGGGCCATGTATAATTTACATAGCGACTATTCTGAATTTTTAACTGGGCATAACTTTTGATCCCCGCTATGAAATTTCGATTTTTTAGATTCGTTGGAAAGATATTCACGAATAGATTCTAATATTTTTGGTTTCGCCAAAATCCAGTTTATTTTGCACCCGGTATGTTCAATTGAAGTTTGAAATCGAATTATCGAACTACCGCGCCATTTTCAATTCCTTTTATAATTATAAATAATTATTTATATTCTAACGACGACGTATATAATATATATGTTCGAATTCTATTCAAAATAAATTTCTCGTTGTTATTATTTAAAATAATTCATTTTAAATGTTCAAAATTCGCTAAAATTGCCAAAATAAAAATTTTAAACTGGCTTGCATAACCGGCTTATTACAATAAGACTCTGTTCCCATCACACAATGCAACGCAAACTGGAGGATAGAGTTTTACCTTATAATGACCAAAATATGCTTGATACGAATAAAGCAAAAGCATTTGATATTATGACTAGTGTTTATAAGTTTCAAAAACAATTTCAATCATAACTATCAATCATAGACGACATGGGTACCATATATCATGTCGCCATATATATATACAATCAAAACCGCACGGTGTCGTATTTGGAAATTGGATTTCCGTCCTGAACCAAGGCAAAAGATAGTCCTTACCGAATTCGAGACTGTCTAGCCGAGTCTTAGGCACAGCCGCAACCGTACCTTGGATCGTCAGGGCCGGTCCACACGAAGTGGATTATAATGCCTGAACAATACGTTTCTCCGCCCTTTGGGGCGTAAGTGAGCCAACGAATGACTCTATCGGACCCGGATCGTCCGATCTAACCGAGGCGCCTCGCAACAGCAACAACCACATAAGTCAAACTCGTCAGGGCATGTAAAACCACTGACGCCACTTCTAGCTAGAAAGAAAACGCACGTCCCCCCGAGGTCCTGCTCCCGTTTCTGGTTCATACCGTGGTGTGAGGCTCGCGAATTCACGTTATACACAAAGCTACGCCACACAGGCGGTGCTTTGATCGTCTCCACAAGACTTTGCTTTTCAACAGAAGCCCTGATCACTGCATCTTAGCATGCCACACAGGCAATTCACACCGTGCAACTGATGGCTATCAATCACACAGAATAAATTCCAATGTCAGACACACTGTCCATTTGCCAGTCCGTTCTAGGTCTGAACGAAACCGGAGGCACTATATACCTCGCAAACCCATCGATCACCACGTACGTCTGGACGATCACCACTCATTATCCATATTTCGGAATGCCTCCCAATCAGGACCTCGGTTACCATCCAAACGAGGTGAAGATATCCGGTCTTCGACCACCGTCTTCATCTTCGATATCTTATCGTCGATTCAGTTATTCAGAATGGGATAAACACGGTCTTTCTGAGCAACTCGCGTATATAATTAACAAGTGTAACACTAACATACATACGCATCATTTCAATTCATTAGTCACTAACCGTTAATCAGTAAGAGAACGATTTCCCAAATATTAACCCCGAAGGCCGAAACCAACATCAGATCAATACCCAAGAAACCATTCGACTTAGCCAACCTTCAGTTAATTTCTAAATTTCACATCCATATCGTTTATAATATTTTATAACGATTTACCGCTATTTTTATTTATTTTAAAATAACCAATTTATTCAAAACGACGCTTCGGGCCATAACGCGGCCATGGCGCTGTTTTTCTTCAGATTTGATTTATACATATCTGAAAATCTAACTGTTGGATCTTCACAAAATTTACATCATTAGAAAGATCTTTTCAAAGCGAATCCAACGGTTCCAATTTGGGAAATTCCGACAGTCGGATCTCCCGGTATAATCGTTTGAAGTTTCGATTTCAAAATACGAACTGCAGCGTCGTTATTCGATTAAATATAATTATATATATATATATATAAATATAATCGATTCCGGTGCTGTTTTTCTTCAGATTTGAATTAAACATTCCAGACAGTCCAACCGTTGGATTTTTACAAAGTTGGTGCCATTGGAAAGATATTTCCAAAGCGAACCCAACGGTTGCGGTTTCGGGAAAATCCGATGGTCGGATCTCCCGCACTAATCGTTTGAAATCACGGTTTCAAAATACGAACTGCAGCTTCGTTATTCGATATATTTTAATTATATATATATATATATAAATATAATCGATCCTTTGATTTCAAAACCATTTCCTTTTCATACAATTGATAAAAATGATATTTTTATCCAACTGACTTCTATTTCAACACTTCACTATTTTTAACTATTCATGTATATAATAAAAATGTGATTTTTAATGTAAAACAATTTATTTCAAAACACGACTATTTTATATAGTTAATATAGGTCATAAAAATAGGATTTTTATTATAAAACAATTTCATTTCAAAACGCGATTATTTTATATAGTTCATATAGGTAATAAAAATATGATTTTTATTATAAAACAATTTATTTCAAAATATGAATACCATTCAACACATGAATTCTATTCAACGAATGAATTTCAATTCAACACATGAAGGTTTTCTATAGTTTCTATATACAGATAAAAGGGTGATTTTTATATTTAAAAACACGAATACCATTCAACACATGAATTCTATTCAACGAATGAATTTCAATTCAACACATGAAGGTTTTCTATAATTTCTATATACAGATAAAAGGGTGATTTTTATATTTAAAAACACGAATACCATTCAACACATGAATTCTATTCAACGAATGAATTTCAATTCAACACATGAAGGTTTTCTATAATTTCTATATACAGATAAAAGGGTGATTTTTATATTTAAAAACACGAATACCATTCAACACATGAATTCTATTCACGAATGAATTTCAATTCAACACATGAAGGTTTTCTATAATTTCTATATACAGATAAAAGGGTGATTTTTATATTTAAAAACACGAATACCATTCAACACATGAATTCTATTCAACGAATGAATTTCAATTCAACACATGAAGGTTTTCTATAATTTCTATATACAGATAAAAGGGTGATTTTTATATTTAAAAACACGAATACCATTCAACACATGAATTCTATTCAGCGAATGAATTTCGATTCAACACATGAAGGTTTTCTATAATTTCTATATACAAATAAAAGGGTGATTTTTATATTTAAAAACACGAATACCATTCAACACATGAATTCTATTCAACGAATGAATTAATTATATTCATTTTCAATTGTCGATTCAAACTCCGTTTTCATCGCTATTATTTAAAATATTTATTTTAAATATTTAAAATCCACTATTTTGGCCATTTTAAATTTTTTAAATTGGTTCAGATTTTCCGGGTCGTTACAATCTCCCCCACTTAAAACTTTTCGTCCCCGAAAAGGAACAAGGTCGAAAGTGGTTTGTTTAATCAACTCTAAGTTCAACCTGGCATCCATTCTCCAACTTTTCAGTTTCTGAGAAATTTCAAATTCTTCAAAAATTTGGCTAACACCCGGAATTTTCGAAAAATTTCGCCATAACCTCCTTTGTACGGGGAGGGGTTTGGAAATTTATTGGGTCGTATTAGGTACCCAATAAATCCTATAAAGCATACACATATTTATAGTGATATATTCTGGTGTTTACAGGGGAGCGTGTATAGATAATAACTCCAGAGAATAAATTCTCGTCACCCTGTCAAAGCCTGAAGGAGTGTGTATTTTAAATGCTCCAGAGGATAAATCCTCGTCACCTCATCCCGTATGGGAAATAAATAGTCCATGTGCCGTATCTAATAACTAGAGAGACGTGATTATTATCAACTCCAGACCCGTGTGGGGTTTTTATTAATCCGGCAATTTTATCGTTACAATTTAAATAGTCCATATCAGTCATCAGTTCAACCTGTAAAATATAGTCATCGCCATACAAGTCTCTCGCTCGTATGGTAAATCTTCCACCTCGTCACACAAGCTCCAAATGCTTATGTGGTATATGATGAAGTATGCCTATCTTCAGAAGTATGCCATGCAATGTAGTTCAAAATTAATTGTTACTATCCTATGGTGACGTTTATTATTTCACACAGAACAACCAGCACTCCGCATCCAATGGCATTCACAGGAGTTGATATAATAATAAAATTGCGCATCCAACTCATTAAGGTTTACCTATTTGTCGGGAACGCAAATAAAATCTTTACTCAACAGCTATCCATTTACCTGTTCAAACATATATAATGCACATGTATATATTTCTATCTATTTTCTAAACAGTTCTATGTGTGATATAATCGAATAAATTCTACCATTCATTCTCTTATTGATTAGATTAACTATCGTTCTAATAATTTAATTAATCAAACCTACTATCACACAACACAAACAACAATCAAATTGTTTTTAACCTTTCAAAAATATATATCTTTTATATATGTTCAAAGATCATATTTCTAAAACCAAACTAGATATATAATTATAAATACGTTATTTATAAACATATAACTCTCGACTCGTTCTGGGGCACTTCTGACCCCATCTCTAACGAGTTATTCTGTTTCCGCTCTACTCATACTAGGATATTACTGATCCTATCTGTATTGAGTTACCTGTCCTAGAACACTACTGGTTCTATTTCTGACGAGTTCGTTAATATGTTATATTCCAGAACTAAGCTTAACCAAAGCTCCGATACCACGTTGTGACGCCCCCATTTCCCGTTCAGACGGAGACAAGGGTAATCTTTGGAATATAACAGTACAGAAACAGATAACAGCATAGCAGAATTAAATAAATACCCCAGATAATGAACAATAGAATATACTGGATAAAAGTAAACATCAGAGTTACACAGTATACAGGATCATACTTAGTACAAATACAGTTCAACTATACATAAATGTCTACAGCGGAAACAAACATAATATGTACAACAGGAGCTGAACAGCATAAAAAGAGATAAATGATATAATCCATCTTCAGCTCCGGCTATCCGGATAAAGCCTGCTAAACCTGAATACAAGGCTGCCCGTGTAGAAAAAGGGGCACCCGAGTTTGAAAGTGAAACAAACTACGAGTCAGTCACGGGACTGGTATGAGAAATCTACTCAACACATTTAAAATATGGCCAATCACAGGACCACGCCACTTTCGTGGAATGGGTTTACTCCATTAGATTGCCAGTGCTTTTAAAACAAATCATTCTTTGAAACATCGCAATGCTTTTTATAAAAATGAAGCCATTATAAGACTCAGTTCCCATCACACAATGCAACGCAAACTGGAGGATAGAGTTTTACCTTATAATGGACAAAATATGCTTGATACGAATAAAACAAAAGCATTTGATATTATGACTAGTGTTTATAAGTTTCAAAAGCAATTTCAATCATAACTATCAATCATAGACGGCATGGGTACCATATATCATGTCGCCATATATATATACAATCAAAACCGCATGGTGTCGTATTCGGAAATTGGATTTCCGTCCTGAACCAAGGCAAAAGATAGTCCTTACCGAATTCGAGACTGTCTAGCCCGAGTCTCAGGCACAGCCGCAACCGTACCTTGGATCGTCAGGGCCGGTCCACACGAAGTGGATTATAATGCCTGAACAATGCGTTTCTCCGCCCTTTGGGGCGTAAGTGAGCCAACGAATGACTCTATCGGACCCGGATCGTTCGATCTAACCGAGGCCCCTCGCAACAGCAACAACCACATAAGTCAAACTCGTCAGGGCGTGTAAAACCAATGACGCCACTTCTAACTAGAAAGAAAACGCACGTCCCCCCTGAGGTCCTGCTCCCGTTTCTAGTTCATACCGGGGTGTGAGGCTCGCGAATTCACGTTATACACAAAGCTACGCCACACAGGCGGTATTTTGATCGTCTCCATAAGACTTCGCTTTTCAACAGAAGCCCTGATCACTGCATCTTAGCATGCCACACAGGCAATTCACACCATGCAACTGATGGCTATCAATCACACAGAATAAATTCCAATGTTAGACACACTGTCCATTTGCCAGTCCATTCTGGGTCTGAACGAAACCGGAGGCACTATATACCTCGCAAACCCATCGATCACCACGTACGTCTGGACGATCACCACTCATTATCCA
Organism: Allium sativum; assembly: GCA_030737875.1. NCBI lineage: Eukaryota > Viridiplantae > Streptophyta > Magnoliopsida > Asparagales > Amaryllidaceae > Allium > Allium sativum. The sequence continues at coordinate 153,966,855 of CM060927.1, read as the reverse complement.
TATTTCGGGATGCCTCCCAATCAGGACCTCGATTACCATCCAAACGAGGTGAAGATCTCCGGTCTTCGACCACCGTCTTCATCTTCGATATCTTATCGTCGATTCAGTTATTCAGAATGGGATAAACCCGATCTTTCTGAGCAACTCGCGTATATAATTAACAAGTGAAACACTTACATACATACGCATCATTTCAATTCATTAGTCACTAACCGTTAATCAGTAAGAGAACGATTTCCCAAATATTAACCCCGAAAGCCGAAACCAACATCAGATCAATACCCAAGAAACCATTCGACTTAGCCAACCTTCAGTTAATTTCTAAATTTCACATCCATATCGTTTATAATATTTTATAACGATTTACCGCTATTTTTATTTATTTTAAAATAACCAATTTATTCAAAACGACGCTTCGGGCCATAACGCGGCCATGGCGCTGTTTTTCTTCAGATTTGATTTATACATATCTGAAAATCTAACTGTTGGATCTTCACAAAATTTACATCATTAGAAAGATCTTTTCAAAGCGAATCCAACGGTTCCAATTTGGGAAATTCCGACAGTCGGATCTCCCGGTATAATCGTTTGAAGTTTCGATTTCAAAATACGAACTGCAGCGTCGTTATTCGATTAAATATAATTATATTTATATATATATATAAATATAATCGATTCCGGTGCTGTTTTTCTTCAGATTTGAATTAAACATTCCAGACAGTCCAACCGTTGGATTTTTACAAAGTTGGTGCCATTGGAAAGATATTTCCAAAGCGAACCCAACGGTTGCGGTTTCGGGAAAATCCGATGGTCGGATCTCCCGCACTAATCGTTTGAAATCACGGTTTCAAAATACGAACTGCAGCTTCGTTATTCGATATATTTTAATTATATATATATATATATATAAATATAATCGATCCTTTGATTTCAAAACCATTTCCTTTTCATACAATTGATAAAAATGATATTTTTATCCAACTGACTTCTATTTCAACACTTCACTATTTTTAACTATTCATGTATATAATAAAAATGTGATTTTTAATGTAAAACAATTTATTTCAAAACACGACTATTTTATATAGTTAATATAGGTCATAAAAATAGGATTTTTATTATAAAACAATTTCATTTCAAAACGCGATTATTTTATATAGTTCATATAGGTAATAAAAATATGATTTTTATTATAAAACAATTTATTTCAAAATATGAATACCATTCAACACATGAATTCTATTCAACGAATGAATTTCAATTCAACACATGAAGGTTTTCTATAGTTTCTATATACAGATAAAAGGGTGATTTTTATATTTAAAAACACGAATACCATTCAACACATGAATTCTATTCAACGAATGAATTTCAATTCAACACATGAAGGTTTTCTATAATTTCTATATACAGATAAAAGGGTGATTTTTATATTTAAAAACACGAATACCATTCAACACATGAATTCTATTCAACGAATGAATTTCAATTCAACACATGAAGGTTTTCTATAATTTCTATATACAGATAAAAGGGTGATTTTTTTTATTTAAAAACACGAATACCATTCAACACATGAATTCTATTCAACGAATGAATTTCAATTCAACACATGAAGGTTTTCTATAATTTCTATATACAGATAAAAGGGTGATTTTTATATTTAAAAACACGAATACCATTCAACACATGAATTCTATTCAACGAATAAATTTCAATTCAACACATGAAGGTTTTCTATAATTTCTATATACAGATAAAAGGGTGATTTTTATATTTAAAAACACGAATACCATTCAACACATGAATTCTATTCAACGAATGAATTTCAATTCAACACATGAAGGTTTTCTATAATTTCTATATACAGATAAAAGGGTGATTTTTATATTTAAAAATATGAATACCATTCAACACATGAATTCTATTCAACGAATGAATTTCAATTCAACACATGAAGGTTTTCTATAATTTCTATATACAGATAAAAGGGTGATTTTTATATTTAAAAACACGAATACCATTCAACACATGAATTCTATTCAACGAATGAATTTCAATTCAACACATGAAGGTTTTCTATAATTTCTATATACAGATAAAAGGGTGATTTTTATATTTAAAAACACGAATACCATTCAACACATGAATTCTATTCAACGAATGAATTAATTATATTCATTTTCAATTATCGATTCAAACTCCGTTTTCATCGTTATTATTTAAAATATCTATTTTAAATATTTAAAATCCACTATTTTGGCCAATTTAAATTTTTTAAATTGGTTCAGATTTTCCGGGTCATTACAATATGCATGCAATTTCAATCAAATTTCAAAACGGTTCAATGTTTGGTGCTAAATTCAACATTTTTTTCTTACATTGGTTATATTCTACAATACCGATACGTTTTTAAAACAAAAGGTGTCCATACGTTCATACAAGCATCATATATATATATCCAAAATACTAGTTCATTACATTAAAACCTGACTTTCTAGGAAGTCGTGCCTTCTTCTTGCATAATTTCCAAAGTAGATATCTCCTTTCCTTTGGATTTCTTATCACCCTTCTTTAATGACAATCTCGGGCTAGATGCCATACTTCTTTGCATCGAAAGCATTTCTCTTCTTTTCCTAGTTTTCTAGATTTTTTCTTTATGTTTGGACACTTATCCACAAAATGTCCCGTCTCCTTGCATTTGAAACAAACTATGTCCATTCTTATTTGTTTCTCTTTCTTCTTTTTCTCAAGACATACAATTGCATAATGGCCTTCTTTTCGGCATTTACGACAATAAACAACTGCGTGTGATCCTAAGCTCAATTCTCGTTCTTTTTCTGCTTTCTAGTGAGCTCTCCTTGCTTGTTTCGGGGTCATCCAGAATTCAGTATGAGACAAGCCATAGTCATCCATATCCTATATAATATTTTTTAGGATTTTGTCAAGAGAGTTTGCATTATTTTTCACTTAACAAATATCTTGTTTTATACTTTATTTACCATTCCAGTATTTATTAGTTGAATCTATAATCAAACAACACAATCAGCAATCAATTAGTTGATTAACGTTTCAAATATATATAATTTGATATAAATTTCCAAAACAAAATTCGTTTTCATTTTTATTTTAAAAATAACACTCTTCACACTCATTCTAGGATACTACTGATCCTATCTCTAACGAGCCATTCTTATTGGATATTACTAATCCAATTTATGATGAATTCTTTCATTCGGTTCTAATATGTCATGTTCTCTAGCTCTGTAAAACAAAGCTCTGATACCATCTGTGGCGACCCAAACTTCCCAGTGAAGGAAAGCCCGGATTGCTTTGAGAACATGACAAATCAGAACACAAATAAAAGAACGTTTTATTGCTTATTACAACAATTCCATCAGAATACAAGAATATAACAAAGTATGAATAAATATTATACATCAGAAAAATATCAGAGTTTTAAATTACATTTAAATACATCATAGCAGAGAAACAATACAAGCACAGCTGAAAACAGATACACGGATACAGAGCTTTCCGAATATCGCTTCAGCTGTAAACCAGAATCCTGTGAATACAAATCTGCAAAACTGAAACTACTAGCTGCCCGTGTGGAAATAGGGGCACCCAGAGTTTAGGTTAAAACAATAAACTCCAGATCAGTCATGTGACTGGTGTGAGAACTAAAACAGTTATTAATCTTTATTTTAAAGTTAGGTAAATCGAGGGACCACGCTGTATAACACGGAACGGGTTTCCTCCCAAGAATATCAGTGCATAAAACAAACAGCGCAATGCTAAATAAAGAACAATGAAGCTATTATAAGACCCAGGTCCCATCACACAATGCAACGCAAGCCGGAGGATAGGGTTTTACCTTATAATAGCCAAATAATGCTTGGTACACGAAATTTAATCTTTTATTATTTCTATAAGTGGAGAAAACAACTTCAAATATAAATGTATCAATCCTAGGCGGCATGAATGTCCCATATCACTATGTCTCCATATATGGTATACAATCAAAACCGAAAAATGTCGTATTTGGAAATTGGATTCCCATACTGGTGGTTACTGATTCGAAAGATCGATCGCGTAGTGCAATTCACCACGGTTTACGTCGCAGGCATGCGAAAACACCGTAATGTACATCCGCACTATCTAGGAAAACAAGTTACCGCGGTTTACGTCGCAAGCATGCGAAAACACTGCCAACCCTATCCATCAGCGAAATCAGGGGGTGTGCCCCATCCCTTACCTCGGTCGACCAAATCCACGACATCACTAAGGTGTCCATCCTCTAAAAAAAGCATACTGATCTAACCATCAGTTTACCACCATGCCGGTGTGTGAGGCTCGCGAATTAACGCTACACAAGGTCATGCTATATTAAAGCTGCGCTTTGATCATCATCCACCAAACTTTGCTTTTCAACAAAAGTTTGGATCACTACATCTCAGCATGTCACACAATCAATCCATACCGTACCACTGATTTCTGCCGATATATAATCTCTGAACTCGTACGTCTCAGAGAAGGGTGTTAAGCAAGAGAATAAATTCTCCGCCACCAAACAAATATATATTTAGCAGAGATCAATGAATACCGTATAAAGGAATAAAATGTCAGGCATACCATCCATTTACAAGTCCGTTTTAGGTCTGAACGAAACCGGAGGCACCTTATTCCTCGCCCGTATGTCCAATACAGGAGAGAGTCACTCGCATATCCGTACAATCAACAAGTACGTCCAGACGGCTACCGCTTTAGCCCTTTCAAGGTAGCTACTCCTATCATGAGCATTAGTAGCACCCATCCATTCGATGTGAAGATCGTCGGTCTTGCACCGTCTTCAATCTCTTCGACTTATCGTCGAATCAGTTATTCAGAATGGGATAAACCCGGCCTTTCTGAATAATCCGCGTATCTTATAATCAAGTGCTATAACAACACATCATACGCCTCATTCCCATTAATTTTATCAAAGATAAATTCTTTTAAATTTATTCTTTAATCTCATCTTTAACTGGGTTAAAGAACCAATGTTATTTAAAACACGATTCACGATAAATCCAAAATCACATTCCAATCATCAGCCTCTAACCGTAAATTAGTAAGAGAACACTTCCCTAAGTATTAATCCCAAGGGCCGAAACCAACATCAGATCAATACCCAGGAAACCATTCAACTTAGATAATCTCCAGTTAGTTTCTAATTCTCTTAACTCCATTGGGTTTAAGAACTGCATTTTTAAATATACCATTCACGAAAAACCCAAAATCCCATTTCCGTTGTTAATCGGGTTAAAGAACCAATGTTATTTAAAACACGGTTCACGATAAATCCAAAATCACATTCCATTCATCATCCTCTAACCGTAAATTAGTAAGAGAACAATTCCCTAAGTATTAATCCCGAAGGCCGAAACCAACATCAGATCAATACCCAGGAAACCATTCAACTTAGCTTGTAACAACCCGTATTTTTATAACATGTTAAAGTCATAAATCAAGGCAGAATTAAATTTTAAAATAAGAATCAGGGGAAACGGGTTGCGCCACTACATTCGTCTCGGAATTCTGCATGAGATCGAGTCGGAGTTTTCGAATCAGAGTTCGTATTTCAAAGTTATGATCCTCAGAAGTTTCAGGAATTTAAATAAAATAAAACAGCTCGAAAATAAAGCCAGAAATTCGAAATTCAAACCCAGAGAAGGCTGGCAGGAAAATTCCCGCCCATATACCCAGGTCGACTGGGGAGTCGACCCCCCCCCCCCCAACCAGCTCAAAGAAAAAGGACTGCTCCTTCTCCATCAAGTCTACGCTTAGAGATTTGCAAATTGGGGGATTTCAATTAGAACACGATCAATCAAATTCTGCTTTCTGATTCTCGATCCACGCAGTGTAAGTTCTAGTTACTTTGAGATCTAAACTTGTTAATTGTAATTTGGACATGAGATAAAGTGAAATTTGACTTAAGCATGATAATCGATTCGTATCTATTCTTGTTCTTCTTGAATCTTGATATTTGGAATATTGCTTTGAAATCAGTTTGGGCCTATTCGCGTTGTAAATCAAATATTATCATGCCTATGACAAGGACAATTGTGGCTAATCACCTATGACTCGTGACTATGAATTACTGCCTATAATTATGAACATAGGACTATGACCATGACTTTGAAACTATTACAGTTAATTGCCTATGACTGTTAGGGTAGTTGCCTAGAACTCTTTTGGATAATTATCCATGACTATTGTATAACTATTGTGGTTAATTGACTATTATAGTTGATTGCTCATAACACTATAGTTGAAAACCATGTTGAACACCGAATTGGCATTTAGATGGATCCCATACCTAGGGTGTGACTTGCTTAGTTTATTCGTTATTATGTACACCAAAAACCATTGACCCATTATCCTTGTATTTGGCTTGCTTGTGCATTCTTTTATCAGGACTATCACCTTATTTTGCTAGATTTGAAACCCTGTTAATTTCTATATGCCAGTGATGTTGCAACCGATTATCTCAAGTTATATCATGCCAGTCTTGTAATCTCTTTTATCGCTTTATGCTTGTCCCTTCTGCCTATCATAGTTTTGATGTTATTCCCTTTATCTATAGATTTAGATTTACTTGTAATTTAGATCGATTAACGTTTGCGTGCGATGGGAATACGATTTGGGTAGATTAGGCAAAACATGAACTGGTTATAAACATGAATCAGGAACTTGATAATAGGCATAAGTTGAAACATGACATGAAACTTGACACGAACTTGACATGAAACTTGAACATGGTCATGACACTAGAATGAACTTGAAAATGGCCAACTCGAGGTTGAGTTGAGTTTGCAGTGTAAATCTGCCCGGAACCGCCCGACAAATCCAGTTACTGCAAACAATAGGATCCAATGTGGGTAGTTGGTCATATCGCGCTTGAAACCCGAGGTCAGACTGAGTTGTGGTGTAAATCTACCCGGAACCGCCCGGCATATCCAGTGACCACAACAACAGGTCTAATGTGAGAGGTTGGGGTGCATTAATGAATTAATGCCACATGATAGGGTTAAGTCATGAACATGAAAGACAACACTTAACCAACTTGAAACATGATTGGTAGGGTTAGGTCATGAACTTGAACGACAACACCTAACCAACTTAACACGTGAATGGTAGGGCTAAGTCACGAACTTAAATGACAACACTTAGCCTACTCGATATGCAAGACTGATGGGGTTAAGTCTCGAATTTAAATGATAACACTTAACCTACTAGACGGAAACCCTAGTTAAGCGGTCCATTTCAGCAGTAACCCACTAGATGTATCATTGTACCCTGGAACTAGGTAGGGTGGGGCACGATTACTGGGCTGATTGTAAGCGACTAGGACGACGGCTGTGTTGGTGCGCCAGTGTAGGTTCAGGCGGGCTATGGTCGTGCACTTGGTCCGGAGTTGAAAAAGCAGGCATTGGGCATCAGTAGGTTTATCTGTGCATGCTTGATTCGTGTCGGTGGTTGGCACCATAGGGCTTGATACACCCTATGGTGGAACTAGCACAGGTGACTACATTCGTGATAGGGACGTATGACACAGAAACACAACGCGCAAGAACTTGTAGTGAGCCGATCGATTAGTGGATCGTTCCGTTGGACCTAGTAATGGATCATTCATGATTTTGGGTCAAGGGATCATTTCATGATTAATACTTGACATGGGTTGGGCTACTAGTACAGTTGGTACAGCGAACCTTGAACATGCGATGCTATACTTGACCTATACTTGATTCATCATGTTATCTTAGTCTATCTTATCCATCTTGACATCATACTTATGTTTACTTTCAGTTTATACATGTCATGTTACCTTTACCTGTTTTTATGCTGAAAGTCACTTGGACTTACCAGTCTTTATGACTGACCCGTTTCCTTTCGCCTCTTTTTCTTTCGTTTCTTCCCCCAGGTTCTCAGGGAGGAAACTCTAGCTCTTAGCTTGGATTTAGCTTGCTTTCTGTCAGCTCATGTACGTTTTGGTCTTGAGCTATGCTATGGTTGCACGTCTGCTATTTTTAGGGAATAATTTACTTTTGATATTTTAAGTTTATGCTTCTTTATTTAGAACTTGATGTAATGGAATAATGGCAACTTGTACTTTGGATATATGAGGTTTTGACTCTTTTCTTGAAAGTAATAAGATTTGTTTTTTTTTATTTCTTCCGCTGTTTCATTTATGTTCTGTCTTGTAATATTTTTGTGTTTGTTTACCTCGATAACGCTCCTCCAAAACTAGTGCATTCCCTTTGAGAGTGACCCAAGCGGAGGTGGGGTGTTACATTTGGTATCAGAGCAGAAGGTTACCAGACTGGGAAAAAGCTTTTAAAAACCTTCTGAAACTATTTTCAAAACCGTTTATAAAGAAGCATTTTTCAAGAAAAGTTTATTTTGAAAAGGCTATTCCCTAAAAGCCATTAGCACTTTCCTTTGTTTCCTCGTTTGAATCTCTATCTTTTCGTTTTTCAGCACGTCTGGGAATCTAAACTTTCCAGAGGGTGTGCCAATACCTGGCTGGTTAGGAGGTACTTAGAGGCTAGGCCCAACGATGTAGGACCAGCAGATATTCCTCCTCCAGCTGCAGCGATTCCTCCTCCTCCTCGTAGAAATGCTTTCGCAAAGACGTGTAGAGACTTCAAGGCTATGGGTGGAAAGGATTTCTATGGGACTGAATCCTTTGTGGAAGCGAGGAACTGGCTGAAGGAGACCGAAGATTTGTTCGTCATCTTCGAAGTTGACGACAGGCAAAAGATACAGCTAGCAGTGTGGTTGCTTAAAGATGAAGCTTCGTACTGGTGGGAGATTACCCATGCTGAGAGGCCAGTGGAAACTTGGGAAGACTTCCGGATGAGATTTGAGATGAAATTTCTCTCCCAAGCTGAAAAAAGCCTGTAGATGGAGAAGTTCCTAACTCTTAAGCAAGGAAGCATGACAGTCAATGTTAGCCCACTTTGTGAATTGGGCAACACAAAGTCGAGGTGTGAAGCATTGAAGAACTTAGAAAGCATCATAGCGGATCGGATCGGAGAGATGTTGCGGATCGGATCGGAGAGATGTTGCTATTCGGATCGGAGGGCTGCTACTATTTGGATCAAAGAGACACTGCTATTCGGATCGGAGGGCTACCTACTGTCAGTTGGATCGGAGGGCAACCTACTATCGAGTCGGAACGGAGCAGAGCAAAGTGGATGAGAACTTAGTTTCAGCTTAATTCAGGTCGGATCGGATGTCCCGATCCGAACCCCTCCTGCACGTTCTTCCGATCCGAGCCCATATTCCACATCACTTTCCCCCATGATCGCCTGGTTATTCGGAGCGGTTATGACCAGTTCCAACCCACGTAAACCACTACTCTGATGCGTTGTCAGTACTAGAATCCATCCGAACCCGAAGATGATGGGATGGAAGACACGTGGATCCGATACGGATCGGGTTCTGAGCAAACTTTCACCTATAAATACCCTGTCTGGAGACAATAAAAAGGATCTTCTTTTCGACCACTTGAGAGTTCATCCACTTTCATAAACCGAATTCCAGCACTCCCGTATAATCCAAATTGTCTTTCAACATTTGTTTTGAGATAATTGAATGAATGTATGTGAGTTGTGAGTGAAGTTGAGTGAATATCTCATTGTAATTGCAACTATATCATCGAGAATAGTGATTGACAAGTGGACGTAGGCTCTTTAACGCCGAACCACTATAAATTCTGTGTCTCCATTTTACTTTTGTTCTTATTTTATTCTGATTTTATTCAATTTGGGTGTTAGAACCACTTTTTGGACTAACATTTTGGTGCTTTCACTGAGAATCATCTGAATTCTCTATTTTTCGGGATTATCGTTCTACTTTTTGGACCGTGGAGTTCAAAGAAGTTAATCCTCAAGTTTCGACGCTCTTGAATATTTGTTGAATTGATTGTTGAAGAACTATGGCCAAAGGAAAAGGCAAGGAAGTTCAAACTAGTCGAGGAAACGGAGTTGGTGAAGATCAGCAAAATGCGGTCGTGACAAGGTCTTGTGGACAGAGCTCAGCGGTGGAACGAACTGATACAGGAAATCCGAACCGCAATCATGGGGAGAGCTCCGATCCGATCTGGGTAGGAGAATCTGAAGCAGTGCACTCCCCCAACCTGAACCGACCCGAGCAACTCACACTACACCGACCCGAACAGGTTTCCCAACTCCGACCCGAACCAGTCTCCCAGCTCCGACCCGAACCGTTCGCAAATCTCCGAACCGACCCGACACTTGGTGATGTTGGAACCTCTACTCGAGCCCCCACAGATGCTCCGACTCCAGCCACCAGGGTCAATGATCAGGTCAATCCATCCGCACCTATTACTCAAGGACATTTCTCGCGCCTACTTGACATGCTTGAGAGTACTAGGGAGGCTATGAAAATCCACGAGCGCACCAATCTCATGATGCAAGAAAACATGAGACTCATGAGCAGGGAAATTAGCGAACTCCGTAGACAGAGAACCCCATCCCCGGTTCGCCACGCACCAATGGATCAGTCTTCTTCTTCCGAGGAAGAATGGCCCCGTGAAAGAAGGCCGCTCGAACGACCTTAGAATTTGGAGCAGCTGACGTTCGGATCTTTGGGGTCCCGCGAGGATGTTGCACGAGCACTAGGAACCAATGATCCAAGTTTGAGAGACCCTAACCTTACTAATCCCACTCAGGGGCAGATGCTCCAGCCCCCTCCTCCCGAGATCGACCGGGAGCGTAGGGAACGAAGCAGAGCAGAAGCAACTCAAAGAAGAAGGGCATCTCCTGAACAAGAGCCCAGAAGGAACCCGGATACCAGGGCCAGGGAGCCTGAACGACCCCTGACTAATGCTGACGTATGGGCGATGGTACGCCAGATTATGTCTGAAAGCCGGAACTACACCAATGAAGATTATGGCATTGAGCGAAGCCATACTCCTTTCACTGATGACATCCTCAACTTTCAATTTCGCCGACGTTTTAACCTGCCGCAGATGGACAAGTATAATGGGAGAAGCGATCCAGGACAGCATTTGATGCGATACTCGTGGCTCATGAATGCTGCTGCTGCTCCTGACACAGTGAAGTGTAAAGCATTCCCGATCTATTTAGAAGATGTGGCGCTGCTATGGTTTACCCGACTTCCCCCTCGTTCAATATCAAACTATAGGGAATTGAGCGAACGTTTTATGAATCAGTTCCGACTCCATACCCGAAAGTCTAAAAGTGTTATTGAATTATCAAGAATTAAGCAGGCGCCAGGAGAGTCTTTGAGGTCATATCTCGACCGTTTCAACTTAGCTGTGACTGAAGTTAGTGACCCGCACGAGCCCACCATCTTGATGGCTTTGATGGAAGGAGTCGATCCTGACTCCGAGTTTGGAGATTACCTTTCTGGGAAGCCACCTCCCACGAGAGAGTTATTTTATGAAAAGGCCGATATTCAGTTGAGAAGAGAGGAGGCCAGGGAAAACCGAAAGAGAAAATCTGGAGCGGCTTCAAAAGAGAATGTTCAGAGTAATGTCGCCGTGAAGCAGTCTGGAGAAAGTTCCGGAAAAGTTGAGGTGAATGTGGGAAACAAGAGTGGAAACGACAATAATGGGAACGGGGGCAACAACAACAACTGTAATGCTAACGGTAACAGAAGAAACAGAAATAAGGGAAGTGATCCTAATAAAAGACCTCGGTTCCAGACTTATGAGAATTATACACCGTTGAACGACACTCTGGAGAACATTTATTTGGATACATACAATGTTTTGCAGTATAAAAGACCGCCACCTCGCGACTCAACGGAGAAAGAAATGGCAACTGGAAAGTTTTGTTTGTTTCATGGAACTCATGGGCATTCAACCAATGAATGCCGTCATTTGAGAGATGTGATTGAGAAGCTACCGCGCGAAGGGAAATTGGATGAATATAAGGTTGCCCCGAGAGACAGGGGGCAAGGAAAATAGGCTCCGAAACAGATCCAATCTGCTCCCAAGCCTACGGCGCAGCAGAAAGGCAAGGGAATTGTTATCAACTCCATAGTGGGTGGACCTCACCCAGCGATCCACAGTTTTAGAGCAATGGATCAATATGTAAATGCAGCCAAGCACGTAGATGTGGATGAATGTGATGATTTGGAAGATATCGCCCCCATAAAGCAACGGAAGACAATGTTTGACGACGTGGTATTCCGAAGTAGAGATAATACCGGGATCCAGTCACCCACCGACGATCCGTTGGTCATTACCACCACCATTGGGCCGGCGTTGGTTCATAAGGTGTTAGTGGACAATGGAAGCTCTGTTAATATTCTATTTAAAAAGTCATTCGATCAGATGAAGCTTGAAGCTGAAGATTTGAAGCCATGCGAATGTTGGATCTGAGGCTTCAACGGAGCATCGACGGCTCCAATAGGGTACATAGAATTGCCCGTAACCTTGGGGCAAGGAGAACGCCGAAGAGTACGGATGCTTCAGTTCGTAGTATTGGACGTAGATTCACCTTATAATGCATTTTGGGAAGACCTGTCCTTGCTGAGTTCAGGGCTTGCATCGCCCCTTGGTGTTTATTGCTTAAGTTTCCAACTGAAGCTGGAACTGGAGTAATGAGAGGAGATCAAGTCTCCGGACGGGCCCGCTATGTTGCCGAATTAAAGATGTTGATCAAGGGACTTAACGTCGAGAGTAAAGGTGCCTCGCCTCCTCCAAAGGAGGGCTCGGCGTAGCAATTAGAGGGATCGGCCCCGAAGGAGTTGCCCAAAGGAACGCCTGAAGACCTGGATCCCAGAAAAGACGAGGAGCCAGAGACTAGAAATGCAACTCCTAATGAAGCGACAGTGGAAATTCCCATTGATGAAGCTGATCCAACAAAAGTTTTGAAGATTGGATCTCAATTGGATCCACGTTGGGCCAAAGAACTAACTGACTTCTTGAAGGCAAACTTGGACGTGTTTGCCTGGACCCACGCTGACATGTGTGGGATATCGCCATCCATCATAAGTCATTCACTAAATGTAAACCCGAAACACCCACCTGTAAAGCAAAAGAGACGTATGCTAGGCCCAGAGAGGTCGGCCGCTCTGAAAGAAGAAGTGGAGAAGCTGAAACAGAACGGATTTATTAGAGATTCGACGTATCCCGATTGGATATCGAATCCCGTCTTAGTAAAGAAGCCAAATGGAAAATGGAGGACTTGCATTGATTTTTCAGATTTGAACAAAGCTTGCCCGAAAGATAGTTTCCCACTTCCCAGGATTGACCAGCTTGTAGATTCGACAGCGGGACATGAACTTCTCTCTTTCATGGACGCATATTCCGGGTACAACCAAATTCCTATGCACGTGCCAGATCAAGAACATACGAGCTTCATTACAAATTTGGGGTTATATTGTTACGTGGTCATGCCATTCGGATTGAAAAACGCCGGAGCCACATATCAGCGCTTGGTGAACATAATGTTTTATAATCAAATAGGGAAGACTATGGAAGTTTATGTGGATGATATGCTTGTCAAATCGAAACAGTCCTCCAGCCATACGCAAGACTTGGCAGAAATGTTCGGTATCCTGCGAAAATATCGGATGAAGTTGAATCCTTTGAAATGTTCATTTGGAGTGGCATCGGGAAAGTTTCTAGGCTTCATTGTGAGCTCCCGAGTAATTGAAATCAATCCCAGCCAAATAGCAGCGATTAGAAACATTGAAGAGCCGAGGAGAATTAAAGATGTCCAAAGTCTTGCGGGGAAAGTAGCCGCGTTGAGTAGATTTATCTCCAAAGCCACAGACAAATGCGTCCCATTTTTTGATTTGATTAAAAGGGGAAAGAAGAACTTCGAGTGGACTCCGGAATGTGTTGAGGCCTTCCGGAATTTATTGGAATTGCTAGAAAAACCACCGATTTTGTCAAAGCCAGTGGACCACGAAGAGTTATTTGTTTACTTGGCAGTTTTGGCTCACGCTGTTAGCACAGCCTTGGTTCGAGAAGAAGACAAAGTGCAAAGGTCGGTATATTATGTAAGCAAGAAATTGGCAGCAGCGGAACGCAATTACCCAAAGATTGAGAAGCTCGCTTATAGCCTCCTAATCGCCTCCCGAAAACTTTGTCACTATTTCCAAGCTCACCCAATAACCATATACACTGACCAACCTCTAAGGCAGGTGTTGCAGAGACCCGAAGCATCAGGACGATTGATCAAATGGAATGTTGAATTAAGTCAGTTTGATTTAAATTTTCAGCCGTAGAGGTCGATCAGGGGGCAGGCTCTGGCTGACTTTATAGCAGAATTCACCATCCCAGAGGAGGAGGTAATCAATGACAGAGTGGTCAGGTCCGAAGATGAGTTAAAGATAGATCCATGGAAGCTATACACAGATGGAGCCAAGAACGACCGAAGGTCCGAAGCTGGAATCGTCTTAGTAACTCCTAAAGGACGGTCGTTATATTACGCTCTACGATTAGAATTTTCGGCGACTAACAATGATTCTGAATATGAAGCCCTGATTGCCGGGCTAAAGCTTGCTAAAGACCTCGGAATAAAAACATTGGACATATTCTGCGACTCCAAAATCATTGTTTGCCAAGTGCGAAAGGAGTTTGTGGCTCGGGGACCTCGACTTATTGCCTATCTTGGGAAAGTAGAAAAGTTGTTGAGCAACCTGGAACGGTACAACATAACGCACATCCCAAGAGCCGAGAACCAGAAGGCAGACAGGTTGGCAAAGCTAGCTAGTTCCGACAACCTGGAAGAAACTGAAATAATTCCAATTGAAACGTTGGAATCGCCAAGCTTTGAGTCGATGGAAATTGAGTTCGCTTTCAAAGCAGAACCGGAAAAGGAGTCGTGGATGACCCCAATTAAGAACTTCCTTAAGAATGGGACACTCCCATCAAAGAAGAGTGAGAGACGGGCTATAGTTCGCAAGGCTGCCAGATACGTCCTTCAAAATGATACTCTTTATAGACAAGGATTTTCTATGCCCCTGTTACGATGTATAGCACACGACGACATCAAACGTGTACTAAGAGAAGTACACGAAGGTGAGTGTGGAGATCATACAGGAGGTCAGACTTTAGCGAAAAAGATACTATGGTATGGGTACTTCTGGCCCACAATTAATAAAGATGCAGCTGATTATTCACGACGCTGCGATAAGTGCCAGAGATTCGCCAAAATCCCCAGAGCACCGTCAACCCAACTCAAATCAATGGTGAGTCCTTGGCCTTTTGCCACATGGGGAATTGATATCATCGGAGTTCTACCAATTGCTAAAGGAGGAGCGAAATATGCAATAGTCGCTGTGGACTATTTTACGAAGTGGGTGGAAGCTGAGCCCCTAGCCAAGATCACGGCGAGAAAGGTGATAAGTTTTGTGGTTAAAAATATTATATGCCGATTCGGGATCCCAAGGACCGTAATAACTGATAACGGAACCCAGTTCGATGGTGCTGAATTCAGAAATTTCTGCCAGAAATACAAGATAGACAAACGGTATACTGCGGTTGCCTATCCGCAGTCGAACGGGCAAGTTGAAGCAATAAACAAAGTAATAAAATCCATCCTCAAGAAACGGTTAGAGCGCGCAAAGGCAAAATGGGTTGACGAATTGCCTTTAGCTTTGTGGGCATACCGAACAACATTTAAGACAGCTACTGGTCATACCCCTTTCTCTCTTTCTTTTCGTTCAGAAGCAGTAATTCCAGTAGAGCTTGAAGTTCCTTCCCACCGGGTGACGTATTATGACCCGATGACTAAACGGGCGCTCTTACTCGAGTCTCTTGATGAAATCGAAGAAAAAAGGGACGAAGTGGATTTGCGTGCGGCAAGACATCGACGTCAGATGGCACGCTATTACGACAAAAAAGTTCGCCTTAGGACTTTTGAACCAGGAGATTTGGTGCTAAAGAGAGTCTTTCCATCCCTTCCTCACCTCGGTCCAAAGTGGGAAGGACCCTTTGTCATCCAACGGAAACTTGAAAAAGGAACCTTCAAGTTAACGACCGTAGATGGCGAAGAAGTACCTAGGGCATGGAATGCCCAACACTTGATGCGATATTTGGATTAGAAATGTTGTACTCTTTGTTATTTTTCTTATGAACTCTGTAAAAAGGCACGACTTGCCTTAGGAAAATATGATGATATGAATAAAGGACTATAAAGTGGATGTAGGCTACGACTTAGCCGAACCACTATAAAAATATCGTGTGTTATTTACTTTCATGCATTATATATATACCTTCATCGACTATTCTGTTGCGATTATGGAATATAAGATGATTCAAAACCTGAAAGGTTGAAAACAGTTTAAACGTAAGAAAAAGCACAATGACTACTTGTGCGATAAGACATAAAAGAATGGGAAGACGACATTCTTAACTCTAACTCTCGAGAATTGAGAGAGAGTATAAAGGACGGGAAGACGACGTCCTCTGAGGTGTGAAGGTGCACCCAGAAAAGAGACCGCCTCAGTAAGAACTCTAACCTGAGTATAAGACAGGAGAGTATAAAAAAATGCCAGAAAAAACGACAGGCATTGACGACACAGAAAATGCAATCCCGTCAGAAATCGGGGACATTCAGACTACTTGATTAAGTCTTGAATAGCTTTTTGAGACTGACTGGGGGCATATATGTATACACATATTTCCCCCCACCATAACTTCATTACACAACTATAGTAAGACATGCATTCTTACATAAGTGCAAAACTAATGACTAACAGACATTGCGGAAAATGAATTATTTTTTATTTACAAATGAATGAATTTGTACAGGAAAATAGCCAAAAAGAAGGTGCAAGAGCCACCCTTATAGCAGCAATTGTTGGTCCACCAAATGCTAAAATAACGCAAGATAGCCCACTATTTAGACTTCGAGTGAGGCTTGGACTTCTTGGCGGCTTTCTCCGCATCCTTCGCCTCTTTCTCGGCCTCCGTCAAGATGCGCTTTGATTTTTTCTTTCCTGAAGATGCGGTGCTGGAATCGGTTGACTTCTTCCCGGAGGGCGGAGCGCTGGAATCAAGAGAAGACTTTTTAGCGAGTTCCTCTGTAATAGATCTAGTTGAAAGCTTAACAACTAACCTTGATCCCGCATCCACAACTGCGAGGGGCTTGAGGCTTTCAGGATCTATGTCTTCAGCTTTTAACTGCAAGCGTTTATCTTGGTCAGCTTTCATTGTAGCCAAAGTAACATCATCTGCACTTTTCGACTCCCCGACTATTGCCACCTCTGGATCTTCCTCATGTCCTCCGTCGCCGCAATCATCCTTCAAGGCATCTATCATTTCGTCATCACGAGGAGTGTCAGCCTTAGACGGTTCGCTTCCTTCTCCCAAATCTATGGGAGCAGCCTTGTCCTTTCCCCCTTTTGCCTTCTCCGTAGGCTCCGCCCCAGGAGCGGTTCCCTGGGACACATCTGTCTTTCCGGATGGCTCAATACCTACAGAGTGAGAAGCAACAATTATCAACTCAGGAGAAAATAATGGGTTTTTCATTGATTGCTCAATCACGTGGCGAAAGGTAGAGATAGCCTTGACGAATTGAGGTGAAAATGTAGAGATACCTTCCGAAGACTTCTCGGCAGGGGTAACTGCTGTCTCCGATGCCGTTTCGGGAATAGGGGATAACAGAGTTGTTTGATGGGTCCCCGGGTTTTCAGGATCATATCCCTCTACTTCAGAAGTTGCGGGGGCAGTAGAAGAGGAACCAGCCTCGGGAATGTTCTTTTGTTTAGTCCTCCGCCTCTCTTCATCCATAGCATCAGCAATGAGGCGGCGCCCTTCAGCTAGGCGTTCTGGCTCATCATCCCTTAAATATTTCTCCATCAACTTTTCCTCATCAATGGAATCAACCTTGAGCTCCTCTTTCTCCCACTCAACGATCTGACTCCATACTTGGTCTAGAGTAGATGGATAATCCTCAATCCAAGAAATGTTCCGGCGACGGATGATATGTGCAAAGAATTCAATCATTAACTCGCCGAAACCCTGAATCTCTACCTCCGCCTCTGACAATTGTTTGCGGGCCTCCTCAGCGGATTTGATAGCACATTCGACGTTACCCTCTGCCAGGGCAGCTCTGTTCTCCGCCTCCATTAGCTTAGAAGCCAAGTCAGCATTTTTCTTTTCTAGCTCAGCATTCCTCCTTGCTAACTCGGCATTTTTCCGTTCAAGGTCAGCGTAAGCAAGGCGCGTTTTAGCGGCATCTGACTTAGCATTTTCGGCTTGCTTTTTTAACTCAGAATGCTCTTGAGTGTGAGATTCAAGCAAATCATGGTAACGTTTTTGCATATCTTCAAATTGTTGTTTGAAGCTAGTAGCGTCCCTTTGAGCAACAGCAAGCTGGGCCTGTGTGTCCTCCAAATCTTTTCCTAGATTCTTTAAGGCCTTTGCATCGTCTTCCGCGGTTTTTTGCATCGAATCAGCATTCGTGATTAGAGTACGGATGATTCTGGAAAGGTTGCGTGAATATTTGAACATCTCAGAATACTGTTTTTCGACCGCATCTATCTTTGCTTTGGCCTCATCTGCCCACCTGGAAGAAATAGGCTCAAGGGCAGGTAAAAAAGTCAAGTTCTCGAAGTAATGTTCGGGAAATTTCTCCTCCAGATACGCCCGCTTGATTGCAGTTTCAGCATCTAGTGGTGGAGGGGCGGGGATCGTCAGCTCAGTATCCCTATGCGTGGAGGATTCAATAGCCTCTTTATCTGTTCTAGGCCGTTTAGCAGATACCTTGCGTTTACTTCGTGACTCAGTATCTTTTGGCGGACTTCTCTCCCTGCTGCGCTTTTCTTGAGAAGAGGTGGAGTCTTTTGGTTGCGGCCTATCCTCTTCCCGACGACCTTGGTAACCTTTATATCTCTCTGGGTCCGTCCGAACAGGAGAGCGAGAACGCGAGGTTCGAGAGCGATAGGGTTCATAAGGCCTTCTCTCCTCCCTACTGCGGTCGTCGCGGCGATCATACTCAGTATCATAAGGTGGATTAGACATGCTGCGGTGGAGTTTCCTAACATCATAGTAAGATCGGGACATCGTGCCTGCACAATAAGACAAATAAAATTCAGGATCAATATTTTCACAGAGAGAAAGATGCAGTGAGTTGTAATGTTATTGTGTAAAGTGTGTCCTAAGTGGTGTTTTTCCCCCCAACCAACCCGAGTCCGAAGCTAGACTAGTACGGGCGGGCTCTTTGGCCTTAGCAGGAGTGGTCTCTTCGGAAGAAGTGAAAACTAAAGGATTCTTCCTAAAATCCTCTGAAGTGTAAATGGTTTCAGGTAAGGGGAGGTCCCCCAAACCCTGAAACAGTGGGTCATCAGTACTAGGGACATCTCCCTCAGAAGCATCGATCGGTGACTCTTTGGAAGACGTTGACTTTTCTAAAGAAATGGCATCCTCGGTACAGTATACCCTTCGCGATGCTTTTCCGCCATGTTAGCCAATTCATCATCTTAGGTAGAAGAAGGAGAGGGTGAAGCTTGAAGAGGCACTGTAGGAGCTCTCGAACTTTCGCCTGTTTCGGGGATTACATCCACTGGGGGAATATATACATATGGAGCCATCCCATGACCGATGCTACGAGTAACATATAGCAACCCATGAAAATGAAGATATTCGTCCTTAAGGACTTCGTCAATAGTTAAAAACTTCTGATCGCCATTAGGAAGCTGATGCATCCGGTCAAAGAATACTTGGTCTGATATTTGTTTTGGGTTATCGACTGCAAACAAAAAGAAAAACGAGTTAAGGCGATGGCTTAAATGTATAGAGTTGAGATTTAGAAAACCAGTGCTTTACTTGATTTTGTCCACCTCCTAGCACACCCTGGTTGTCGCTTCACATAAAACCATTCCAGCTTGGAATCCCCAGCTTTACTACTGAATGGCGCTGAAATTATTTTCCTCTTAGGGACAGACTCAAAGTAGCAAAAAGAAGGAGTTTCTCGAGTCCGATGTTTGAAGTTGTAGAAGAAATGAACGTCATCGAAAGTGAGCTCTATGCCCAAGATCTCACGGTATGCTACATATAAGGTGTATAAATAAGCATAAGAATTAGGGTGCAGCTGCATGGGGGCAATCCGCATTTGTCTTAAAAAATCGACGATGAAAGGAGAAAATGGAGGGATAGCACTAACCATGCACATCAACCGAGTAATTGCCATATACCCTTCTGGAGGGTTGTGGGGACGGTCAGTTCTCGAAGGCACTAGGGTGTCCCTTTTTAGTATCCCGTATTTTAAACAAATTCGGATAAGTCCGTCGTTGTCGATTGTCGATTCAACGGAATCTTGGGGTGATTCCAATATGACAGCAGATTCAAACTCGTCAGGAGCTCGGTCGTCACCAATCCCTCCTTCCTCTTCAAAACCTAGAGAAACTCTACCCTCCGAAGACACATTGTCGCTTTCGCGAGTTCCAACCTCATAGTCTGAGCCCTCATCATTCCATTCTGGATCCGAGGGAGAAGATATGTCCTCAAGAGTAATTTTGTTGGATGTCTCCGGGGCCTCTTTCTTCTCTGCTAGTCTAGAAGAGCGTCTGGATCTCATGGTCATAAAACTATTGAAGAAGCAATAGCACAAGTTAGAGTAAATTAGCCCGTATCCCCCCGTGCATGTGTGCAAACTAAAGTGTAAACAGTGTATGCAGAAATTGTAAAGTAAATGTTTAAAAGTGCGACGCAAAATTTTGGCAAAGTATAAAGGATTGAAGTAGTTCTTGATGTCCAGTTATGTTCGCAAGGCACTATCCTAACTGTCCATTAAATAGAAGATTATGCCAAAAGTTGATTGGGCCAGTTAAACGAGTTTTTATGCATTAAGATAGACTGCACTTCGGTTCGGTTCGGGCGCATTCATTGGATCGGATCGGGGGCGTAGCCTTGAGCTCGGATATCTCATTGAAACTCCAAAATCAAAATCGGATCGGCTCGAAAATAGGTTCCCCGAACGGTTCGGGTCGGACCACGTAGTCATGCCTCTCCACCTTTATCTTACAGACTGACCCGATCCGGTTAGGTGAGTTCCATTTCTCCCTTCTTTAATTACTTGCCCCGACCCGATCCGACCTTCTGGACTTCTTTTCTTTTTCCTTTTCTCTACTTGCCCCGACCCGATCCAACACTCTGGACTTCTTTTCTTTTTCCTTTTCTCTACTTGCCCCGACCCGATCCGACATTCTGGACTTCTCTTCTTTTTCCCTTTCTCCACTTTCCATACTCCACCGCCCGAACCGACTCCCTATGATCTTCTTCTTCTTCCTCCTTTTTGGCCTCAAACCACAACTCCCTCTTCCAACGCCTCGAAGTAGCAGCGAGGCCACCAACGACAATAACGAAGGAAGAGGAGACTGCGGCGTGGAAACCATGGCCAGATCGGTCGAATCGACCGTAGATTTCGATTAAAACCTATTATCACAAAGTCGATCAAGGATTCAAACCTATCGAGGTGTATAAGTTGAAGATTCGCACGAGAATGGTAAAGAGTTCTTATTTCTTTTTCTCTGAATTCTGGAGTTCCGAAGCAGAATTTGTAAAATGATAAAGTAAAAAGAAAGTTGGAGGAAGATGAAGGCTGAACTTATATAGAAAAACAGGGTGACTATTCGTCTCCCTGTTCGGACCGGATCGACAGTCCAGTAGCAAAGCTTGGCCCAATAGTCCAATGAAAAATAGAAAGAAGAGGGGGTCTGTTCGGATCGGAATCCGAACCGAACAGAATGTTGTAACTCAGCAGTGAATTAAATTGAAGTTCGAAGAAAAGGATGAAAGCACAAAGAAAATCAAAGGGAAAATTATCTAGAAGACACTATGCAATGATAATCAAAGCATGCTCTGTTTCCAACAGGAGCATCCTTTGAGGGGGCAATATGTTAGCCCACTTTGTGAACTGGGCAACACAAAGTCGAGGTGTGAAGCGTTGAAGAACTTAGAAAGCATCATAGCAGATCGGATCGGAGAGATGTTGCGGATCGGATCGGATCGGATCGGAGAGATGTTGCTATTCGGATCGGAGGGCTGCTACTATTTGGATCAAAGAGACACTGCTATTCGGATCGGAGGGCTACCTACTGTCAGTTGGATCGGAGGGCAACCTACTACCGAGTCGGAACGGAGCAGATCAAAGTGGATGAGAACTTAGTTTCAGCTTAATTCAGGTCGGATCGGATGTCCCGATCCGAACCCCTCCTGCACGTTCTTCCGATCCGAGCCCATATTCCACATCACTTTCCCCCATGATCACCTAGTTATTCGGAGCGGGTATGACCAGTTCCAACCCACGAAAACCACTACTCTGATGCGTTGTCAGTACTAGAATCCATCCGAATCCGAAGATGATGGGATGGAAGACACGTGGATCCGATCCGGATCGGGTTCTGAGCAAACTTTCACCTATAAATACCCTGTCTGGAGACAATAAAAAGGATCTTCTTTTCGACAACTTGAGAGTTCATCCACTTTCATAAACCGAATTCCAGCACTCCCGTATAATCCAAATTGTCTTTCAACATTTGTTTTGAGATAATTGAATGAATGTATGTGAGTTGTGAGTGAAGTTGAGTGAATATCTCATTGTAATTGCAACTATATCATCGAGAATAGTGATTGACAAGTGGACGTAGGCTCTTTAACGCCGAACCACTATAAATTCTGTGTCTCCATTTTACTTTTGATCTTATTTTATTATGATTTTATTCAATTTGGGTGTTAGAACCACTTTTTGGTCTAACAGTCAAGGAGTACGTCAATCAGTTTAATCAGCTGGCCAGATTTGGGCTGGATTTAGTGAACACCCAACACAAGAAGGCTCTTCGCTTCGTCAAAGGTTTGAATGAGCCACTACACAGCCTTGCTATGACTCATGTACCCATGGGGGCGACCTTTGAGAGCTTGGTGGATATGGCCCTACTTTACGAAGAAGACGAGAGTGGCAAGAAGGAGGTCAAGGCGAATGATTCTCAAAACAAGAAGAAAGACTCCGAGAAAGGAGGCAAGAACAACAACAACAGTAATGACAACAAGACACGTGAGAAAAGAAAATGCAACTTCTGTGGTATTGAGGGGCATATAGTCCAGGATTGTAGAAAGAAGAAGATGAAGATGGGAGCATGCTTTCAGTGTGGTGATACTGGACATATCAGCAAGAACTGCCCTAAGAAGCAAGGGCAAGCCCCGCAAGCAGGACCTTCTGGGGGTACGTCTTTAACTTCTCCTCCTTGATACTTTGTTTTATCTTGCTTATCTTCTCGATCCTATCTTGAGAACCTTAGGTAGAACCCTATGGATGTAAACATGTATTTGAAACATGTTATGGTTGATGTTTGCGAATGGTTGCAAGTGGTCGCAAGTGGTTGCTCGTGGTTGCATAACACACGTTAGGCACTAGATCGGCTCAGACACATTTTCATATTGCATATGCATGAGTTTTATACTTGTTTATGGATGAAACTGAATGTGTTATCATGTGAATGTTGCATATGGATGAATGTTTGTGCACGCATATAGTGTTTATGTGACTAGGATTATTTGCATACATGTTGGATTCATGACACTAAACATATTTTGCATTAGGAAGGTAAAACAGGCCTGATCATTTGCATTAGATAAGGAACATATACACACACTTTCTGCATATGTTCATATAGCATTAGAAATCTTTTAAGGACAATGATTGTTCGTGAATGATGGTTGAGTAGATGGATGATTGGATGGTAGGATATATTCTTCCTAACTTAGAGATTTCGGGGACGAAATCCTTTAAGGAGGGGAGAATGTAACAACCCGTATTTTTATAACATGTTAAAGTCATAAATCAAGGCATAATAAAATTTTCAAATAAGAGTCAGGGGAAACGGGTTGCACCATTGCGTTCGTCTCGGAATTCTGCATGAGATCGAGTCAGAGTTTTCGAAAATCGGAGTTCGTATGACAAAGTTATGATCCTCAGAAGTTTCAGGAATTTAAATAAAATAAAACAGCTCGAAAATAAAGCCAGAAATTTGAAATTCAAACCCAGAGAAGGCTGGCGGGAAAATTCCCGCCCATATACCCAGGTCGACTGGGGAGTCGACCCCCCCCCCACCAACCAGGTCGACTGGGGAGTCGACTGGGGTGTCGACCTCCCCATGACCAGGTCGACTGGGGAGTCGACCTGGGGGTCGACCTTCCTCCCGAACCCACTTCTTGAACCAGATGCATCCTGATGTATTTAGACTCGTTTTCTGTCCAGAATCGTCTGCCTAATCCTATATAAACTCACCCCTAGCCTCATTCTCTCTACACCATTTCATTCTGTCCTTATGCTGCTTCTGAGATAATCAAAATAATAAGATAAAAAGGAAGAAAAAGGACTGCTCCTTCTCCATCAAGTCTACGCTTAGAGATTTGCAAATTGGGGGATTTCAATTAGAACACGATCAATCAAATTCTGCTTTCTGATTCTCGATCCACGCAGTGTAAGTTCTAGTTACTTTGAGATCTAAACTTGTTAATTGTAATTTGGACATGAGATAAAGTGAAATTTGACTTAAGCATGATAATCGATTCGTATCTATTCTTGTTCTTCTTGAATCTTGATATTTGGAATATTGCTTTGAAATCAGTTTGGGCCTATTCGCGTTGTAAATCAAATATTATCATGCCTATGACAAGGACAATTGTAGCTAATCACCTATGACTCGTGACTATGAATTACTGCCTATAATTATGAACATAGGACTATGACCATGACTTTGAAACTATTACAGTTAATTGCCTATGACTATTAGGGTAGTTGCCTAGAACTCTTTTGGATAATTATCCATGACTATTGTATAACTATTGTGGTTAATTGACTATTATAGTTGATTGCTCATAACACTATAGTTGAAAACCATGTTGAACACCGAATTGGCATTTAGTTGGATCCCATACCTAGGGTGTGACTTGCTTAGTTTATTCGTTATTATGTACACCAAAAACCATTGACCTATTATCCTTGTATTTGGCTTGCTTGTGCATTCTTTTATCAGGACGATCGCCTTATTTTGCTAGATTTGAAACCCTGTTAATTTCTATATGCCAGTGATGTTGTAACCGATTATCTCAAGTTATATCATGCCAGTCTTGTAATCTCTTTTATCGCTTTATGCTTGTCCCTTCTGCCTATCATAGTTTTGATGTTATTCCCTTTATCTCTAGATTTAGATTTACTTGTAATTTAGATCGATTAACGTTTGCGTGCGATGGGAATACGATTTGGGTAGATTAGGCAAAACATGAACTGGTTATAAACATGAATTAGGAACTTGATAATAGGCATAAGTTGAAACATGACATGAAACTTGACACGAACTTGACATGAAACTTGAACATGGTCATGACACTAGAATGAACTTGAAAATGGCCAACTCGAGGTTGGGTTGAGTTTGCAGTGTAAATCTGCCCGGAACCGCCAGGCAAATCCAGTTACTGCAAACAATAGGATCCAATGTGGGTAGTTGGTCATATCGCGCTTGAAACCCGAGGTCAGACTGAGTTGTGGTGTAAATCTGTCCGGAACCGCCCGGCATATCCAGTGACCACAACAACAGGTCTAATGTGAGAGGTTAGGGTGCATTAATGAATTAATGCCACATGATAGGGTTAAGTCATGAACATGAAAGACAACACTTAACCAACTTGAAACATGATTGGTAGGGTTATGTCATGAACTTGAACGACAACACCTAACCAACATAACACGTGAATGGTAGGGCTAAGTCACGAACTTAAATGACAACACTTAGCCAACTCGATATGCTAGGCTGATGGGGTTAAGTCTCGAATTTAAATGACAACACTTAACCTACTAGACGGTAACCCTAGTTACGCGGTCCATTTCAGCAGTAACCCACTGGAACTAGGTAGGGTGGGGCACGATTACTGGGCTGATTGTAAGCAACCAGGACGACGGCTGTGTTGGTGCGCCAGTGTAGGTTCAGGCGGGCTATGGTCGTGCACGTGGTCCGGAGTTGAAAAAGCAGGCATTGGGCATCAGTAGGTTTATCTCTGCATGCTTGATTCGTGTCGGTGGTTGGCACCATAGGGCTTGATACACGCTATGGTGGCCCTAGCACAGGTGACTACATTCGTGATAGGGTCGTATGACACAGAAACACAACGCTCTAGAACTTGTAGGGAGCCGATCGATTAGTGGATCGTTCCGTTGGACCTAGTAATGGGTCATTCACGATTTTGGGCCAAGGGATCATTTCATGATTAATACTTGACATGGGTTGGGCTACTAGTACAGTTGGTGCAGCGAACCTTGAACATGCGATGCTATACTTGACCTATACTTGATTCATCATGTTATCTTAGTCTATCTTATCCATCTTGACATCATACTTATGTTTACTTTCAGTTTATACATGTCATGTTACCTTTACCTGTTTTTATGCTGAAAGTCACTTGGACTTACCAGTCTTTATGACTGACCCGTTTCCTTTTGCCTCTTTTTCTTTCGTTTCTTCCCCCAGGTTCTCAGGGAGGAAACTCTAGCTCTTAGCTTGGATTTAGCTTGCTTTCTGTCAGCTCATGTACGGTTTGGTCTTGAGCTATGCTATGGCTGCACGTCTGCTATTTTTGGGGAATAATTTACTTTTGATATTTTAAGTTTATGCTTCTTTATTTAGAACTTGATGTAATGGAATAATGGCAACTTGTACTATGGATATATGAGGTTTTGACTTTTTCTTGAAAGTAATAAGATTTGGTTTTTTTAATTTCTTCCGTTGTTTCATTTATGTTCTATCTTGTAATATTTCTATGTTTGTTTACCTCGATAACGCTCCTCCAAAACTAGTGCATTCCCTTTGAGAGTGACCCTAGCGGAGGTGGAGTGTTACATAGCTAATCTCCAGTTGGTTTCTAATTCTCTTAACTCCATTGGGTTTAAGAACAGTATTTTTAAAGATACCATTCACGACAAACCCAAAATCCCATTTCCATTCTTCATCGGGTTAAAGAATTAATGTTATTTAAAACACGGTTCACGATAATTCCAAAATCACATTCCATTCCATCAGTCTCTAACCGTAAATTAGTAAGAGAACAATTCCCTAAGTATTAATCCCGAAGGCCGAAACCAACATCATATCAATACCCAGGAAACCATTTAACTTAGCTAATCTCTGGTTAGTTTCTAATTCTCTTAACTCCATTGGGTTTAAGAACAGTGTTAATGAAGACACTGTTCATGACAAACCCAAAATCCAATTTGATATCAAATACAAGGCTCTGAATAAAAAATATATCGGCTTATATTCAACATCAAATTCTAAAACCAACGGATATCGTATTGGAATAACGATATATATATATCTTCCAAATTCCCCCACAATATCCATATAATCACGGAATCCATTTCAATTTCAATTTCATTTTAAATTCATTTCAAATCAATTTCAATTCAATTGGATTTCAAGTCCATTTCAATTCGTTTTGAATTCATTTTAAATCAATTTCAATTCAATTCCATTTCAATCCGTTTTGAATTTATTTTAAATCGATTTCAATTCAATTTTCAAATTCAAATCAAAATTAAAATTTCCATATCATTTCAGTATTAAGACGATAATATTTTCAAAATATATGATTTTGAAGTCACTTTTCGATATTCATTATAAAATGAATAAAATTGACAGAAAATCCCCTTCGTGTTAAAATGGCGTTTAACGACTTAACACGGCTTCACATTTCAATATTTTATGAATATTATTTTAAAATATTCATTAATTCTGAACTGAAATCAGACTCAATCAATTACCATATAATTTCCGTTATATGGATTTCAACGTCACATGTATACAATAATGACAATAAACAATCATTAAAAATTCAAACAACATCCAGAGTGCTCTCTACAACTGTATAAGCAATAAAATGAATAAATAATGCTTATACAGTTTGTCAACCCATCGATTGACATACCACTAACTATCGGGATCAGTTTATGTCAAATATTATCCCAAAACCCGTGTGGGGTTTTCAAACAACTAATACTGTTTATTATTTGTGCAGTTGGGCGATGTGTAAAATTTATAGTCCTAATCCATATCAGTCAAATCAGTGTACATAAACATACCGTCCAGTTTGTAAATGGATATTTATTTTATTCTGAATATTTCTTTTATTCACATACACGTTAAAAAATTATATTTTTAACGATAAAATATATTATTTCACACATGAATGTTTTATTATCCATTTCACGTCAAAATCTCAAACAAACTTCACAACACATCATAATCAAACAAGTCGTCCATGGTCTGTGGACGACGGTGTCGGGTGCTGCTAAGTATCGTCTGCATCCTAGTATATATTTTCAACTATAAATTAAATTTAAAGTGAGAAGTTCTCACCTTGCTTTCTGTAACAACCCGAATTTTAATAACATGTTAAAACCATAAATCAAGGCAGAATTAATTTTTAAAATAAGAATCAAGGGAAACGGGTTGCCCCATTGCGTTCCTCTCGAAATTCTGCTTGAGATAGAGTCCGAATTTGCGTAAAACGGATACCGTGTGAAGAAGATATGGACGAACGAAGTTAGGTAGAAAAACTGGAAACATGCCAGAATACACTAGCGCACCTGTGAAGTGCGCCAGTACAAAAATACACTGGCGCACCTGCCAAGTGCGCCCATACCGATCCAGCACAGAATTCTAGAGTGTTCTGTGATGACGTATCTTCTTCTGAGTGGCTGGATGACCTGTCTTCGAGCTGGGTGGTTCTGATGACTTCTGGACTGGTCTGAAGGCTCTAAATTACCCTATTCTCCTATTTAAACACCCCTAAACCTAGCTTTCTCTCCACACTAAACCATTGCAATGTTATGCTGCCTCCACCTTAATTAAATTAAATTAAAAATAAAACGCGAAGATTATTTCTTGAACACTACGGCTAGGAATTGGGGATTTGCTTCTACAATCAAAGCAAGATTCAACGATTCAACAATTCGACGACTAGTTTATAGATTCGACGACTAGTTTATAGATTCGACTTCTACATCTTTCTTAGACCACGATATGTACGTTCAAGTTACTTTTAGATAAAAACTGTAAATCTAATATGTGCATGGTATAATTTGGAAGTGATTTATGTATGATTCATATCTATTCTCGTTTTCTTCTTGGATCTTGACTATTAGGAATATAGCCTACGATGTTGAAACTATTGTTAATGACATAAGACTATGACTATGCCTATGACTGTGGACATAAGATTTTGCCTATGCCTATGACTATGACGGTGAACATAAGACTATGCCTATGACTATGACGGTGAACATAAGACTACCTATGACTATGAACAATATGACTATGCCTATGACTATGACGGTGAACATAAGACTGCCTATGACTATGAACAATAAGACTATTGCCTATGACTATGACAAGGACAACTGTGGTTAATCACCTATGATTCATAGCCTAGGATTATGACTATGAAATTGGATCTAAGCTTGATTTTCTATTCAGACCTATTTTCTTTATTTGTCCTTGGATCTTGATTTTGAGGATTTTTCTATTTAAGTTAGATCTATCCATGTTCTTGAATCTAGATTAGTATTCAAACATTTTCATGTTCGTAATGTTATCAGATTTATATGCCTGTGATGTTTTAATCAATTTATTCAGTTATGTCATGCCTTGAAAATAGATTGATTATGTTATTGAATAATATTGATCTATGCCTGTGGTTCTATTTTATTATCATGTTGAATTGGGAATTGATGAATAAGTCTATTCATATGTATAGGAACTTGAAGTATAATCTGTTATGATAAGTTGTGTAGTTTATCATGTTATGCAAGTTTTAGGTTGTAAAATCATATCACATATGTGACCAAATGTTAGATCTACATGTTTATGTGTATATGTTAAACCTATGTCATATTTCAAGTTCACACTTATTCATATGCTCGTGATTGATTTGCAAGTTCACATATATGTAAGTTGAGTTAGTCTATGTTGCAAGTTCACATATATGTATGTTGATTTAGTCTACGTTGCAAGATTCACACCTATGATATTCATGTTGACTATTTTGCAAGTTCATACCTATGATGTTCATATTGACTATGCATAAAATGCCAAGTTTACACCTATGTCATGTTTATGTTAATGAATTGCTTTATGCCAATTTTGCGTACGTTAAATTAGGCTAAGTTTTTAGCCTAATATTATATGTCAAAAATCATGCGGACGAGAAATTAGGCTAAGATTGTTAGCCTAATATTTAGACGGGGTAACGTTGGGAAAAATTGGTAATTATAGGAAGCTTGGCTTGAATCTTGCCTTGAAACTTGACAAGAAATCGACAGGAAACTTGCCTTGAAAACTTGACACGAACTTGACATGAATCTTGAGCATGGACATGACACTAGAATGAACATGAAAATGGCCAACTCGAGGTTGGGTTGAGTTTGCAGTGTAATTCTACCCGGAACCGCCCGGCAAATCCAGTTACTGCAAACAATAGGATCCAATGTAGGTAGTTGGTCATATAGCACTTGAAAACCCGAGGTCAGACTGAGTTGTGGTGTAATTCTGCCCGGAACCGCCCGGCATATCCAATGACCACAACAACAGGTCTGATGTGAGAGGTTGGGGTGCATTAACGAATTAATGCCACATGATAGGGTTAAGTCATGAACATGAAAGACAACACTTAACCAACTTGACACATGATTCGTAGGGTTAAGTCACGAACTTGAAAGACAACACTTAACCAACTTGATACATGATTCGTAGGGTTAAGTCACGAACTTGAATGACAACACTTAACCAACTTGACATGCTAGACTGATAGGGGTTAAGTCACGAATTTAAATGACAATACTTAACCTATTGGATGGAAACCCCAGTTACGCGATCCGTTTCTGGAGTAACCCACTAGATGTATCATGGTACCCTGGGACAAGGCAGGGTGGGGCACGATTACTGGGATGATTGTAAGCGACCAGAACGACGGTTGTGTTGGTGCGCCAGTGTAGGTTCAGGCGGGCTATGGTCGTGCACGTGGTCCGGAGTTGAAAAAGCAGGCATTGGGCATCAGTAGGTTTATCTATGCATTCTTGATTCGTGTCGGTGGTTGGCACCATAGGGCTTGATACACCCTATAGTGGACCTAGCACAGGTGACTACATTCGTGATAGGGCCGTATGACACAGACACATGATGAGCTAGAACTTGTAGGAAGCCGATCAACTAGTGGATCATTTCGTTGGACCTAGAAATTGGTCATTTCATGATGTTGGGCCAAGGAATCATTTCATGATTAATATAGGACATGGGTTTGGGATTCTAGTACAGTTGATGCAGCGAACCTTGAATACGTGATGCTGTACTTGATTTATCATGTTATCTTAGTCTATCTAGCCCATCTTGTCATCATCTGTAAGTTTACTTTCAGTTTATACATGTCATGTTACCTTTATCTGTTTTTATGTTGAAAGTCACTTGGACTTACCAGTCTTTATGACTGACACGTTTTCTTTCGCCTCTTTTTCTTTCGTTTCCCCCCCTCCCCAGGTTCTCAAGGAGGAAACTCTAGCACTTAGCTTGGATTTCACTTGCTTTCGGTTCAGCTCATGTACGGTTTGATCTTGAGCTATGCTATGGCTGCATTTTTGCTACCTTTGGGGAATTAAGCTACTTTTGATGTTTTAAGTTTATGCTTCTTTATTTGTGCAAGACAAAATTCGATGCAATGGAAAATAATAAACTTGGCTATTTGATGTAAAAGGTTTTGACTCTTGTTGAAAGTAATGAAATTTACCTTTTGATTCTTCCGCTGTTTTATCTATGTTCTGTCTTGTAATATTTCTGTGTTTGTTTACCTCGATAACGCTCCTCCAAAACTAGTGCATTCCCCTTGTGAGTGACCCTAGCGGAGGTGGGGTGTTTCATTTTCGGCTTTGCCTAAATTGTAGCGAGCTCTAAAAATTCCCCGGTCTCTTCTAGAATGTAGAGGACGTCGTCACGGTCCCGGTATCTCTTATTTCACTGGATTTCGACCACAGACGAAAAAGATATGATTTATATATGAGTGCAACGCTTTAAAGTGTTTAAAACAGTTTAAATTATATAGACTGTACCTTTCAGCTTTTAGTTCAAAACTAGGTTTACAGATTTTGCGAAATCCGTGTAGTTTGAAGGGGATCGGCCTTTACCACGTTGAAGACCTCCGTGTGGCGCGAAAATCGAGGGTGGCGCGACCGGGTCTGATGGCGGCTACTGACAGCGGCGGCGATTCAAACAGATGATCTTCACAGAGATGATTCTGGCCAAACACTTAATGAAAAATTTCGAATCCTATATGGATTTAAATCACTCATAATTCTCTTCAAAAACCTCTAAAGAACTGATCGATTTAGTTGAGTGGATTGGGAGAGATCTAGGGGAGAAGCCAAGAGTGTCTTCCGCCGTCGTAATATGGGGTTATGGGTTTGAAAGAGGGGAGAGAGAAAATGAACGTGTTTTCTCACTGGCCGGTTTATTTTATAATTATTTTTAATTCTATTAAATTCAAAAAAAAATCTAACCCATACGAACTCCAATTCAAACCCAACGACTGTCGCCACTAGTTAAATACCCCCATTTTGAACATAATGGAATATGTTTCGTAAGCCTATTCGACTGTTTTAGTCAGTTATTCTTGAAATTAAAATATAAAACATTCAAATATGGATTTTAACGTACATTTTAATTTGCTGGGGCCACATACTGACTCTAAAAATTCCAGAAAAATAAATCTGGCTATGTTTTGACGATATGGTCCTAACAAAACTAATTTCATCGAATTTGAAGACTGTTTAAAAAATGGCCATTTTGTGGTCGATCCAAATTGACTAAAACTGTCAAAACAACTTTTCTTCTTCCATGCTCACATATTGATTTCAAAAATTATGAATTTTGAAACCCCGTAATAATTTGAGATCCTGGATCCAACAAAAGTGGTTTCGTCGAAAACGGAGGTCGTTTGCAAAATGACTATTTTTTACGGCTATATTTGCCATAGCGACTATCCTGAATTTTCAACTAGCCACAACTTTTGATTCCCGCTATGAAATTTCAATTTTTCAGATTCGTTAGAAAGATATTTATAAATTGATTCAAATATTTTTTTGATTTCACTAAAATCCGGTTTATTTTGAATCATGTAGCTTCATTTGAAATTCGAAATCGAATTTTCAAACTACCGCGCCATTTCTAGTTCCTTTTATAATTAAAAATAAATATTTATATTCCAACTTCGATTTAAATAAATATATACATTCAAATTCTATTCAAAATAAATTTCTCATCGTTATTATTTAAAATAAATTATTTTAAATATTCAAAATTCATCAAAATTGCCAAAATAAAAATTTTAAATTGGTTCTGATTTTCCGGGTTGTTACAATACATCCGAATGAACATACTCAAGAACCTCCTTTGAGTCATGCTTGCCTTCATCGAATGATACCCTTGTTTGCTTCCCCATGACACATTCCTCGCAAAACTCTAGTTTGTTGAAACTCTCACCCTCGATCATCTCCCGCTTCCAAAGAATATCCAAACTTCTCTTTGAGATATGACCCAATCTCAAATGCCACAACCGTGTCACATCCAAATCACGAGAACTATCAACACCCACACAAGTCTCACCTCCTACGGTCACACCTTGAAGCAAATATATACCATGGGCCCTAGCACCCTTCATAACCACAAATGCCCTCTTCGAACCCTCAAGCAATCCTTCTCGATAATGATCTTGCATCCTAGAGAATCCAATTGCCCCAAAGATATAAGCGACTTCCTAAGTCCCGGAACATAGCGAACATTGGTGAGCGTGCGAACAACTCTATCAAACATCCTTATTTGCACGGAGCCAATACCGATCGACTTGCAAATAGCACCATTTCCCATAGCAATTGCATTTCCCTCTTGAACTTCATAACACGAAAAAAATAATTCTATTTGGCGTCATATGATACGGCGCACTCGAATCGAGTACCCATTCAGTACCCGAAACACCCGATGCTACCGCCGTCAACACATTCTCAACTATCTCACCATCCCCACTCTCCACCGCTACGGATGAAGATGCTACTTCCTTCCTATCTTTGTCCGGACATTCATTTTTCCAATGTCCCGGTTTCTTGCAAATAAAGCACTTGCCATTTCTTTCTTTCGATTTACCTCTTCCACCGGGCTTTCTTGATTTAGAACGCCCCCGGTTTCCTTTCTTCACATTCTTTTCTTTCTCCGCAATCAACCCGTGACCACTACTAGCTCCACTTCTACCCTCACTCATATCCTTCATTTGATCTCTCAACTCCTCACTACGAAGACCCGTCTTGACATCATCAAGAGTCAAAGTATCCCGGCCATAGATCAAACTATTTGAGAAACTCATATAGCGGTTCTGGAACGAATACAATAATATCATCGCCTTTTGCTCTTCCTCAATCTTCAAATCAACGGCCTTCATATTCATAAGCAAGTCATCAAAGGCATTTAAGTGTGCCTTAAGCGAATTACCCTCCTTCATCTTGAAGGTGAAAAATGTTCGCAACAAGATCAAACGGTTAGTGAGCGACTTCTTCATATACAATTCCTCCAACTTGTCCCAAATGCCTTTAGCGGTCGTCTCACCACTAATTTTGGAGATCACATTCTCCTCCATAGCAAGTTGAAGAGTAGTGTAAGCTCATTCCTCCATCTCCTCTCTCTCAACATCCAATATATCACTTGGCAATAAGTGAGTATCAAATACCACTCGGTGCACTCGATTCCGCCTAAGAACCGCTTTCATTTTCCATTGCCACTTCTCAAAGTCATTATCACCATTCCACTTGTCAATAACCAATTGAGAACTCGACGCCGCATATCAACCACGTACATAAGGCTCCACACTATTCGGACTTCCGGTTGAAGGACTTACCGACCTATTATCTATTTCCGGCATTTTCGCAAACACCTAACAAACTCCAATTGCTCTGATACCAACTGTTGTAACCGTTGTGATTAATCCGATTCAAGACCACTCGAATCAAATATCTAAACCACAAGCGCTAGCGGAAGACTAGATCGTTGTTAGACTTGCAAATACAACCAAATCAATAACTCTAGTCACAATGGCTACCAAACCCAAACCCTCTATTACTTCCATCTCCAACCTTTTTAGCAATCTCATCTGACCCCATGGCGTCGGAGGCGTTCATCTTCTCCACCCAACCACCCGCGGTGTCCCCCCAGGCGACTCATGGTCCCGTAGTCTTGCTCAATCCTCCACTGCCACCTCCTCCCCTGAAGCCGACACCACCTTCTACCTCCCCACACTCCTTACCCCCGCTGCTACCCACTCCGCCACCAACCCAACGTCTCTCCTACCTCTAGGCCTTGAACAGTAGATCCAGACCCCAGCTACCCCCTCCGACAAAACATTCATCTTCGCTGGCATTCAAAAAGGGTTCGTTGCCACCTTTTGCTTCATTGGCGCACACTGTGGAAAATTTGAAATCAAAACGTTTGTGTTTCCACTGTGCATCCCCTAGACACGTGGCAAAGCATTGCAGAAATGCGAAGATTTGCTATCAATGTGGATTTTTCAGGCACAAGCAAAAAATATGCCCTCGTAGATCCTCCTAGAAGAATGTGTTAATCACTTTGAAAGTTGCACTGGTCTCTGCGAATTCTCCTACAAAGAAGACTGCACCCATCACATCACTCCCTCTCACTGCACACGTGACAGCAATCAAAAACTCTCCCTCTCTCAACGTCGAATCATCTCCCCAACTTATATTTCATACATCCGCACCCAACCCACTACTCAACCCTAATATTTCATCTTTATCACCTCAAGCTCTTCAAGAAATGGCATTTCCAGCTAATGCGCCTAATCTCGTTAAAGTCTCTATCCTCACTGGGTACTGGAACTTCCATTTCGTACGGACCACCATCACCGATTTCTTCTACCATCGCAACTGGGATATTTTCATCCTAACTGACCACACCTGCCTCGTTCAATTTCCCAATGTCGATCTCTACAACTCTGCCTAAACCGCCAATTCATCTTTCGTCATGGTTGCTCTCTGGCGCTGCAAGCATGGTCTCCAGTTGCTGAAGTGGAGGATCATGAATTTTGGCCTACTTCCTAGGTGCGAATTAAGGGATTTCTTGTCTATCTCAGAAACAGCCTTAATCACCTCACCGCCGCTCTCTACCCGGTAGGGCTTTTTATTAGGATGGATGATTGCAATTGGGCGCAGAAGGACCTCCGTTACGTATTTACAAGGGCTAGGGTGCTATAGGCAGTGTCTTTACCCACAACCTATTTCGTCCAGCTCGGCAACGCTCATTATGTCGTCAAGGTGGAAGACTGGGACCAATTTCATCCTTCTCTGAACCCTGAGGACCTGCTTTTTTGTAACCAATGGGAAAACAACAGGGAATTTATGATGGAGCCTCTCAACTTCCCTATGCCTGAACCTGATCTTCGCTTTGACGCCATGTAGATCGAATCCACGGTACCAACACCCACCTTACCGTTTGACCCCCCTATGGCCACCCTGCCACAGCCTGACAACTCACTGGAATTCATCAGCCCCCTAGGATGGAATTCCCAGCCATCTCCTGAACAAAAATGGGACCCTCTAACTGATTTTGACCTCGACATCGACCTCTCCAACCCGAACCAGCTTGAAGCTTCCGATGATCAGCTGCTTACCCTGGATACCACCCCACCTCCACCTCCTCCGCCACTCCTAGAAGGACTGTCCCCCATGATTTCTCCCGCTCTATCAACCTCCGTCGTCCGCCGTAGCGCTCGCCTCCAGGCTTCCACTTCAGGTAACCCATCTCCTATTCATGGAAGCTTACATCAACCTATGGTCTTCACAAAGGAGAATTGCAGTCTCAATAAGAAACTCGCCCAATGTATGGGAATTGAGTTACTCGGCCAGGCAAAGTCTAGAACTGGAGAGAGCCACTCTCTTCCAATGAAGCTCCTAACCTGGAATATCAGGGGGTTGGGGGACCCTAGCAGATTTTCCCTAAACCTCATGCTCCACCCGTTGAACTTGGATATTCTTCTCCTTCAAGAATCTAAACTTAACTCTCCCCTCACTCCTAACTCTTGGTTGTCCCACCTCTTCACTAACTGGGAAAGGTCGAAGCTGAAGGAACCAGGGGTGGACTCATCACCGCCTGGAATAACCACACTTGGTCCTGCATGCAAACCTACAAATCCACCTCCGCCCTCCATATACTCCTTTATCACTTGTCATCCAATACTTCATTCCTTATCTCCAATATTCATGGCCTGCTTGATGGTGACATGAAAAGGCAACTATGGATGGATTTTAAAACGGTTGGCTCCATGCATGTTAGCCCCTGGATCATCGGAGGTGACTTTAATGTCACTCATGGCCTATGGGAACGTAGCACTTTCACCATCATTGGAGGCTCTGAGGACTTCAACGTTTTCGTTGATGATTGCGCTCTATTGGACCCGCCCATCAACAACAGGAGATTCACCGGGTCAAATCACTGGGAACAACCTGCCCTTGTCAAACTGGATCGTTTCCTTTTCAATACCGCCTGGGATGATAAATTTTCCTTCACCAAAATCACTGGCCTTGCTTCAACACTCTCTGATCACTGCCCCCTCCTTCTCTCCACCGATGATCATGCAAACCCTTCTCGCCCCATCCGGTTTGAAAAACTATGGCTTGAGGAACCTGGATTCAAGGACTTTATCAAGCTTGCATGGTCCTCTTTCCCTCAGCAATCTAACCCTTCTGCTACTCTGGTCTATAAACTCAGATGCCTCAGACGACTGATCAAGCCCTGGGAGAGCAACATTTGGGGGTCCATCAGAAGATGTATTGCGGATATTCAGGCGGACATTTTGACGCTTAACGTTCATGAGGAATCATCTCCTCTCATCGGCTTCGACACGGTTCACCTGAGGGACCTCCATACTGAACTTCAATAGCTCCTCTCTCAGGAGGAGGTGGACTGGAAGCAATGCTCCAAAGTCAAATGGTTGACTGAGGGTGACAATAACACTGCCTTCTTCCACAGGTTCGCTAATGGGAGGAGGCGCCAGTCTCGGATCCATGAGATTCATGATGATGTGGTGGGCCTCCACACATCCGACCCACATGCTATTAATGCCCACTTTTCTAACTTCTTTAGAGGCTTGCTGGGGAGCAACCCATCCCGCCACCCCATATTGACTGGGCCCTATTATACCCCAATCAGGCCCTCCTCTCCATCGACGGTCCATTCTCTGAATCTGGAATCCTCTGTGCGCTGAAAGGAATGGACGACAACAAGGCCTGTGGGCCTGATGGTTTCGGCCATGCCTTCTTTAGTAATTTTTGGACCTTCGTCAAAAGTGCTATCATCGATATTTTTGAAGCCTTTTTCAATGACCCAAACCAAATTGCCAGACTCAACTACGCCAAAATCATCCTCCTTCCCAAGCACGAAGGAGCAAATCACCCCAATAACTTTAGACCTATCAGTCTTCTTAACTGTTCCTTCAAAATTATCACCAAAGTTCTTGCCAATCGTCTTCAAACCTTCATACCCTCTCTCATTGGCATCGAGCAATCCACCTTTGTCGCTAGAAGGAGCACCTATGACTGTATCTCCTTCGTCTAGGAAATTGTATCTTACTGTCACCGTACTAATACTGATGGTTTACTTTTGAAGCTTGACTTTCGTAAGGCTTTTGACGCGGTTAGCTGGAATTCCTTTTGCAAATTCTTGTCGCTAGAGGTTTTCCTCAAAGGTGGTGCAGCTGGATCTCGGCGATACTCAATTCCAGCTTGTCCTTCATGAGTTCCAATGGCATCGATGGTGGCCTAATCAAGTCTAAACAGGGATTACGGCAAGGGGATCCTCTATCTCCTCTTCTTTTCATTTTAGTAGCAGACACTCTCAACCAGATGATCAACCCTGCAATCCAAAAAAATATCCTATCCCGTATAAACACCTCGTCCCCCCTCACCCGTTTGCGCCAACATTCATTTCGCCAACGATACCATTCTCCTAACCACCCCCATACCTCAAAACCCCCAGTGCCTAAAACTACTCCTCTACTCTTTTGAGTTGGCTTTTGGGCTTTCCATTAACTTTGCGAAAAGGTCCATCTTCATGCTAGGTAACACAAACCATCTTGGCCCTTCTACGACGAGTATGATGAACTGCAAACTATAAGGTTTCCCGCTCACATATCTTGGTGTTCCAATTCGGCCCATGAAACTTTGTCGGGGTGACTGGCTCCCCCTCATTGACAAGGTGGATTCGAGACTTACCAGACGGAAGGCGTCATCGTTATCCTTAGTAGGCAGACTCGTTCTGGTCAAAGCGGTCATGTCTGCCCTACTTATATACTGGCTCTCAGTTCACAGAGCACCAAAGTTCAGTCCTCAAGAGAATCGATCAGGCCCGACGGTCCTTCCTTTGGCATGAGGGGCCAGTCAAATCCCTTGTGGGTTGGGATACTGCTTGCCTCTATAAGGAGGCAGGAGGCCTAGGTATCCCTGACTTACGACTACTCAACCTTGCGCTCCTTGCAAAATGGATCTGGCGTTGTTTAACCCCTGGCAATTTCATGTGGAAATCCCTCATCCTCGCTTTGTACTACAATAACAAACCTCTATACTACATGATAGACTAAGATCCCGCCCGTCACCTTTCTGGGGCGGTGCTCTAAGATCGCTTCCCCATATCAAACATCTCTTCGCTCTGAAGGTCCAAAATGGATGTAGTTGCTCTCTTTGGAATGACACCTGGTATTTTGACTACAGACTCTCAAAATTCTACCCTAAACTTTACTCTATCTGCCCTAACCCTCACATCACCGTCGATGAGGCTGCTCACCTGGGGGCGGCTTCCATCATGCCAACAACTTACTTTCACCCATCAACCACTCAAGAAATCAGAGAAGTGATCCTCATCATCCAAACAACCACCTTGAACAAAAACTCTAACATTATCTACTGGAAGAATAAGGCCAATGGGAACTTCTCTGTAAGATCATGCTACAACTACGTCTCCTTTCATAGGAGGCTGTTACGGTTCCCTAGAATATAGAAGATAAAGGCGCCACTGAGGGTTAGATTCTTTCTATGGTGCTTGGAAAGAGGGCGGATTAACACCAAAGATAGGTTAATTCGCAACGGAATGGTTGTCAACCCGGTTTGTATTCTCTGTCAAAGGGCAAATGAAAGTGTCCCCCACTTGCTTGAAGACTGTGACTTAAGCTTCTACCTCTGGTCCTCGACTGTAACAAACATTATTGGTTTTCCTCCACCCTTCTTCCATCATTTCAATCACTGGGAGTTCGAACCATTGTCTCCCAATTTAGAAACCCTCATTGCTGCTTATGCGTGGACATTATGGAAAGAACGCAATAACCGCTACTTCAATAATCGCTTCGCTACAAACAATCAGCTTTGTTTCAAAATTACTTACCTTTACCATCTTTGGTCAGGTACCCAGCCAGCACCATACGTTCCAACCATTCTGGATACTGCTATCGTTTGGGAGAAGTCGGTATGCAGCACTGAAACTGGTGGCACCTAGCAATGTTGCTACTATCCGCAACCATGGTAAGCTCATCATGTTCTGCACATCCCTTCGCAACTAGTAATTTTTTTTGTATCTTTTGGATAGCCACTACTGACGGGTTGCATGATTACTCGATGGGATGTGTTAATGTGGATACTTTGTGGTGTTTGGCAGTATGGTTGTTTAGTTTGTACATTAGCTTCATATGTAACTAATCGCGCTATGCGCTACGAACTCTTTGCATGCATTATCACTACTATTTGCGCCATCGGTCAGGCTTATTGACCGAATTATTATATATTATCAGTAATATTATCTAATTGGGTGTGTAGAGTCGCTCTACACAACCGTTATGCTTAGAAAAAAACAACTCTAGTCACAAACTATGATCAACCAATCACGAACAATCCAAATCTCAATCACAAGCAAGAAACTAATGACAATAGTAGTAAAAATAAATCACACAAGTATTTATAGTGGTTCCACTAACATCTTGTTAGTGTATATCCACTTTGGAAAGAGTATTTTATTACCACGATGAAAGGAATACAAGAGATTGAACCAATGATCACTATATTTCAATATAGAAAAGAGTCTGAGGAGAATAGAATTGAAGAATTGCAATTAGGTTATAAACCCTAATTCACCCGTGAGAACAAACCCTTGATTTTACTCAAGTCACCAAGCACTCCCACTAACAAAACAGAAAATAGCTTATATAGAGATAGGCCAATTTCCGAAATTGCCCCCAAGTCTTCACAAATCAATTTGCATAGTTATCAGCCCGAAATAGCCCAAATGCTTCATCAGACGTCTGTCACGGGAGACGACAGACGTCTGTCCCTCCCAGGGAATTATTTGGGCTTCAACACTTAGCCCAGACGTCTATCGTAGGTCCTGACAGACATCTGTCCCACTCAGACGTCTGTCGTAGGGATGACAGATGTCTGTGGGAAAATCCACCCTGTAGTGTCAGACGTCTGTCGTATCCCATGACAGACGTCTGTCGCACCTGCCAGCTGAAACCATGCACCTCCTCAACTCTAACTTCCGCGTGCGAACTCCAATTTGTGAACGGTCTTCTCCGACTTGAAGCTATCTTCATCCTCTTCAATCTAATACATAGTATTGCATACTTCAACAATGCCTTCTTTCAAAATTTTAATTGAGTTGAAAATGTCAACTTATAATTTATCACCAATGCTAAAATCTTGCCACTAACCTTTTATCTAAATTAAGTTACTCCTGCTAAATTTTCCCACCAAATACATCTCACGTTTTCATAACCAAACAGGGAAAATCAATCATCAAGGCGGCAAAGTACACATCCATAGAGGAGGAGACCATAGAACAGCAAGGTATATTTTTATATTTCATGCCGATAGTAATTTTTATTATACTGCAAGTGATTCCGCTCACAAATTCGTGTTTAACTATAAATTCCTCATCCCCACAAATCTGTTCCCAGTTCCAAGTTTTTTCTCTTTCAATGAAGAAGAGATACTAGTATAACCGCACAATGGTGGGAAAACCGACCGTTAAGTTGTACACTATTGAAAAAAACAAATTTTTGATAAAAATGTTCTTAAATAGAAATTTAATGAAAAATCAAGTGCCTTGATTTGGAAGAGGAAACGATTGGAAAAGTGTAAATTCAGTTTCATTAAAATTCGTACACGCAAGCCAATTTGATACTATAAATCTGGTATTTATGTGTTGATATGAATTACTCGTAGGCACATACATATATATGTCTTATATAAAAAATGATTAATATATTCTAAATAATAAGCTTCTTTGTAGTTCTAAATGATTACTGAATTCAAAAAATAAAAGGGTAAATCAAGCAAATATTAGCTCAAGATATATCATTATTTCTGTAAATATTCAATTAAAGTATCAAAATTTAACATACAACCTTTCCCTGTGTAATAAACATCAAAGTAATACAAGTTATAGTATTTCTCCTTACATATACATAAAAAGACCAAATAACTTCAAGAATCATAACCTAGAAACAAGTCAATAAGATTACAACTTAAAAGTCAAGTATGACAACAAGGTTTCAACCATGAAAAGTGCAAAAACAACATAAACGGATGTCCTGAACTCATAAGTTAATTCATTTGCATGATACTAAAAGGATACGCCTAACCTGATGTAACATGTTTGGACTTGATTTTTATATTAAAATCTCCATTGAAATTCCAAATAACGTCAGCTGAATAAATTTGGACATGCAAGAAGCAAACACACAAAATTTTCACTCGTAATTTGAACATCAGTGAACGTTAAAACTTAAAGATAACGCCTACAGTGATGTTATAAACTACTTAGAATACCTCGAATTTTGAATCACAACATTGAGTGTTAAAACTTCAAATTAGATTTATAGAGGTTAACTTAATGCATACAAATGAATCAGTTAATGTTAAAACAAAAAACTACCCAAAATGCCTAAAACGTAAAAAGATACTTGGAAGCGGACAAGACTAAAATTCAGTTTCATGTTCACAAATACTATTACAATGAAACAAATACCAAAGTTTTAACATTATTTATTGTTGAGAATATTACAAAGAGAACACAAAATTCATATAAATTCTATATCCCTATTCTAGCAGGAGTCTGTCTTATGATAACCAAACATACTTTCATACGTGAAAATCCTCTTTTAATACTGTTATTAGTGCATGGTGTTGAAAACCACTTCGTAAATAAATATATTAATCTTAGCAAGCATAGTGGCTATGCCCACATACATAGTTTACAAACAAAACGAAAGGCTCGTATTGGTTTTTGGGTTCCAATATGATGGTTCCTGACATGAAAGATCAACCGGGAACAAGGTGCAACCTCACAGTTCATAGTTTTCATAAAGACTCGGACACCAAACACCAGGTAAATCACCGGTTAACATCCAGACACGAACACCAAACATACTCTTTATTTTCCCCAGGTTTCGAAGTAGATCTATCGCCGAAGCTTTCAAGTTTCAATAGATATATATATATATATATATACACACACACACAACCTAACCGCTAGTTTAACATCAATCCAGTGTGTGAGGTTCGTCGAAGTCACGATTTACACAATGTTATCACCACTAGCTCACTTCATAACTTGAGTATGCCACATTGTCAATTTACAACATGTCACCGATTTCTATCAATACATAACCTCTAAGCACGTAAAACTTAGAGACGGGAATAATTAATTGCCACAAACCAATATATATATATATATATTAATAGAAATCAGTGCTACGCAGTCAATTACAATGTCAGACACACAATCCATATAAGTTCGTTCTGGGTCTGAACGGAACAAAATCTGAAAATCCTCAAATATATTCAAACCTCATGCCACTTATAACCTCGTATTGAGTGATAAGCCCAATCGAGACGTCAGCATTCAATCCAAATAAATTCAACGATTCCCGGTCTTCATTTATCGATTCCAAGTCCTTAGTTTCTTTATCACGTCGTATTATTACTTGGAATGAGTTTCGAATATATATTCGATCCTGGTCTTTCCAAGCAATAAGCGCATTTTTAAGACAATAGTCATGCCTCCAAATTTTCATATCAATATCAAGATTATTTAAACATCGATTTTTTTTTGAACTTGAATCAACGGTTTAAATCCAATTTATGAGAAATTACAAATATTCAACTAACTTGAAGAAAGAAAGAAAAAAATAGATTTTTATAAATAAAACCTTTTTATGA
The DNA here is from genome assembly GCA_030737875.1 of Allium sativum. Taxonomy (NCBI): domain Eukaryota; kingdom Viridiplantae; phylum Streptophyta; class Magnoliopsida; order Asparagales; family Amaryllidaceae; genus Allium; species Allium sativum. The sequence goes on along the minus strand of CM060927.1, from coordinate 153,922,501 downwards.
AAATATATATTTAAATAATTTGAGTAAAATAAAATAATTTGAATCAGTATATATACATATATTAAATATTTTACCAAAATAATTTTCTTTTTAATAATAAATAAAATGACATAATTTATTTCAAAACTATAGATATACATATATTTAACTAATTTTTAAACCGTAATTGTTCTGAATAAATTAGCACAAATAAACATACACATCATAAACTGAATAACGGGGACAATTTAAATTAACGATATTGTGATGATCTCAAAACTCCGTACCACGGAATTAAGGATAATCATTGGAATATAACACATTCATCATCATTAGCAGAGAACAGATAATAGCATAAACAGAAAATATAATAATTTACATCAATATGACAGCGGAATCATAATATGTAACAACATCAGAGAAGCACAGTGTAGGATACAACTTAGTGCATAGAAGTAAATGATCAGTCAACATCGAGATCACTGGTACATATACATCATAAATACATAATAGGAATAAATCTGTCTACATCGCGATGAGCGGAAATGATATACATATAGTACTAATGGCAGAATATCACATATCCAAACACTGAGAAGTCAAGCCTCGCCATACTAGCCAAAAGATGCACTTCATGTTATAGTGCAAAAGCCAAAATATATCCTGCTACCTATCACTAGGCTGCCCGTGTGAAAATAAGGGCACCCGAGTTTGCAAAGTGAAACAAACTACGAGTCAGTCATGGGATTGGTAGGAGAAATCTACTTAACTGGTTACAACAACAATAACAAGGAAAATCATACGACCACACCACTTTCGCGGAACGGGTTTTCTCCAGTGATTGCCGCTGCATTAAATAAGGTAAATTATTTAAACAACGCAATGCTTTTTATAAAGATGCAACCATTATAAGACTCAAGTCCCATCACACAATGCAACGCAAACCGAAGGATAGGGTTTTACCTTATAAGGGCCAAAATATGCTTAATACGTGTAAAGCAAAATCATTTGATATTATTACTAGTGCATATATGTTTCAAAAGCAAATTCAATCATAGGCAGCATAAGTGCCTCATACCACTATGTCGCCATATATAAGTTACAATCAAATCTGCGATTTCGTATTGGAAGTTTGGATTCCGTCATGAGTCGAGGCAAGGGGCAAGCTCCTCACTGGCTTCGGGACACTCTAGCAAATGCCCTAGGACTACACACTCTGGGTAGCCCTTGGATCTTCAAGGTCGTTCTACACTTACATTTGTGGATTAGCAATTCCTGAACACACGTTTCCCGGTCCTATCGGACCTATCCATCGGCTCCGAGGAGACCGATATAATCGAGGCGCCTCGCATTCCAGCATCCACAAGGGTATTAAAATCAACAATGTCAGGGATAGTAAAACGCTGACACCACCCAGCTAGAAAGAAACGTCGTGCACTCCCTGCAGTTCTTATCCCGTTTTTAACTCGTACCGAGGTGTGAGGCTCACGAATCAACGCTATACACAAAGCTACGCTATATATTACAGTCGTGCTTTGATCATCAACCACAAGACTCTGCTTTTCAACAAAAGCCTTGATCATTAGCATCTTTACATGCCACACAGATAATTCACTCCATGCGACTGATATCTATCGATATATAACCTCTGAGCTCGTACGTCTCAGAGAAGGGCGTTAAGCAAGAGAATAAATTCTCCGCCGCCAAATAGATATATATTTAATAGAGATCAATCAACACAGAACAAATTCCAATGTCAGACACACATCCATTTCCAAGTCCGTTCTGGGTCTGAACGAAACCAGAGGTGTTTTATTCCTCGTACATCCGGACGATCAACAAGTACGTCCAGACTACTACCATTGTAACCCCGTCAAGGGAGATACCCATATCAAAGGCATCAGTAGTACTCTACACGATGTGAAGATCACTGGTCTTCCACCGTCTTCATATCTTCGACATTTTTTCATCGAGCAATTATTTGAAATGAGAATTAACTCGGCCTTTTCAAAGAATTCACGTATATTAGAATTCAAATCAATTTTGTCCATGGTTAAATTATTCGACATCCACATTTACGTTCTTTATATAATTTTAAATGCCAAACACATTCAACCATCAAATATCAAGCAAACCGAGTAGTATCGGTTTATTTCCATTCCATATCGCCTATAATATTTTATAACGATATTTCGCTATTTTTAATTATTTTAAAAATAGCACCATTTAATTAAACGACGTTTCAGGCCATAACGTGGCCCTGGCGCTGTTTTTCTCTAATTTTGATTTACAGTTTTCTCAAAATCTAACCATCGGATCTTAACGAAGTTGAGTCCGTTGGAAAGATCTCTTCAAAGCGAACCTAACGGTTCCGGTTTCGAGAGAATCCGATGGTCGGATCCCACGGTATAATCGTTCAAAGTTACGATTTCAAAATACGAATTGCAGCGTCGTTATTCATTTTATTTAATTTATATTTATATAAATATAAATATAATTCATTCCGGTGCTATTTTTATTCAGATTTGAATTAAACATTTCTCATAATCCAACTGCTGGATTTTAACAAACTTTATATCGTTGGAAAGAATCTTCCAAGGCGAACCCAACGGTTTCGGTTCCGGGGAAATCCAATGGTCGGATTTCTCTATATAATCGTTTAAAATTACGATTCCCAAAACACGAACTGCAGCTTCGTTATTCATTTATATATATATATATATATATATATATTTATATTCGACGATGTCCATATCGTTTTTCACTTCAAATATTTCACTAATGCCTTTAAATTTCGAAAAATTTCGCCATAACCTCCTTTGTACGGGGAGGGGTTTGGAAATTTATTGGGCCGTATAAGGCACCCAATAAATCCTAAAAAGCATGCACATATTTATAGTGATATATTCCGGTGTCCACAGGGGAGTGTGTATAGATCATAACTCCAGAGAATAAATTCTCGTCACCCTATAAATGGTTTTTGTGCCTTAATGACCAGAGGAGACGTGTTTATTGTCATCTCCAGACCCGTGTGGGGTTTTTATTATCTGGCAATTTATCGTTATATTTTATATAGTCCATATCAGTCTTCAGTTCAACCTGAAATATAGTCATCGCCATACAAACCTCTCGCTTGTATAGTACATCTTCAACATCGTCACATAAGCTCCAAATGCTTATGTGGTATATGATAGTGTATGCTATCTTCAAGAAGTATGCCATGTAGTGTAGTTCAAAATAAATTGTTACTATCCTATGGCGACGTTTATTATTTCACACAGAACAACCAGCACTCCGCATCCAATGGCATTCACAGGAGTTTATATAATAATAAAATTGCGCGGCCAACTCATTAAGGCTTACCTATTTGTCGGGCACATAAATATATTCTTTACTCAACAGCTAATCCATATTCCTGTTCAACACATGTATATATATGTAGAACTAAACTAGAAGTAATATTTCTAGTGCACCAATGTTTGTTTCAACACAAGGTTATTTTTAACACAACATACATAGGATAAAATGATATTTTTGGCGAACAAAAATATGTTTCCTCACATGTGTATTTTTAGTGAGTCATATACATGATAAAAATGATATTTTTATCATTCAAAATATTTATTTCACACATGTGTATTTTTTGCGAATCCTATACATGATAAAAATGATATTTTTATCATTCAAAACATTTATTTCACACACGTGTATTTTTAGCGAATCCTATACATGATAAAAATGATATTTTTATCATTCAAAACATTTATTTCACACACGTGTATTTTTAGCTCATGAATATTTTAAATAGTTCACACTAATAGTAAAAATGATATTTTTATCGTTAAAACAATTTATTCAAAACACAAATATTTTACATACCCTATATATTTGATAAAAATGTTATTTTTGAAGTTAAAATCATTTATTTAAAACACTAGTATTTTATATACTCTATATGTTTGATAAAAAGGTTATTTTTGATGTTAAAATAATTTATTTAAAACACTAGTATTTTATATACTCTATATGTTTGATAAAAAGGTTATTTTTATCTTTCAAAGAATTTATTCAATACATGAGTGTCATTCAACACATGAACTTCTAAACACATGAATATAATTCTAACACATGAGTATTATTGAAAATTTCGGCAGCATAACGGCAGGGTATTTAAAACCGGCACCGTCCCGAGTACGGCTCCTCGCTCTACCTTAAAACCTCACGGTTTTTTACAAAGGGGATTTCATACATCTAGTTCGTACGCAGACGAGTATGCTTTTCTTTTCCACAATCCTATTCTAATTTGTTTCAACCACAAACGGGTATTTTTCAACCACAATCCAACAATATCAACCACAAACAATCCTATCAACCATTCGCATTATTCACCAAATTTTTCACGCCAATTCACAATCAATAAATATTGTCCATGGTTTGTGGACGAGGGGAGTCTATATATATATATATATAAGTATATTTTATTTCCATTCCAATGCACATATGATTTATGCAATGCATGTATAATTTATACATTGCTCATACAACTTATACAACACATGTACATGAGGTATACAATGCGTATATAACTTAAACTTCGCTTATATAATTTATACATAAAATTTCCATTCGCATTTTGAATTTAGAGTTCTCACATTGGTTTTTGCGATGCTAAAAAATCGTAGCAAGCTCAGAAAAATCCCCGGACTCTTCTAGAATGTAGAGAGCGTCTTTACGGTCCCGAGGTCTCCTGTTTCATCGAATTTCGTTAACATATGTTAAAGATACGATTTTTAGAAGTTTGCAACACTTAAAAGTGTAAAAATCAGTTTAAACCCATACAGGCCGTTACCTCCGCTAATTATTCAAAACTAGGGTTGTAGAAATCCTCAAATCCGAAGCACGCTGACCAAATCGGTTAGCACCGCCTCGAAGAGTTTGGAATGGTGCTCTGGCGCATCGTGGTTGGGGGAAGTTCGTGGTGGGGCTGAGGAGAATCGGCGGTTCGAAGTTGGTGTTTTCGAAGGGGTGGTTCTCGTAGCTGGGGCGACGAGACGGGGTGTAGCTGGTGTTGATTTGAAGAGGGGGGAGAGAGCTTCGAAAAGTTGAACTGTGGCCGGGTCAAAGATGAATGGAGTGGACGGAAAATGGACAGGAAGCGGAGAGCAACAGCCATCGTCGGTCTGGAGAGAGATAGCGGGTTTCTGACTTTTTTTAATTTAATTAATTTATGAATGAAAAAATTTCATTGGCCCATATTTATATAAATTCGAAAATAGGGTCTTCTCCAAACGAACTCCAATCCAAACCCAACGACTGTTGCCTCTAGCTAAATACCCTCATTCCGAACATAATGAGATATGTTTCGTAAGCCAATTCGACTGTTACAGTCAGTTATTCTTTAAATTAAAGTATAAAACAACCAATATTTGATTTGAACATACATTTTAATTTGCCGGGGCCACATACTGATTCTAAAAATTCCCGAAAAATTTATCTAGCTATGTTAGGATGATACGGTCCCAATAAAACTGATTTCGTCGAATTCTGAGACTGTTTGAAAAATGGCCATATTCTGGTCGATCCACTTTAACTGAAATCAACCAAACACATTTTCCTTTTCCACGCTCATATATTGATTTCAAAAATTATGGAAATTTAAATTTAGCAATAAATTGACATCCCGGATCCAACAAAAGTGGTTTCGTCGAAAACGAAGGTCGTTTGCAAAATGTCAATTTCCAAGGCCCATATAAACTCCCTAGCGACCTTTCTGAAAATTCATTTGGCTATAACTTTTGTTTCCCGCTATGAAATTTCGATTTTTCAGATTCTTTAGAAAGATATTCTTAAACAGATTTAAATATTTTTGGTTTTACTAAAATCCGTTTTATTTTGCATCCGGTACAGTCAGTCAAAGTTTGAATTCAAATTTTCAAACTACCGCACCATTTCTAACTCATTATTTTATTGAAATGTTCTATTTCAATTGCTCCAATTTCATTAAAATAACCAATTTAAAAATTTTAAATTGGCTCGTATTTTCTGGGTTGTTACAGATATCCATGCAGTAATCAGTACAAGGTACACATCACAAAAATTTCATCAAACAATCAATATTATGTCGTTTCACTAGTTAACAAATGTCAGGTTTTCAGACTAGCAATTAAATTTCGAATAAATAATTTAAAGTCAATTCTAAATTAACACTGCAATTTACTTGTATGTCAATTTAAGCAAATATCAACAACCAATCACAACCAGACAATCAAATTTATTTCATAATTTAATTTAACAAATATGGAAATAATTCAGTTAATTGTGAGTGAGAAATTCACTCAGCTTGATTTATGAACGCATTTTAAATCCAAAATAAATCCCAAAAATAAACTATCTCATAATCAGTCCAAACTAGCGGCATCGCGAAGAGTTCGTCGATACGATTCCAACGGATCCAACCGTGCATCACTCTGAATTCGTATGGAAAAGTTATACAAGTTTAAACATACGAATTTGAAATTATATAAAATAAATTAAAACCTCACTAATATATATGTATTGCCATGTCATCCCTCTCTACCCTTCTTCTTCCTTACTCCAAACGCAAATGCCTGTACATGCCAACCCATTCATTCGTACATCTCAATCACTGACACAAGGCTACCGACCACCGTTTGACAAACCGACTTCGCCAACCTATTTCTCGCTACCAACTCCATCCGCCTGGCCCACTCACCTTGATTTATAAACGCATTTGAAATCCAAAATAAGTCCCAAAAATTAACTATCTCATAATCAGTCCAAACTAAGGAATCGCGAAGAGTTCGTCGATACGATTCCAACGGATCCAACTGTGCGTCATTCTGAATTCGTATGGAAAAGTTATATGAGTTTAAACATGCGAATTTGAAATTATATAAAATAAAATAAAATAAAACCTCACCAATATATATGTATTGCCACATCATCCCTCTCTACCCTTCTTCTTCCTTACTCCAACGCAAATGCCTATACATGCCAACCCATTCATTCGTACATCTCAATCACTGACACAAGGCTACCGATCACCGTTTGACAAACCAACTTCGCCAACCTATTTCTCGCTACAAACTCCATCCGCCTGGCCCCATCATCCTATGCTCGCGCCACCCTAATGAAAACTGATCCTCCTGTCTTGAATGAAAAGTACTGTGCAGGTTGTGAATTCAGTTTGCTCCAAAATCCTACAAACTTAGCTACACGATTTTTTTTCTACAACGAATTCAAATACGATCTTACATCTGCAAATAAACCTCTATACTCGCCCTAAATCGCGGCTTCAACAACGACCATTGTTGCATCATCATCACACCCTCCGAGAAGAACATAGCTGGGAAGATCTCATTGATACCAGTTTAACGAATCAATTGTTGTTTGAATTCATGGAGATTTGGATTTGATTAAATTTGTTGAAAATATGGATGGGAAACGGCCATGAAATGTTTCGGCAATCAGAGAAAAGAAAATGATAAGAGGGAAGTTAGGTTTTAGAAGGTAATGTTATTATATTGAGAAACTTTTATTTATTTATTTAGTATATGTAATGTTATCTCAATGTTAATATAATAGCCAAATATATAAATACAACGTAAGGCTGGTTAACAAAGGATCAATAGTGGTCCGCTCAATTAATAATAGGAAACAAAGGATATTTTTATATTTATTCTTATTTACCAAGTTCAATTTTATATTTCAAATTTTAAATAAATTAAGATAATTTCATACAAATATTTTAAAGGTTATTAAGTGAGTAACGCAATAAATCCTTTATTTTTGATTTGATTCTAAATTTGATTCATTTCAATTTATTAGGTTTATATACATTTATTTTCTTAAATGGATTCATATTCAATTAATGTATATTACCTAATATCCAATTGACTCATTTATTGTTCACTATAGTTGTTTTCACCTCACAAATTAGATTCATTTCCATATTAGATCAATTCCAATTCATTTGGCATATTTTAATAATTTAATCCTTTCCAAATTTATTTATTCAATTTCATTAAATATTAAATTCAAACTTCTCAATGACTATGCATATAAACAAAATCACAAGTTTATTTGGAACCAATATGAGTCATAATTGTCATAATTGATTAAATTTCAATACTTAAACCATTAAATTAAGTTTCCACCATAAATTCTTCAAAAATTAAATCACTAAAGTTTTAATTATAAATTCATTGAATCGATTTAATTCAAATAAATAAAAATCAAATTTCAATTCTCGATAATTACGATACAAACCAATTTATAATTTATATTTTCAATCCATATAGATAATTACATTTATTACCAGTTGACATTAATTGTACAAACAAAAAATGTATATTACTACTATATTCAATAAATTAAAATTTTCAACATATATGAAATTCCAAAATTAGTTGATCCATTAAAATTTGTTAATCTAACATTAACTTCAAATTTCTATATAATTGAATTAATAAACAGAGGCTATTATCATATATAGCCATTGGAATTCATTGTTTAACAAGTTAATTTAAGTTCATATATTAACAATTCATGACACCAACCATTAAATTTTAATATCTAAAACAATTTTATTCAAAACCACATTAAATTTAATATTCTAAATTATCGTAAAATCTCGGGATGTTACAAAATGAATTTGACTACAAAGCGGACTACGCGGAAGAAGCTCATTCGATACCAAAGAAAAAGGGGGCATCTAGTTTTGTATCCAATGAGTCAAATTTAATGCATGAGCATACCAAGACACCTATCGGAGATAACCGACATTCAGTAAAGAATGATGATGGACAAAATGAAATAAATTCCAAGAACATTGATGTTAAAAACACAAAAATTTCAACTATGCAAAATAGCACACAAATTAATAGAAATCCAGAAGATGCGATGGAGATCGACAGAGCATATGAAGATGTAAATGGAAATCCAATTATGAAGAAGAGATTTAAGGTCCAACTAAAGTGAAAAGACCACCTTTAAATTGTATGACTTGAATCAAAGTTGAATTTAGTACTATGACTGAACCGATTGGAGCATGGTCGGTGAAGTTCTGTGGGAATCCATTCAGGTATTTTTTTTAAAGTTCTTACCGTTCATCGGCTTTTGCACGAAATCCGAACTGCATTTATTTTTAGTCATCAGTTTTTGTAATGTCAAAAGCAGTTTATTTCTTTTGGTTGGTATTATGGTTTAGGACAATATCTCTTTAAGTTGATGTACCATTTTCAAGTTTACTTAAATATTGTGTCATTATTATTGTAGAGGCTATACCAGTAATGTTTCTTTGATTTAAATGTAAAGGTCGAGTTAACAGCTGAAATCAACTTATAACAGCCCAAATCTGTTTTATCAGTGTATAATGTTTAGTTCAATTTAGTTTTAAGTTATTATTTAATATGGTCGATAGTCTTATAACAGTAATGATGTCTAACCATTTTCAAGATTAACAGTATTGTTCTGCCTTAATGTATCATCCACTAATTAAATTATATTCTCCCCTTAATGTCTACACATTACCCGAAATGTCAAGATGCTATTTTAAAGTTGTCATATTGTTTGAGTGCTATTATAAAATAATGCATGTCTTCATTATTTGAATACACAATCCTGTTATATTTCATAACTATTTATGCTCAGTAAATAACAATAAATTGAACATAGAGATATTTATGAATTTATCTTGTTTTGATGCATGCAAAAATAAGAGTTCAACTACTTAAATTCAGCTGTTCAAAGAAACACCCATGCTTCTGTAGTTTTAATCTCTTTGTGGCTATTCGTAGAACATATGTTGGAATAATTTTGTTGTACTCATGCTTGCATTTTTTTTGTTCATGATGCATGTCGAAATAAGTTGACTAAGCTCAAACTTACCATCGTTGCTTGTTTGTTTGTATCTATTACCAATATTAGCCAAAGTCATCTAGGCCTGTACCTTTACTGTCGGGTTTAACCATATTATTATAGAAATAGAAACCGAGTCACATTGAATTTAATTGAGTAAAAAAAATATGAAACCAATTTGTTATTCCTACAACAATGACAGTAAAAACGAAAAAGGACCATATTAGTTGTAGTTGAGTGGAAAAATACAAACTCTTGCATACATCATGCTTTTTTATTTAATCATGGACGGAGTAAGAAATGGTATTGTTTAATTATAAAATCAATAAAACATAAAAAGGGAAAAAACAAAATACCAGATGGGATGTGGGACTAATACTGTTCCTTTACCACTTTGCTAATTACTCCTTTAATGGCTTTGATTTTCAGCTGTTACGACCTGTAGTTTGTTTTGCATTTAGTTTGACTTGCCTCTTATTATGTTGCTCCTGTGCTACTGTTTACGGTTTACCTTAGCTATACTCCATGTCTTGGAGTTGGATGTGACTTAAATAAGAAACTAGTCCATCCAACCAATCCCTTGTAAGTTTGATTTTGCACTTAAGTTTTTCCTTCAAATGAGTTGTAGGTAAGAACATTTTGGTATGATATTTCTAATTCGAAAAAAAAAACTCAATGCTGCACGGGTTAAGGTATGCTACGTGATTTTCTTGAATTTCGAGTTACTAAATGATGATAAAGATGGTCAAGTTTTAAGCTGAATTGTATGCAAGGTCGGTTTGTAAAGAGGATGGATGGTGAGACATCTTGCAGCTTGATTGATAAAAAGAAGGTTAGTTCATCAGCGGCCAACTTGGTTCATCTTCTTCTTGTGCATTTATACAACAGTATATTAGGCAAGTGATTTTGATTGTGTATTAGTGAACTAGAAGATGTGAAATGAAATCAGATCTATTCTTTCTTGATTTGATTTGCATTTTTATCTCCAAATGTTTACATTTTTATCTCCGAATATTTTCAGTTTTATATTCGCATCTTCTAGTTGTACATCATGTCATTTTTATTTTTTTTCTCCAAGTGCTTTCATTTTTATATCCAAATGTTTCAATTTTATCTATTCCTTCTTGAAATGAAATCAGTTGGTAAACTTGTGTCAGTTTGAGTTAAATTAGCAATGTTGATGAAATTGGTTAACAACATCTTCTAATAACCTGAGGTACAAAGTGATTTTTTTTCCTTTTTATTGGATCTTCAAACATTTTTCTCAAGCTGCTACTACATTTATTCTAGTTTATGCGTGCTTTTTGATGTTTTTTTAAAGTTTTTGCAGAAGTACACAAAAAGGTTTCCAATGTCCAAGGATTTCCAAGATATATAAATAATACCTTCATAACCATTCAATGGTGCCAAGTGTTGTCAAAACCTGAAAGGTATGTTTGTATTTATGTTTATCTTACCCTTTTTTTTTCATTTGGGTTTGGAGTTTTACTATATATTCTTCTGTAGTAGTTTGATCAAAGCTTTATGCTAATTCGATCATATCAATATCAAACTGTAGTGATAGGCCCAAATCAACTTGTATAAATCAAAAGTGTTGAATATTGCTGCCATTCTGATTTACTAATTGGTTTTTCTTGGTTGTTTGAACTTTTATGTTGTTCTACTAATGCACTATTCAAAGAGTTATTATTGATTTGCATTGTATTGTTTTCAGTGTCGGGTTCTTTGCTTTTTAAAGTCCAAATTTTGATATATTACAATACTTTTTCTATGTAGCAGAAGCAGTTGCTATGTTTGTTTGGCAGCCCTCGTATGCACCTTCTTGTCATGCTAAATTGTCATTCTCATCTTTAGCTCAATTTCAGCGATTCAAGCTGTGCGCTGTAGGCATGTCTTTCTACGTCTGCATATACCAGTGAATCTCAGTTGGTTGGCAGGACGGTTCGATCGCTGCTCATTGCCATTAATCAACTTTAAAAAGGAACATTTTGTACCTCGTTAGAACAGAGAAATGGCTAGTTCAATTTCAGCGGCGTTTGTGACGGTAATCAAATTTCGAAATCAATGGAGGCATTTAGTTTTTTGCAAATCGTCGACGTTCAACTGTGAATTTTTCATCCAAAGCAAGTGGACGTTTCTTCAACCTCGCATGGAGCGTTTGTGACGGTAAATGCTGGTGATTTTTCATTTGTTCAAAGTGAAGTTATAAATGTATGTACAAGTGATTGTGTAAATAGAGGGGAGTAATAAATATTTATTTGAATAAATATTTGTTTAAAAATAATTTTTGAATTAAATATTCAATTCTTGTAAATATTATTAATATTATGTGTAATATTCAAATCCATTGCAACTTTAAGCATTTTACAACAGACGTTAATTGTTGTTATAGAAGATATTACAACGGTCAATACCTGTTGCAAATATTATAATGGCTGTTATTCTATTGAAGGAACATATAACAACAACATAAGAAAGTTGTAAAAAGTCTATTACAACCGCTTGTTACCATGTTCATTGCCCATTGTAAAAGAAGGCAAATAACAACGGACGGGCTGGCCACTGCAAAACCCCTATTACAACGGGCATTGCCCATTGTAATAGATATGTTTTGTTGCAGTGACACATCCTAATATACTGACAATTCTACATGAATGCAATATTTTGAAAATCAAAATATATTTTTATCCAAATTTTCCCACACTCTTGCAAAGCAAGAGCGCAGTTCATCCAATTGTTGCATCCGAAACCCTACTAAGCAACTTTATTTTTTGAATTTCAGAAAAATCTAATTTTCTAAATTCGATTTCTTATGTTACAAAAAGGTAGAAAACGGAAAACTTCACATCCGCCGTTTTTCTTTTATGCACCTTTTCTATCTGTACTTCATTTTTATACAACTATTTTATAAAGATTCCCTGTTTTTCTATCCAAGCACAACCCACATAAAAAAAATTCTTTGCTATAGATTTTCTTTTTCAACTTATCTTGGAATTTTTTTATTCTTGATCACCTTTTCTAATAATTTTCCATTTTCTTTAACTATCATGTTTGTTGCTTTACTGGATTTGTTGGCATTACTCTTTTCTTAGCTTATTTAACTTAATCATATGATCTAAGTTTAGCTTCAAATAAGCCTTCTAGTCCTTCAACTAAAACAGGAAAACAGACGCTCTACACAGCTACTACTAAGGGCCAAGAATCTCAGGACTATGTCCTCCCTCAGACAGAAAAGTTCAAATCACGAGATTAATGACAGGTTTAGGTGTTACCCTAACTGCCTAACAAGAACAAAATAACAGAACGATCCCAACAGAAATGTAATAATGGGTTTTACCCCAACAGGAAAATTAGCAACAGAATCTAAACACTTACTTGCCCTTCGCTATCTAGTAGTCACCCCTAGTCCTGTCTGTGTACCAACAGTCATTTACAAACAACAACCTAGGCTTTTCAATGCTTACGCATTCAACGAGAAATTACCATTTTTTTCTAAGATAATTCTCGCTATCCACTTCATAGCCTCAAAACTTTTCCCGTCTTCCCTAGGCACTAATCCTTACCTACTCCATACTTTTTAAAACACGGTTTGGCTTTTTCAATTCACTTTCCTTCCAAAAGTTAAAAGTATCAAAACTTTATTTTCCTCACCAAAAATTACTTTTGTCAAATCATAAAACATGTCATTTTATAAAAATGTAAATCATTTTTTTTTTGGAATCACAAAAACTAGAGTTGATAAGGACTACTATTTCTCAATCAGGTTTACAACTTGTTCTTGTCTATAAGGTCGGTTTAGTTACTTACTACAAGGTGCAAACATCTACTCGATTCTTAATTCCTACAAATTATTTTGTCCACCCAACAAAAATTTTCTTGTCAAAACAATTTATAAAAAACGATTGTCAAAAGAATAGAGATTTCAATACTTCCCTTACTGAAAATTCAAGTTTTCAACAAAATGCATCATTTTTGTCATATCATATTAGTTGAAAGCTAGAGAGCTATACATGCTCTATAATATGCATGTCTTACCGAGAGAATTTATTTTAGACAAAATTTTCACAAGAAATCACTATTTCTAAAATATACCCCACTTTACGTCAAAACCCAATATGTACTTCTTTACATATTTAGAACTGTAACTTTTAAGATCAAATCTTGAAAACGCTATAAACTACCTTCCAAAGCCTTTTACAATTTCAAGTTCTCAAAAGTAAAAAAATGGGGTTAGACTCAAAGTGGGTTTCCAACTTACCTAGACTTTCCTAGACACTCCCACAAAGTCAATTCTCTCAACTATATATTCCTAATCCATTTTTCTCTTTTTTAACCTTTTCCAATTTATAAGGTTTTACTGTCAAACCCACTAACCTGAAATACTAACACATGGGATTCACCTTTCTTCTATACAAAGTACATTGTACACTTCCCATCCAAATTACCTAAAGGTCTCAGATTTTCATATTCATTCCTTTAGTGTACAAAACAAGTATCTCAATTCTTACCATCTTCGGCTCTTTCTATTTAGTGGGTTCCTTTTATGGATCTAAGTATATATATATAAAATAGATATTTATATTTTAAAAATACAAATACTTTCACTCACATATATTTAGGAATCCTAAACCTAAGCTTTGATACCAGATGTAACAACCCGAATTCCGATAGACCGTTTTTTTTTTAAATTCTAATCTATCGAAACTCGTGTTGGTTTGTCTTGTATCATGCAGAAATGACAGAGATATAAAATATATCATAGCTTGGAAAATATCTCACAGCGTAATGGATAAAATATAATATAATCAAAATATAGCCTTACCCAGATAAAAATACTGCCTAACAGTATCCAAAGCTATCATATCTTTGCCACAAATCAAATATGCAAGTATGTTATGAGGAGGGGGCCAGAACACAAGTTCTGGTGACTGGATTTAAACTACACATTTTGAATAATTCTACATATACCGTTCAGTTACATTTTCTTATTTATTAGGTTACTTGGGTTATTAGCACTCAAGGATTACATACACTTCGTAACAATCTACTTCCTAGTGGAATAACCTAATACAATATACATTTAGCTATCCCCAACATTAAGGTACACCCCATGGTACCCTACTTGCACGGTCTCCGCCGTAACGCCACAGAAATATATGTAGTCCCTCATCCTATGCTGGAACGACGTGCAAATCTCTGTATAACAATACTACATTCCGCATAGAACCGCCATCGCCATGCTACGTAAGCGTACGGACTGCCACCTTCGAACAAATCAGATTCCATCATAGAGTAATACCCTAGAGTCTACGATACACCACCCAGAGCAGACATGCATGTATCTAGACTTTCTTATGTACATATCGTCAATCGTACTCGATGCCTTAACCTTTATGATACACTATCCGGAAATGGTATGCATGTATCCACACGTATTATCTACCGTGCACCGAGTTCCGTAACAGGGCTGTATTAGAAACACGGAACTCGATCGGGAGCTTTTTCAGATATCTGTATACACAGATGGTATGGTCTACATTTTCAGTGGCTATGGTCCCACCCAACCTCTCCCTCAACTATTAAAGACTACAAAAGCTAAGTGGCGTGCCCCTAACAAACAATCTAAACATCCAATTGGTGTGCCCTCAACCACCGTGCCTCGATAGTTAAAGGTTGATGACGTCTTTGTTTTAGCTCTAGTCTTTTTGCATCCCACTGACTATCGATGACGGATACCTGACGATCTACTATCATGTGTTGGTCCTGACCCAGCCTCTTGCCGAGGCGATCACCGAATCACCCTAGTGTCATCTCGTCACAGCCTTCTGACTGCAAAACTACTTTTGCAGTCAACGTATACTCACTGGGTAGTAACGTGCAGCCCCAACCCTTGCGAGCACAGCCTAAGTACTATCACCACACAGAGGACTACCAGAAGTACCCTCCACGTCCCTCGGAAGTTGCGTGCTTCCTTCTAGTCCCACCAAGAAATCAAGCCGTAAGTCGAGCTGAGTAATCAAGTGGACGTCCTCCTCCTGTGTCTCTAGACACCCCGATGATCTACCCCGCTGGGTTCTTCACCTTCAGACGTGCAGACTGGCTCAAGCGCATCACGCTAACATATTATTAAACCTTATGTCTAAATGTTTAATTATGCGCCTGCTCTACCTCATCTAATTTCCAATTAAATTGGTTATTTCCAATTATATTGATTTCTTATTCAAGTTACCAAGTTCACTCCAAGCCCCTTATATCTCTAAGGAATGGGTCCCTCTTGCTTATTAATTCCAGTTATATAACTTAATCCATTTAAGTTTATTAATAAGCCCATAACATGTTATTTATCCTAGATTGTAATCCAAGGTTTGTTATCTATAATCTTTTTATATTATTACCATGTAATTCATTGTCTGATTTGTAGTTACAATATATGTTCTACTTAGTATATAATTTAGTATATTTTATCTCAGCTCACATGTTTTCTGTTAACATGTAGCTTATTATATATCATTAAATTTAACTTATTTCATTCCATAAATTTGCCTCATTATTTCTTATTTAATCATAATTTCATCTTACACTTTCACAATACTTATTAACATAGTTCTCTTAACTAAGTTTTACTAATAAGTTTCTTTTTCATTTATTATAACTTATGTTATAATTTCCACTCGTCCCTAGGACAAGCCTACCTATTATATAACATTCTTATTAATGTAATTAAATATAATAGGTTATTATCATTCCCCGTTCATTCCAATTCTTTTACCGTTGTAACTTTCATTCATTTCCATTAATTACAGTCAATGCCATTTATCTCTATCCTGTTATATACATATATTCACATATATGTTTATGTACCAGACCTCTCACATTAAGCCGACCACTTGCGGATGCTGGATTTGTCGGGCAGTCCCGGGTAGACTTCTACCACATATTGGACTTAACATTATGTCTTAGCACTACCACATGTATATTTACGCACTAGACCCCTTACATTAAATTAACCACTTGTGGATGCTGGATATGTCGGGCGGTTCTGGGCAGACTTCTACCACAAGTTGAATTTACGCATTAGACCCCTCACTATAAATTTAGGCATATTCATTTTACTGCAATTTTTATTTACAATCTTTTGGCATAATAATATTCTTAAACAATTATTCATGTTCATTGCAAATTTCCTAATTACAGCTTTACAGTAAATTCCAACTCAGACAGGTGATTAATGGAAAACGGGTCTTATACAACATTACAATATTCCCAATTTTACTATAACTTAACTTACAGTATCCAATTAATAAGTTATTGGAACATGTGTATATACAACAGTAATCCTTTCCTCATATTTTAACAAGTTTATACACTTCAGCATATTTATTGTACAAATTAGCGGAGAATGCCAAACGATAGATATACCATTATCAAAAAGGTATAACTTAAATCCACTCACCTAATAGCTTTCCAATTCATGAATCTGGTATAGACCTAGCATTCCATGGCTCCCCTAACTGAATTTAGAACCTAAATAACCATGGATCCACAATTCTCAACTAAAAGAAAAAGGGAAGAAAGATGAGAAATTTAAATTGACCAAATCCAAGAATCTACCTCTCTGCGATCAGAATTCTGAGCACCCATTTGCAGATGTACATCTTTTTCCTCCAGATCTTGAATCATAATTTCCTTAGACTAATTATTCTGTTTTTTGAAAAGATTTGAGGAAGCGGCTAGGCTCTGCTAGCCTATTTATAGGTGTCAATGAAAGCTCTGAAGCATTGGATGTTAATAAATTAAGGGGATTGTTAAAGGGACTCCACATTTGGTTAAGGGGAGGATAATTTTATGGGGACTCCAGCTTATTTATTTATTTTGTTAAGGGGGGTTTGGTTTATTTGAAAAAGAAAAGAAAACGAGACTAAACTACCCAAGGCTTGTCACTTATGTTAAACTCTAACTTACTAAATTCAACGCAAATAACAAACTTGGAAATTACTAAATATATCAATTACTCAAATTAGATACAACACATTAGATTAATTTGTTTGTTTTTGCAATTATTTTAAATTAACCATACCAATTCTAATATGAAATTAAAATTAATTACCTAATCTGATGCCTTCTGATCACCATGAAGCTTTCTTGTGTCTCCATTATATTAAATATATCTATTTTTTATTTGGCAAATTCTATTTATACACCGAAAACCACTTAACATACACCATTATTTTTCTATAAATTATATTACTAAATTACTCTTTTCTCATAGTTGCTTTTTTAAAACTTTTGCATATAAAAAGTCAAATTATTCTTAAAAGTATTAGAACTTGATGCAAACAATATATGTTAACAAAGATGTTAATGAATTATTTAATCATAAAATCTAAAATTTCAATTAAGAAAACATTCAGAAATAATGTCTAATTTAGAAGTGTTGATTTATTTTGTAAAATTACAGTAATTTTGTTGAAATTGAATTTTTTTTTCAAAAAGTTTATAAAAATTATAGTATTAGTAAAAGAAATAAATTTCATTTTATTAAATTTTACTCAGTTTGATGCAGAATTTCTAATTTTGGGTAATTGTGTTTTAAGTTTGAAAGAGGGAAGAAAAATAAGATGAGAACATTGATAATTTAGTAAAAGAAACGGTGTATGTAAAATAATATATGGTGTATAGTAGTTTATTATATTTTTTTGTTTATGTTTAGCAATTTTTGGTGTATAAATAGAATTAGCCTTTTTAGTGCATTATTAAATTGTTAGCATTAATTAAGGTTTAAGTTACATGGTTTATTTTAATGAGGATTATATTTATAGAGGGTTAATATCGGAATTTTAATTTATATGTTTAAGGGGAGGCTGATTTATTTTGTCCTCCCCATAACAATTATACAATAAATAAAAATTGGTCCTCCCCTTAACCAAATGTGAAGTCCCTTTAACAATTCCCATTAAATCCAAAACGCACAAACGAACAAAACAACGTCATAACTGCGCGCTGGAACCGCCATGGGTCGACCCACCTACTACATGGGTCAACACATAGGTTGACCCACCCTCCTTGGGTTGACCCATTGGTCAACCCAAGCAAGGCACGGGTCGACCCATTTATGTCCTAGTGTGTTGTTTTGTGCGTGACCATTTATTTGTTAACGTTTAAATTTTAAACGTTGGTCACCTTCCCGTTTTGTTATTTCTAACGTTTATTTATTAAACGTCCAATTTCTTCCTTGTTTTGCTCCTTTTAGATTAAATGTGTGCCTCTTTTCCTTTTCTTAATTAATTGCAGTTTTTCATGTGTACACCTATCTTTGTCTTTAATATCATGTTGCATGCAATTAATTTACTAGTTTGAATTTCGAATGCCATATATGTATGATATATACATATTCTTTTATTTTCATTGTTAATGCGCATTCTATTTTAAACATTACTTCATGTATGCACATATTAATTACTTCCTGTACCGCATGCATTGTCTTTAAAATTATTGCATTAATTTCCTTATTAATGCCTGCATGCAATTTAATTGCATTGCATGCATTTCTTTGTATAAATTTTCCCTTTAATGCATGTATTGCATGCATCTTAATATATTAATCCTTACTTCATTTTTAAACCATTACCATGCATACGTTACATTAATTACTTTAATTATATTTCTTCTTTTCAGTGTATGCATTTATTGCATGCATTATTACAATTGTTTTTATTGTATCTTTTGTTTATTAATGTCCATGCACATATATATACATATATGCACCATTAAATATTTAATTATCATAAAATGTGGGGTGTTACATAACCCATCCTGTGTAAACCATTTAATTTGGCCAGATCGGATCGTAAATGAATCATGGCGGGTTTGGTCATAAGTGAGTCATAAACGGGTCAGGTCAACCGTACAAGGTATAAACATGTCATAAATTGGTCACAAACGGGTCAAATTCAGGTTCCATGTCATAAATAAGTTATAAATGGATCATAAACGGGTCAAAATCAGGTTCATGCATGGGTCATAAACACATTATAAATGGATCATAAACGGGTCAAATTCGAATTTACGCGTCAAGCAAGTTATAGATGGGTCCAGTCAACCTATATAAGTATAAACGGATTATAAACGAGTCAAATTCGGGTTAGCAAGTCAGCCCGAAACCCATCTGTTTATAAATGGGTCAAATCGTTGTTGATTAGAAAATGACCCGTCAACTAAACGGGTCGGGTTGACCTACTAATTTTCCGTGCGGGTTTCTGGTCTTGACAGCCTTGTTGAAATCAAGAGGCATGTTTGTGTGCTTCCCTATTTGAGGTCTATAATGCGTCTATCGGGGCATTTTGCAATGAAATATTTATGGGGTGTTTTATGCAAGGTTTCAAAATCCCAATCGTTGGTCGTCTTCTTCTTATTAGTTGAGCGCTTCATTTTCATAAAATCTGATTCTTAAACGTTGCCTCCTACGAATTCATGGATAGCCGAAATAAGCTATAGCTTGCCATTTTTGTTCACCTCCATGGCGCCTTCCTCCTCTACTGCTTTGACATTGGAATTGATTTTAGTAATTTCTATTGAGTAAAATTTTAATATGTTATATCATATGGGGATGTAGCTCAGATGGTAGAGCGCTCGCTTAGCATGCGAGAGGTACGGGGATCGATACCCCGCATCTCCAATACTCTTTCTTTTTCTGTTCTTCGGCGACATATCTTTCTACCACAAAGGTAGATGAAAGCTGCTGCTTATTTCTCTTCAGTTTCCACTCTCGTCACGTCCATTGATTTTTCTAATCTAGGTAACTGTCTCTTGAACGATGCAGCTTATTTCTCTTCGGTTTCAAATCCCGTCCCTTCCATTGATTTTTCTGATATGTCTCTAGTTGCTTTAATTTGTTATTTAAAATGAATCAAGAGTCAGATTTATTTTGCTCAAGTTTTATGTGTAGATCCACCGATAAAAAATGACCAGTACAATGATATGCATTATTTTATTTGAATGTTTTTAACTTGGTGGTTTGTTTACAGAACACTGGAATTCATTATTTCATATTGAATGCTAATTTTAGGTTTCTTCTTTATTGCTATCCTCTCTGTTGGTTGGCAATGACTTTTTTTGGTTGGGTCTTGTCAAAGGATTTGTAGCACTAGTTTGTAATCTATAATTTCAGTGAACTCCAACATCTTAAATGTGTGTTGTTATCAAAATAATGTCAACAACCTCCATATTTTTCCATAAATCATTAACATAAGTCAAATGTGTGATAGTTTGATGATTATAAAACATAAAGGAAATGAATTTAGAACTCATAAGGTTAACCAGCATATGGTTATAATGGAGCTGCCAATGAGAAATTAATTTTATGTTATGCACTACCCATATGATGGCATTTGATATTTACATGGTTTGTATTTTTATGAAATGTCAGGCATGGTCTGTAGATTCAATTCAGACATCTCCACCTGGCATCTTCCCAATAAGCGGCAGGGTTCAAGAGACAGTTACCTAGATTAGAAAAATCAATGGACGGGACGAGAGTGGAAACCAAAGAGAAACTAGTGTGTAACCCGTGCGTTGCACACGTGATTGTAAAAAAATAACATATTTACTATTTGCGATTAAAAAAGGAGCTTATTAAG
Organism: Allium sativum; assembly: GCA_030737875.1. Taxonomy (NCBI): domain Eukaryota; kingdom Viridiplantae; phylum Streptophyta; class Magnoliopsida; order Asparagales; family Amaryllidaceae; genus Allium; species Allium sativum. The sequence continues at coordinate 153,901,007 of CM060927.1, read as the reverse complement.
CATTATCTGATAATTCAACTGAACATACATTATCTGGCAGTTTAACTGAAAAAATTATTAGAAAAATAAGTAAATGATTTTAGGTATAATTTTTTTTAAATATGGTGTATAATTTTATGTTATACATCTTACACTTTATGTTTGAGTAAGCAAAATATTTTTCAAACAATGTGAGTATGCATTATGTGACATAATTAAAATTACAATTATTATTATTTGTAATTTATGTTTTGTAGCTTACATAAATAATATGTACGTGTATGTATTTGAGAATTTTTTTATCATTTCGTTAATATGAATATACTATACATGTTGAAACTGATGTATGTTACTAATTTATTCTGTGGATTGGGAAATATTATTTAATAGAATTAGTTAAATAAGTTAAATGTAAAATTATGAACTTAGTTTAAATATATAGTATAGTAGAATGAATCGAAAGAAATTTGTTTAAAAATAAATTTCCTGCGGAGTAATTGAATTAAAAAAGATTTTTGTGATATAATAAATGGAAAAATTTTGGTATAAACTAATCGTAATTGATTTACAAATTAACTTTATTATTGTCATTGACATACATAATTTATATTATGTGATTCATACATATATATAGTTGAATGGAAGGATACACTTTTGTTAATATGAATATACATAGTAAAATTGACGTATATTTTTAAGAGCTATTAGAGAAATGTACTAATTATTTGTTAAGATTATTTGAATAGTTATAATTTAGTGGAAATAAGGCACCTCCCCTTCTTTTTGTTTTAAATATAACCCACGTCCTTGTCTAAGTTTCAATGCATTTTCGGTCCCTGTTTTCCAAACTTCCGCCTGCTGTTTTGAACACTTCCGCCTTTACGTTTTTCTAGCCCAAAAAAATGCGCTATTAGGTAAAAAAATAATCTATATTCTGGAAACGTCCGGAGAAGTCCACGCAAATTAAAAAAAAGTTGCATACATGTGTGCGATTATTCTGAAATACTTGCACACTTGAATGCAAGTATTTCATGAAGAAAAGTTAACTGAATTTTTGTCTGTGGATTGTTGCATGCATTCGTGCTACTTTTATGTTTTATCTGAATGCAAATAAATTCAAACTGATTTGCAAGTGTGTGAATTATTGCATATTTTCATGCAAAAATTATGCAATACTTGCACAGATGTATGCAAGTATTTTCAACACAGATGCATAACTGAGATTCTTGCACAAATGTATGCATTTAACTGCTGTTTTTCTGTTTTTTTGGTTTTGACGTGGTTTTTGATGTTTTTTTGGGCTGATTTTTTTTGCGTTTACCTATTTTAATTAAATACGAATTTACGTGATTTTTTTATATTTTTTTTTTTTTTTACTGTTTTATCGAAAAATAGGGACTAAAATTACAATAAGTTTATGACCGGATGTGAGCTTAATTTTAAAACTTAATAGGGACATGTGCCAAATAGACCCTATAATTTAAGATTTCATAGGTAGTTTAAACATATGGATTTAAATATAAAATATAATGAAAGAATTAAGGTGGCTCCGTAAATAATTGTGGAAGTGTTAAAATGTGATATTTGAAGCTATAATTGTTTTCTTCAATTATTGAAAAATTTACTGAGATAAATGTATAACATATAAAGTTACTATCATTGCTTACATATTGTATAAATCGTCTAGCTTTTTTAACTTCATATTTAAAAGGAAAACCGATTTCGCCTTCTTTCTTTATATGAATATGATATACATTTTAAAACATCATATTCAGTGTTAATTAGATGAAACAACGTTTACTGATTGAATTTATTTGGTAAATTCAAAACCATATAATTAATTTAAACATATTACCTTAAATATACAATGTCAAGTGATATTATGGAGTATTTTGCCGCCCCCTCACCCCCTAAACAACAGACACCCCACAACAACAGGAAAATAGTTAATATTGATTGTTATCATGTATATAATTTATGTTATGCGGTTGATGTGTTTATATATTTGAATCACTATTTTTCTCATTTTTTAATGTGAATATAATTAATATTGATGTGATTTATTAGGCGAATCAATGAACAATAGTTTGCTAAAGTTGCTTAATTAGTTTTAATACTATGCAATTAATTATAAATTATGGTACTAAATGTATAACATCCAAAAGGAATCGTGAAAGACTTAAATTATTATAGGAAATTTTGAGTGTAGGTATTTTGAGCCCAAATTTTTTTTTGGTCATTTTTAGTGTTTGAAAGAAATATTAGTTAACTAAACTTATTTAATTTTGAATTTTGTTATTAATTAAAATGTGTGGACTTAAATATAAAAGTTTAGGAGCTAATAATTAAATTATATGTAAACAATCGTGTAGCCTTTAAAATGTCCACATCAAAATGTAAAGTAACGAAAGAATATGAAGATGCAATGAATTTTACAGTGCAATGTATAATTAACATATGGATTTTTTTGGATTAAAGTTGGTATATTTTTATGTATATGATTCATGTTATGTGATTGATATATTTGTACATATCAGAGTTTCCTTTTAATACCGTAATGTGTATATGTTTAATATTGATTTATTTATTTTTGGTATTAAAAATAGCTTGATTAGGCGATTGTAAATTTAAACTATAAAAATAATGCCATATCAAATATATAACTTGATTTATGTTAATGAATTACCATATTTAATGGTTAATTAAAATGGAACCTTATATGACTAAACGTAGATTTGAAGTAACAACGATTTCTTTATTGATTTTATTCTCAATTAGCGTTTACGAAATTTCCATTAATTCAGTAGTATGAAAGGAAGGTTAATTGATGTAGCTAGAAATTCAAATCAATTTGAATTGAAGATAAAGATTGATTTTGCATAGAATGAGTAAAATAGTTATTTCATAAGCTTGCAGTATTGAAAAGAAAAAGAACTAAAAATAAACGTTGTATACAAATTTTTTTAGGGGATTGTTAAAGGGACTCCATATTTGGTTAAGGGGAGGATAATTTTAAGGGGACTCCAACTTATTATTATTTTTATTAAGGGAGGGTCTGGTTTATTTTAAAAGAAAAAGAAAATGAGACATAATTACCCTTGGCTCATCATTTATGTTAAACCCCAACTTACTAAATTCAACACAATGACGAACGCGCGAATTACTAAAAATCTCAATTACACAAATTCGATACAACATATTAGATCAAAATTTCCATTTTTGCATTTATTCCAAATTAACCATACCAATTCCAATATAAAATTACAATTAATTCCCTGATCTCATGTCTTCTGATCACCCACGGAACTTTCTTATGTCTCCATTACATTAGCTACGCCACTTTTTATTTGGAAAATTCTATTCATACACCGAAAATTACTTTATGTACACCACTATTTTGCTAAAAATATATATTATTAAATTACCCTTCTTCTTTATTGCAATTTTACCTTTTTAATTATAACTCATCAAACTAAAACATTATAACTAACGGTATTTAATTAAATCTATGTAAAATAATTTGAAGAACATAACGTATTTTTAAACATGAAACATAAATTTTGAATTACGTGAACTTTTACAAGTAACTATTTAAATTTAGAGTCATTTGATTCAAAAGCAAAGCTACTTTTGCTAAAATTAAGAATCTTTTGTAGCATAATAAATTGTTACCGTACATTCAAAAAATTAAAATACATTTTACTGAATTTATACTTTATTTAGTGCATAGATTTCCTATTTTCTATAAATAAATTTGAAGTTTTAAAGAGAGAAGATGAAGAAAAAATAAGGCTAGTGTTGTAAAAAATACAGTGTATATAAAGTAATTTTTTGGTGTATGATAGTTTATTTTATTTTATGGTGTATATTTAGATATTATTGATGCATGAATAGAATTGACCTTTTTATTTTTATGTGAAACATTAAATTGTAAGCATTAATTATGGTTTAGGTATTAATGAGAATTTTAGGGGGTTAATATCGGAATTTTAATTTTTATGTTTTAGGGGAGGCTAATTTATTTTGTCCTCCCCATAACAAATATACAATAAATAAAATATGATCCTCCCCTTAGCCAAATGTGGAGTCCTTTTAACAATTCCCTTTTTTACTGTAGATTCCAGATTGTGACACATCACAGAAAGAAGTAATTAACCAAAATAATATCAAATGGGCATTGTTATTGACACTCCAAATATTGTTAGGGGGAGGCGAATTTTTTACTTTCTAAAAAATTGTTAAGGGGAGTACCAAGAAGGAAAGTAGCCCCTTAACAAATAAATGTACTTTTACATTATTATCCATTTAGGCTTAATTTGGGTTTTTGTGATTTAGGACACTTATGATTTTACAGTTGGCTAATTCTATTTATACACCAAAAATTGCTAAACATATACCAAAAATTATAGTAAACTAATATACACCATATATTACTTTACATACACTGTTTCTTTTACTAAAATATCTATGTTCTCATCTTCTTTTTCTTTCCTTTTTCAAATTTAAAACACAATTATCAAAAATTAGAAACTCTTTGCATCAAATTGAGTAAAATTTTACAAAATGAAATATATTTCTTGTACCAATATTGCGACTTTTATTAACTTCATGAAAAAAATTCAATTTCAACAAAATTACTGTAATTTTACAAAATAAATCAACACTTCTAAATTAGACCATTATTTATGAATGTTTTCTTAATTGAAATTTTAGATTTCATGATTAAATAATTCATTAACATATCTAGTTTGTATCAAATTTCAATACTTTTAAGAATGATTTAACTTTTATATGCAGAAGTATTAAAAAAATAACTATGAGAAAAGGGTAATTTAGTAATAAAATTTTATGGAAAAAAATAATGGTGTATGTTAAGGAATTTTCGGTGTATAAGTAGAATTTGCCTTTATGGTGAGTAATTTTAGAAGTAAGGGTAAAAACGTAAAAAGTAAAAAAAATAGTCGCCTACATTGATTCCTCCCTTAACAATTTTAAAAAAATGGAGTATTCTTAAAATTTGGCCTCCCCTTAACAGAAAATGGAGTGTCAATAACAATGCCCTATCAAATTTCTCCTTTTGAAGATAGCGACACATCAATTTTTCACCATCCATTTTTCACCATGAAGTCCACTTTCCACCTGTAAAAAATAGAAGGAGAAAGCTAATGAGATAAGATGGAAGTATAAAATTTTAATTAAATTTTTGATTCGTATATCACTTACGATTGCTGAGGTAAATTTAGCATTCCAAATAAAATCATCGTTTGATCAAGATCTTTCATCGTCATCTGTCATTCTGTGGATTTCTGACTATCTTTCATTCTAATGATTTTTGAGATATATCTTTTGTTGAGTCAATATATGCTTATCATAGAGTTTACTATCCATTGGTTGATTGATACCCTTATGTTGAATGCTTTACTTGATGGAACGACGATAAAGATATTTATTAGAATTGTTTAAAATAATGTTAAAACAAATTGAAGGATATCTACCTCTTTACCGAACAATACCAAAATATGTTGTGCAACTGTAATCCATGCTAACTGTAGAGGAATCCACTAACATAAGTTATTTGCCGCTATATTTCTTTAAATTGATTGCAAATTAATTGACTGTAAATTAATTGGCAGCAGCAGAGAGTTAATTAGGTATACATGCAGGCACTGATTTGTGTCTACTTTACTGATTGGCATTTACATAATCATGCCAAACATATATGATTTAACTATCGTATATCATCCATGGTTTATTAAAAATATATAGATACATGGCCAACATGCATGTTAAAGCATTAAAAAAAGTATCCTCTGCATTTTACTATAAATGGATAGCAACCGGCCTAATAAGAATATATTATTTTTTTCACTTATTTTGTAGATTAATCCAATGTTGTTCCTTTCATAGTTATACCTGCTATGCCATTTAAGCTTCTGTAACATTTTCATGTTTATAACAAATAAAGATATTGCACACGAATGTCCATAGGAGCATTAATGGCGATAAAATGGTGCTTCATCTGTGTAATATTAACTATATCACTTATGCAAACAAAAATACAGAGGTTATTGGATGGCTGGCATTTTAGTTTCAGGATGTTATTAGTTGCATCCATGCAAGTTGAAGGAACCCGCTAAATAAATAACCTATCAATTTATTTCACTAATTAAACTGGCTTCACGTTAGTTTCCAGTAAATTAATTGCCAATAAAGGGTTAATTAGGCATACATGCAGGCATCGATTTCCCATCTAGCTACTTAACTGAATAGCATTTGTTTAATAACTGATGAAATGCTCATGCATGATTCAAGGAAAAGTTTACCATCACAAAACAATTCACTGAGAATTAAGCATTGTTTCATATAGGAGTATGAACTGGACTTGGTTGTGTACTTGTATTTCTTTTTTTATGTGAAAGATAAGTCTCAATTTAAGCTTTTTATGCTCAACGATTCAATGGAACAACTGTTAAGAGGATTTTTGCTTGTCACCGAATTATTGGACAGCTGAGCTATCAGCTAGATATTAGTACATGATCATACAAACTTTGCTAACATTTGATAAAGAAGCATAGGAGCAACATGTACCTAATACTATCAGATCTCTGATCTTTTGCTTTAACTTGTCAAAAAGCTTTGCTACAACCTGCATTGAATATTTACACATATTTGAAAATCAAGCTCATTTAAGGTCTTAAAACTCATTAAAGTGTATATTTTGCACTCATACTCCGTCAGACATTCGAATAAGATAGTCCGGGTAGACAAACATGGCTGCAACAAATTCAAATATACAAAAGATATGCAAGGATGAAAAAAAAACAAAGGCAACAACAAATGACATTCAGAAAACAGTCAGTTCTTACTTCACCATCCAAAACTAAGAAGAACGTCCTTCTGGAATAAAAAAAATAATACTAAAAAAGGGAATTTGAAAATTGTTAACGCAAAAATACAAAAAATACAGTGCACAAATAGTAAAAATGATCAAATTATATAAATTGACTACTAAACTTACTCTTTTTTTAAATTCTGACACCAATAAAAAAAAATCTTAGTTCTTCCATTGTTGCAGCCCTAGAACGGAGGAATTGAGTCAGTTTTTGATAAATGGGCATAGAATAGAGAAAGCGATAACTGATAAAGGGGAAGCTCATATCTATACTGATGCAATGGAATTATCTTGAAATATATTTTGACTTGAGGGCATTGGACTTGTTCTCAAGTCTACACGCAGATATGGTTGAATTGCTCATTTTGGGAGAATTATTAATAAATAATTAATAAAGATTGTTGTATTATTTTGATTTAATAAAAGTATCTTTAGAGTTTTAAGGAGAACTGGGAGAATTGAGAGAATCAAGGGGAATTGAAAGAATTAAGGAGAGGGCTAGAAATCCTTCTGCTTTACTATTATTTTATAGATTTCTTAATGTAATCGAAATGAAAGCATTCGCACAAGACCATAATGTCAGAATATCATCATGCATCAATTGTAGGGAAAAGTGGCAATTGATTATCAGTCTTAGTTTAATTTTTCTTTCAACAAAAAACACCACTCACATCCTCAAAATATAAAATCCTTAAAATAACTCTCTCTCATACACAAACTGATTTTGGATGATGTAAGCAACGCAATATTCAGTCATATACACGAAGACACTGAAAACTGAAATTATACAGAGAACAATTATTTGAACTTGATGTACTTTTCAAAGTGATAAATGTATACAGTTATCAATAACTGAATTGAAGGTGAAGAAATAATCGCATAAACTTATTTCAAAGTAAAGCGAACTATAGTGCAAAAATTAATCGTAGGGGTATTAAAGAAGATTTAAAATTTTAAGCGAACTAAAGTAAAGCGAACTATAATAAGAAGATTTAAAATTTTTAGTAGAGAAGTATATTACATGTTTATGTCACTTCAATTTTTTTTTAAGGGGATCCAACAACAAAGATCTATGCTGAACTTAAACTCTAATATCAATTTTTAGGACAATAGATGTTAAAGATTCTCAAATAATCGCAGAACTTCGTACATGACATAGGAAACACACAAATTAGCAGTCCTCAAAGTTTGTGAGTACCTTGAACTGGATTGAGGTTGGCTAAGTGATTTGAACATAATTATCAACTTTAAAACAAAAGCAAAACAATAACTCAGAGCAGCTATAACTCAATTGAAGAGAAGGAAAAGTGGAAAAAGGTTTATTAAACTATATAAATATAATATATAAAGCATAAATATGAGTAGACATCTGTTAAATATAGTGGGTCTGATATTGGAAAAACACTTAGCAAAACAAAAACATGAATAAAAAATTAAAAATATGAAAAACAAATAGGCAGATTACTTGTTGATCCTTTTGAATGCTTATACTTATTTCTAAGATGAAGTATGAGTTGGATAAAAATGGATCAGTACCAAGAGAGTTCATTTGACTTTGAACTCAAAACACTTGCTCATGAAACTGAAAGTATGTATACATTTGTAATGTATTAAAATTATATATCAAATGCAGGAAAACGCTGTGTAAAAATACATTATTAATATCATAACAGTTACTCAATTAAGAAAGTAAACCGATATGGAAATGAGTAGAACTAAAATGAAAACTTCGTACATGTATGTGTATATGATTCAATTAAGATCATCTTCATATTTTGTCACATTAACAGTAGCAAACTTTATCATTATGCAACTTTTACTATCATAGCTAAGATTTAAACTTGACTGCTTATTACATAATGTTTAGGACATCATTTGATTAACCTAATACAAACAACTTGTACCAAAAACAGCATTTCCGATCATTTTTTATGTTCATAGTACTGTGACAGAAAATGATGAAGTATTATTCTGTTATTAAAAGTAATTGTGTTAAGCTAAACCATTAGATGAAGTTATTAAACTATAGCAGCATAATTGAGTAGAGTTAGTCCAAAAGCTTGTGGTAAGTGAGGTATAATTCGAAATCTTATTGAATATCAACAGTTAGTCCAATAGAACAACTTTATAATTGAAATCAGAAACTTACATTGTATATAAAATATAGCTCGATGCTTTGAAAAGAAATAAGTATAATTGAGTAATCTTATGTACCTAAGCCAGTAATTCAACAATTGATGGATTCTTCTACCCTAATATATGGTCTAAAATCTCATCAGACAATTGCCCTGTCTCACGTTTTCCTTGTATCTTCCGCCTTTGACGTTCTGAAAAAGAAACAGCGCAAGCGGATACCCGATGATTTGAGTAAGAACTGAAAAATTAGAAAATAGTAGTGAAATCACATAGTCGTTGAAAATGTACCCGATTGAGAACTGGATTTCGCCAAATAGTAGTAAAATCACATATTCGTTGAGGATATACCTGACTGAGCATGGATCCAGAAGATTCCGTAAATTGTTATGCATGAAATTCAAAAAATTAAAAGTACAAAACGATCTGAAAATATAATATAGAAAAATTTACCAGCTAATTCGATCAAGAGCAAGAAAACTTGTAAATAGAAATAGGGAAATACCCCGTTCACAAAGTTGAATCTAAAAATAATAATCGTTGGAGATCTAGACATCGATGGGAAGGAAGAGGCAGAAATCAGAGGCGGAAGAATACTCAGAAGGCGAAAGAAAAGGAGGGCAGGACAAAAGATGCGGATGAATACGATTGGGTTTTAAAATTTATGAGATAGGCCGTAAGCTTGTGAAATAGATAATAATAGTATATTTTAGTATAAAATATCAGGAGACTTTTAAGGAAAGCAAAGATAACTTGATTAGCTTGATTTAATAAAAATATCTCTATAATTTTAAGGAGAATTGAGAGAATTAAGGAGAATTGAGAGAAATGAGAGAATCAAGGAGAGAGCTAGAAATTCTTCTGCTTTACTATTATTTAATAGATAAGCAGCAGCTTTCCAACTCCTGTCCCTTCCATTGATTTTTCTGATTTGTCTCTAGTTGCTTTAATTTGTTATTTAAAATGAATCAAGAGTTCGATTCCTGCCTCACGCGTTCAAATAATGGGGCTTACCATGTGCATAAGCCTGATGACCCCGCGGACCGGGTTAGGTGCACTAGGGGGAGTTTTACAGCAGTGTCGGTTTCTTCCCTGAAAAATTCAAAAAAAAAAAAAAAGAATCAAGATTCAGATTTATTTTGCTCAAGTTTTATGTGTAGATCCACCGATAAAAAATGACCAGTACAACGATATGCATTATTTTATTTGAATGTTTTTAGCTTGGTGGTTTGTTTACAGAACACTGGAATTCATTATTTCATATTGAATGCTAATTTTAAGTTTCTTCTTTATTGCTATCCTCTCTGTTGGTTGGCAGTGACTTTTTTGGTTGGGTCTTGTCAAAGGATTTGTAGCAATAGTCTGAAATCTATAATTTCAGTGAACTCCAACATCTTAAATGTGTGCTGTTATCAAGATAATGTCAGCAGCCTCCATATTTTTCCATAAACCATTAACATAAGTCAAATGTGTGATAGTTTGATGATTATAAAACATAAAGAAAATGAATTTAGAACTCAAAAGGTTAACCGACATATGGTTATAATGGATCTGCCAATGAGAAATTAATTTTATGTTATGCACTACCCATATGATGGCATTTGATATTTAAATGGTTTGTATTATTATGAAATGTCAGGCATGGTCCATAGATTCAATTCAGATATCTCCACCTGGCATCTTCCCAATATGAGCTAGATACAGAGCTTTATAGACCACACTGTTGCTAAAAGAAAGATTTTAGCAAACAAATTCTACCATTAGAGTGATGTAGTGTTACATACATTGAGCTTCTCAAGCTGAGCCATGAACTTAACAATATATAAATTTTGATTGGAAAATTAATGCACATTAAAGCTCGGATTTACTGATACCGATAAGTCTTTTGATTTTATGGTAGAAGAATTTTATTCAGAAGAGAGGATTTTAAGGAAACAAGAGCCACAACTCTAATTTCTCTTGCCAAAATGTGCAATTTATTGAGCATCTCAACTCAAGAAAGGAAGAATTTTTGTTTTAACCATTGTCTAGTGGTTGCACAACATCACGTGTGGATGGGAGCAATTGAAGCGGTTCCACCTCTACAAGACTGTTTGGCTCAGAAGATATCATCTAAACACCTGAGTCACATTCATCAAGTTGTTTGTTTTTTCTTTTGATATGTTATCTCTTTGGATGTGTTTTGGATATTGAAAATTGAAGTTTTCCGATATGCAAGCGAAAGAGATGCCAAATTAATATTTAAACGTTCATTTTCTGATATCCCAGTTAGTGTATTTCTACACAACACTTATGAAAGAACCGGCCCAGGTCCAGTGCTGACTGGGCCATTGCACAGGGCAGAAAATTTGATAGGGTATCAAAAATCAAAAGACAAAAGGAAACAAAACGGTCGCACATACTAAGAAAGAAAGATCTCCTAGTCTTGCATTCAGGTGTAAGCATAACTGCATAAGCTACCCAGGAGAACAAAATATCACCCCAAAAAAAAAGTAGAAGGAAGGAAATTGCAAGGATGGGACACAAAGATGATTGGTTACTTGAGAGGAAGAAAGGAGCCAAAGAATTTGACAAGTTGTGTTCTGCTTTTGAAGAAGTGGAATTTAAGGGCTTTGAAGTAAATAACCCTAATTTCTAAATTATTCAATTTTGGTTTTGCATTAGTTACTGTTTTCTATTAGTAATTTTAAGAGGAAAAAAAGGTTGCATAAGCGTAAAACTTCAATATGCTCTCTATTTTCAAATTTTCAGTAATTTATTTTGTTCGGACTAGAAATTTGTATAAGAATATGAATTTGGCTACAAATACTAAAAAATTTCAACATTAATTGTGCTAAAATATGAAAAAAAAGGATGAACAAAATGTTACAACAAATCATATGGATTCATATTACTATAAATAATGACCTTTTTCACCGGACCGTATTTCCATACTGAAAAATAAAAATAAAAGCTTGTTGTAATGCTTCCACTTAAACAATCATTTGCAAGTTTTGATAAAAAAAGAAAAAAAGAAAAATGAAGAGATGGTGGAATAATCAGAAGGGTCTCTGAACAAAAATTAATATCATTGTATAATTTTCTTATTATAGGGCATTATTTAATAAATTGCACTGACATTATAAGTTTGAGGACCGACTCTCAACTTATGAAGAGAATATGACGATTGGTATTGAAGAATCAACATGGGATGTTTTTGTTTGTGTGGGGTTGTGCAGAAATGGATGAAGTCTTAGAAAAACACGGTTGTTCAATGTTTGCTGGGGAGGAAATATTAACTGCCAATGGCCAAAACTCCTTGATGTTTTATTTCATGAAGAAACATATCAACCCTTCGTTTTCTCAACCAGCTCATTTGATTGAGAATTACTGCTTGACGACAAATAACAGTATGGATAGTCTACGATGTTTGTAAAATCACCCGTATAGTAATATACAGTGGGTAACTATTTATCATAAGTGATAAAAGACTGTCAGCATAGTATGACGCAGTGGAAAGACATGTTAATGCCTAATAAAAGGTTAGTACTTCGAGGTCTATTTTGACCATCATATTGGCATATTAACCAATTTTCAATTGAACAAGTGACAAAGACCATCCAGCATAAAAGTTGCTGTAGTGGAGAGTTTTGTATGTTTTGTATGATAAATGATTACTTGTTTCCCATGCAAACATATTTAGACGATATTTAGAAGAAGCTCAGCCCTCCTCCTTCTAACGTAGCCAACAGCTGCTGCGCTACTCCATCAACCCGTCCATCTGCAAGTGAACACCTTGTGTTGATAACTCTGACGAATTACTGAATTATTATACCAAGTTAAAATTAACTTCTCGTCATGCTGATTATATGATTTATTATTTGCGGAAATGAACTAACATTAAACTAAACGCCACTGCAAGTAAACATCTGATGTGCAATAATTGATATTTATTGTGATTTATATATTGTTAAGTTGTTGTATACACATTTGCCACTAATAACCAATGATATTGTGATTTTATCCGTATGCTTACCATTGATTCAATATGGCTAATTCTATTCATACACCTATAATTTCTTAACACACACCGTAAAATGAAATAAAATAGCATACACCAAAAATTTCTTTCCATACATCATGTCTTTCACAAAATTACCCTTTTATATTTTCGTCACCTTTCCTCTTTAACCTTAAAACTAAATTACATAAAACTGGGTATTCAATTGCAATATATTTACCTAAAATAAAAAAAACTTTAATTTTTAACACTAATATTTTAATTTATTTAATTTTTTTATTTTTAAATCACTTTTAATTTTAGATGATTGAACACACTTGCATTAGATTTGAATGAAAGATTAAAGAATTTAGTACTCTGGACGACATTAATTTTAGTAGTTTATTTTAAATTTTAATTTATATATTTAATTAAAGTGAAAACTGTTAAGACTGACTGTATATATATGTTACTTGTAACAATATGAATATACTTTAATCCTCAAAAGAAATATAAATTTAATTTAACCAATGACATAAATTAATTTACTAACTTTACAAGAGAAGTAATATTGAGTATACATAATGCAAACAAGGGTGAATTGTATGTATTTTCATTTTTTTATATTGATTCTTTTTTAATAAGGTCATTTTGGTCTGAAATTTTATTTAAAATCTTACGGTGTAAGTAAAGCAATTTATGGTGTCCAAATAGAATTTTCCATTCAATATACCTCATTATCTCCTTGAGTAGAATATTATAGTTTTATCAACTATCATATGAATGTTACGTACACTGGATTTTTTTATAAAAACTCTTGGATACCTTATTATATTAGTAAGTGGAAAATTTAGAATAGAAAAACTATTTTGTCCAAAACCTTGATTTTCGACTACCTTTGTCATTTTGTCCTTATTTGAGATTCTATCTTACATTTTTTTTATGTTAAATAATCAAGATTTTTAATAGTGGTATAAAATTTGATTATAAGTTTGCATTTAATTATTTTCGAATAAATTATTTCATTAAATATAACTAAATATTTGTTTTGTAATTTTTTTTTGACATGAATTTTTTTTAGTGACTTCATTAAAGAAAATAAAAAGTATTCTATAAAGAAATGGGTATTTAATTTAGTAATTTATATACTTCTATAATTTATCCTAAAGAAATAGCTTTATTAAAGAAAGGTATTTTCACAAAATAAATTATTTTTGTTCAAATTTTTTTCTGCAATTTCAACAATTTATATGGAAAACATTTAATAAAATAACCTATATTTATTTCGATTATCAAATAAATTTAATAATTTCAAAGTGATGAAAAAACTCTAACGGTAAAAACCATGGCAGCTTCTTCTTCTAACCCGCTTTCTCCTGTCTCTCCTTCAAACCTTAATGACCATCACTCTGTACATTCCACTTTCTTCAGATCCACCCTCACCAGCACCTCTTGACCCGCTCCCTTCCACCTCGACATCCTTGGCATTCCCGCAAGCAACTCTCCTACTTAACAATCAACAACGTTGGACCACTGATTGACATAGAAATATGTTTATTTTATGCTCTTATTTCTTATCTTTTGTATATAAATAAATATTACTTGGGTATTGTTTTGTTACTTTTACAGATATTCCAACCCAGCCCGCATGCAACCAGAAATGTAGAGAAATAGAGTTCAATTTGCTGTGTATTTGCATTTTTGAAGAATTGTAGATGAAGATCTCACATCTAGTTGCTGTTGGACAAGAAAAGGATTGATAAAAAGGCTTTGCACATCACAAATCAATGAAGAAGTGTCAAGGAAGCAAGAGGAAAAGAGAAAAGGCCCAAATTTGCTTTATTTATCTAAGGCCCATTTATGTTTCTCATTGTAAACTAATTAGTGATGTAATGACCAGACCCATTTATCATTAGGGTTAGGGTTAGGGTTTGGCTATCTACCCTATATATACCCTTGTAATATCATTGTAGCCACCATCCTATCATATATCTCATTCTATTCTTTTCTTCATTAATAAAACTCATTTTTCTTTTTATCTTATGCAATTTTCTATTTCTTAGCAATTAGTGTTGTCTACACGATTAGATTCGGTAGAACACTATTTGTATTTTGCATTTCTTCTCATTAGTGATTGACCGTCTGATTAGATTCAGCGGTAATCCTAATTTTTATTTTCTGTTCGTTTAATTCTGTTCTGCAATTTTATTTCCATTGTTCTATTTTATCTTTAATCGTTGAATTTATTATAGATCCAATTAGATTCGAATCTGCAGTAAATTTAATTGCATCTTTTAATTGTAGTTTCACTTTTTATTTTGTTTTGCAAAATCAACCTCCAGTTTTGTCTAACTCGCCCAAGAGATTAGATAAATAATTTGATTTAATTCACCTCCCTGTGTTCGACCTATATGCTACACACCTGTATGCTTGCAGAATTTATTACAAATGTCGCGCTTTTCTAATTCATAGATTAGCGACGATCAACCACCTTATTTCAACATCTGCCAAGAAATGCCGACAAGTACAAGCCTGTCGACATGTATCCAACGTTCTATGATGACGTAATGGAGCATATCGATGCATATAAAAATTTGCATAGAAAATCAACATATATTTAAAATCGGCAAGTACTAGCCATTACCAGTCGACTAATCGTATTCATAGAAAAAATCCTACAAGCCAGGAAATAATGGTGATATAGCAGATGATTCTCAAATTAGCATATAAAATTCATACAGTTGACACGCAATTTTGGCCAATCAAGTGCCAACATCTTATTCATATGAAAATTAGAATATAATCACAATGCAGTTGCAAGTCACAGCACAGTCACAAAAATAATAATGAAAAGTAGTAAAGGAGACGTACGTTTTTTTATTGGTTTAGCAAACATTGGCATATGTCCATTTGAAATAATCGATTGATTATACTATTGACTACAAGTTCAATTAGTTATTGCATAAACAAAAAGAAAAGAGGTTGAAGTTGTCTCTAAATTTTGGCACAATTTGCATATGGGGAATAAAAGTACCTTTACCTTTGATGGTGTATTTATAAGTGTGAGAACAGGTCAGATCGACTGGAAGTCGTATAAGGGGACACTAAGGAGGTACGACCCAACCCATAAAGTGTGGTCGGGATCGCGCCCACTTTTTGGGATCGGATTTGATCCCTAATTGTTGCTACCACTGATTTCTTCAGAAACGTTGATCTACCTTTAAACAATAATAACCAACAGTTCAGGGTCTTCACTAGTAAGTTGGGATTCCTACGAATGCCAACCCAACAACCATTGACAAAGATTTTGGTTGCTTGATGAATAAAAGTTGGAGATATTTCCTGAAATGACAAGAAATCAGTACATTATTTGTATGTTAAAATAACACGATCCTACATAATAATTGGAACTAATATCACCTAAGAAAAGCAAGCATCTAAAGCATAAGAAATGCCTCAAAATTTTCGATGCTTTATTCCTATAGAAACTCAAACAACGGATTAGCAGCTGATCTTAATGTAATATATACCATCAAGTCAAGAAGATTTTTCATCAATCCACAAGCTTGCATACATAAAAAGTAAATATAAGAATGAATGTGTAATCAGACTTGTTTGACGATATCTCATTGCTTTTATATCAAAGGTGAACATGTATGATCTTAGGGCATCCCAACCGTGGGTCGGTCGCTTGGCAACCGACCCCAACGGTTGGGTCAGCAGTCCCTTCAGTGTTGTCGTGGCAACACTGAAGGGTGTTAGAGCAACCGTTTGGTTGCTCCAACAACCAAGCCCTAACCGGTTTGGTTAAAACTGGCTAAAGCATAGCCGGCTTTTGTCGGATTTGTGGCCCATTTGTTTTGGCCATAAACCCACTATTTAGTAACAACCCATATTTCCCCTTAACCACTCACTAATTTTTGTTTCACTTTGTAACCGCTCCATGATGGCCAAAGCGGTATAACTAAAACGTGATTCATTTTTCTGATTACGAGTTCACTAAACCTATTCTCAAAATCGAAAACACCATCCAAAATTGAGAAGAAGGGTTTGGAAACAAGAATCAGATCATAAAGAATCAAATTGGAAGAAGAAGAAGAGCATACAAACTCATCTGATTTCGTAAAGCAATGGCTGGAGGTACTCTATTGATCCCCTTATTTGCTTCCTCTTCTGATTTATGCAGTAATCAGTTAACTAACATTTGGTATCGGAGCCTTAAATCGCCTCTGCCTTGCTTTAATAATTAGACTGCCATCAAATTTGTTGAAATTCCCCTTGCCGATTTCGTAATTCGTTGAACCATCTTCATGAGTGAATAAGTCTTCATTAGGAAAAACTAATGCTTCTGCTATGTCAGAATTTGACATTATTAAATCTCGTTTAAAACAGAGGAGGAAAACCCGGAAGACTTTTCATGCTGCGAAAAAATTTTGTTGGTCAAATTTGTTTATTGCTTTAGTTGGTAGAGTGGAAGAGATGGCATGGGTTCCATTGTTGGTATAGTGACGGCGGAAGTTTTCTCCAGTCCAATTTGTTTATTGCTTTTGATGATAATAATAAAATATGGTACCACTTGCTCTTTTTTTTATGACGAGAGCACTCCTGCATAGTTTTTCATGAAGCATATAAATATAGCATAGTACAAACGTTGCTTTATGCCTTGTACACATATTTTATTGTTTTATGTACATCCAATATACATAGGCTTACATATTATAACCTGACTTGTAGACTTGCTATTCTTTTCTAGTCTACCTACAATTTTTGTTTGTACTGATTGAATATATATATATAATAAAATAAAGGTCTTTTATACATTGCAAGCTAGGTATATGTGTATAAAAAAATGTGAAATGTCAAGTGATTGAGCAAATTTTATTAGTTAGGGAGTAGCCACAACATCTTTAATTATTAATAAATTTGATAAACTGAAATCACATGTGGATACTAGACATTGATTGTAATTAATCATGTGTAACATAATAAGATTTGCCCACAAGAAATTTTATTGTTTTGCATGATTAATTAGGGTGATGTATCATATTGTGTTTCTTAATCTATCCTCAGGAGTTAAGAAATAATGATTTGATAGTTTCACTATAAGATTAAATTTATGAATCTGATTTGAGTAGACTTTAGCCCACAGGCAAGTTTTATGTCACTGGATTCATATGTGCATAGTTTACATTGGTAAATTGTGATAAAATTATAGTCTTGGTTTAGTTTGTTAATAAGCATATGTTTCCTATTTGCAGTAATTTTACCTGGAAATATTTCTGATGTTAAATGTGACATTCCTGAATTAAGAGGTGATAACTACAAGGTATGGAAAGAGAGAGTGTTACTGCATTTAGGATGGATGGATATTGACTATGCTATTCAGAAAGACAAACCACCTAGCATAACGCAGGCTAGTACTCCTGAAGCCGTTGATCTTTATGAAAAGTGGGAGCGATCTAATCGTCTTTCAGTTATGTTCATAAAGACCAAGATTTGTGCTAGTATTAGGCGTTCAGTCGATCAGCATGTTAAAGCCAATGATCTTCTTGGAGCCATCGATGAGCAGTTTGAATCCTCTGATAAGGCTCTCGCCAACACCTTGATTATGAAGTTCTCGTCCATGAGGCATACTAAGGTTAAGGGAGTGTGTGATTATATCATGCGCATGAGGGATATAACGGCTCAACTAAAGGCTTTAGAAGTTACCATGTCTGAATCTTTCTTGGTCCATTACATTCTGTGACTCTACCTCAACAATATGCCCCATTTAAGTTCTCTTACAACACACATAAGGACAAATGGTCAATAAATGAGCTTATGACCATGTGTGCTCTAAAGGAGGGTAGATTGTTGATGGAAGAGGGCGAAAAGGTGAACCTTGCTATGACTTCTTATTCAAAGAAGAAAAAGGATCACAATAAGGAAAAGGAAAGATTCATGTGAATCAAGTAATGAAGAAGAAATCAAAGTGTTACTTCTGTAAAAAGAAGGGACACATTAAGAAGGACTGCATTAAGTTTAAAACTTGGCTTGAGAAGAAAGGTAATTTTCCAGCATTTGTTTGTTATGAATCTAATATCATTAATGTTAATCGTGATACATGGTGGATTGATACTGGGACTACAATCTATGTTTCGGATACCCTGCAGGGTATGACAAACCTAAGGAAACCAGTGGACAGTGAAAGACTTATCTATTCAGGCAACAAGATAGCTTCACGGTGGAAACCGTTGGGACATGCAGTTTGGTTTTAAGTAGTGGTTTTACTTTATGTTTAGAAAAAACATTCTATATTCCTAATTTTTCAAGGAATTTGATTTCTGTATCTAGACTTTTACCTTTTGGATTTTCCTTTAATTTTTCAGACTCTGGTTTTAGTATTATCAAAAATTCTGAAGCTATTGACTATGGTACATTGTCTGATAATTTATTTCATTTTGACTTGCAAAATGATACCACTCATAATTCTATGCATGCTAATGTTGGTTTAAAAAGATGTATTATGAATGAAGATTCTTCTATGTTGTGGCATCAGAGATTAGGACACATCTCCATTGAAAAATTTAAGAGGTTAGTAAAGGAAGGGGTACTTGGTACTCTAGACTTTACTGATTTCGACACTTTTGTTAGTTGCATTAAAGGAAAGAAAACTAATAAATACAAAATTGGTGCCAAGAGGAGTTCTGACTTATTAGAAATCATACATACGGACATTTGTTGCCCGGACATGAATGCTGATGATCCAAAATACTTTATCACCTTCATAGATGATTATTCGCGATATATGTATCTCTACTTACTTCGTTCCAAAGATGAAGCTTTAAATGCCTTTAAATTATTTAAGGCTGAAGTAAGAATCAACGTGGTAAGCACATTAAGATCGTGATATCAGATCGAGGTGGAGAGTATTATGGTAGATACACTGAGAACGGACAAGCACCTGGTCCATTTGCTAAATTTCTTCAAGAGCAAGGGATCGTTCCCTAATACACCGTGCCTAGTTCTCCAGACCAGAATGGTGTAGCTGAAAGAAGAAATCAGACATTAATTGATATGGTGCGTAGCATGAGAAGTAATGTTAAACTTCCATCATTTTTGTGGAATGATGCTCTAAAGACGACAACATATATATTAAACCGGGTTCCATCCAAGGCTATCTCTAAGACGCCTTTTGAGCTATTCAAAGGTTGGAAAACGATTTTGCGACGTATATGCATTTGGGGATGTCCGTCTGAGGTGAGAATCTACAATCCAGAAGAGAAGAAACTTGACCCTAGGACTATTAGTGGGTATTTCATTGGATATGCCGAGAAGTCAAAGGGTTATAGATTCTATTTTCCGTCCCATTATACCAGGATTGTGGAATCAAGAAATGCTAAATTTCTTGAGAATGATTTGATCAGTGGGAGTGATCAATTTCAGAAAATTATTCCTGAAAAAGACCACTATGAGGTTCCACCCTCTGATTCAAGTGATAGGTTGATTGTCATTCACGCTCCTCAAGTTAAGCGGAGTGTTAGACAACCAAATATAGAAATTCCACAAATTATTGATCAAATCCAATAGATCATGTTGTAAATGAGGATTTAGTTCATAATGAGAATGAACAAGTCCCATTAAGAAGATCTACTCGAGAAAGGCGATCAGCTGTTCCTGATGATTATGAAGTGTACCTGCAAGAATCGGATTATAATATTGGAGTCGATAATGATCCTTTGTCATTTTCATAAGCCATAAGTTCTACAGATTCAAACTTATTGATGAATGCTATGAAAGAAGAGATGAATTCAATGGCTTCTAATCGAGTTTGGAATCTTGTCGAGTTGCCTGATGGTGTAAAAATCATTGGATGCAAGTGGGTTTTTAAGACAAAAAGGGGCTCACTAGGCAACATCGAAAGATATAAAGCAAGACTCGTTGCTAAAGGGTTCACTCAAAGAGAAGGAATCAACCACACAGAGACTTTTTCTCCTGTATCAAAGAAAGATTCCCTTCATGTAATTATGGCATTGGTAGCTCATTTTGATTTTGATCTACATCAAATGGATGTGAAAACGGCATTCCTTAATGATGATTTAGAGGAAGAGGTTTATATGAAACAACTTGAAGGATTCTCCTCTAAGGATGGTGAACATTTGGTTCGTAAGCTAAATAAATCCATATATGGGTTAAAACAAGCATCCCGCCAGTGGTATAAGAAATTTCATGAAATAATTACTTCATTTGGTTTTGAAGAAAATATCATGGATCAATGTATATATCTTAAGGTCAGTGGGTGTAAAATTTGTTTTCTTGTATTATATGTGGATGATATTTTGCTTGCAACCAATAATAAAGGGTTGCTACATGAGGTAAAACAGTTCCTTTCAAGAAACTTTGATATGAAAGATATGGGAGATGCATCTTATGTCATTGGCATTAAGATCCATAAGGATAGATCTCGAGGCATTTTGGGATTGTCTCAAGAGGCTTATATCAACAAAGTACTTGAAAGATTTAGAATGAAAGATTGTTCACCAAGTGCAGCACCCATTGTGAAGGGAGACCGGTTCAGTTTGGACCAGTGCCCTACGAATGACTTTAAAAAAAACAGATGAAAAATATTCCATATGCTTCAGCTGTTGATAGCATAATGTATGCCCAGGTCTGTACCAGACCTGATATTGCATATGCAGTTGGGTTATTAGGAAGATATCAGAGTAATCCAGGGATCGATCATTGGAAGGCTGCAAAGAAAGTGATGAGGTACTTTAAGGGTACTAAGGATTACATGCTTATGTATAGAAGAACTGATAATCTGGAAGTGGTAGGCTATTCGGACTCTGACTACGGTGGCTGTAGTGATACACTTAAATCCACATCAGGATATGTGTTCATGCTAGATGATGGTGTCGTATCGAGGAGAAGTGCAAAGCAAACTTTGACGGCTAGTTCCATTATGGTCGCAGAGTTCATTTCTTGCTTTGAGGCTACCTCGCAAGGTGTTTGGTTGAAAAGTTTCATATCTAGACTTAGAGTTGTTGACTCTATTAATCGGCCGATAAGAATGTATTGTGACAATTCAGCTGTTGTCTTCATGACTAAGAATAATAGGAGTGGAAGTCAAAATAAACACATTGACATAAAGTATCTAGTCATGAAGGAACGTGCTCAAGAAAGAAAAGTAATCATCGAGCACACTAGCACCGGTTTAATGATTGCTGATCCCTTGACTATTGGCATGCCAATTAAGACCTTTAGGGATCATGTAGTGAAAATGGGACTTGCACCCATTATGTAGTACATTCATTATTTTTTTTATTGAACTTTTATTATGTTGGATATTTTCTCCTTTGGATTTATGCGCATATTTATGTTATTATGTTGAGAAATATCAATTGTTTGAACCTAGAGTAAACACGAGGTTTACTCATTAAGTTAAGTGTGCGTGTGGTTGTTGAGAATTTGATATATTGTGATACATAGAAGATTAATTCTCGTACTAAGAGATTTCGTTGCTATGATTAGTATATCATATCTCATCTCAAATGAGCCAAGTGGGAGAATGTCGGATTTGTAGCCCATTTGCTTTGGCCATAAACCCATTATTTAGTAACAGCCCGTATTTCCCCTTAACCACTCACTAATTTTTGTTTCACTTTGTAGCCACTCCATGATGGCCAAAGCGGTATAACTTAAACGTGATTCATTTTTCTGATTACGGTTTCACTAAACCTATTCTCAAAATCGAAAAACACCATTCAAAATTGAGAAGAAGGGTTTGGAAACAAGAACCAGATCATAAAGAACAAATTGGAAGAAGAAGAGCATACAAACTCATCTGATTTCGCATAGCAATGGCTGGAGGTACTCTATTGATCCCCTTATTTGCTTCCGCTTATGATTTATGCAGTAATCAGTTAACTAACAGCTTTAACCAAGCCGGGTATAATTTTTCTTAGTTCTATTGAGCCCCAGCCTAAAGCTAGGACCCGGAAAAATGGTCATTTCTTAGCCGGCTTTTAAAAAGCCGGCTAACAAAAGTAATTTTTTTATTTCCGTTGGGGTGAGTGGGGGGTCAATCGGGCATGATTTAACCCCCAATGACTGACCCCATTAGGGATGCTCTTAATGCTATAATTTTTCCCAAGCACATGCATGCGTTATACCGTCTATTTTATACTTACAAACTAGTAAGATCATTGTTGATCAAACTATCCTACCTGTCCTTTCGGTGTTTCAGCAGGACACATCATACCCCAATGTGAGTTGTGAAGTTGGCGAGGTTTTGCCAACTTTCCAATGTAAATCATTCTTCCATCAGAATAATGCTTTTCAAATAGATGATAATAATCAAATGCTAAAAATAAGTAAGTAACTTCTCGAGCAATAGGAGAATTCAGCCTCCACAAATGAGAAAGAGTTGTTGCATATGTTATCAACACCCATCAAGTCAAAATAATCGAAGAAGAATGTTAAGAAAGAGAGACAAAAGGTAGCATAAGTAGAGGTGTAAATCGGTCGGATCGGAACGAACGGAGGTATGTTCAGTTTCTGTTTTAAAAAATATCGGATCGAACCAGTTTTTTTCTCGGACAAAATTCGTTGTCCTAATTCGTGTTTTAAATAAAATCGGTTGGACACGAACATATGTTTTTCGGACACAGACAGATCGGACTTGGTCGGACATGGCTATTTATATCACATTCTGTACATTTTACTAGATTTTCTCTCAACTATACGCCGGATTATAAGTAATTCGGACGAGCCCGGACCGAACATGACTATTTCTCGTACAAATTTTGTTGTCATAACTCGTGTTCTAAATGAAAATCGGACGGATTCGGACGAACGTATTTCGGTCACGGACACGAACGGACGTCGAACATTCGGACAAAATTTACAGCCATAAGCACAAGACAAATGTAGAGAACAAAATTACCTGTGAAACCCCTACCCTACCACCAGCATTATCATCAGTTTCCAAGTTTCCCATAGTAAGAGAATACTTCAGACTAACTGTGAAGGTCTTGGCTTTAATTGCAAATTAAGATCTTCCCCACTATCAGCACACTGTTAAAAAAACACTGACAATTAGCAAACAACATCATGAAATGACTAAGTGAATTGTCGATGGCATATGTAGTACATATTCATTTGAGTACTGACCTTCTGAATATAAGATCCTACATCTTAATTTGTCAATTTCCTAAACAACTAAAAAAGAGCAAAAATATATATAAGAAGGTGGTGTGAAAATAAATAAATTAAAATATCATTATAGCCAATAGTCCATAAGAAAACAAACCTGTCTGAGCAAACCACCAAGTAAAGGACCAGCAAGGTCAAGTCTTTTATTTTCATAACGATCCTTGTCATCTTAGTTCCGGTCTCCGACCCAGTGCACAAAGCAATAGCCTATGGATGATATATCTAACAAAATATTATAACAAATGTTAGACGTTGTTCTTTACCAATAATTTAGCAACTTTACTTGTATATGATGAAAGCTGACAGAATACCAAAATAATATGCTTTCTCAGTTTCACAATATTCCCCAACACTAACGGTGAATTAACATCTCTTTTTGAAGAATTTGATCCAAAAGACATAAGAAAACATAAAGTATTATCACCAAAGATCACTATGTGATTGATCCAGAAGATTTTAAAATGGCATGGTTGTGAGAATAATGTACTTGATTCTCTTCTCTTTTGTCACTCCAATAGAGTTCATACATATCCAGTGCTACCTAAGAAATTTGCATTATAAACAATGTTCAAACAACAACACAATGAAATTTTGCTTATACGAAATTCATCTATCTATACAAATTGTTAAATCTGCAGAAAAATGACAACCATAATTTTTATCTATCGAATAACATTATAACGCAAATAATTAGACTAAAATCTACTGCAATTTAAAAAGCGAAAAAATACCCTTTTAAAATATTAATACATACGAAGGACATTTTGATCATTTGGTTACCCGATTTTACCCCACATGTTTTGAGAGAGGGTTCTCATGGTTTATTTATCTATTTACTTTTTTTACCCAGATTATATATGTCAAATGCTCAGTAATCAGAAATTGCAAACCAAATTAAGGATTATAAACTAGTCAAATTCGGGTTAGCAGGTCAGCCTGAAACCCATCCATTTACAAATGGATCAAATTCTGGTTGATCCAAAAATGACCCGTCAACTAAACGGGTCGGGTTGACCGACTAATTTTTGGGTATCTAGTCTTGAAAGCTTAGTTGAAATCAAGAGGCATGTCAGAGTGATGCCCTATTTGAAGTCTATAATGCGTCTATCAGGGCATTTTGCATTGAAATCATTCATGGGGTGTTTTATGCAAGGTTTCAAAATCCCAATCATTGGTCGTCTTCTTCTTATTAGCTGAGCACTTCATCTTCATAAAATCTGATTCCTAAACGTTACCTCCTATGAATTCATGGCTAACCAAACTGAGCTGTCGCTTGCCATTCTTCTTCACCTCCATGGCGTCTTCCTCCTCTACTTCTTCGACATTGGCATTGTTTTAGTAATTTATACTGAGTAAGATTTTATTACGTCATATGGGGATGTAGTTCAGATGGTAGAGCGCTCACTTAGCATGCTAGAGGTATGGAGATCAATACCCCGCATCTCCATTACTCTTTCTTTTCCAATCCATGTAACTGTCTCTTGAACGCTGCCGCTTATTTCTCTTCGTTTCAACTCCCGTCCCTTCAATTGATTTTTCTGATACGTCTCTAGTTGATTTAATTTGTTATTTAAAATCAATCTAGCGTCATATTTATTTTGCTCAAGTTTTATGTGTAGATCCACCGATAAATAATGACTAGTATAGTGATTTGCATTATTTTATTTGAATGTTTTTAACTTGGTAGTTTTTTTACAGAACACTGTAATTCATTATTTCATAATTCATATTGATAATGATCGGGGATTGATACATCACTGAACCATAAAGATCCTGTACGGGAGCTGGGGCACTGCCTGTAGAATGGGTAGGGTGTCTGTAAAACGTGCTTAAAAGTCCTTGCTTCCTTGTGCAAGCCAACACACACGAGCCTGCACAAATGGATTTTAAGTCGGATGTAGATCCAGGTAAAATTATATTTAATGAGCATTTTGTAGCTAGTGATCACTAATAAATCATGGATTCTTGTGATCTCTATTAGTATTTGGGAATAAGTTTACAAAATTGGATTCAAGGTTGATAATATGTTGCATTATTATAAGTTTATGAACCACTATGCTTCTTTTCATCAAATAACAACTATATTATAGTGCTCTTCTTGCATATTGTGCTTATAAGAGTTTTTTTGTTCTAGTTTTAGTTTATATTTCTTCAACTTGTCGCCAATCCATGAGTCTAAGTGATCTTTCTGAGGAAATAGCATCGGAACCGCTAGGTGAAACTTTAATCTCAGAATCAAGTTTCTTAAAGCTCAAGGACTTCGGCATGATTCTCACATCATTTTTTGTAAAGCCGAATAATTTTGCTATAACTACTACAACATCTTTTGCATTCAGAATTGAGTTTCTCATGACTTTAATTCCTAACCAAGAAAGCAAGGAGACGATATGCCCATGTACCTAAAATGCTGCTCTCTGTTTAGATTGCTAGAAATGTAAGATCAAAGAAGGTACGTGCTTCTTTATGAAATTCTTAGCTATTTATGTGCCACAAGCTAAATAACTTTGAAATGACAATAATGAAGAAAATATATATCCACAATTTAAGTACCTTGAGAATGCAGTTCAAGGAATTGTTTGGTTAGTAGATGGTACATGCCTCAATTATAAGAGAATTTATGCTAGTTGATAGTTTCTCATGTTCTATTTTCTTTAACATTTGTAGCTAAAGCAACAGATTGAGTATGGACTGTAGTGGTGAAAAATGCATCCCATGAAGCTAACAAAGCTCCCAAAGAGATACATTGGATTGCAGCAGTATGACTTTATAGTAGTATGTATAGATAAGTACATTGTATTTTGTGTTTACATGTATCTAGATAGCATAATATGTAGATAAATACATTGTATTTTGTGTTTATATGTGTCTGTATAGCATAACCTGTTAATGTACCTTTAAACAATGTTATGTATTTAAATAATTTTATTTTTGGTTGGATGTTTCATTTGGTGTTAATTTATACATGGAGTATGCTTAAATGTTTATGCTTTATATATTACATAATGAAATGTTGTAATTTCAACAACCTTTTTTTAATATATATTACATTTAATATTAAGGGCAGTTTTTGCTTCCTGGATTGTTTTTGTACTTGTTCATCATATGTGGCAGTAAGGAATATTAGGGGCAAAATTGTGGTTGAATTTGCCTTTAATTATCAGTAGGGATGCCTCCTTTAGAGGCATATGCTTAGCCGCCACTCATTCTTTTAGGAGCAAGAAATTACTAAGTTGAATTATCGGAGAAGCATGTCGAGTCTGATCATAGAGATCAGCAAGATTGGCCTCATAACCATAGTATAACACATATGGAGAGAGTGAAATTCCCTTGCTTTCAAAAACAAATCAACAAATGTATTAGCCTTTACTAAAATCATCAATATAGACATTTCAATGATTATAGGAAGAAATCTTAAATCAAAGCTTACTCTTAAAATAGAACGAGAAAAACCGTTATTGAAGAAGTTAAACTAGATATGATAGATCGGAGGAACTCAATTAGTGATGAATTGAAAGCCACCATGAGTTCGTGAACTAATTTCTCTTTTCGACTTTTAGGTCTAGTTCAGCTCTGAAGTATGATATTAACGGGAAGTCATACTTAGTATTTATTATGTTGTGTACTTTTCGGTTTTGTTCTACTTTGGGCCACATGGCCCATAAGAGTTTCTACTGGCGAAATGTAAGGAGTTAACCGATCTTCATACATACATACATACATATATAATTTTCAAATGTATATATATATATATATGTGTGTGTGTGTGTGTATATATATATACGAGTGTAATATGTCATCCCTATTTCGGAGCACAAGTTTCGCATTTGAACAACCGTCGCTTGTTTATATTTAAATGATGTATAAGTAAGAGAGAGAGGGTGAGTGGACAAATGAAGATAACTGTATGGTTGAAATTAGGGGTGTCAATGAGGCGGGTCGGCTTTTATCAACTCAAGTCGGTTCAAGTTGATTTTAAACAGGTTGGTTCAACCCGTTTATTAAAGGGTCAGAAATAGCTCGGTCCGAAACCGACCCGCTTATAAACGAATTGACCCGACCCATCCTATGTAAAATGTTTAATTTGGCCAGATCTGGTCGTAAATGAGTTATGACGGGTTTGGTCATGAGTGAGTCATAAACGGGTTTGGTCAACCGTACAAGGTATAAACAGGTCATAAATTTGTTACAAACGGGTCAAATTCAGGTCCACATGTCATAAAAACGTTATAAATGGATCATAAATAGGTCAAATTCAAATTTACAGGTCAAAAACAAACTATAAATGGATCAAATCGGGTCAAATTCAGGTTCATGGGTCATAAACACGTTATAAATGGATCATAAACGGGTCAAATTCGAATTTACGGGTCAAACAAGTTATAAATGGGTGGGGTCAACCTATATAAGCATAAACGGATTATAAACGAGTTAAATTCGGGTTAGTAGGTCAGCTTAAAACCCATCCGTTTATAAATGGGTCAAATTCTGGTTGATCCAAAAGTGACCCGTCAACTAAACAGGTCGGGTTGACCTACTAATTTTCCGTGCGGGTTTCTAGTCTTGACAGCCTAGTTGAAATCAAGAGGCATGTTAGAGTGTTGCCCTATTTGAGGTCCATACTACGTCTATCGGGGCATTTTGCAATCAAAAAATTTATGGGGTGTTTTATGCAAGGTTTCTGTTCGTCTTCTTCTTATTAGATGAGCACTTCATCTTCATAAAATCTGATTCCTAAACGTTGCCTCCTATGTATTCATGGCTAACCAAACTGAGTTGTAGCTTCCCATTCTTCTTCACCTCCATGGCGCCTTCCTCCTCTACTTCTTTGACATTGGCATTGCTTTTAGTTATTTATATTGAGTAAAATTTTATTATGTCATATGGGGATGTAGCTCAGATGGTAGAGCACTCGCTTAGCATGCGAGAGGTACGGGGATCGATACCCTGCATCTCCATTACTCTTTCTTTTTCGAATCCGGGCAACCGTCTCTTAAACACTGCCGCTTATTTCTCTTCAGTTACAACTCCCGTCCCTTCCATTGATTTTTCTGATACGTTTCTAGTTGCTTTAATTTGTTATTTAAAATCAATCCAGCGTCAGATTTATTTTGCTCAAGTTTTATGTGCAGATCCACCGATAAATAATGACCAGTACAGCGATTTGCATTATTTTATTTGAATGTTTTTAACTTTGTGGTTTGTTTACAGAACACTGGAATTTATTATTTCATATTGAATGCTAATTTTAGGTTTCTTCTTTATTGCTATCCTCTCTGTTGGTTGGGAATGACTTTTTGGTTGGGTCTTGTCAAAGGATTTGTAGAATAGTCTGAAATCTATAATTTCAGTGACCCCCAACATCTTAAATGTGTGTTGTTATCAAAATAATGTCAACAGCCTCCATATTTTTCCATAAATCATTAATATAAGTCAAATGTGTGATAGATTGATGATCACAAAATATGACGAAAATGAATTTAGAACTCAAAAGGTTAACCAGCATATGGTTATAATGGAGCCGCCAATGAGAAATTAATTTTATCTTATGCACTACCCATATGATGGCGTTTGATATTTACATGGTTTGTATTTTTATGAAATGTCAAGCATTGTCCATAGAGTCAATTCAGACATCTCCACCTGGCACCTCCCCAGTATGAGCTAGATACAGAGCTTTATAGACCACACTGCTGCTAAAAGCAAGATTTTAGCCATAAGTTCTACCATTAGAGTGGTGTAGTGTTACATACGTTGAGCTTCTGAGCCATGAACTCAACAACATATAATTTTTGATTGGAAAATTAATGTACATTAAGGCTCAGATTTACTTATACTGATAAGTCTTTTGATTTTATGGCAGAAGAATTTTGTTTAGAAGAGAGATTTTTTAGGAAACAAGAGCCACAACTCTAATTTCTCTTACCAAAATGTGCAATTTATTGAGCATCTCAATTCAAGAAAGGGAGAATTTTTGTTTTAACCCTTGTCTAGTGGTTGCACAACATCATGTGCAGATGGGATCAATTGAAGCGGTTCCACAGCGACAAGACTGTTTGGCTCAAAAGATATCATCCAAACACCCGAGTCACATCCATCAAAATATTTGTTTTTTCTTTTGATATGCTATCTCTTTGGATGCGTTTTGGATATTGAAAATTGAAGTTTTACGATGTGCAAGAGAAAGAGATGCCAAATTAATATTTAAACGTTCGTTTTCTGTTATCCAGTTGATGTGATTCTACACAACAGTTATGAAAGAATCGGCCCTGGCCCAGTGATGACTGGGCCATTGCACAGGGCAGAAAATTGGATAGGGCATCAAAAATCAAAAGATAAAAGGAAACAAAATGATCGCACATACCAAGAAAGAAAGAAAGATCTCCTAGTCTTGCATTCAGGTGTAGGCATAACTGCATAAGCTACCCTGGAGAACAAAATATCACCCAAAAAAAAAAGGAAAAAAAAAGAAAAAAAACAGAAGGAATGAAATTACAAGGATGGGACACAAAGATGGTTGGTTACTTGATAGGAAGAAAGAAGCCAAAGAATTTGACAAGTTGTGTTCTGCTTTTGGAGAAGTGGAATTTAAGGGCTTTGAAGTAAGTAACCCTAATTTCTAAATTATTCTATTTTGGTTTTACATCGGTTACTATTTTCTATTAGTAATTTTAAAAGGAAAAAAAGGTTGCATAAGCATAGAACTTCAATATACAATCTATTTTCAAATTTTAAGCAATTTATTTTGTTTGGGCTAGAAATTTGTGAAGAATATGAATTTAGTTACAAATACTAAAAAATTCAACGTGATTGTGCTAAAATATGTTAAGAAAAACGGATGAACAAAATGTTATAACAAATCATATGGATTTATATTATTGTAAATAATGACCTTTTTCATCGGAACCTTATTCCATACTAAAAAATAAAAATAAAAGCTAGTTGTAATGCTTCAACTTAAACAACCATTTGCATGTTGTAAAAAAAAACCATGAAAAACGAAGAGATGGTTGAATAATCAGAAGGGTCCTTGAACAAAAATTAATATCATTGTATAATTTTCTTACTGTAGGGCATTATTTAATAAACTGCACCGACATTATAAGTTTGAGGACCGACCCTCAACTTATGAAGAGAATATGATGATTGGTATTGAAGAATCAACTTGGGATGTTTTTGTTTGTGTGGGGTATTGTGCAGAAATGGATGAAGTCTTAGAAAAACACGGTTGTTCAATGTTTGCTGGGGAAATATTAACTGCCAATGGCCAAAACTCCTTGATGTTTTATTTCATGAAGAAACATATCAACCCTTCGTTTTCACAATGCAGTTGCAAATCACATCACAGTCACAAAAATAATAATGAAAAGTAGTAAAGGAGACGTACGTTTTTTTATTGGTTTGGCAAACATTGGCATACGTCCATTTGAAATAATCGATAGATTATACTATTGATTACAAGTTCAATTAGTTGTTGCATAAATAAAAAGAAAAGTGGATGAAATTGTCTCCAAGATTTGGCACAATTTGCATGCGGGGAATACAAGATCCTTTACCTTTGATGGTGTGTTTATAAGTGTGAGAACAGGTCAGATCGACTGGAAGTCATACAAGAGGACACTAAGGTACTGTTTGATTTACGAACTGAGCAGTTAACGTTCGTGTCTGCGTCTCATGTGTCCGACGCGACGGACACTTCCACGGTAGGGCCAAACGTTAGCCCCTTCAAGACGAACGGTTGAAAATGTAGCTTTCGCGTCTGATGCGTCCGACGCGTCGGACGCACGTCTGACGCGACGAAATTTCCAGAACAGCCGATCCATCTCTCCTTCCCCTATATATTCACTCCAATTCATTACCTTTTAATACCACATTCAACAAACAATCCGAAAATTATAGCTTAAATCCTCATTCCATGGACAGAAATGAGCTTCTTGCTTTGTGCATGGCAGTACGTCAAGATGGTGATGATTATCTCGAGTGGGAGGTGGGGGTTATTCTGTCAACGTTAGATAACAGAAGGGATGTCAACCCTTTTTTACTTCTGATTGACAAGCCGGAAGAGCTTAGGTGTTGTATTCTCTATTATGTCCATAATTTGAGGAATGGATCGATGCAGTTTTTTATGTATTACTATAGTTTTTTATGTATTACTGTAGTTTTTTCTGTATTTTGCAATTGTGTTGTAATGGTGGTTGAATTATGAAATTTAAATTCTACAATTCGTATTCTCCAATTTGTATTCTGCAATTCGTATTTTCCAATTTGTATCCAATTCAATAAACACAAATAAATAAACATTAATATTATAAATTTGCCCCTTCCAATTTGCCTCTTTCGTAAAAAGAACACATTCCCCGTTTGTAATAATTCCCCTTCAAATACTCCTTTCAAATTCCCCATCCAAATAACCCTTTCCATTCAAAATCAAACGGGTCCTAAGGGGGTACGACCCAACCCATAAAGTAGGGTCGGGGTCCTACCCACTTTTTGGGATCGGATCTGATCCCTAAGTGCTGCTACCGCTGATTTCTTCAGAAACGTTGATCTACCTTTAAACAATAATAACCAACAGTTCACGGTCTTCACCAGTAAGTTGGGATTCCTATGAATGCCAACCCAACAACCATTGACAAAGATTTTGGTTGCTTGATGAATAAAAGTTGAGATATTTCTTGAAATGACAAGAAATCAGTACATTACTAGTGTGGTCCGTACTTCGCACACGGACATTGTATAATTTATTGATGTTAGTGTATTTTTGATAGGATGAATGTCAATTTTTTTGAAGAAGGAAATACATTGGTACTTGCAATACATAGGTAATGCAGATGTGTATGTTGAGTAGACATGAAGGAGAGAACATGTTTTATGTTGAATAATTCATGAAATTGGAAAGTTATGCATAAGTTTAAGTGTACGTGCATGTTAAGCTCTTAAAATAGATGCTTACGAAATATTTTATAAGTGAGGTATCAGTGATTGCAACGTGGAATAAACCTAAAACAAAAAGTGGGAAAAGAAACATGCTAACGTACAACAATGTCATATTTGAGCCAGAAGTGTAAACATTTATATTTACAGTATACATATTTCATATGATGCCCTCTCTTTTGTGATACCATTGGTTTGGTCATCACTTTAAGTATGCGTTTTTTTATCAGTTATGAATCAAATACAAATAAGTGGTGAACATCAACCTTCAACTTGCCTGCTTTCAGCAATGTTTTCCATGGATCAAACATCGTTAAGCTACCAATTCGCTGCAGCATGTTGATTTGTAAATATGAAAACACGTAGCGTGGACTATATCATTTACACAAACTGGAATACATTTATATCTAGTCAAATTCACAATATAAAATTAATCCAAGAAACGCTGACATAGCTGTAATACTGGATTTGCACCATCTGGGAAAACAATGAGTGTATCACCAAATTTTCATAACTCAGTCTACAGTAATATTAAAACAAAAGTACACAATAATCCACTATGTTTCATGTCATTATAAGAGCTAGAAAGCTAATAACATAGCTTAATGTGATAGTTAATGTAATTGAATAATTAAACGGATCACCTCATAAGGTATATATTTCAGCATAACATAATGAATAAAATAAAAATCGACTTAACAATGTATTCAATAAAATAATAACTATAAAACAGTACAAAGTGTTGTCTATTTAGTTGTAATGAAATGAAACAACAAAAAATTTACTCTTTAGAAATGTAAAAATGTAGTTGTTGGAAAAATTATCATTTATGAACACAGCTAGATTGCTCAGAAACTTGGTCAACATCCTGACCTTGCTGGGAGCAAAACACCATACCGATGGCGATGGGTGCTAGTTCATCGTCCTTTTCAATAAAGTTCCTTCAGTAATTTGATTTTGAATGTTAATTTTTTCCACATACCTTGTTTCCTGAGGAAAAAAAGAAAAAAACTCCAATCTTTTATTCTTGCCACTCAATTTCTTCCTCCCTAACCATATGAACTTCTGATATATCCAGCTTCTTTCTCAAGCCACTCAAATCAAGTGGTGGTAAAAGAAAGGAAAAAAAATATTTCACAACCAAAGAGTTGGAAAGGCTACAACTCGAATGATGTTAGGAATTATGATAAAACATGTAACGTCAGGGGACTTTGGTTGAAAGATCAACCAGTATTATGTTTTCTCTATTCAAACTGAGATTGTTTAAAAAGTTATCAACTCCGGCTACTGGATTTGTGCATACGACCAATTCCAGATGTCATTTCAAGAACTGATGAAAATAAAAAAAATTAGTGTGGACGATGAAAATAAAAAAGGACCGATAAAGTGTTTCCCCTTTTTTGAATTATTCATATGAAAATTATCAGAGGATACAAAAATTAAGGGTGTAGATAATGCAAGTTTAGTTAAGGTTTTTAGCATTTATATGGAAACAACAGACTTTGAGTTGATGCTTAAAGACAACCAGCATAGTTTTGTGGTTCATGGAGTTCAAATTCTTTGTTGCCTAAAACTCCAATTATCATTTGTGTACTCCACAACTTCAATTATAAAAAATATTTATAGTTTAAATTTTATACGTAACAATGGTTGATGGTAATGGTTGACAGTTTATACAGGCACGTAACACAAATTAGGCTTAGGTTAATAATGTAACTGCAATACAATTATATTTTTGTATATACAAAATATCAAGCACATGTGCAAACACCCATATATGCGTGCATCTTCTATTCAATACCAAAATCTTTTTTTTTTTTCTTATCTTTGTAGCATATTGCGTTATTCCGAAACTTTTAACCTGTGAGACTATATATAAGATTGCCAGTTCGACCAAAGAGAGTTGAACGTATGATTCCATGTAACAATTCCAACTTATAATCAAAGACGATTTGGAAGACTTACCTATCTCGTGGATATAGGCTTCACCCCAAATATGCCTTGGTTGCCAGATCCCACATGGTAGATCCCATTCATAATCTGTAGTTGAGGACGAATTCTTTGAGTGATGCATCCTAGAATTCGACCTGAACAGAGTTGGCAACATAAAATTTAATAGAATGGAATATGCAGTTTCGGGCTTAAGACGTAGCAATTTAAGGATACTGCAACGACCCGGGTTTTCGCGATCCCGAGTAATCGACATAAACTCAATGTCGACTATTCAAGCATCGGAAATACCAGATAGTTAATAGAAAGAAGTTAGAGGGTGAGAATAGATAAGATAGAAAATTAGAATAGAAGAAGAAGAAGATCACAACAACAGAATCAGAGTAACACGAATCTCACAGCGGAACGAATAAAATATAACATAACTTTGAAATAAAACTAGTATACATATACAGTAACATTTATCATAGTACAACACTTACAACACAGCGGAAATAAACAATTGCTATAAAATCCTGAAGCCTCCTGCTCCAAGCTCTCGGTATATCTGTAAAATCCTAACTACTTGACTGCCCGTACATATTTTGGCACCCAAGAGTTTAGGGAAAACAAAACAAAATAAACTCCAGGTCAGTCATGGAACTGGTGCGAGTAAACAATTTAAAACAGTTTAAGAAAATAAACGATATCTCATAAGACCACGCCATATAACATGGAACGAGTTTTTCCCTTATGAGAATCCAAAACACTTGGTCCAACATTTAAAAACCTTTTGAAAGGAATGATAATCTTTATATCAAACTCATTTGATATTATAATAATGTCTATCAACCACAATATAATAATCATCTAGCAGAACGCTTTCATCTCACGTTCCACATACATAATATATAATCAAAAACCACGGGTGCTTATTGGTTAATGAATTCCAACTAGCAAGGTATGGGCCGACAGTGTATCTCTAGAGAGGAATACACCAGGTTCAACAAGAACATCTTGTAACCCAAGCTAAACATGACCGGTCACTCATTTCGCTTGAGTGTACCAAATTTATTATCACCAGCGGTTGGGATCAGCAATCGTTTCCCGAAAGGGACAACATCGAAATAGATTATAGAAGTAAATGGAATTTCTAGATCAAGTAACAATACACCCTAATTGGCAGCTAACCACTTAGCCGTGCGACCTACCCGATTTTATACCATTTCCTGGTTGTGAGGTTTTGAGGCCACGCTTATCTCTAACAGATCATATTTCATTTACCTTGAATGCCACATCGTCATACCCGTCAAATCACAAATTGATTTTCCCAAAAATACCATGGGTATAAGCTAAGAGAAATGAATTCCTCCGCCACCAACGTAAATACGTTTGAATAGATCAACTTAGGCGATCCACCCGATATACTTTGTTAGACATTCTTCCATACAGGTTGTCCTGGGACTGGATAACCCGAAGGCACTATTGTGTAAATCCATCTTAGGCAATTTCTACCTAGGATTTACTGAATAGCCTTTGCATAACTCCGTCTTCAATTTATCTTCATCATATTTGATTCGCAACGCTAATGCCATACAGAGTGGTTTTCAGATAATATATCTGATCCCGGTCTCCCCGTATTGACAACAGAAATGGTCAAAATTTTTGATAGTCGGTGATTTAACTATCAAAGGAAAACATGTGTACAATCAACGGTCGTATTCCCAAATGGAAATCTTACTGATCAATCATCATTTCATTTCCCAATTTCCCATTTATCGTTTCCATATATTCATAAATTCCTTATTTTCTAAAATTAGAAAATATACGTTATTAACTTTGGAAAACGTTTCCATTTTTGATTCACGCATCAATATCTTCCCACCTCTATCAGTCTCTAACTGTAAACTAGTAAGAGAACAACTTCTTAAGGATAAACCCCGAAGGCCGAAACCAACATCAGATCGATATCCAGAAAGCCATTCAACTCAACTAATTTCCTGTCAGTTTCTAATTTCAATAATTCCATTTAAATTCCTAATTAAACCCCAAATTCCTTTATAATATTTTATTTGCAAAATATTTACTTAAATCCTTTATTCACATTAAATGTGAATAATATTTCTTCTTATAATCAAATAGTTTGATTTCGTATTTAAAAACAATATCTCAAACCCAAATTCTATTTATTTTTTTATTTGCAGAATTATTCATACAAATCTTATTTCATTTCCAACATTTATAATCTCATTTATAATTCCCTTTATATAATTCTATTTATTCTATATAAATCCTTTTATATAATTCTATTTATTTTATATAAATCCTTTTATATAATTCTATTTATTTTATATAAATCCTTTTATATAATTCTATTCATTTTATATAAATCCTTTTATATAATTCTATTAATTTTTTATAAATCCTTTTATATAATTCTGCTCATTTTATATAAATCCTTTTATATAATTCTATTAATTTTATATAAATCCTTTCATATATTCTATATAAATCCTTTTATATAATTCTATTTATTTTATATAAATCCTTTTGTATAATTCTATTTATTTCATATAAATCCTTTTATATAATTCTATTTATTTTATATAAATCCTTTTATATAATTCTATTCATTTTATATAAATCCTTTTATATAATTCTATTAATTTTTTATAAATCCTTTTATATAATTCTACTCATTTTACATAAATCCTTTTATATAATTCTATTAATTTTATATAAATCCTTTCATATAATTCTATTCATTTCCCAAATATTTCCTTAATATATTTTCCAATATTTGTTTTCCAAATATTACCTTTTATAATATCCTATTTATTTCATATATAAATATTTCATTTTCAATATTCACTTTGAAAAAATCCTTTTTACATTCCAGTATTTCATATGGTATTTAAAATACCAAATAACATGACCAGTCTCATTATAATCAATTACATATTATATATCACATCATATGTCACAATATATGAAAACAAACAGTATTATAATATTGAGGAATCCAGTTGGATCCCTCCAACCTATTTCCCTGCATCCACAGATGTTAAACAATATAAATAACATCGATTTCATTTCAATATGAAATATACTGATAAACATAATCAATATTTAATTAACGATTTATATATATATCGTTATATGTAGTTTCAACCAATAAATCAGAAATTCAACCAAACAATCAACACACAACAATCAATCATCATTTATCAATACTAGATTATATTTATAAAAATATTAACTGTATAGAGTTAGTGAGAGTTACTCACATTGGATGATCATCGTTAAATAACGATAATTGTCTTTGATTCAGACAGATAATTTATTTCGCTATAAATTGTAACGAGCTCCAATTCACTCCCAGTCAGTTCCACTGTGTAGTGTCCGTCCATACGATCCCAACGGATATTATTTCACTGAATTCTGATATCGTACAGGTAAAATATAAATTTTACAAGTTAATTCCTTATTTAAATTAAATATAACTTGGGTTATTTTACATAATTGGGCTTTCACCTTTCCCAGATCGGTCCATATGCCAAACCACCATTTTCCAATCCCCTCCTTCTTCCCGAAAGCCAGACAGAACCCGTTGCTTCACATTTTCCATGGCCGAGATTTTCGCATTTCAACTCCCTCTTTACTTAATTATAAATCAAACAAAACATATCTTTAAACTCCTCTTCCCTTCCTCTAAATTTTCTTCTCCATTCACAATACTCTCATTGATATTCCTGATAACATTTACTCCACGTTCTACCTCATTTCATCATTATCTTCAAAATAAAAATCAACACAAACCTCTCCTTTGAAATCTTCATCAACCAATATGATTTCCACAAGCTTGCATTGTCAGTTATGATTCACGTTTTCCAGACATTCAAACTCGTGTACCCACTGCGCTTGTTATCTTCGATCCAACTCCCCCTCTATCCCATTATTGTACAAACTGAGACCACCCATACACTCCTCATTGCACACGCTTCCTCACCATACCAACAACATTCATCTCGTCGCCTTCTCCCGCTATCGTGACTTTCCACATCCGCACGCAACTACAGGAAAACATTGACTTCCACTTTCCTCGTTTCCACTAAATTCTTGTACACAATCTCCATTCGATCCCCTCTAGCTCTCACAACAACCAAATCCCTAATTACTACTCTAATTAACAGAACTTCGCAACCCTAGGTCACTGCATATGAAGACAGCGAACAAAGACTAGTTCGATTGCATTAAAATATATATCAGTTTGGAGGGGATGATTATAGGATTTCAAATACATAAGTCTAGAGATTTATTGATTTTTTTATGATTTCTTGTGATTTTCCAAGTGAACGATTTGTTGTGGAGAAGAAATGTTGGCTGCTAGTTCATTTGACCGCAGAAAAATGTAGTTAGGGTTAGGATGATTTTAGGATATCTATAGATAGATTAAATCATTTTTTTTGTTATTGTATTCTGTTTTAATCCATCGCTACTCGTATTACTATTTAAAAATTCCTACGATCACGTAAGATATCCAAATTCGATAAAAGTGGACATGCAGTTACAGTTCGACATTACGAACCCAACAAAACTTATTTCGTCGAATTCTTTGTAACACCCCATATTTTTCTATGAGTATTAATAGACAAATTAAAAGAATACTTAATTTTAAAAGTGAGAATTAAGTAAAACAGACTATACCACTGCGTTCATCTCAAAATTTTGGTCAAGATGGACCCAAAGTTTGCATTAAACGGATAATGTATGAGAAAGTTATGGACCTTGGAAGTTTGTATACATATAAGGGAAATATATGTATATATATAAATTAATAAAATAAAAATCAACCTTAAATTCAAGAAAAAATTTCAAAACAGCGGAAGCGGGACGGCTATTAGATCCAAAATTGGCTCTAACACCCAGACTAGTAATGATTCTAATAAAATGAAATCAAAAACGAAGAAGACACACAATTTATAGTGGTTCGGCGTTAAATAGCCTACGTCCACTTTCTACTCTTTGAATTGATGATTTGAATGCAAGTACAACAATAATTCTCACTCAATTTTCACTCATACAATGTATTGATTTACTCAATTTCCTCCACAATATGCTTCAAAAGGTGATTATAATTTGAATAAGTAGATGAAATTCGGATAGCAAATGAGTTTGAGTTCTGAAAATGCAAGAAGATCCTTCTATATGTCCCTTGATGGTGTATTTATATGTGGAAAATGCTCCTGGAATGGCTTTGGTTCGGATCCACGTGGCACCCATCCCGTTACTATCGGGTTCAGATGGAATATGATAGTGACAGCACACCAGGTTAGTGGAAAATGTGGGTAGAATGTGGGTATAAACGCTCCAAATATTAAGGAAACATGGGTTGTAACCGCCGCTACTTCAATTGTCTGGGTTTGGATCGAAAGTACTAAAATTAGGGGGACGGATCGGGTTTACCCGAACCGATTCGGTTTGGTCTGCGCTCCTTCCTTCTCTGCTCTACTCGGTTCTGCTTTGACCAAGGAACCCCGATCCGATCAGATCTTTGAGGGAGTATTCTTCATTCATTGATCTTTTAACTTTGTGTGGCCTAATTCACAAAGTAGGCTAACATTTTGCCCCCTCGAAAGATGCTTCTATTGAAGATGGAATGTGCTTCGACATTGCTTATCCATTTGTTTCTGAATTTTAATCGTTGAATCGTTGAGTAGTTGCTTCGTTAAGTCACATCTCTTGTTGTCTACATATATACATGAGAGAATGCACAAATCACTTCTGTTGTTCAAGATAACTCTGAAAAGTTTGCTCGAAGTCTAAGTAGTTCTTCTAGGTAAACTTTTGTATGTTTTCCTTTGGATTCAATTCAAATGTTAAGTTTATGTTTGTAGTTCTACTTGGTTTCGGATCCGATCTATATGGTCCTCCCTGAATCTCAACACCATTAAGCGAACGGGCCAAGTAACCATGGGCCAACTTTCTGGTCTGAGCAGAATGGGATGTCCGGAATATAAAGGGCCGCTCTAAAGCCATATAAATCTGCTACTCTTCTGCTTCTTCATTCTTTCTTTCACTCTCATCGTCTTCCAGATTTTACAAAAAAGAAAAAACCTAATTCCTAAGACTCTGAAACTCCCTTTCAATCTTCAAATCAACTACATAGGTGGGTCAAATGACTTCGATTAACCCCCTTTTAGTTGATATCAATTTGAATTCATGAATAACTTGAGTAATTTCAGAATGGTCTTTAGTTGACCTGGACGCCCCGCCATCGTCGTTGATGGCCTCGTCGCCATCTCGAGGGGTTGTGGAGGAGGATTGAAGCTGACGTTGGTCATGCCAACACATAGGCACTTCAGCTTTGATTCTGTTTTTGGCATGAGACTGGGTTCGGTGTTGATGAAGGAATGGAGGGGGTGAAGAAAGAGAAGAGAGAAAAGAGAGGGATCGGTAAGAGGTGGATCGATTGACACCAGAGCGCTTGGGATAGGGCATGGAGCATCGGATCGGATCGGGAAACATGGCGATGGATGGAGTGGATAAGATTAGGATTTTTGGGGGTTTACTGGATCAGTTCGATCTAGCGTTAGCCGATCCGAATAGATTCCCCATCGCGATGCTAGCTCTGTCTCCTCAAGGGTTCCGAACAGATCTGATACAGCTCAACCCAAAGCTCCGAATCGATCCACTTCTAGCACTGATCCGCTCAGATCTGCCTCGAAAGTGCATACTACAAACCGATCCGGTTCAACACTACATAACCGATCCGAACCATTAAGCTTCATTTTGAAACACAATCACACTATAACCAACTCAACAAATACTAAACATGACTTCCATCTCTATGGACAGTTAGGATAGAGCCCTTTTTGCTGTACTTCTCGGAATGTTCGTACGCACACATAATGGCATTGTCCATCTTTACATTGTATTTCTTTACACACTTGTACACTTTAGCTCACACACATGCACAGGGGGTTATGGGCAACTTTACTCTAACTCTCATTCTTGCTTCTTCAATAGCTTAGCAACCATGGCAGAAAGACGCTCGTCTAAATTAGCGAAAAAGGGAGAAGTCACAGATACATCCGAGAAACTCACTCTTGATGACATATCCTTTTCCTCAGATCCTGAATGGGATGATGAGGGCCCAGATTATGAAATGGAAGCGCACAATAGTGAAGTATCTTCCGGGAGTGAAGTTTCTCTTGGCGAGGAAGAGGAAGGAGAGATAGGAGATGATCGTGCACCCGACGAGTTTGAAACTTCCACTATATTGGAGTTACCCAAAGATTCTATTGAGTCGACGATCGATGATGATAGACTCGTCCGAATATGTCTAAAGCATGGGATATTAAAAAGAGATACCCAGGTGCCTTCGAAAATAGATTGCCCCCACAATCCACCGAAAGGATTTATGGCAATTACCCGATTAATGTGTCTGGTTGGGGAAATACCTCCGTTTCCGCCTTTTGTCGTCGATTTTCTGAGATAGATGCGGATTGCCCCCATGCAATTACATCCCAACTCTTATGCTTATTTATACACATGGTACATAGCATACAAAGAGATTTTAGGTATAGAACCTACCTTCGATGATGTCCACTTCTTTTATAATTTCAAACATCGGACTCAAGAGACTCCCTCCTTCTCATACTTTGAATCAGTTCCAAAAAGGAAAATTATTACTGTTCCATATAGCAGCAAGGCTGGTGATTCTAAACCTAAATGGTTTTATATCAGACATCAACAGGGGTGCGCCAGGAGGTGGACCAAATCAAGTAAAGCACCGACTTTCTAGATTTCAACTTTAAATGCTCATGCCAACACATTAATTTGCTTTCTTTTTCATTCGCAGCTGATAACCCAAAGAAAATATCGGGTCAATTATACTTGATCGTTTGCATTAGCTGCTCAATGGTGACCAAAAGTTCTTAACCATTAATGAAGTTCTTAAGGATGAGTATCTCTATCATCACGGGTTAATATCTATTACCCGTAGCATAGGTCATGGGACAGGTCCATATGTATACATACCCCCGGTCGGCATTATTCCTGAGACGGGTGAGGGCACGAAAGGTCCAACGATACCTCTTAGGACTCCTCCTTCTCCATCCTCAACTCAGGACGATGAATTAGCTAACATAGCTGACAAGCACAGAGAAGGGTATACCATTCCTGATGTCGCCATTTCTCCTGAAATGTTCACATCCCCTAAAGAGCTACTGCTAGATGCTCCTCAAGGAGATGCTCCCACTACCGACGATTCTACATTTAAGGGTTTAGGAAATCTTCCCCTACCCGAAACTATTTATACTTGAGAAGACTTTGGAATGAATCCTTTAGTTTTTACTACTTCAGAAGAGACTACTCCTGTGAAGACCAAAGAGCCTACTCATGCTAGTCTGGCTTCAGGCTCGGGTTTGTCGGGGGGGGGGGGGGGGACGTCACTTAGGATGCACATCAGCACCGCATGTCACAACACTTATGTCTTATGTGAATGTCGAGTCTGAACTCTACTTATATTGTTGTGCAGGTACCATGTCACGCCCATACTATGACGTCCGGAAAATTCACCGTAGCATGTCCAGACCTCCTTCTGACACCGAGCATGATCCCCAGGAGAACCGGAGCAGAGATGACAGAAGGCATTATGATTCCCATCGACCTCACACTTCACGCTCTCGTTCTCCTGTTCGGTCAGATCTGGACAGATATAAGAGCCACCAAAGTCGTCGTGGGGAAGACACATCACAATCCAAAGACCGAATTTCTCCCCAAGATAAATATAATCGAGAAAAAGTCCACCGAAACACACTGATTCGTGAGACAAGCGCAAAGCCTCTGAGAAGCGATCTGAAAAAGGCGATGTAGCCATCGTCCCTGCTAAGAGGAAACATATCGAACTATCATATTACAAACCCCCACCACTGGATGCTGATTCCAAAACGAAACTGGCATATCTGGAGAAGCAGTTCCCAGATCACTACTTTGAGAATTTAACTTTCTTAGCCGCACTCGAGCCTATTTCTTCAAAGTGGGAAGATGAGGCTAAGGCAAAGATCGACACAGTAGAGAAACAGTACTTAGAAATGTACAAGTATTCACGCAATCTCTCCAGAATCATTCGGCCTTAATTACAGATGTCGATGCAATGAAGAATGTTGCAGATTTCGATGAGAATGCTTTGAAAAATCTGGAGAAGGACTTAGAAGATACACAGGCTCAATTTGTCATTGCTCAATGAGATGCCAACAACTTCAAAAAGCAATTTGAGGAATTACAAAAGCATTATCATGACCTACTGGAATCTCACAGTCAAG
This sequence comes from Allium sativum, assembly GCA_030737875.1. Lineage (NCBI taxonomy): Eukaryota > Viridiplantae > Streptophyta > Magnoliopsida > Asparagales > Amaryllidaceae > Allium > Allium sativum. Next base: position 153,856,642 of record CM060927.1, on the reverse strand, counting down.
AGCGTTTAGAGTTGAAGAAACAAGCTGAAGATGCTAAGTCAGACAGTGTCAAAGTGCAACTAGCTTACAATACTCTTGAGTGGGAAAAGGCTGAGTTAGCGAGGAAGAACGCCGAGTTGGAGAAACGAAATACTGACTTGGAGTCCAAGTTAATGGAAGTCGAGACTAGGGCTGCCTTAGCTGAGGGGAATGTGGATAGCACTATTAAGTCTGCTGAAGAAACTCATAAACATCTATCAGAAGCTCAAAAAGAATTGCATGGCTTTGGCGAACTGATGATTGAATTCTTTGCACACATACCCATCATCGCAGCATCTCTTGGATCGAAGACTATCCGGCTACCTTAGTTCACGTATGGAATCAAATCATCGAATGGGAAAAAGATGAACTTAAGGTAGACTTCGTTGATGAAGACAAACTCATGGAGAAGTATCTGAAAGATGATGAACCGGCACGTCTGGCCGAGGGGCATCGCCTTTTTTCTACGGCCATGGAGGAGGAGAAACGCCAGGCCAAAGAAAAGAATATCCTTGAAGTTGGTTCCTCTTCTATTACCGCCGAAGCTACTGGAGTCAAGGAATATGATCCCGAGAATCCGGGAATTCCTAGAGCGTCTCTTTTATCTCTTATACCTGAATCAGCATCAGAGACGGTACCGCCCCAATTGAGAAATCATCAGAAGGTATTTCCACCTTTTCACCCCAATTTTTCAAGGCAGTCTCCACCTTTCATCACATCATTGGGAAATCGATCGAGGATTCTTTGTTTTCTCCTGAGTCGATAACTGTTGCTTCTCATTCTGTAGTAACTGAACCAACCGAGAAGACTGACGAGCATCGGGGAACCACCATTGGGGGAAAATCCATGGAAGAGACTCAGGGAGGACAGGATAAGGCTACCATCGTTGAGTCTGGAGGGGGAGCTGAAGGTAAAAAGGAGGAGGCTATCAATAAGATTCCCATACCGCCTAATGCCGATACTTCTCTTGATGACGAAATGATAGACGCTTTGAAAGATGACGGTGGTAATGATGCACATGAAGAAGATCCTGATGTTGCTATAATTGGGGATTCGAAGAATGTTGATGACATGACTTTGGCTGAAATGAAAGCCAAACAAGACAAGCGCATGCAGCTGAAAGTCGAGGAGATAAACCCTGAAAGCCTTAAGCCCCTTGCAGTGGTGGATGCTGGATCGAGGTTAGTTGTTAAGCTTTCAACTAGGTCAATTACAAAAGAGCTTGCTAAAAAATCTTCTCTTGATCCTAGTGCTTCGACTCCTGGGAAGAAACCTATCGACTCTAGTGCTTCAATTACAGAGAAGAAGAAACCAAAGCATCTCATGTCCGATGCTGAAAAAAGAAGGTAAAAAAGCTCTTAAGGCTGCCAAGAAGCCCAAGTCTACTCCAAAATCCAAGTGACAATGCGCTTTTGTTTTTTATTTTGATATTCCACTGGTCCGCTACTGTTGCAGCGAGTGCGGCCCTCGCATCTTTTGCTTAGCTTTCTTGTATAAACTCATGTGTAAATAAAGTAGTTTGTTCCTTGTAATGTCTGACACTTGTAAATTTAGCATTTAAGTAAAAATGCAAATGAACAGCATGCCATATCACAGTTATATAATAAAGTCACTATTAAGGGGAACATGTGTACATATATATGCCCCCAATCAATCTTGGATAACTGATTAAGACTTATTCAAGATTGATTAAATTCAAAATTCAGTTGCCCCCGATTCTCAGACGGGGCATATTCCTTTCGTCATTGATGCTTATTCTTTTTATCATCTTTATACTCTCCTGTCTCATAACCAGGTTAGAGTATTACTGAGGCGGTCTCTTATCGGGGTGCACCTTCACGCCTCAAGGGACATCGTCTTCCCGTCCTTTATACTCTCTCTCGTTTCATGAGAGAGTTAAGATTGTCGTCTTCCCATTCTTTACATCTTATCATGCAAGTGGTCATTTTGTTCGCTCCTACACATAGGTTATCTCCAACTTTCCAAATCTAATTTAATGTTTTGTGTTTCATAGTCATGATAGAATAATTGCTGAAGATATAAATAATGCAGGAAAGTAAATGACACGCGATATTTTTATAATGGTTCAGCTAAGTCGTAGCCTACATCCACTTCATAATCCTTTGTTCATATAAACAGACTTTTTAAGGCAAGTCATGACTTTTTACATAGCTTATAAAAACAAAAAGGAAGACATTTCATATTTAGCTTCGGTATCATTGCAAGTGCTGAGCATTCCATGCTCTGGGAATCTCTTCACCATCCATGGTCATTAGCTTGAATGCTCCTGTATCAAGCTTCCGTTGGATGGTGTATGGACCCTCCCATTTTGGACCTAATTGGGTTGAAGGCGGGAAGACTCGTTTCAATACCAAGAGTCTCCTGGTTCGAAGGCTTTGAAGCGAACTTTCCGGTCATAATAACATGCTACTTGATGTCGATGTCTTGAGGCACGCAAGTCTGCTTCGTCTCTTTTTTCTTCAACCATATCAAGAGACTCTAGGAGGAGTGTTCTATTCGTCATCGGGTCATAGTATGCTACTCGATGAGAAGGGACTTCTAGTTCTATCGGGATTACCACTTCTGACCCGAAGGAGAGTGAAAAAGGGGTATGGCCAGTGGCCGTCTTAAAGGTTGTCCTATAGGCCCACAAAGCTAGTGGCAACTCATCTACCCACTTGGCTTTGGCCCGCTCCAACCGCTTCTTGAGAGTAGATTTAATGATCTTGTTTATTGCTTCGACCTGGCCTTTTGACTACTGGTGAGCTACAGCGGTGTATCGTTTATCGATCTTGTATTTCTGGCAGAAGTTTCTGAATTCGACGCTGTCGAACTGTGTCCCATTATCAGTTATGATGGTCTTCGGTATCCCAAATTGACAGATAATGTTTCTGACCAAAAACTAATCACCTTCCTTGCCGTGATCGTGGTTAAAGGTTCAGCTTCCACCCATTTCGTGAAATTATCCATGACGACGATCGCGTACTTTGCTCCCCTTTGGCGATAGGTAACACTCCAATAATATCAATTCCCCACATGGCAAACGGCCATGGGCTTACCATTGACTTAAGCTGGGTTAGAGGTGCTCTGGGAATTTTGGCGAATCTTTGACATTTGTCGCAGCGTCGTGAATAATCAGTCGCATCTTTATTCATGGTAGGCCAAAAATATCCATACCGCAGCACTTTCTTTGCTAGTGTTTGGCCCCCGATGTGGTCCCCACACTCACCTTCATGTACTTCTTGTAGTACACGTTTGATGTCGTCATGTACGATACACCATAGTAGGGGCATTGAAAACCCTTGGCGATAAAGGACGTCGTCCTGTAAAACGTATCTTGCAGCCTTACGTGTTACAACTCGTCTTTCGCTTTTTTTCAATGGGAGGATTCCACTCTTCAGAAAATTCTTGATCGGTGTCATCCATGATTCTCTCTCTGGATCAACTTCTAAGGCTTGTCCACCTCCATCAGGTCGAAACTCGGTGATTCCAAAACCTTTATCAGAACCATTTCAGTTTCTTCGGGGTTATCAGAACTTGTTAGTTTTGCCAACCGATCTGCTTTCTGATTCTCTGTTCTTGGAATATGCGTTATGCTGTAATGCTCCAAATTGTCCAACAACTCCTTTACCTTTTTGAGATAAGTAACGAGTCGAGGTCCTTTAGTAACAAACTCCTCCCGTACCTGGCATACAACTATCTTGGAGTCGCAGCATATATCCAGTGCCTTCACTCCTAGTTCTTTGGCGAGCTTCAGCCCGACAAATAGGGCTTCATACTCGGAATTGTTATTGGTAGCAGCAAATTCTAATTGCAATGCATAATAAATAGATCGTCCTTCAGGAGTGATTAAAACAACTCCGGTGCTGGACCTTCGATCATTTTTGGCTCCGTCCATATATAACTTCAACGGACTAAACTCTAATTCTTGGTCTAAAGTAACCACCTTGTCACCCACCATTTCCTCTTCGGGAATCGTGAATTCGGCTATGAAGTCGGCCAATGCTTGCCCCCTTATTGACCTCCGTGGATGAAAATTCAAATCGAATTGACTTAACTCGATGTTCCATTTAAGTAACCGCCCCGACGCTTTGGGTTTTTGCAACACTTGCCTTAAAGGTTGATCTGTGCATACAACTATCGGGTGAGCCTGAAAGTAATGACGAAATTTGCGGGAAGCAATCAGGAGACTATAACCAAGTTTTTATATCTTCGGATAATTACGTTCTGCAGCAGCTAGCTTCTTTCTCACATAGTATACGCCTCTGGACTTTATCCTCTTCACGTACCAATGCTGTACTGACGGCATGAGATGATACCGCTAGGTAGACAAACAAATTCTCATGTTCCACGGGTTTTGATAATATTGGAGGCTTTTATAATAAGTCTAATAGATTCTGGAAAGCCTCCACACAATCAGGAGTCCACTCAAGATTTCGTTTTTCTCGTTTTATCAGATCGAAGAAAGGTATGCACTTATCTGTGGCTTTGGAGATAAACCTGCTCAATACAGCAACTTTTCCAGCCAGGCTTTGAACATCCTTAATCTTTTGTGGTTCTTCATTATTCCTTATTGCTGCTATTTGACTAGGATTTATCTCAATTCCTCGAGAACTCACGATAAACCCAAGGAATTTCCCAGATGCGACCCCAAATGAGCATTTTAAGGGGTTTAACTTCATTCCATACCTTTGAAGAATGTCAAACATTTCGGCTAAGTCCCTTGTATGGTCGGAAGATTGTTTAGACTTCACAAGCATGTCGTCCACATAAACTTCCACGATTTTTCCGATTTGATTATAGAACATGCGGTTGACCAAACGCTGATACGTGGCTCCTGCATTCTTTAATCCAAATGGCATTGCCACATAACAATATAACCCCAAGTCTGTGATGAAACTTGATTGACATAGAAATGTGTTTATTTTATGCTCTTATATCTTATCTTTTGTATATAAATAAATATTACCTGGGTATTGTTTTGTCACTTTTACAGATATTCCAACCCAGCCCGCATGCAACCAGAAAAGTAGAGAAATAGAGATCAGATTGCTATATATTTACATTTTGAAGAATTGTAGATGAAGATCTCACATCTAGTTACTGTTGGACAAGAAAATGATTGATAAAAAGGCCATGCATATCTCAAATTTAAAGGAGGCTTGCAAGAAAAAAGGCCTAGAACTTGTTCCAAATGACAAAAGGCCCAAATTTACTAGATTTCACTAAGGCCCATTTGTAATTCTCATTGTAAACTCTTTTGTGAATTCCCTAAGGCCCATTTATCATTTTATTAGGGTTAGGGTTAGGGTTTGGTTATCTCCTATAAATACCCTTGTAATATCATTATAGCCACCATCCCATTTTTCCTCTTCTTCTCCATTAATAAAGTTTCTAGTTCTCTTTTATTTTTCTGCATTTTTCTTTTTCTTAGCAATCGGTGTTGTCTTCATAATTAGTTTTGGAAGAACACCAATTGTATTTTACATTTTTTTATTAGTGATTAGTCGTTTGATTAGTTTCAACGACAATCCTAATTTACTTTTTGTTGTTCTTCTTTTCCTGCAATTTTAATTTCTGCATTTTATTTCTGTTTTGCATTTTAATTTCCAATTGATAATTGTGATTTGATCGTCGGTTCAATTAGATTTGTTCTGAATCGGATCGCAATTTCAATTTTTATTGTTTTCAAAACCAACCTCAAAGATTTCTCTAACTCGCCCAAGAAATTATTTAAATAATTTGATTTAATTTGCCTCCTTGTGTTCGACCTGTATGCTACACACTTGTGCGCTTGCAGAATTTATTACAAATATCACGCTTTTCTAATCCATAAGAAAGCGTCGATCAAGTTTTTGGCGCCGTTGCCGGGGAGGTAACAATTAAATTTTATTATTTATTTAATTTCCGATTCGTGTTAGTTTTTGTTTATATTTTCCTTTTGTTTTCGTGTAGATATAGAAAAAAAATCCTTGATTGGTTAATTTGGTATTATAAAGTGATACCATAATTTTCTAAATCAAGAGAAAAAGAATATTACCAATTTTTGTTTTTATTTGTTTCCCCCTCTTCCATCTATTTCTTTTCTTTCTTTGTACAATTTTTTTTTTGTTTCCTTCTTCTACTTTTTTTTAAATATAAAAAAAATGCCATTTTTTTCTTCTCGATTTCTTCCATTTTTTCAGTCTTCCTTCCAATTCTAACATCACATTTTCTACCAGATTTCTTTTCTAAAAAAAAAATCCTTTTCAGCGCCATCTTCTTCAACAGACAGAACTCCGACTATACCCTACCCACTACACAATTCATAATCCATCACAACCCTTTTTGCTTTTCCATCAAAAACACCACGTCCTCTGCACCCTCACATCTCGCCGAACGCCAAGCAAACAACCCTTCACCTACACATCACGTCCATCATCCTTCCAACACCTTATAACCATTCATCCCCTTCTCATCCATACAGACAACCAAGCAAACCACTTCGACAAACACCTTCATCACAACGCAGTCCATCACCACCACAAATTGCATCTCCCCTTACAACCACAGATCCACCTCAATTCACCATTCAACTCTGACACAAATCACCACGATTTGACCAACATCTCACTTTCAGATCACGGTTTCTCCACCCCATCCCCTGTTCGCAATACCAAGTGAACCAAAATCAGAAACCCTGACCCCGAATTCCGATACCACCCAGTTCGAAGACCCCAATTCGTACTACACCCAATTCAAAAATCCAAAACTCCTGAATCGAACACCTTCACCTTCGGAAAAAAAAACCCGAATAAATTGCTGAGATTCGATTACTTGAATTCCTTCCTTAATTGCGTTATTTGACTGCGTGAAGTAAGGAGGAGTGATTGGGAATTTATCGTTTCCTTTTTTTTAGAGAAACCTAGCTTGGTTTGTTTTCATTTGGTTGAGAGAATATAAAAAAAATCAAAACTTCTTTTCTGAAAAAGGACGCGTGCTTGTCATTCTTTTGAAGTGCTTGAATTTTTTTTGTTTAGGGTTTCTGGTCACTAACACCGGTTTATTTATAAGGTACGCTTGGTTTGGCATTACTGAAAATTGACATGTATTAAAGAGGAAAGGAGACTTTGATTTTCTTGACTATTTCTTTTTGAGTTTAACTATTTAGTTCTTTGTGTTTGCTTGTTTTTGGGTTGTAAGTTCTTTTTATTTGTTAAGTACGGTCAGTTTGTGTGAGTTTGGTTGACAAATATATTTTTTTCCCCTTTGAACTGCAATCTCTTGTTTTTCCTCTTGAAAAAAAAGAAAAAAAATCACCAAAGTGAAGAGAAAGGTCCAAGCAACGAATAAGGAACTCAGGGATCAGTCAATTGCAAACAGAATTTGAATCACCAGCATGAAAACTCCTCAACCGCTCTGGAAGGACAACCATACCCCACTGTAAAAAAATTCTTAACTCTACAGGTTTTACAGCTACTTTGAAAAATATAGAAATTGCTTGTAAAAATCTTCTGTAGGGGCAGCGGCTTGCTTGTATGATTTTTTTTTTATTTTCTGCTATTATTCTGTGACTGTTCTGTGTTTGAAAATTTCTGAATTTGTTTGTTAGGAATGAATTTCCAAAACTAAAATCATCACACTCGTCGTTTTTCAATTATAAAGCTTGACTTGATTTGCAAAATAATATAATTGAAACGTGGTGTTCTTTAAAGTTGACTGTCTTGTATAATTGGATCGCGGATATATAGTGGTTCAATTTTTTGAACTATTAGCAAAAGAGGTTGCATATTACCCGTAAAACATTAGTCGTTTCCCTTAGTATTTATACTATACGTGAACGACCATAAGACCCTCTTCCCCCTTTTGATTGAGTCAGTTAAATTAATAGAGCACAGCTTAGTATTTTATACTATTTTGAAGTGAGAATAATTTCTGTTTTGCTTTAACTTCATTCAAATGTCTGATTCAAAAACATCCTTGAGAGAATTGTGGGATAATAATCGGAGTAGACGTCCTCTTGAAGAGTATGAGTATGAATTACAACTCATGAAGCAGGACTTTCAAAAATTTTGTGGGCCCAATATAAACAATTTCCAAATTTTTCCAAATGAGCAACATTTCCAAGATCATGAATATGATCGAAATGGCGATTTCAATTCAAATTTCAATAATTTTGATTATGGGCCACATCCACATCAAAATAGCTATGAATCTTAATATGACTTTGATCGACGTCAATATGGGGTTGTAAACCAAAATTTTCAAAATTATAGCCCATATCAACATCTTGAAAATAACCAAAATCACTTAAATTTTAACAGTTTTGGTTACGAACATAATTTTTATGATCAAAATGATTTCCAATATCATTTCCGTTTTTCTGAAAATTTAAACAACCACCACATTGGAAATAATTTTGATTGTGAAATTGATGTGGACTATAATTCTGAGAATCAAGAAATCCAAAACAAGAGCGCTCAAATCTACGATTCTGAAGAATACCACGTTAACATTCTTAGAGAGAGGGTAGAAAGGCAAGATAGACAACTTGATGAACTTCTTTGTTTAATGACAACTTTGAAAAAACAACGAGAGCAACAAAATCAATTCAAACAAGCGATGAATCAGAAAATAATCCATTCTTTACTGATAGTGAAAATTTTCAGATAACAACTTTCGAAATTGAGAATAACGGTCTAAATGAAGTTATTCAAAATTCAACAAATGAGTTGGACTTTGATTCTTTTCAAGAAAAAGATTTAAGCTTTGATTTTGATCTTTCTATTTCAGGCTGGGAGAAACTTGAAATTTTTGAAATTGAGGAAAATAAAGATGTTGAAATTTTCAAAAACTCAAAATTCGAGAAGGATTTTAATGAACATGAATTTTTTGGGTTGTACGAGGATGAGTTGCCAAATGAGGAAGAAGTAGATTCACATCACGAGTTCGAAAATTTTAACTTGGAGAAAATTTCAAATAAACTTGAAATTGTCAGTGTCAAAAATACGTTGTCGGTTAATGATGAGAAATGTGATCACATAGTCTTGAACAACACTCAGATTTCAAATTTCACTGAATTTATATACGATCACAAATTTTTGAAAAATTATACTGATAAATTTGTTGAATACATGAACTATTTTTGGAATGTTAGCTTTGTTGAAAAACTTCATGTTAGGACGACCCTGAACATTCATTTACTAGACTATAAACCGAGCTATAAAGATGAGATGGTTTTCAAAAACTCTTGCTTGTTAGAAAACATGCCTAGACATAGTAGGAATGAGATTCATAAGGCTAGAACCAAGTGTGGGGAGAAAAGATGGTGGCATTCTTTACATCGCATGCATCGTAAACACATATATCATTGTACATATGATCCATTCTTACATATTACTAGACTACATATCATTCTTCAAATAATTTTGCATCTCATTCACCTTTGGGTACGATCTTTCAAATTTAGGAAACGTTCACAGTGTGGACACTATTTTGTCCAAGTGTGGGGGAGTCTGCATTTCATTCATTTTCATTTTTTTTCTTTATTTTTCTTTCTTTTCATTTTCAGTCATTTAAGTAGGACCATCATGCATTTTTAGATTGTAGTAACATGCCAAATTTTTTTTTGAAATACAACTCATTTTATATTGATACAACAGAATAAGTTAACGATTGTTAATCAGTTGATAGTATTTTTTTCTCTCAATTTAGATCGAATAAGAAATATAATGAAAAGTCTAATTTTGAGGGATAATAGTGTAACCGGTACATAGGGAGATTCTTAGGTGATGGCCATGAAATCTATTCTATATTGTAGTCTTTGTTTAAATAAGTGGAGGACTTAAAATACTTATATTGGCTTTTTGAATCTTTAAAACTAAGTTGTGTTAAGTTGAATTCGCGTAACTCTCTTTTGTGCTCATAATTTCAATAATAATAGTAATCCAAGGGTATCCAACATTGCTTGTATATCTAGCGTTGGTGTGCAAACCCGCCAACCTCTATCCGACTTGTTGTTGACAAAGTCAGCGTTGGAATATCTTGGTCTCATTTTATGAGATTGGACACCTAAGGATTACCGACACATTGTTGACAAAGTCAAAGTCGGTCTGCACAATCCGCCAAGCTCTTTACCCACTCTCCGTTAGTCCGCGAGGCAGTGCATGGGTGGTAAACCTTGGTCTTCTAAGTTAGGTGTATGTACTTAATCATAAATTTTAACTTTTATAGAGATAGAGAATAAGCGATGATGCCCAAACATTTCTTGACCTTAGTGATTTGACTAGCCATACACAAGGAAATTAGAATACCACTTTACAAACTGTGCCAAGCAAACTAAGAATCTATTTCATGGCTGCACTATGTTATCAACCGAACCAACTAGCCAAACTAGAATTTAACATTTGAAAACTTGATTTATATTGAAAATTTGTGACAAGTTGAGATATCTAAAATAAAATCAAATGAGTAGAAATTGTTAATTTAATTTGTTGTACCAATTTCCTGAAACAAGTCGTGTTTCCAATTTTCGTTTTTATTTGCATTTGTCCATTGCATTCATGTAGTTGCATCAGAACCATAACATACTGCATTTGGATTTTGTGGGTAGTATCCGCTGAAAACCCTCACGAGACACAACTCGTCCTACTAGGGACACCTAGAGGTTTAACGTCTTGTTGCATACACTCAATGCAATCGTGTTTCCTACGAAAGTGTGACCCATCTAGTTTAGTTTCTCATTTCTTATTTTACTCGAGGACGAGTAAAAGATAAGTGTGGGGGTATTTGATTGACATAGAAATGTTTTTATTTTATACTCTTATATCTTATCTTTTGTATATAAATAAATATTACTTGGGTATTGTTTTGTCACTTTTACAGATATTTCAACCCAGCCCGCATGCAACCAGAAAAGTAGAGAAATAGAGATCAGATTGTTATATATTTACATTTTGAAGAATTGTAGATGAAGATCTTACATCTAGTTGCTGTTGGACAAGAAAATGATTGATAAAAAGGCTATGCACATCTCAAATTTAAAGGAGGCTTGCAAGAGAAAAGGCCTAGAACTTGTTCCAAATGACAAAAGGCCCAAATTTACTAGATTTCACTAAGGCCCATTTGTAATTCTCATTGTAAACTCTTTTGTGAATGCCCTAAGGCCCATTTATCATTTTATTAGGGTTAGGGTTTGGTTATCTCCTATACATACCCTTGTAATCATTGTAGCCACCATCCCATTTTTCCTCTTCTTCTCCATTAATAAAGTTTCTAGTTCTCTTTTATTTTTCTGCATTTTTCTTTTTCTTAGCAATCGGTGTTGTCTTCATAATTAGTTTTGGAAGAACACCAATTGTATTTTACATTTTTTTATTAGTGATTAGTCGTTTGAGTAGTTTCAATGACAATCCTAATTTACTTTTTATTGTTCTTCTTTTCCTGCAATTTTAATTTCTGCATTTTATTTCTGTTTTGCATTTTAATTTCCAATTGATAATTGTGATTTGATCGTCGGTTCAATTAGATTTGTTCTGAATCGGATCGCAGTTTCAATTTTTATTGTTTTCAAAACCAACCTCAAAGATTTGTCTAACTCGCCCAAGAAATTATTTAAATAATTTGATTTAATTTGCCTCCCTGTGTTCGACCTGTATGCTACACACCTGTGCACTTGTAGAATTTACTACAAATATCACGCTTTTCTAATCCAAAAGAAAGCGTCGATCAAAAATTGTATGCTCCTGATCTGGTATGTGCATGGGAATTTGATTATACCCTGAATAGGCATCTATAAAGGATAAAACTCATGTCCGGCCGTCGAGTCTACTAGCTGATCAATCTTGGGAAGAGGAAAACTATCCTTTGGACAAGCCTTGTTCAAATCAGAGAAGTCAATACATGTACGCCACTTCCCGTTAGATTTTTTAACCAGGACCGGATTTGATATCCAGTCGGGATATTTTGAATCCTTAATGAACCATTATCCTTCAATTTCTCTACCTCTTCCTTCAAAGCTGCTGCCCGCTCTGGGCTTAACATCCGTCTCTTCTGCTTAACCGGCGGGTGCTTTGGATTAATGCATAAAGAGTGGCTCATAATAGCAGGCGAAATCCCACACATGTCAGCGTGAGTCTAGGCAAACACATCTAAATTTTCCCTTAAGAAATCAGCCAACTCTTTTGCTCGAATTGGATCTAGCTGCGAGCCGATCCTTTAGTACTTTTGTCAAATCCGCCTCATCAATAGGTATATTTATTATTGTCTCGTTGGGAGTCGCCTTTCTGTCCTTGGGTTCTCTATTCTCTCTGGTATCTACATCCTCGAGCACATCTAAGGGCGACTCTCTTGGGGTTGGACCCCTTAATTGCTATGCTGAGTTTTCCTTCGAAGGGGGAGAATCGTCCTTAGATTCTATATTCAACCCCTTCATTAGCATCTTCGGCTCCGTCATGTAACAAGCTCGTCCTGTAGCTTGGTCGCCTCTCATCACCCCTATTCCTGCGTCAGTCGGGAATTTAAGCAGCAAGCACCAAGGTGCAATACATGCCCTAAACTCGGTGAGGGCCGGTCGGCCTAGGAAAGCATTGTAGGGTGACTCTACATCCAAAACTACAAATGGCAGGATCCTCACCCTCTGGCGATCTCCCTGTCCTAATGTCACTGGTAATTCTACGTAGCCCATCAGAGCCGTTGACGCCCCATTGAAACCCCGTATCCATACTTCATAGGGCTTTAAATCTTTTGCTTCAAGTCTCATTTGCACAAAAGCTTTCTTGAAGAGGATATTGACTGAACTCCCGTTGCCCACCAACACTTTATGGACTAAGGCGGGGCCGATGGCCATGGTAATTACCAATGGGTCTTCAGTTGGTGATTGGATTCCGGTATCATCTCTACTACGGAATATGACGTTGTCTGACATCGTCTTTTGTTGTTTTACTTGAGTAATGTCTTCGAGGTTACTGCATTCTCCTACCTCAAAGTGCTTGGCAGCATTGACGTACTGATCCATCGCTTTGAAACTATGGCTAGCTAGGTGGGTCCACCTATAATAGTATTGATAACGATCCCCTTGCCTTTCTACTAGGCTGTGGGTTTTAGAAGTAGGCTGGTTTTGGTCCGGGGCTTTCCCTCCTTGCCCCTTGTCCCTTGGGGCAACCTTGTACTCGTCTAACTTACCTTCCCGCAGCAATCTTTCAACTACATCTCTCAAATGGCGGCATTCGTTGGTGGAATGACCGTGGGTTCCATGGAACAAACAAAACTTTCCAGTTGCGATCCCTTTTTCAGTGGAGTCTCTGGGTGGTGGCTTTTTTTATTGCAATATGTTGTATGTGTCCAAATAAATGTTTTCCAAGGTATCATTCAATGGCGAATAGTTTTCGAAAGTTTGGAATCGAGGTCTTTTGCTGGAATTGTTCCCTCGGTTCCTACTCCTCCTATTGTCATTTCCATTCCTGTTGTTATTACCTCCGTTCTGGTTGCCAATGTTCACTTCAACCTTCCCTGAACTATCACCGGATTGTTTCACAGCAACATTACTTTGGACACCTTCCCTCGAGGCCGCTTCGGACTTTCTCTTCCTATGTGCATGAGCTTCTTCTCGCCTTAAGCGAATATTAGCCTTTTTGTAGAACAATTCCCTAGTAGGGGGCGGTTTCCCGGATATTTAATCCCCAAATTCTGTGTCTGGGTCAACTCCTTCTATTAAAGCCATCAGAATAGTGGGTTCATGAGGGTCACTAACTTCAGTGATAGCCAGGTTGAAGCAATCCAAATACGATTTTAGAGATTCGCCCGGAGCCTGTTTAATCCTTGACAACTCTATGACTCTTTTGGATTTTCGGACATGAAGTCGAAACTAGTTCATAAAGCGCTCACTTAATTCTGTGAAATTTGATACTGACCGTGGAGGGGGTCGGGTGAACCACATTAACGTTGTGTCTTCTAGATAAATCGGAAAGGCCTCGCATTTTATAGCGTCTGGAGCTGTTACGGCATTCATGAACCATGCATACCTCATTAGATGTTGTCCTGGTTACGTTCTCCCTGAATATCGATCCATTTGTGGCAAGTTGAATCGTCGAGGGAACTGAAAGTCCAATATATCATCTGTGAAGGGGGTATGACTTCGCTCAATTCCCTAGTCCTCATTAGTGTATCGTCAGCTTTCGGACATGATCTGACGCACCATTGCCCACACATCGGCATTTGTTAATGTTTGCACAGGTTTTATAGGTCTGATATTCAGATTACCCCTGGGTTCCTGATTAGGGGATAACCTCCTGTTTCTAGCGGCGGCTGCTCTATATTGTTCCCTACGCTTCCAATCAATCTCAGGAGGAAGGGGCTGGAGAAGTTTCTGTTGCGTAGGATTACTAATATTAGGATCCCTGGGTAGAACGTGGGATCCAATCATAGGCAACAACATAGGCTCTCTCAAGCTCGGGTCATCAGGCCCTAACACACGAGCGGTGTCTTCGCGAGATCCTAAAGATCCAAAAGTTAACTGATCAAGGTTCTAAGGTCGCTCAAGCGGCCTTCTTTCATGAGGACGTCCCTCATCTGAAGAAGATGAATAATCTGTAGTAAGGCGGCGTGTTGGGGAAGGTGTCTTTTGCCTCCGGAGCTCCTTGAGTTCCCTACTCATGGTGATCATGTTCTCTTTCATGCGAAGATTGTCACTCTTATGGGCTTCCAATGCTTCCTTAGTACTCTGGAGCATGTCAAGAAAGCATGAAAAATCTTCTTGTGTGACGGGTGCAGATGGGTCAAGCTAATCATTGGTCATAGGGCTGGAATCAAAGCATTGGTAGGAGCTCGAGTAGAAGTTCCAGCTTCACTTTGGTTCGGGTCGGATCGGAGCACAGTGGTACGGCCGGACCGGTTCGGATGGGAAGAGTGGGCGATCTCAACATCATTAGATCGGCTTGGATCAGGGTCTTCTGTTCGGTTCGGACCTTCCTGAGCGGAGCGGCTTGCTCCAGAGTCTTGACCACGCGACCTCGTCACCACCATTATTTGCTGATCTTCGTTAACTTCATTCTCTTGATTACTTTGAATTTCTTTGCCTTTTCCTTTGGCCATAATCTCCAATTCTTTAGTGGTTAACTAACAGGTACTTAAAGATGTCGAAAACAGAGGATTAACTTATTTGAACTTGAAGGTCCAAATAGTAGAATGATAATCCCAAAAACGGAGAATTCAAAAATTCTCAGTGAAAGCACCAAAATGTTAGATCTAAAATTGGCTCTAACACCCAGACTAGTAATGATTCTAATGAAATGAAATCAAAAACGAAGAAGACACACAATTTATAGTGGTTCGGCGTTAAATAGCCTACGTCCACTTTCTACTCTTTGAATTGATGATTTGAATGCAAGTACAACAATAATCCTCACTCGATTTTCACTCATACAATGTAGTGATTCACTCAATTTCCTCCACAATATGCTTCAAAAGGTGATTATAATCTGAATAATTTGATTAAATTCGGATAGCAAAGGAGTTTGAGTTCTGAAAATGCAAGAAGATCCTTCCAAATGTCCCTTGATGGTGTATTTATAGGTGGAAAATGCTCCTGGAATGGCTTCGGTTCGGATCCACGTGGCACCCATCCCGTTACCATTAGGTTTGGATGGAATATGATAGTGACAACACACCAGGTTAGTGGCAAACATGGGTAGAACGTAGGTATAACCGCTCCGAATATTAAGGAAACATGGGCTGTAACCGCCACTACTTCAATTGTCTGGGTTTGGATCGGGAGTACTAAAAATTAGGGGGACGAATCGGGTTTACCCGAACCGATCCGGTTTGGTCTGCGCTCCTTCCTTCTCTGCTCTACGTTGTTCTGCCTTGACCAAGGAACCGCGATCTGATCTGATCTTTGAGGGAGTATTCTTCATTCATTGATCTTTTAACTTTGTTTAGCCTAATTCACAAAGTAAGCTAACAAAGGCAAAACGCCAAACCGACCTATTTTATAGGTCGACCCGAGACCCGCTGGGTCGACCCTAGGGTCAACTCAGGATGTTTGGAATAGACCTCGTTAGCCTAGAACGGTCTATGACAAAATTTTTTGTTTTAGGGCTTATGTGTCGCACTGTGGTTGGCTTGGTGACATGTCTCTTTGGTTTAGATGGCTCTGATGACTCCTATGCTAATCTAAAGGCCATGGTTTGCCTAACACACCTATAAATACCCAAACCTAAACCCTAATTCTATTATTCACTCTCATGGCGCCTCCATGCCGCCAAACTCTCATCTAAACCTAGCCACCACCAAAACCTAAATCAAATCAAAAAGTTCTTCATCAACCTAGAGGATTAATCAATATCAAGTTAGAGTTCTTCAACAACAACAAGCGATTCAATTGTCTTTTCTAATCCAAACGCTGTAAGTTTAGTTATTTTTAGATTTGAACACAAATCTAGTCTTGACATGTAATAAGATGAAATTGAGACTATGCCTAATTCTAAATTATTCTTTTGCTTCCACTCTTATTCTCATGATTCCATTATCATCAGTTTATCTTGTTGTACATCAGTTTTTCGTGTTCATGGTGATGTTCTTATCAAGTCTTAGCCTTCATGCATGTGATGATATTTTCATGCCTATTTTCTCTCTGTTCTTATTTTATGCAACTTCTATCTCCCCCTATTTATTTTCTTTTATTGAACCTGGGTTAACTTCGAACCTAAGCTGAAATCGCGAAATACGAATGTTTGGAATACGGGGAATATTGGGTATTGCCTATTTGGGTGAATTTATGGGCATAATATGTTTGGTGGAATTATTGGGCATAATTTGTGATGGATATAGGGTATTATTATTATAATTGCAAGTTATGGTAAATTGGCATGTAAATCAATATTTGGGCATATAATAATTGGCATGTAAATCAATATTTGGGCATATGTAAATTGGCATGTAAATCAATAATTGGGCATATGTAAATTGGCATGTAAATCAATAATTGGGCATATGTAAATTGGCATGTAAATCAATAATTGGGCATATGATAATTAACATGTAAAAAAATGGAATTTGGACATAATTGGCAAGTATATAATTTAATTAAATCCAATAGCCGCCTAAGACACGCGGTTAGATTTGAGTTGTGGTGTAAGGCTGCCCCAACCGCCCGGCACATCTAGCAACCGCAACGACAATAATCTAATGTGAGAGGTCAAAGGCGAAGATTAGATGGGTAATAATGCCTAACACGAGGTTAGAATGAGTTTGTGGTGTAAGACTGCCCGAAACTGCCTGGCACATCCAGCAACCGCAAACAACAAGTCTAATGTGAGAGGTTAGTGCATTGAATGCTTGAACCCGAGGTTGGAATGGGTTTGCGGTGTAAGACTGCCCGGAACCGCCCAGCTACCGCAAATAAGTCCAATGTGAGAGGTTGATGCATTAATAAATAATTAATGCTAAACAAACATGTTAAGTATGGTAGGGTTAAGTCAACATGCAACACTTAACCAATATGACATGACAAGTAGGTAGGTTTAGTAAATCGACTGGATTAATGACACTTAACCAATATAACATGATGAATGGGTGGGTTAAGTAAACTTGAATTGATTGATTGATGACACTTAACCAATATGTGGGTATATGAATAGAGCCTAGGAAAACCCTAGTAGCGGGGCCCTTTTCAGCAGTAACCCACATTAGGTATCAACGGGACCCTGAGCTAGGCAGGGTGTGGCACGATTACTGAGCTGATTATAAGCGGTCAAAATAGGGTCAGGTGGTACGGTAGTGCAGGTTCCGACGGATTACGGCGTGCATGTAATTGCGTCATGGGAAAATTTAGACACTGAGTACCAAGTAGGTAAAAAGTTGTGCACTCTAGAACTGTATCGGGTTGCCACCCTAGGAAATGATACACCCTATGGTGGGACCAACACAGGTATCTACAAGTAGGGGCTGGGTTGATACAAACACATGCGAAACGTTATGATTAGGAGCCGATTAATTAAGATTGGTACGGTGGGGATAGGTAAACTGTCAATATGAGGTGGGACCCTCATCATGAGATATGTACCTGTAAAACTATCATGTGGGAAATGGGGATCAATTATCTTGTTTTGTAACAAATGGCATTAGTTGAACACTAGTTAGGTGGTGCAGAGAAATTGGGAATCAGTACGATACCTTATCATGTTCTAGTCTTATCTTATGCTTATCTCGTTATCTTGCGATGCTTATTATCATGGTTATGTCTTGTATCCAGTTTATTCATGTCATGATACCTTTACATGTTTACATGTTGAAAGTCACTGGACTTACCAGGCTTTATGTCTGACTCTGTTTTTGTTTCGCCTTCTTTCTTTCGTCCCCCCCAAGGTCCACAGGGAGGGAATACCACCGCTTAGTTCAGATTATTTTCAAGCTCGAAGATTGTGATGTATTGCTTTGGACTCTTTTCTTTACTGCTATGGCTGGCTACTGCTTAATTGGGAAATTATGTTATGTTATTTTGTATTATGCTTCTTTTGAGAAACAAGACAGATATTTGATGTAATGGGTTTTGATGTTTTGGTGTTGATGTTTGAAACAACCCTTATGAAAGTTTATCCTATTATGCTACTATGGAATAAAATTTCTAATTATTTTCCGCTGCTTAAATTTGTCTGTTTTGTAATTTTATCTGTTCTATATTCTTATGACCCCCACTAAAGTTAATGCATTCCCTTTGTGAGGGACCTTAATGGAGGTGGGGTGTTACATTCTTAGTCCTTTTGCTCACACAGCATATTTTTAAATTCAAATTATCGACTGTTTTTCACATTAAAATCCCGTACGGTCACCTACTGACTCCAAAAATCACGGAAATAGAAATCTAGCAATAATTTAATATTCCGAATCCAACAAAATTAGTTTCGTCGAAAATGGAGCCCGTTTGCAAAACTGGCTATTTTTAATGCTTTAAATAAATCCATTTAAATATTAATATATTTAAAAATAATTAAATCAAATATTTATAAATTAATATTATCGTATATATTTACAATAGAATATTATACAACTCCAAAATATTCCTATCTAAATTTATAACTCGATATTTCAAATCCAGATTAAATCAGTATTCAATTTATATTGTGTTAGGTCCAAAAGTGGCTCTAACACCCAAATTATCTGAATTGGTAGAGATTTATATCTAGAAATGCAAGAAAACACAGAAAACACACAATATTTATAGTGGTTCGGCGTTAACGAGCCTAAGTCCACTTTATATCTATGATTATACGTAAGATTCGAGTACAATCAATGATTTTTCTCTCAATTTAACTTTTACGGTGATGATTCACTCAATGATTTCGAATTAATACTGAGAAGAAATAATGCAAAGATAGTAATGGTAGAAACAACACTTAGAATTGCCCAAAAGATCCTAAAAACGTCGAGCACTGGGCTATTTATAGATGATATCTATAGGTGGATCGTGGTCACACGTGGCACAAATCCCGAGGATCTCAGACTGTCTCGTAGTTGGACGGTGAAATGGTCAAGACGGCGGTTGTAGACAGGTGTCCTCAGATCCTGTATTTTCAGATCGTGGTAGACCAAGTCGTGGTCAATTCCTTTTGGTTTATGAGATCGGGTCGTGGAGAGCTAGCGTGGCGAGATCGGATCGTGGTAAGAAATTGCGATCGTGGATAGCCACTACGAGTCTAGGATGGCAATATGACCACGGTTGAGTGTTTTATACAAGACTTCATATTTCCTTTGTGCGTGAACCTTGGTGGCTTGGTCCAAAAACTAGCCAACATTTTGCCCCCTCGAAGTATGTTTTATTAGTTATGAAACATGCTTCAAAACTGCTGAACTATTCCTTCACAAAATGATGTGGATTGATAGTCACATCCGTTTACAGCGTCGCATTATTTCGAAAGGTTTTCCTTTTGAAGAGTATAAGTATCAATCCGAATTTCCAATTATTTTTCTGTTCATTGGTTAATTTCCATCTTCTGAACTCTAGAGTATACTGCAATAAGCTTGTCAGGTAAGTTTTAAAACCCATGAGTATTTCCATATCTTTTATTTTGTGATCATTCTTAAGTTCGGGTCGTTAAAACACCATACGGTTCGTGGGATTGGCCATTCATTACGGTCCAGTGGTTGAGCGGGCCTTTTAATCGTGATCCATTGGCGGAGCGGACCGTATCCACGAGCCATGGCGGGCTCTTGCAAGTGGCCCATATACTCTCACGGTCCGTGCATTTAGGCTGATCCGAATAGGACAAAAAAAGGGAAGTGCAAGAGTCCCTATTTGCCTATATAATCCGCTCCTTTCTCTTCTTTCTTTTCCATTTTTGTTGTCACTTTTACTGCTGCCGCCTATTTCGGTCCAAACCCTAATTCGGAAAATCTCCCCTTGTAATCCCGAAAAAAGATAAAAATTAGTTTTTAACTCTCTATTATTCGGTTCTGATGGCTCCGAATTCCGTGTTGCCTCGAGTATCAGCTTTCCTCGCGTTTTTCTTTACTCCGACGGATTTTCTGATGATCTCAAGGCCATGGCAATGGACCTCGCGACGCCAGGACTTGAAGGAGGAGGTGACGAATGGGGTGAAAAAGGAAAAATAAATTTGGGTTTAGTTTGGATAGGATAGGCGATATCACAAATGGAAGAGGAAGCTGACTATCAGGGGAGATTCGGTTGATCGATTCGTTGATGAGAAGGCGATACGGATCGTGATGGTGAAGTGCAAAAGTTGTTCAACTTGAACTGTGGGTCGTGGTAACAGGTTCGCTCATGGAAAGGAACGCAGCGTCGATTCGTGATGATGGTGACATGAAAGGATTTGGGATAAAGATGAAGCGTTAATCTGGACAGCAGATCGGGTTGCGGGGATCGTGAGGGCCTGTTGTGATCCATTTAGATGAAGCAAAATGGGTCACAAGCCAGGGTGTTCCACGATCCGAGGCCTTTCTTCGGGCTGATTTTTTCCCGTGATCTGGTCCTGCTTCACGAACCAATGTTATTTTGTGATCCGAACCCTGTCTCACGAGTTAACTTGGCTGGCGATCCAATACCCATTTTGACTTAACAAATACAATGCAACCCTGATATATTTGTGGACAGTTAGGATTAGAGCCTTCAACATGAAACTTTTGAACTGGACAACTACGTGACCTAATAGCATATAATGGCCATTATTCCGTTTATTTAATTGACTTCATGTTTTTCTTCAATGTCTGCACAGGCACACACTTACACTTACACACACGGGGTACGGGTAATTGTGTTCTAACTTCTCACATTTTCTCGCCAACACAACTATGTCAGATAAGTAGTCAACCGAAATGTCAGAAAAAGATACAGAATCATAGTCATCAAAGCATTATGATCCCGATGTGCTTCCCACAGATTCAAATTAGGAAGATTCCGAACCCGATTATGAGACCGACACTGATATTGAATGGACGACTTCGGAAAGTACATCTCTTGAAGACGAGGAAGAAGAAGATGATTGGGCTCCTGACGAGATCCCTGGTGTTGAGGAAGTTGAGGAAGAGAAACTCACTGATTCTCTGGCCTCTAAATTAGATGACATAAAGCTTAACAAAATATGCTTGAGACATGGGATCCCTTGGGACGATGTGAAGACTCCGGAAGGGGGAGATAGACTCCATTCCGCCCTCGAAGGGTATATGGCTGTCAGTAGGCTAATGTGCTGGGTAGGCGCTATTCCTCCATTTCCACCAATCGTCGTTGAGACCTTAAGATGATTACGCATTGCCCCTATGCAGCTTCATCCCAATGCTTATGCAGCCCTGCATACTCTGTGCGTGGCATATGCTGAGATTTTGCAGACTGAGCTCACCTTCAAAGATTTGAAATTCTATTATCTCTTCAAACACCGCTCTACATCGACTCCAAACTTTTCTTTCTTCGAATCGGTAGCCAACAGGAAGGTTTTATCAGAAGGCCACAGCAGCATAGGGGATCCCAAAGCTGATTGGTTTTATATAAAACACCAAGTCGGGTGTGCAAGGAAGTGGCTAAAACCAAGTGAGCTTTAAACCTCTAGATGTGTGATCCGAGTTCGTAACCAAAGCACTGACATGTTTCTTTTCTCTATACAGATCATAGCTTCCCAAAAACGAAAGGCTCGGTATATGATGATCGACTGTCCCGCCTCCTCAAAAGCAAATCAGACTTCTTAAAAATCAAGAAATGTATCACCGACGAGAATCTTCACAAGCACCGTCTTCTGGATGTAAGGTTCGGACTTGGTGCAGGTGGTATTCCTTATAAATATGTGCCCCCGACTGAAGGTGAAGGGACTCGGGGGTCACGAAAACCATTGAACTTCGCAAGAGCCCCTCACCAATTGTCATTCCGGATGATGAGGATTTCAATGTATATAAAGGAGGTGAGGTCCGAGCCGATGAGCCAAAGGAAGTCCCAGACTCTAAGGGACAATCTCCCTTAAGGACTTCACCACTAGCTGAGCCTCCTGCTCATGATGAATTAACAGAGGAACAGATATTCGGAGAGCTGAGCAAGATCCCCCTACCAGACGACATTTACACACAAGAAGATTTCAAAGGGGAACCATTGTTTCCCATCTCTAAGGAAGTGAATGTTCCGGTTGGGAAAAAGAAAACACACAGACGAGCCAGACTCTGGGCCTTGGTCTGTTAGGGGGGATTATACGGGATGCACGAATCACATGCACCACTCGTCACAACACTTCTACACAACCAGTATTCATGATTCTGATACACATTTGTTTTCTTTGCAGGGAAAATGCCTCGTAAACAATCCTATTCTTATTGGTCTCTCCGAGCGAGCACACCGAGGCTTCTTTCTGATTCTGAACACGCTCGTAGTGATAGCCAGGGGAGAGATAGTTATCGACCCTATGATTCTTATCAAACTCATTCTACACTCCCATAGCGTTTTTACATTGAGCTCGACTCAAATAGCCAAGAACGTTTGGCTTTGAAGAAAGAAGCGGAGGATCTCAGGACAATCAATACCGAACTGAAAACGGCACAGGAACATTTTGCTGCCGAGAAGGCTTCCCGGGAGAAAGAGAAAGCGAGCTTAAAATACAATCTCGCTCTTGTTGAAAAAGAGAAAGCATCTTTGAATGATCGGCTTGTCCAAGCCGAAGAGCGTGCAGCTCTTGCTGAAAGTAATGCTAATAGCGCTCTTGAATCGGCTTCCACCACTGCTGATGAGCTTGCCACAACCAAAAAAGAGATAGAAGGCTTCGAAGAACTGCTATTCGACTTTTTTGATCAAGTTATTAAGACCCAAGACATCTCGTAGATACATGATTATCACGTTACATTGGTCAATGTGTGGGATATGATCGTTAAGTGCAAAAAGCATCGATTGAAAACCGAGTAAGTTGATGGAAAGCAGCTCATACAGACTTATCTCAAAGACGAAGAGCCTGACGCTTTGGGGATAGGCAGACGGCTGATCCAAGAGGAAATTGAGAAAGAGAGAGCAAAGCTCAAGGGCAAGGATAAAATTGACAAAAGCTCTAGTTTGGTTGTGGATCTCAAGGCCTCCGAAATTGTGGAATACAATCCAGGTGATCCGTTGATTCCCTTGGGTCCAACCCCTTCAGTTGTCAGCGCTGCTATTACAAATTTGGGCAAGGAGTCGGCTGAAGGTATCTCCATATTCTCTCCACAATTCGTTAAAGCAGTTATAATTTGTCATCCTACCGTGGGACAGACAACTGAGATGACCAAGTTATCTCCCAAATTACTAACATTTACCTCTCATGACATAGGTGGCAAGCCAATCGAGATGGATACGGAAGAGAAAGAAGAGGCGGAGAAAGCTAGTGTACCTTCAAGTGCTGGTGCCGGAATCCCTGAGGTTTCAAAGAAAACCGAGGACACAATAAGTGAGAAGGTTATTGTGGCGCCTAGCACTGATGCTCCTGCGGATGTCGAAGTTATTGGAGCTTTGCAAGACATCGACGGTGGTCATGGAGATGAAGAGGATGACCTAGTCATCACGGAAGAAATCAAGGATGACGATAACGAGACTTTGGCTGGTATGTTGGCTAGGAAAGAGAAACAATTGGTTTTGAAGAAGGAAGAGCAGGACCCTCTAAATGTGCCTCCAATTTTGGAGGTTGACCCCAAAACTGGGCTGATCATAAAATTCTCCTCCAGATCAATAACTTCATAGCTTGCCTCCCAGCCTTCTGATTCTCCCCCGGAGTCTCTTGTTGATAAGAGGAAGAGGAAGAAAGGTGACCGCTCTGATGCTAACAAGAGGGAGTTGGAGAAATAGAAGAAGGATAAGAAATCAAAATCTTCTCCCAAGCGTAAATATGATGCACTTATTAGCTCTTATTTTGCTTTTAGGCTTTCCACTGGCCAATAAATGTAGTGGTGAGCATGGCCTTCATCTTTATTTAGCTTTACTCTTGTAATTCCGCACTTAGCTACTAGAAATTCGTTTCTTTTATATCTTTGCGTACCTGCAAGTTTACTATATTTGCAGAGTTTATTATTCTGAATCACAAAACTTAAAGATAATCATAACTGAAACAATCGTAACTAAATACTAAAATCAAGAATGATAATCATTGAAAAGTTCGTGTGCTAAGTAAACGCGTAGTGTTCACAAATGCAAAGTGTCGTATGTATATGCCTCCAATCAATCGTTATTATGATGCCTGGCCAGGGCTTATTGATGATTGGTTAGGGTCACATTCGTACTGCCCCCCATATACGGAAATGAGGGGTTTATGTCACTTGGCAGCATACATTGCTGCGCCTTTATACTTTCCCGACCCTTTGGTTGGGGTAGGAATTCTAGTGGCGCTAAGTCTCTAGCGCCTTTATACTCTCCCGATCCTTCAACAGGTTAGAGTTCAAGCTCGGTTTTTAGTCTGCTCACCGATCCTTCAGCGGGGGCAGAAGTTCTGGGGGCGCTAAGTCTCTAGCGCCTTTATACTCTCCCGATCCTTCAGCGGGTTAGAGTGTTAACAAGGCGGTTTTATCACGGTGCACCTTCATGCCTTGGGGATGTTATCTCTACGATCTTTATACTCTCTCTCCAATCTCAAGAGTTAGATTGCAAGTAGTAGTGCGGTTTACCTCGCTGCACCTTCTGGAACTTTGAATTAGGTGTTTCGAAATCGTTGTATAGTTTATAACAAATCTCAAAATGATAATGACAGATGTTTGTCAAAAATAAAAGAGCAGATAAGAAACGGGGCAGTAACGGTAAATGACACACGATATTTTTATAGTGGTTCGGTCAAATCATGACCTACGTCCACTTTATAATCTTTTGCTCAAGTAACCAGACTTTTCTAGGTAAGTCGTGCCTTTTTACATGGTCCTTAAAACAAAAGAGTAAAACTGACAATTTCACATCAGATAAGGCCGCAAATGCTGGGCATTCCATACTTTGGGAATTTCATCTCCATCCACGGTTGCTAGCTTGAAGGTTCCATTATCAAGCCTCCGTAAAATGGAATATGTTCCTTCCCATTTTGGGCCCATATATACTGGGGGTGGAAAGACGTGTTTCAGAACCAATTCTCCGGGTTCAAAGGTTCGAGCTCGGACTTTCTTGTTGTAATACCGAGCAACCTGTTGCTTGTGCCTGCGCGTAGATCGGCTTCATCCCTCTTTTCTTCAACCATATCCAGAGACTCAAGGAGCAACTCATTGTTGGTCATTGGGTCATAATAAGTGGTTCGATGAGACGGTACTTCTAACTCGACCGGGATGACCGCTTCAGCTCCAAAAGCGAGGGAAAAGGGGGTGTGACCCGTCGCCGACTTGTATGTAGTCCTGTAGGCCCATAGAGCCAAAGGTAATTCATCGACCCACATGGCTTTGGCCCATTTCAATCTTCTCTTCAGAATAGATTTAGTCACCTTGTTCGTTGCTTCGACCTGTCCGTTCGATTGCGGATGTGCCACAGAGGTGTATCTTTTCTTGATTGATACTTCTGGCAGAAATCTCGGAACTCAGTGCTGTCAAACTGGGTTCCATTGTCGGATATGACGATTTTTGGTATCCTAAACCGGCATATAATGTTCCTGACAATAAAGTTGATCACTCGCTTGGTTGTGATCGTGGTCAATGGCTCAGCCTCGACCCATTTGGTGAAGTAATCTATGGCCACAATGGCAAATTTTGCTACGCCCTTAGCTATGGGGAGGTTTCCAATAATATCGATTCCCCAAACAACAAAGGGCTACGGGCTCATCATCATCTTCAAATTGTTAGGAGGTGCCTTAGGAACCTTAGAAAACTTCTGACACGCATCACAATGTCGTGCATACTTGGTTGCATCCTTGTTTATAGTGGGCCAGAAATAGCCGTATTGCAATATTTTCTTTGCCAACGTTTGCCCTCCAGTGCGGTCGCCACATTCACCTTCGTGGACCTGTTTCAGTACACGCTTGATGTCGTCATGGGCGATGCACCGGAGGAGGGGCATCGAGACACCCTATCCGTACAGAACTTCACCTTGCAACACATATCGGGAAGCCTTTCGAATAACTGCGTGCCTTTCACCTTTCTTTGTTGGAAGCGTTCCATTCATCAAAAAATTCTTTAGAGGGGTCATCCACGACTCCCTCTCAGGTTCAATCTCTAGTACCAGATCAATTTCCATCTGATCTACACTAGGAGACTGTAACACTTCAATCGGGACTAGCTCCGTATCTTCAGGATTATCAGAGCTAGCCATCTTCGCTAACTTGTCTACCTTTTGATTCTCCATTCGAGGGATATGAGATATGTTGTGATGATCAAAACCGCCCAGCAACTTCTTCACTCTTTCCAAATATGATATCAGCCTCGGACTCTTAGCTTGAAACTCTCCAGTGACCTGGTTCACGACTATCTTGGAATTGCAAAAGATGTCCAGCTTCGTGATCTCCAACTCCTTTGCGAGCTTCAGCCCAGCAATTAGGGCTTCATACTCGGAGTCATTATTAGTGGCATGAAACTCCAATCTAAAAGCATAGTATATTAGCCGTTTCTTTGGGGTTTCAAGCACCACTCCGGCACCAGATCGTTTGTCGTTCTTAGCTCCATCAATGTACAATTTCCAGGCACTAGGGTCAAGGAGTAGTTTTGGTGGGTCGGCTTCTTCACTTACTACATCATCTTCTGGGATGGTAAATTCTGGTATGAAGTCTGCAAGTACTTGCCGCCTTATCGATCGTCAGGGCTGGAAGTTCAAGTCGAACTGACTTAGTTCAATATTCCACTTAAGCAGTCTTCCTGATGCTTCTGGCCTTTGCAGAACTTGTTTGAGCGGATGATCGGTGTACACAGTGATGGGATGAGCCTGGAAGTAGTGGTGGAGCTTCCTAGATGCGATCAGTAAACTGTACACAAGCTTTTCTATTCTTGGGTAGTTTCGTTCGGCTGCCGCCAATTTCTTACTCACATAGTATACTAGTCTTTGCACCTTATCTTCTTCTCTTACCAAAGCCGAACTGATCGCGTGGGTGACACTGCGAAGTACACAAATAAATCCTCGTGGTCCACGGACTTAGACAGTATCGGGGGTCTTTCCAGATGATTCAATAGGTTCTGGAACGCTTCTATATAGTCAAGAGTCCATTTGAGGTTGCGCTTTCCCCGCTTTATCAGCTCGAAAAAGGGGATGCATTTATCTATGGCATTGGAGATAAATCTACTCAGTGCTGCCACTTTTTTGGCGAGGCTTTGCACATCTTTAATTTTCTTTGGTTCTTGAATATTTCAGATTGCTGTAATTTGATCTGGATTGATTTCAATTCCATGTGAGCTGACGATGAACCCTAGGAATTTTCCGGATGCCACTCTAAATGAGCATTTCAAAGGATTTAGTTTCATCCCGTATTTCCGGAGAATCTCAAACATTTTCGCTAAATCGGCAGTATGATCGGATGATTGTCTGGACTTTACCAACATGTCGTCGACGTATATCTCCATCGTTTTCCCGATTTGGTTGTAGAACATTCTATTCACCAATCGCTGATACGCAGCACCAGCATTCTTCAGACCGAAAGGCATCACTATGTAACAGTATAATCCCAGATCGGTAATGAAGCTGGTATGCTCTTGGTACGGGACGTGCATGGGGATTTGGTTGTACCCTGAGTAGGCATCCATAAAAGAAAGAAGCTAATGCTCGCCATCGAATCTACGAGCTGATCGATTCTAGGTAACGGAAAGCTATCCTTTGGGAAGGCTTTGTTTAAGTCTGAGAAGTCAATGCATGTGCGCCACTTTCCATTGGCCTTCTCACCAAAACCGGGTTTGAAATCCAGTCACGGTATATGGAATCTTTAATAAACCCATTACTTCTCAGCTTTTCGACTTCTTCCTTCAAGGCAGCAGACCTCTCTGGCCCAAGCATTCGCCTTTTCTATTTGACAGGAGGATGTTTCGGGTTGATGCTTAATGAATGACTCATAATCGAGGGAAATATTCCACACATGTCCGCATAGGTCCAGGCGAATACATCCAAGTTAGCTTTCAAGAAATTTGTTAATTCTTTGGCTCGAACAGGATCCAACTGGGATCCAATCTTCAGCTCCTTCTCTAGGTCATTATCATCGATTGGTACGTCCACAGTCGCTTTATTGGGAGTCGCCATTCTGCCTCCAGGATCTTCATCCTCTCTGGGATCTATATCCTCGTGCAACTCTCTGGGCAACCCTCCCAGGGTTACTTTCTTTAGTTGCTATGATGTTTCCTCCCTTGGAGGGGAGGAAGCGCTCTTTGTTTCCATATCTCTTCCTTTGCGGAGCAACTTCAGCTCCGCTATGTAGCATGCTCGTGCAACAACTTGATCTTCTCTAACTATACCAACACCGGCATCCACCGGGAACTTCATAAATAAGCACCATGGTGCGATGCAGGCCCTGAATTTGGCTAGGGCCGGTCGGCCAAAGAAGCATTGTACGGCGACTCAATATCCAGAACCAGAAAGGGGAGGATCCTCACTCTCTAGCGTTCTCCTTCCCCAAGGGTTACTGACAATTCCACGTATCCTATCGGAGCGGTCGAGGCTCCATTAAATTCGCGTATCCAACCCTCGCATGGTTTCAAATCCTTCGGCTCGAGTTTCATTTGGTCAAATGTTTTCTTAAACAGAATGTTAACCGAACTTCCGTTATCCACTAGAACTTTATGGGCTATAGCTGGGCCGATGGTAATGGTGATTACTAATGGGTCTTCGGTTGGGGAGTGGACTCCAATACTTTCTCAATCGCGAAATATGACATCATCAGACATCGTCTTCTGTTGCTTAACCGGGGCATTATCCTCGGGATTGCTACATTCCCCTACTTCAAAATGTCGTTTTGCCACATTCACGTACTGATCTATAGCTCTGAAACTGTGCCCTGCCAGATGAAGCCCACCAACTATGGTATTGAGAACGATATTTTTTCCTTTTTACTGAGCCGTTGGTTCGGCAGTAGGTTGGCTTTGGTTCGGGGCTTGTGCGGCTTGCCCCCTGTCCCTAGGAGTCACCTTATATTCATCAAGCTTTCCTTCTTGGAGTAGCTTTTCAACCACATCTCTCAGATGACGACACTCATTTGTGGTGTGACCATGAGTTTGGTGAAAAAGGAAAAATTTCCCAGTCTCACATTCCTTCTCCGTAATATCTCTTGGTGGAGGCCTCTTATACTGGAGAACATTGTACGTATCCAGAAAGATATTCTCCAGAGTATCGTTTAATGGTGTAAAACTCTCAAATGGCTTAAGCCGGGATCTTCTCTGAGGGTCATTCCCTTGGTTTCTCTTCCGATTATTATTTTTATTATTCCACGATTGGCGGCCATTGCCTTGATTCTTGTTCCCAACATTAACTTCAACTTTTCCTGAGCTATCTCCCGTCTGCTTAATGGCCACATTACTTTGGATATCCTCTTTATCAGTAGCCTTCCTCTTTCGGTTGGCATAAATTTCCTCTTGACGCAAGCGGATGTTGGCCTTTTCATAAAATATTTCTCTAGTTAACGATGGTTTGCCGGCCAAGTGTCTTCCAAACTCAGTATCCTTATCCACTCCATCAATCAAAGCCATCAAAACAGTTTTTTCATGGGGATCTCTAACCTCCGTGATTGCTAAATTGAAGCAATCTAGATAGGACCTCAAAGATTCGTCCGGACGTTGCTTAATAAGGGATAATTCGATGACATTATTAGATCTCTGAGTATGCAACCGGAACTGGTTCACGAACTGATCTCTCAATTCCCAAAAACTGGAGATCGATCGCGCTGGCAAGCGAGTAAACCACATTAGCGCCGTATCCTCTAGAAATATCGGGAATGCCTTATGTTTTACAGCATCGGAGGCAGCAGCTGCATTCATGTACCATGAATATCTCATTAGGTGTTGGACTGGATCCGCCCTTCCTGCATAGCGGTTTATAGGAGGCATGTTGAATTTCCTAGGGAATCGAACCTCTAATATGTCATCCGTGAAGGGTGTATGACTGCGGTCTATACCCCAATCCTCATTTCTTTGTCCGCGGTTTTCTACCATCACTCGTCTAATCATGGCTTCAACATTTGCATGGGTCAGTGTGGATTCGGGATCAGCACTTCTTGGCCTGTGGGCCTCTCCAGCATTTCTTTGACGCGCTGCTGCAGGGTCTGGGGCCTAAGAAGAACTCCCTTGCCCCCTATCACCACGATCAGTTACGCGACGAGCAGGAGGAATGGGTTGATTTTGAGCAGGGTCAGTGACGTCTCCACTCCTAGGTGGTAGGAGGGCTCGTTTAAGTTACGATAATCATTTCCTTGATTATGAACCTCTTCTTCTCGAGGAGGAAATGCCCCAAATTGAAGCTGTCCTATATTTTCATCTCTTTCTAACGGAGGCCAACGCCGGTTTCTTCGAGGTTCTTCAGACGAGGACGTGTGTTCCGGAGAAAGAGAGCGAGCTGGCATGGCGAAACCTGCCTCTGGATATCATTAATTCGTCTGCCTAGGGCAGTAATATTCTGACGCAGCAACGAGCTCTCCCTCCTTTGAGCGGCCAATTCATCATTTTGTCTGTCCAATGCTTCAATTATGCGAGAGAGGTCTCCTTCGGTAGTTGGGGCAGATGGGTCGAACTGATCATCATCATCTTCTCTCATACGCAAAGAACTTGAACCAGGTCGAGCAGAGGTACCAGCACGAGCGGAACGAGTCATAATCTCCTTCCCAGGTCGGGTAGTAGTCTGATTGTCATTTCGGATCGTGATCTATCTAGGTTGCTGGCTCGTGGTTCCCTCTTGACATCGGTTCGTGGTGATCCCCTGGGTTCGGATCGTGGAAGTATTAGCTGGAAGGAAGGTGAAGTTATCTTAGGAACGGGTCGTTACGCCTTCAGCTACACGGTTCGTGGCACCCGCTCCTGTTCAGATCGTTCCTCCATCTCCACGATCTGAGGACTCCAGTTCAACCTCGACTTGCTCCTGAACGTTGTCTTCAAGAGCTTTGTTTGTAGCTTCGTCGGCCTGCGAAGTTCGTACTTCCTTAGATTTCTTTCCAGCCATAATACATTGGATTTGCTGGAATCTTCAAAAATTGAAACAGTGAAGTATTGGACTGTTTTCTTCGGACTTGACTATCCAAACAATAGAACAACAATCTGAAACGTTGTGACTTCATTCTCAGTGAAAGCACCAAAATGTTAGATCCAAAAGTGGCTCTAACACCCAAATTATCTGAATTGGTAGAGACTTATATCTAGAAATGCAAGAAAACACACAAGATTTATAGTGGTTCGGCGTTAACGATCCTACGTCCACTTTATATCTATGATTGTACGTAAGATTAGAGTACAATCAATGATTTTTCTCTCAATCTCACTTTTATAATGTTGATTCACTCAATGATTTCGAATTAATATTGAGAAGAAATAATGCAAAGACAGTTATGGTAGAAAAAAACACTTAGAATTGCCCAAAAGATCCTAAAAACGTCGAGCACAGGGCTATTTATAGCTGATATCTACAGGTGGATCGTGGTCACACGTGGCACAAATCCCAAGGATCTCGGACTGGCTCGTAGTTGGATGTGAAATGGTCAAGATGACGGTTGTAGACAGGTGTCCTCAGATCCTGTATTTTCGGATCGTGGTAGACCAAGTCGTGGTCAATACCTTTTGGTTTATGAGGTCGAGTCGTGGAGAGCTAGCGTGGCAAGATCAAATCGTGGTAAGGGATCGCGATCGTGGATGGGCGCTACGAGTCCAGGATGGCAATATGACCACGGTTGAGTATTTTATACGAGACTTCATATTTTCGTTGTGCGCGAACCTTGGTGGCTTGGTCCAAAAACTAGCCAACATATTGAAAATCCATTTATAATATAAATAAATCGATATAAATTATAAAGGAATTCAATAGCGACTTTTCGAAAATTTGATTTGGACACAATTCACAATCTACACGACGAAATCTCGATTTTTCTCTTCCATTAGAAAAATATACTTCACCGGCTCCGAACATTTCTTGTTTCACAGAAATCCGACTTAAAACGGATTCTGTATATTCGTTTAAAGTTCGAATCACCAAATTACGAACTGTCTCGCCATTTTGAGTTCAATTATAATTATAATATAATTATACAAGAAAATAACGGTCAAATTCATGGCGACCTGTCTCTGATTCTCTGCGATTTTCCTCCTAGCTTCTTCTTTTTCCTGGTGTTTCGCTCTTTTCCTTTTTTACTGCTTGCGTGCTGCTTTAGGCTTCGCATCTCCTGTTTCGTTCTGTTTTAGCCCTAATTTTATGGAATCCCAGTCGAGATTGGGCTTCGCAGAATACAAGCTTCGTGGCACTTTTCTGAAACCTTGTCCTCCTTTCGACGACATCGCTTCCTCGATTTTGGCCGTAGCCTTAGGGCCGGTGTCGGTTGTTAAGGTTGGAGTGTCAGAAATAGAGATCTGTGTTTTTTCTCTCCCAGCTTTTGTGGAGCTTGTGCGTTACCGGTTTCTGGATGTTTGTCGTTGCTTCCTGGAATTATCCCCTCACTTCTCATCGGAACTGGTGACCAGGTTTTCACCACGTGGGAGGGATGTTGGTTTACCAGCAAAGACATCTGTGGGTGTGTTTGCTTCTCCGGCAGCTAAACGAGCTAAACGGGATTTTACGGCCTGTTTTGAGCCTCGTTTGCGCTTTACGTGCTCGCAAGGTGCACCCGTTGCGGCGGTTCACGGATTCTTGGTTGGATCTATATCGTGCGGAGGGGTGTTTGGTCCAGGTTTTGCCAGTGTTTTGTCGGCTGTAACTGGGAGAGAAGGGGATTTGATTACCCCTGTCCACGTGCAGTGTGCGTCAATCCCTGTTGCCTCGTCGGAAGGGGTTTGTTCTCGGCAGGTTGGAGTTCGTCGTCGTAGTCGCCGGGCTCGTAGGAGATCATTACCTGCAGCAGCAACTTGTCTAGGCTGCATCAGTCTGTCTCAGCAGATCCTATGGAGGACACAGATACTGCAGGTTCGAACTTCATCTCCTCTATGTCAGGCGGTGGCGGCTTGGGTAGTATGGTGGATCCTTCTTTGGTTGATGAGGCCTTGATCTGCTCCTTTTTGAAGTGTTCTCCTCCATCTGAGGAGGTGTTTTCTGTGGTTTCTCCAGATGGGTTTGCAATCTCTGGATCGGTAAAGGAAGTGGAATAGGGTGGCTTGTTAGAGTTGAAGGTTCACGCTATTTTTTCTCAGCAAGACTACTGTACATTTCTGGTAAGATTTCCTATTTTGTGGCCATTTCAAGTCCTGTTTTTTCGTTGGTTCAGTGTTCTAGTTTTGGTTGGACTGTAACTTCTTCTGTTGTTGAGCATGCTGCTCCTTGTTTTTCTTTGTCTTTATTAGCTCCTTTATTGCCTCGTTCTGTCTTAGCTTTGAGGTCTGTATTTCCAATTTTGGAGCATGCTATGCGTGGCCGTTGGCCACCTGCTACTGTCCGTTTTAAAGCCTTGTTTAGTCTTCATGGTTGTGGGCAGTATTGGTTCAAAGTCGGATCCTTTTCGTTAGCCAGTATATTTGTTACAGTTTGGCTCTTGAAAGGGTTGCTCTATTCTTATTGTGTGTGGGTCTGGTTGCAAGATTCGGTCATAGGAAGTCTGTAAGGGTCTTATTTGGGTCGAGTGATGTCTGTCTCTGGTTCGGTGTTGTTGTCGCAGGGACTCGGATACTATGTCGGATTGACTCGGCTTCCGTGATGTGGTTTGTTAGTCAAGGCATAAAAGTTGTTCACTTGTTATGTAGCTATAATGCATTACTGCATGATCACCATCCACTGTCGAGCAACCTAGCAGTCATCCGTGGTCCCTCTACGGGTCTGTCTGCTTTGCTTTGCTACGGGTTTCCGGCTGGTTTTCAGACTTTGCCGCCGCTACGGGGTTGTCAGTCCATTGACAACCCGGTCTTGGCATCGTCCTTTCAGGTTCTAGGGATGCGACTCTTCCGCGTCCGTTCTTTTTTCAGGAGCTATTTTGGTCATGTTATTTCTTTGTCCCCCTCTTCAGCTGGAGAGGTCGCTCCTCCTCATGTCGATGTTTCCCCGCCTCCTCTTCTTAGTAAGGAAGAGATAGCGATTATTAACGATCGTCTATCTCGACTTACTAAGAATTCGTATCCATCGGGAAATGGTATTTCGCGATCAGCCTCAGCTTCTTCCCCGGTCGCCCGGGATAGGCCTATGCCCCGGAGACCGAGTGTTTCTTCGCGTCCGCCCCGCACTCCCCGCACCATTCGCACACGCTCTATAGCGGCGTCCGAGCAGATCATTAGATCTACTCGATACACGCTTTATCTTATCTGAGTTGTGTCCGGTGCTTCCTAGCGTGAGTTTTCTTCTCCAGCTACTTCTGCTCGTTTTCTGGTTGTCCAATGGCGAACTTCTTGTTTTGGAATGTTCGTGGTATTGGTAACAATGCGTGTTTGGCTCGTCTAAAGCGTATTGTGCGGAAACATTCAGTTTGTTTGGTAGCGCTTTTGGAGCCTTTTATGGATCCGGAAGAGGCTACCAATGTTGTTTTGTCTCTTGGTTTTGGGGGTGCTCTCGCCAATGTGTCTGGGAAGATTTGGATCCTCTGGTCCAAAGACGTCTTGGTTCAGTCGGTTTTTGACTCGTCTCAGCTTTTGTCGATTGCTTGTTCTTTTCCGCCCTTCTCTTCTAGGTTTCTGTTCTCGGCTGTATACGCCAGATGCGATCGGTTAGAAAGATTGACCCTTTGGTCTGATATCCTCTCTCTATCTGATTTGGGTTTTGGCGTGTCGGTTTTGGGAGGCGATTTCAATGTAATCGCCTGTCAAGCCGAGAAACGGGGAGTCATTGCCGCTAATCGTACAGCGGTAGCGGATTTTAATGCCTTCATCGTTGAATCGGGCCTTTCAGAGGTCTCTTTCGTCGGATCGGCTTTTACTTGGTGTAACAATCAAGATGGCCCTAACTTGATTCTCTCTAGGCTTGACAGAGTTTTTGGATCGGAAGGCTGGTTCAACCTACCCTACACTTACTCTGTTTCTCACCTTCATCGTTCTTTCTCTGACCATGCTCCTATGCTTCTAAGTTGTACTCCCCATACTCGTTTTGGACCTTCCTCCTTTAGGTTCCAGAGTATGTGGAGATCACATCACTCTTTCCAGCGAGTAGTGGAAGACTCTTGGCTATCCCCGACAGAAGGGTCTCCTGCTGTTGTGTTCTCTCGTAAGCTTCAGCGTCTCAAGATATGCCTTAAGTCTTGGAATGGTCAAGTTTTCAAGAATGTTTTCGACCGTGTTCGAGCGGCCGAAGAGAGTCTCGTTCTTGCAGAAGCTTCCTTCGATGAAGACCCTTCTTCTGCTAACAAGGAGGCATGGATTTTGGCCCAGTTAGCCTTCTCGTCTGAGCTTCGTGTCGAAAATGACTACCTTCCCCAGAAGGCTAGGATCAAGTGGGTGGTCGCCGGGGACTCGAACTCCAAGTTTTTCCACTCTTCCATTCGTAAGAAAAATAGGCTCCTTACGATTCTTTAGATTCAACGGCCTGATCTCTCGTTGGCTTCCTTTCCAGACGACGTCAAGGAGACCATCCTATCTCACTTCCGTTCTTTTCTTGGGTCCCCTTCCGTGTCGGAGTCTGATCCGTCATTGCTAGCCGTCATTCCTAGACTGGTTCTTCCTAAGGAGAGCGCTGATCTTGCAGTACCTCCTTCCACGGAAGAGATACGTGCTTGCGTCTTTGCTCTTAGCAAGGATAGTGCTAGCGGTCCTGATGGCTACAACGGGGTCTTTTACCGTAGCGTCTGGCCGACCATCCAGTCGGACTTCTGCCTGGCAATCAGGTATTTCTTCTCCGGTGGAGATCTGCCTCAGGGTTGGACTTCCACCAACTTGGTCCTTATCCCTAAGTGCGATAATCCTAGCACTTGTGCAGACTTTCGCCCGATCAGCTTGTGTAACTTCTCTAATAAGGTTATATCCAAGGTTCTAGCCATTAGGCTGGCTCCGTTTCTTCAGCGTATCATCTCCTCCTCTCAAGCTGGGTTTGTAAAAGGTCGCTTGATTATGGATAACGTCCTTTTAGCTCAGGAGCTGGCGTCTCAGATTGACCGTAAGGTCAGGGGTTCTAATGTTATCGTTAAGTTGGACATGGCTAAAGCTTATGATCGCATGTCTTGGTTTTTCATCATCAAGGTCCTAAGGGCTTTCGGATTTCCCGAAACTCTTATTGACCTTATCTGCAGACTCATTTCCAACTGTTGGTTTTCTGGTCTCATCAACGGATCAGCCAACGGCTACTTCAAAGCGGGAAGGGGTCTTCGCCAGGGCGATCCCCTATCCCCTTCTCTTTTCGTTATCGCGGCAGAGGCTTTCGTTCGTGGGTTACATTCCCTCATGATAACAAATCAGATTCACCGCTTTGGCATCCCCTCGGGCTGCCCGATCATTTCTTCCTTATCTTTCGCTGACGACATTATCATTTTCACGAATGGTAGTCGTCGCTCAGTTCGTCGCCTGGTCTGCCTCATTCGGCAATACGAGAGGTGCTTTGGCCAACTCGTTAACACTGCT
This sequence comes from Allium sativum, assembly GCA_030737875.1. Lineage (NCBI taxonomy): Eukaryota > Viridiplantae > Streptophyta > Magnoliopsida > Asparagales > Amaryllidaceae > Allium > Allium sativum. The sequence goes on along the minus strand of CM060927.1, from coordinate 153,819,619 downwards.
AAGAGTTGCTTTGTCCCGGCAAGTGATCTCTCCGCAGTTAGATCTTCTTGGCTTGAAACCTTCACAGGTTTCCCAGCTACATCCCTTCCTTTACCGTATCTTGGCATTGTCCTTTACAGAGGTCGTAAGCTCAATGCCATTTTCGACCCCTTGACTGATAAGGTCAGGGGCAAGACTATAAGGTGGAATGCGGCTCTTCTTTCGCTGGCAGGAAGACTAGTCCTCATAAAGTCTGTGCTTGATTCTATTGGATCGCATGTCTTTGCTGCAATTACTCCTACCGCTTCTTTCTTCCGGTTTTACCGGTCCTTGGCTTCGTCCTTCTCCTGGGGGAAAAAGGACAACGCTAGTCGTCATCATTGGATATCCTGGGACATCATTTGTCGTCCCAAAGGTGAAGGAGGTTTGGGCCTCAGAAACCCAAAAGATACTTGTACTGCGTTCGCTTGCAAGCTTTGGGCTAGGTTTGACGCGAACGACTCCTTATGGGCAATGTTCCTTCACGCCAAGTATCGTAGACTGTTGGCTTCGAACTACACCGGTGTCCCATCCTACGCTAGTGAGATGTGGAAACGGATGCAATCAGTAAAGGCATTTTCGGATTCACATGGTGGTGGATCCAGTTGGGACGGCAGCCTCTTTTCGATAAGAGCGGCGTGGAGCTCCGCGAGGGTGCATGCTCCACGTCTCCCTCTTTATTCTTCCATCTGGGATGTCCGTATTCCCCCAAAGGTTTCTTTGTTCATGTGGAAGACCCTTCACGGTGGTCGTCCAATAGACGAGAACCTTCAAAAGATTGGCATTCCGTTCGTGTCCTGGTGCAGGTGTTGTGGGTCTGGTGACACAGAATCCATTGCTCACTTGCTTTTCTTTGGCTCCTGCGCCAAAGCTGTGTGGCATTATTTCGGAAACTTGGTTGGTATTCGAGTTAGTGCTCTGTCTCTAGCGGATTTTCTGAGATTCTGGTGGAGCGGAAACTCAGGTAAATCTGTTCGATCTATTCTTCTTCGATTGATCCCTTACCTTATCTGCTGGCATATCTGGTGCTCATGGAATAAGGCAATTTATGACGAGTTGCCCATGGAACCTTTTTCCATCATTCGAAAGGTAAGGAATGACGTGTTCCTGGCATTTCGTAGCAGACCTTTTAGAGGTTCTATTGGATCCCGTTCGAGAAGATGGGCCGGTATTTTTTATGTTTCTTCAATTCCTACTTCCGCTAGAGAGGGGATTGGTTGAATTTCCTTCTGTTAGGATTGGCGGGATCCGTCCCTCTAGTCTGTCGTCACCTTCACCTACCCCCCCCCTTTTTGGCCTGATTTGGTTTGTTATTGCTCCAGGGTCTGGATTTATAGGTTCCCGACTTCGCTGGATTCTTGATTCTTAGATCAGGGATAGCCACCTTGCTTATGGAGTGCTGGGACGGACTGGGAACAACTTTACAGGCTGTCACTCTCACCGGTCGGGAGGCTGCTTGCTTAGCTAGTCGTCACTCATCGTCTACAAAGGTACAGGTAGTTGGTTATTCATGTGGAGCTTTCTTGGAGGGAAGATCCGGAGAGTCCTTTCTTCCTTTGCGATGTTTTGGTCTTGTTCTATTTTATATTTTTGGAAAGACTATTGTACTGTGTAGAAGTAGATATACTTCACTATCGGGTGGTGGCCTTGCCGGAACTCGATTTTGAAGTAAGATGGGTGGTGGTTTATCCGGAGCTCATCTTTCTATCTTTCTATACATACATATAGTCTAACTCTGAGTAGATCAAATATTTTGGTTACCTGCCAGGCTTGTTGGCAGTTTTCGTGGACATTTTGTTCCTTTATATATATATATATATATATATATATATATATTGTTCATATATGTTAAATTAGGTTAATGTAATCTTTATGAATCAAAAATAATAATAATATAATAATACGTTCAACTGTCGTTTATATAATATATTCGTTAATATAATTCAATTCTAAACTGAAATATATATATTATAAATGATCCAATTCACACAATATTGTGAATTCCACTATTTCCGACTATTACGGAAATTAAATATATTATTCTAATATTTATATTAATTAAATATTCAATATTATTTAATTCAATGACCATTTAAATCTCTAAATCACTATTTATATAATTAAATAAATTAATTATTATACCGTAAAAATACGGGACATTACATTATTCCCCCCTTAAAATAATTTCGTCCTCGAAATTGATAAAGTAGAAAATAAACCCTATTAACTGGATAATAATTATTTGTTTATTTATTTACTATAGTTCAAATTGAACCAATTTATACCAATTAAATTATTAATTTATTTCGACTCATAAAAATTTTCAAAAATTCTGAAAATTTTCTAACACCTTAAATTTTCGAAATATTTCGCTAGCACCTCATTTGTACGGCTCAATCGGTACAACTACAACTCGCCTCTATAGGCCTCCTCCAACCCAAAAGAAAATCAAATAGCCAAGCGGCTAGCCAAACAGGCTCATAAATCACCAAACTCATATAAAATAAACTTGTACCTTTTTGTCGGGCATATCATTATATCATTCCCATCTGTTACCAATTATGCATATACCAATGTATCCATTCCAGTTGATCAGCAATCAATTTATTCTCAACTAATTATTTGCCTATATCCAAATCATAATATCATTTCAAACTCGAGTTCCATCCTCGATTCCAAACTCTTAACATACCAATTCAACAAAATTCCAGATTCCTATCTCACTATCCAATTTTTATTCTATATCTTATTTTTCGATTTGCTTTCAAAAATTCTAATTTAATTTGTTTTCAAATCAAACAATCCCGGGGGTTTTAAATAGATTACCATATCAAAAAATCAAACTTCCCTTTCAGGATTCAAAATAACTTCTTTTTCCAAAGCAACTCGAAATCAATAACTTTGGTAGTAATCCGTCACTTAGAAACTCGAAAATGAATACCGATGATGTCCGGATCATCATGGAATTATTTCCCAGCGACCGAAGTGAGTTCGATACTGTATCACTTTAAAAACCATTTCTAAACACTTCTATTTTGAAATACAATTCAAAATACCATTCATAATGCTTGTAAAACAATTTTAAAATCTCCCAGGATTTTAAAATTCTCATATACTAATTCCAAATCCATTTACAATATTAAAATCTCCCAGGATTTCTAAACACTTCTATTTTGAAATACAATTCAAAATACCATTCATAATGCTTGTAAAACAATTTTAAAATCTCCTAGGATTTAAAATTCTCATATTATAATAGTGTACCACGTGGTTGAAATTGAAGGCTGTGATTTTGAACAAACGAACGGTAGGGTTTTTTTGGTTGAGGGGAATGTTGAAAATTATTGAAGAACGTAAATGGAGTTGCGTTTGGAATCAATAATGTTGAGGGAAAGTCAGTAGATGAAATTACCATTAACAGGCGGGAGAAGAAGAGATACAGTTAATATGAATTGTGTAATTCCGGAGCAGTTACTGGGGAAATAAAATATAATCAGTAAACAGATAGAACCCTTCTAGTTTAAAATAAAGGGATATTAAATGTCCCCGTAAGCAAAGTCAATTTCCTGTTCAATTTAAGTAATAGAAATGTGCATCCAACCATGGGATAAAATGGTAAAATAAAATAAAGTCAAAGTAGGCATTTCCAATCTTGATAAAGGTTAAACAACACAAATGATTTTTTTAGGTCAAGACTCATGGCATCAATGATAAATGGTCAGAAAAAGCTAAATGCTTATTAGAACAACATAAAGTTTGATTTTAATGCTTTGTAGTGCAATGTCCAATTGCATTTTATTATATATTTTTCAGACTTCAACTATGTACAAACTACTTAATAAATATAGTCGAATAGTTGTTAATAAATATAGTGGAATAGTAGTTCCCAAAAAAGTTCTAAATGAACGATTAAAGTGCTACATGTATATATAGTGAAGGTGTGCTTAATGTCTATATTTCATGGTGCATATCTGCAGCTTCATGTTTCTTGAATTGGAAAGCAGGTTAACTTTGGGTAACAAACAGTGTGTACTATGTTAATAACCTGAAATCCACTATATCTAAATCCTCTATGTGCTTTACCTAGATGTAGACAATGCAAACTATGGGTAGATCACTTGCAAAATTACTTTGATATGTAACAGTATAAATGTATCACAATGAAGGATTATATAAATGGAGGGAAAAGATGAAATAGAAGCACAATTTTCCATAAAAATTAAAACTTTAGGTGAGAAAAGTCAGCAGAATACAATATCTACCAATGTGAGCACATAATATTTTATGGGTTTTACTTTCCTTAGAAATCATGCATGATTAGTGCCTTCGAAATCGTTTAAACAAAGCATAGAAGACTAAAACAACAACAATGTACAATAAAAATTGAATGATAACAAACGTACGTTTTGCAAGTCAATGGTTACAGAGTACGATCGTTGAAGAATGGCCCACTATTGAACTTGTATGAGCTAAGAATGTGAGTGAACTTGCAGTATGAATGCATACACAATCAATTGAACCGTTAAGTCATAGGGTTGCCTGTTGATGAGCAGGAGTAATGGATTGTATATGTATATTTTGTTCAGTGGTTTTTCGATGACCTTGCGTACCTTGTTTACATGAATCCATCCTTGATGTTCATGGTATAAATGCAGTTATATAACTCTTTGATTGTCCGGCCCAATTCCATATTCATGTTGGCTTATTTCCAGATCTGATGGGAAAGTGCTGGCACTTAGTATGTAATATTTGCACCAGAATCACCACTGCTTGCAGCTACTTTCTTCTGCAATTCAGCATACATGATCAAAGTGGGATCCCAAAACATACATGAAAAGGCATATAAAATTTCAACATCCTAGGACTTGAATCCTAGTTGCTTGGTTGTAAGGAATACGGTTACCATACACACTAACAAATTCTCCAATAATTAAATTAGTAATTTCCTTTATAAAATGAACGTCAATCTTATTCATATTGAATTATGAGTTGGGAAGTTAAAATTCAATGAACTGAATTTTAATTTACAAAACATCAAAATCAAATTTTATATTCCTATTGTTACATCATAATCATTTCATGTCCATCAAACAATGCTGAGAATTAAACCTCAAACCAAATGACTCGAACTCATGTCACCTTCACCAAACTTAACTAAAACGAAAAAAATAAGCAAAGTTGAGCAAATCACTCTAATTTAAACATTAGTTGTAAGTGTGGGGAGTCATCGCCATGGATGTTAATCTAATGTGACCAAAAAGCAACCATGTGTGTGTTTCAATTTGTAGAGTAAACCTTGAACTAATATGAGCATGCACTACCTTGAACTTATATGAGCATGCCAAATATTAAAGTTGTTCTGGAATTCATCAATCATGTTTGATGGGAATAGAAAAAAAATTGACAAAAAATGATTAAGCAATCTCACCAATCAGTAAATGCATGTTATGAAAATGTTAAACTAAAACTAAGCACTTTAATGGCGAAATAAATTAGAAACTGAAAACACAAATAAAACATATAGATCAAATTATAGCAGTGATCAAAAAATAAGCTGGAGGACAAAAGCTGCTTACATCTGTTCGTTTTGAAGATAGATCGGCTTCAATGTCCATATGTGTTCTGCGAAGTTCTGCTAGACTGTTAAGTTTTGCATTTAACTCTTCATTAAGCCAGGTATTATGTTTTTCAATAAGCCCTTTATCCTGTGGAAGTTAGTATGTTGTCCTAATTTAGAGGATTGATCAAAAATATTCCATTAGCTAAAGCATATGAGAATTTAGTTGGCAATTTCTATTCTGCCCCCGATTTCTCCCTTACACACCCCGCTGAATTCCTTTTCCCGTTCCCACCTCGCTTTTCCACGTTCCCATCCCACTTTCTGACCTAAATTTACGGGGGTATTTTGGTAATTTAAAAGAAAGGGGGGAGTAAAAAGTTAGGGGGGATAGAACTGGTCAATTTAGTTTTACTCTTCTTTACTAACAACAGAAGATACATTGAATAATCTCAGGTTAAAAAAATGAACTTGATCGTTTATACTTTGAACTGTGATTTCTTATACCACAAGAGAAAAGAAACGAAAAAAAGGAAAAAAAATTAGATCCAACAACGCCAGAGTGAAATATAGCTACATTCAAAAATGTAAGAAGTTTAGTGATTTAGGATGCTTGTACTGCTCAATTATATCCCAAATCTCCAACTTGCATCGAGTTATGTGATTCTTTCTTCTTCTTTTCCTTTTGGTTTTACCTGAGCCTTTTCTATGATCGACGCACTTTTCATTTTCGAAGCTTCTGTTGGTTTTAACAGGAGCTTTATCGATTTTGAAAAAAATCAAATCTTTCAGGGTTATACAGAAACTAAATTTCGATTTGTATTGGTCTTTGAATCACGATATCTTGGCTTCATTTACTGCGGCTAACGCATTCAAATTGCATTCGAATTTTAGAATTTACCCATACAGTCATTGTCGATCCAAATATCTAGGCTATGGAGAGATTTTACCGGACGAAGGAAGAAAGCATGCTTTGACTTTTCTTATTTCAGTGTGAATTAACGAACGATGCGCTAAGTTATTTGAATCCAAAAGTTAGATCGAGAAATTAGGATCGAGAAACAAAGGAATACAAAATTGGAAGAATGTTTGGGAAAGAGAAACGAAGCAGCGAACACACATGAGACTTTTTAGCCGATTATAATTGGCTTCAGAGAGTTTGATTTTGGCTCTCTTAAAGTAGGGAAACCTCCCTAACGGTCGGTTTGATTATAGTAGGGAAACTCCCCTGACGGTCGGTTTGATAACATGATCCTACATAATAATTGGCACCAATATCACCTAAGAATAGCAAGCATCTAAGGCGTAAGAAATACCTCAAAATTTTTGATTCTTCATTCCTCTAGAAACTCAAACAACGGATCAGCAGCTGATCCTACTGTAATATATACCATCAAGGCAAGATTTTTCATCAATCCACAAGCTTGCATACATAAAAAGGAAATATAAGAATGAATGTGTAATTAGACTGTGTTAGACGATATCTCTTTGCTTTTATATCAAAGGTGAACACGTATGATCTTAAAGCTATAATTTTTCCCAAGCACATGCATTATACCGTATCTGTTTATACTTACTAGTAATTTAATTGTTGATCAAACAGTGCTAGTGGGCATAAACCGCACTGCAATGTGGAAACCACCCAAACCGGATCGCATAAACGGTGTGGAAAACCGCAGTAGATTTTCTCTTTAAAGCTAACAACCCAAACCGAACCGACCCGCAATGATACGGTTCGGTTGCGGTTTGAACTGTTACCAAACCATATTAAACTGAACCGAACCACATAGCTACACCAGTAATGTTACGATAAAAAATTAACGAATTCCACTCTAACTTTTTATTTTAACTATTTATATATATATTCTATTTTTGGCATATGTTGTAGTTATATCAATTCAAGATAACACTATATGTTTTAACCTTCAGGTGACATACCGTCATACAATCATAAATTGATTGTTGATGGAAGTAATTCTCTTATTTCATATTTAATACGGATTTAAACTGGACTGAACCAAAACCGGACCGTATTACATCGAAACCGAACCGAAACCGAACCGTTTGAATGGTTAGTATAATGTTTTGTGTTTTTGATTAACCGTTTGATGCAGTGCGGAAGCGGTTTAAGCTCCAAACCGCACCGAATCGAACCACGCCTACCCCTGACTCCTATCTATCCTTTGGGTGTTTCAGCAGGACATATCATACCCCAATGTGAGTTATGAAGTTGGCGAGGTTTTGCCAACTTTCCAATGTAAATCATTCTTCCATCAGAATAATGCTTTTCAAATAGATGATAATAATCAAGTGCTAAAAATAAGTAAGTACCTTCTTAACCAATAGGAGAATTCAGCCTCCACAAATGAGAAAGAGTTGTTGCATATGTTAAGCGATTCAGCACCCATCAAGTCAAAATAATCTAAGAATGTTAAGAAAGAGAGACAAAAGGTAGCACAAGACAAATGTAGAGAACAAAATTACCTGTGAAACCCTTGCCCTACCACCAGCATTATCATCAGTTTCCAAGTTTCCCATAGCAAGAGAATACTTCAGACCAATTGTGAAGGTCTTGGCTTTAATTGCAAATTAAGATCTTTCCCACTATCAACACACTATTAAAAAACACTGACAATTAGCAAACAACATCATGAAATGACTAAGTGAATTGTCGATGGCATATGTAGTACGCATTCATTAGAGTACGGACCTTCTGAACATAAGATCCTACATCTCTTGTCAATTTCCTAAACAACTAAAAAAGAGCACAAATATATATAACAAGGTGCTGTGAAAATAAATAAATAAAAATATCATTATAGCCAAAAGTCCATAAGAAAACAAACCTATCTGAGCAAACCACCAAGTAAAGGACCAGCAAGGTCAAATCTTTTATTTTCATAACGATCCTTGTCATCTTAGTTCCGGTCTCCGACCCAGTGCACAAAGCAATAGCCTATGGATGATATATCTAACAAAATATCATAACAAATGTTAGACATTGTTCTTTACCAATAATTTAGCAACTTTACTTGTATATAATGAAAGCTGACAGAATGCCAAAATAATATGCTTTCTCGGTTTCACAATATTCCCCAACACCAACGGTGAATTAACATCTCTTTTTGAAGAATTTGATCCATAAGACATAAGAAAACATACAGTATTATCACCAAAGATCACTATGTGATTGATCCAGAAGATTTTAAAATGGCATGGTTGTGAGAATAATGTACTTGAGGCTCTTCTCTTTTGTCACTCCAATAGAGTTCCCACGTCTCCGATGCTACCTAAGAAATTTGCATTATAAACAATGTTCAAACGACAGCACAATGAAATTTTGCTTATACGAAATTCATCTATCTAACAAAATGTTAAATCTGCACAAAAATGACAACCATAATTTTTATCTATCGAATAACATTATAATGCAAATAATTAGACTAAAATCTACTGCAATTTAAAAAGCAAAAAAATACTCTTTTAAAATATTAATACAAATGAAGGATATTTTGATCATTTGGTTACCCAACACTACACCAAAACAGGTGATTGCCAACAAGTATAACTGTCGCAAACAATTTTAGCAACGCTTATTAGTGTTGCTATGAGGAGGTGGCAATTTATTTCCAACGCATATAAGCGTTGGTATATTTTCATTCGCAACGGTTATAAATGTTGGTATGTTTTCTCTCCTAATGCTTACAAGCGTTGGTATATTTTCATTCGCAACAGTTATAAGTGTTGGTAGATTTTCTTTCGCAACGCTTATAAGTGTTGGCAGGTTTTCTTTGCCAACTCTTATACATATTGCAATGATTTTGTTTGCAACGCTTATATATGTTACAAGGTTTTAATTCGCGATAAATATAATTGTTAATAGTAACAATAATTTGTATTATTAATTCACATATTCTAACATTAATAGCCAGTTAATGACTAACATGATTATAATGTAGGCGATATTTAATATGAATCCAAAACCAATATTATTCTCAATTAAAAAGTATAACTCAATGCACATCAATAGACAACATTCATAATCAAGTAATGATATAGAATATCTTTTAACAACAGACAAGTACAATACATGAATAAGTTGCTAAATTCAATACATAATTAGATTGCTAAATACAATGCATAAATGAAATTCTACAAATACCAAATATAAAACTTCGACCATACAACGAAGCCACCATCTAGAAACTTCTGCAGTTGGATCATTTTCAAGATGGTCTACTGCACCATTAGAACTACCATCCAATTTCTTTATTTCTTCCGTTGCCTCTAGAAGTGCCTGCATTCATTTAATATCACATTAAATTTTGAAAATTTCAGTTTCATGTTAAAAACATGTAAACTATCAGTAGCATACACAGAATTACTTTGCTACAATCCTTGATCATATGGAAAAGTTTGGTTATTAACGTCATGTCAAGATGTCATGATAGAGTTTGGTTTTTAAACTGTCATTTAAACTGAGCCATTAGGCTTAGTAAAATAAGCGTAATTGCTCATTTTAATTGAGCCATTGGGCCCAGTAAAACTGAGCTGAATGGCTCAGTAAACTGAGTGTATAGTAGCTCAGTTAAACTGAGTGGAATAGCTCAGTTAAACTGAGCTATATGGCTGCATCAAATATAATGGTTGGTCTATCACTAACTAGAGGAATGCACCTAGAAATAGCATCTACAAGAACTGTGTTTCTACCGCCAATTCCTCAAGCTTTGAAACACCCCACCTCCGTTAAGGTCACTCACAAAGGGAATGCCTTAACTTTGATGGAGCATTTTAGTAGACAGAACAGAATATTACAAGAACATATACGTAAAGCAGTACTTGAAAATTCTATAACTTTATTTCAGCGGAAAACAGAAATCAGTTTGGTTACATCGTTCAAAATCACTTTACCAAAACTCAAGTACATATATATATCAGCCTTGTTCAAAAGCCCTCAGAGTACAAATCTTTAAAATCATAATTCATAATACAATATATGCCCCAAATCTTAGCCTTAATATTCCCATTTACAGTTCATGTCAAAACTAGATTTAATATTCTAGTTTACCATTTTTGTCCAAGACTAATACACATGTAAATCATTCTCTATTATAGCCAATTCAGATTATGCCAACATATTTGTTATGCCAAATTAACTTAATTAAGCTATGCCCAATCCCCGTATAACATGTTTCCACAAGTTCTCTAAATACTCATTAAATGGCCCTAGCAAAAGGAATAGGGGATAAGCATAAGAAAGAATAGGCATGCAATAATGAACCAAATACAATGATAATGGCCCCACTAGGCTCGATGTATAACAGTTAATGGGAATAAACTAGCAAAGTTACATACTAAATATGAGATCTAACATCATTAAGGGAATAGGCATAAGAAACTAACTACAATAGTTATAGGCAACTAACCACAATAGTCATGGGCGACTAATCACAATAGTTTCTTATTCAATGTCATAGGCAATAGTCTCATAGTCATAGGCAATAGTCTCATAGACAACAGTTTCATGTCCAATTATGCATTATTCATTATTTGTCCCAAAATTTAGCGTTCGTGCGTTAATCTCTTATGAGATTCAGCACAGGCTCGTAGTAGCCTGGCTATAGAACAGAAAGAAGAAAGAGGTACAGAATAGTCACAGAAAAACAGATCTAACAGATAAGAATATACATAACCTCAGATTCAGATTTATAACCACGCCAAGATCATAATTAAAATTCATATCTGAAAATAACTGTACTCACAATCAAAAAGGAAAGTCTTGATTTCTGGTTTCTGAGTTCTGACACTGAATAGCGTTCCTTTGGCGTAGACTATCAATTAGATTAGAAAATAGTTGTTCCCTTTTAACTTTATTCAGATTGGAAGAAGATCCTAGTTTTGATTCCAGCAGAGTAACGACGCCATCATTTTTATTTAATAAGAACGGAGGCAGAGTATAGGAATGAAATTGTGCAGCATAAGAGAAGAATGGTGCAAAGGGAATGGGGCTAGGGGGCTGTTTATATAGGATTAGGCGGACGAATCTAGACAGAAAACGAGACCAGATACATCAGAATGAACCAGGTTCAAAAACTGGGTTTCGGGAGCAGGTCGACCCCCAGGTCGACACTATGGTCGACCTGGCCCCTGGGAGGTCGACACTATGGTCGACCCCTAGGTTGACCTGGTCCATGGGCGGGAATATTCCCGCCCAGCCTATTCTGGGATTTTGAATTCGAATTTGAATTCAAATTTTCGAGCTGTTTTCAATTCTGAAAATCTCTGAAACTTCGGAGGGTCATATCTCCCTCATACAGACTCCGTTTCTCGAAAACTCGGACTCGTTTCCAAGTAGAATTTCGAGACAAACGCAATGGCGCAACCCGTTTCCCTTGATTCTTATTTTAAAAATTAATTATTCTCTGATTTGTTACTTGTACGTTCACAGAAAATACGGGGTGTTACAAGCTTTGTCAAACAATTCCTCAAGCGTACTTAGCTTCTTCTTCTTAATCCATCGTCCAAGCTTGGTCTTCTTGTTTATGGATACCTTCAAAGCCATTAAAGCCAAATGAGGCTCATAACTCCTAACCTCCACTGCAGCTGTGTTGAAGTAGGTGAGAAAAGCCCTGATGGGTTTTCCTGGCCTTTTCTCAAGCTCATTCAACTCCATGACATCTCGCACTTCGTAGCTTGGACTCTGAACCACTCTCTGAATAGTTTAGCCAGGGTAGCGAAATCATCCACAGAATTGGGTAGCAGCTTTGTGAACCAATGTGAAGCCACTTTTTCAAGGTAAGTTGGAAAGTACAAACATTTCAGCTCCTCTGTGGAAGTGCTCCATCCATATGTTGATCATATTTGAACAGGAACATGTTGGGATCACTAGTCCTATTGTAAGCTTGCACCGTCAGAGGTTTGAATTTATTTGGATTTGGAGCCATCTTGATTCTCTCCGTGAGTGGGGTTTCGGTAGGAGCGAACCCTCACTCTTTCTCATCGTCTTGCTTTCTCAAGCTATTTTCCATGATTTTGTGAACCATTTCCGATATGCGCTCCTCTTCATTGTGCTAGTCCATGGGGCAGATGCCATCATCCTTGCTGGATGTTTGCCTAATAAAACGGTCTTAGTTCGGATTCTAGGGCCCTGGGCCTCTTGCTTGAGGAGATGCCCCTTTGGTGGTTCCAAGCGCTTGTTGAGAGGCCGCTTTATCGGAGCAGTTACGCAAAGGTGGTTAAGCTTCTTTATTTTGAGGATCCTTAGGATCTGGAACCTCTTGGACAGAATTTCTTTGATTTGGACTTGAAGAGGATGAACCCACATTTTCTGTACAATCCGTCCAAGCAGACTTAGCACGAGCGGTATTCATAGTAATCTTTGTCGTAGCGGCCTGCATGGTGAACATAGATTCAAACTTCTTTAGCATGGCATTGTTTGCAATGTCCATTTGGCTTCTTAAGCCCGCAACAACTTTATCCAACTCTCTTCTCGTTATAGCCGTTTCATCCTTAGGGGATTCTCCAACATCAAGTTAGTTGGTGAGCGGAGTAGTTTCGTTGTTAGCGACGTTGTCGATCATCTCTTCGACAGTTTTACTAGCAGTCTTCTTCGATGGTCTACCCATGATTTGAGACAAGGACTTGAATTTGAAGGAAAGTTCATCAATTGGCTTAGAATGTAATCTTATAGGATCTATGGTAGAAGTAGGCTTAGAACCTTAATGCAAGGCCTTCAACCTTGTGAGAAAGTGTGAGAAAAGGAAGAGCAAATGCGGCCCCACGGTGGGCGCAAAATGTTAAAATCCAAATTAGATCTCAACACCAAAGGTACAAAAGTAGAACTTCACCAATCTGGTAAGAAATTAAGAGGAGCCACAATCATAAAGCAAGTTAAAAAGACAATGATTTTTATAGTGGTTCGACCTTAGGAAAGGTCTACATCCACTTTGAGAGAAACATTCTTTATCATATGCGAATTTACAAGATTTGAACATTCCCTATTACATAGATTTTCATTCTCACACACTCTTCTCTTGATTTGATCTTAAGAGCTAAACGGGGTAGAGAAATCCTCTAAGTATGGTGGCTTGAGAAATAGATCCTTGATTCACTAAGATTTTAGGTGGATTTCCCTGATTTGATGGAGAATTTCATGGTTGATCTTTGATTAGAAGTGTTAGAAGATTTAGAAATCACTTAGGATTGTTGAGGAAATTGTTGGACAGCCCTTCGGGGTCATAAAACTCGGTCCCTATTAATGTGGGGTTGGTCCTCTATTTATAGGTGTGGAGAATGTGGAGACATAGCGCCCAGGACCACCGATCGGTATAAACCGATATTTACAGGTCTTCCATTGGCCAGTTGCCTCCAGTTATCAATAGTTATATGTCATGATCGATCAGTATATAGCATATCATGACCGATCAGTGCCCCTTATATTCAGTCGGTTGGTATCCTGCTTTTGCTTTCCTGTTTCTCGTATCCCAGCTGATCGGCCTGCCGTTTCAATGATTGATCGATGTCTCCATCTGCTCTGACCGATCGGCATCCTCCAGTTTTCCTGTTCAATTCTATGCTTATATAGACCGTCCCAATCAGCATAATGTTCATATGACGATCGGTATCCCTTCAGTTCTTGTGACCAACCGTGCACTCGAACCGGAGTTCACATGTAACGGCACCAATTTTTATCATTTATTTTAGTATCTAAAAATGATTTTGATTATCGATTTGAATTATATATAACTTTGAATTCCATTTTTTTGATATTATATTAATATGAATAATAATGTAAATAATTTATTCCATAACAGCCGGAATATGGGCAATCAATTTGATTTATCAATACTAATTTGAACATAATGTTTTGGATTGGATGGTTGACTACTTGAATAAAGATTAAAAATTTTCTTAAATTGTTATGATATGGGCAATCGATTCGATTTATCAATACTAATTTGAATAGAATGTTTTTGATTGGATGGTTGATTACTTGAATACAGATTTAAAATTTTTTGAACTTGGTTGAAAACCAATCTGGATTAAATAAGTGAATTAATTCAAGTTATACACTGAAATATTATACAAGGAAATTGATGTATTTATTCAAATGAATTGCTAAGACTTAATTATAAACAAAATCCATGTAATTTGGAAGGTATATAAAATTTGATGGAATGCATAATACGAATATTTGAATCTGACTAGCATTGTTTTGGAAGCTAATGAAGTTTATTGGATTTGAGAACAGGTGCAGAAGAGCTAATTCATCTTTTAAACCCGTCTAAGTGAGTTATTAAGTTGATTGACTCCAGTTTGATCAGAGTTGCATAATAATTGAACAAGCTCGAGTATAATTTATCGCTTATCGCATAATAACCCTCTCAAACAAAAAGGTACGCCTACGCAAAATATAAAATTTTGGTTTTTGATTTGGGTTTCAGATTGAATTTTCCGACCATGTGGGTTAATGGATTTATTTTTGTTCCGGCAATATTGTAGAAGTCACTCCGTATAGGGGAGACTCTGCCAAAAAATTTACAAAATTTAAAGTGTTTGAAAAATTTCAAATCTTTTTGGAATTCATTTTCTATAGAAATTAATTTGTTTTTTTACTAAAACTAATTGGATTAATTTGGAAGGTGAAACTAAAGATTTTAATTTAAATATATTTTGGGTTTGTAATATTTTTCCTATCTTAGAAATTTCGGGGACGAAATTCTTTTGAGGGGGAAGGAATGTAATGATACCGATTTTTACTGTTTATTTTAGTATTTATAAATGATTTTGAATGTCGATTTGAATTATATATAACTTTGAATTCCATTTTTTTGATATTATATTAATATGAATAATAATGTAAATAATTTATTCCAAAATAACTAGAATATATCGGATTTGCAGTTTTATATATAATTTGGCAATATAAAGGAGATTTAATTCAGTTAGAATTTTATTAATTAACTTATTCGTTTATTTAAAAATGTTAGAACATATAATTTATAATTTAATTATAAACAAACTGCAGTGGCGCGGTAGTTCGTAATATAACGATTTGGAATTTAATTGGATATATAGGATCCAATCTAAGTCGTAGTTCTTCGAAATAAGAAACGTATGAATCTATTGAAGAATAATTTTCTAATGAGCAGAAAAATCGAGTTTTCATATTGTAGATTTTGTTTTATGTTCAAATCAAATTTTCAAATAGTCGCTATGGAATTCGTTTATAAAATATAACAATTTATTTTACAAATAAATGGGATTTTTAATATATTGAATATCATTTTAACATAATACTTGATATGTTGATCCGTTTAAAATCTAGGCTAGATTATTTTGAAGTTATATACAATTCTCTTGGATATATATGTTAATAATAATTTGTTATTACTAGATTTGTTATATGAAATCGATATATATTTTATCGATTCAGTATGTGATTTTAGATTTGTTAATTATCAAATGACATCGGTTTTAAGCGAAATTAATTTTATTAAAACCGTAATAATTAATTATTGTACGGTTTCCAATTTCTTCGTGACCAGAGTCTGTATGGATTTGTACAAACCACAAATGACACGCGTTATATGTTGGAACTATCATTAGTCAGCTTCACTGGTCACCTCCATTTTTAATTTCCGCCACCCACCATGTACTGCGCATTTCTTCAGGACAGTGAAACCATGTGCCGCCCACAACATTTCGGCACACAGAAAGGAAGAAAATATCTCAGTCCTTGGGTACCTCGCACGTGCTTCCTCCATTTTCATTTGCTCTGTTTAAACCATACGCCTCCTTTCTCAAATCCACTTCACCTATTTTCTTTCCTTCTCATTTGAAAGTATGTTGTCACTCTTCCTTCCCAAATAGGATTTCATAGCATTTTTTTTGTAAGTTCAAAAATTAAAAAAAGAAAGATAATCGAATGGCATGTATTAAAGATAAAAGATATTTTTATCTAAATAAGTTGCTTATCAAGCTGAGTAAAGAACTGAAAGGAATTAATGGTTTTAATATAATCATAATTTTTCCAACATATGAATTGGAATGGATTTGAATGGAAATAATCTTTGTAATATTTCTATATTGGATTCCATGATTATATCGGATGTCATTGAGGAATTTGTAAGATATAGATATCGTTATTCCCAAAACGATATCTGTTGGTTTCATAATTTGATGTTGAATATAAACCGATATGGTTTCTATTCAAAGCCTTGTATTTAATATGAAATTGGATTTCTGTTTATTATGAACGATGTTTTAAATAACATTAGTTCTTTAACCCAATTAATAGTGAAGTTATGATTTGGAATTTATAAATGATTTAATTAAGATTTAATTAAATTTTCCCTTAGTAAAGTTTTCCAATTTAATATATTAAATTGGAATTGAATGGAATTCTATTTGGTAATAATCAAGATGAGCTTCTTTAAAGTAAGACCATCACTATTTATGGAACTTAAAGGCTTTGCGTTATTCCACTTATAGTATTAGTCTGGTATGGAAATTCATATTGATTCAGATTAATCTGATTTCCGTGAAGATTCCGTATTAAATGGATGATGATTTTGGGTTTACTGTGAACAATATTTTAAATGACATTCATTCTTTAACCCTGTTAAAGACAAGATTTATTTCCTAAGTTAGAATGATCATTAAATAACGATTTTTGAAGATTAAAATTAAGTGGAGTTTTAATGAAACTTTAATTAGATTGAAATGTGAATGTGGTAATTAAATTTACTTAATTTAAAAAGTGTTCGAGAATGGAGTACCACTAGTTTTTCTTCATGAAGTCTTTAATAAGATTTGAATATTAAATGGTAATTAAATTTACCGACAACACAGTGGGTGTTAAATATGGGGTACTACTAGTTTTGCTCCATGGGGAATAGGTTGGGATTGGGATAAGTAAATGAATGATTATTTCGGTAAGGCTCGATAATCCCGATTAGTTATATAAACCTTAATCTGGTTTATATTGTGAAAAGATATTACAAAATCTTTTGAAATGATTTCCAAGAAATGGATTAAACAATAAGTTTAAATGACAAAATCTTTGATAATATTAATGGGAACCTTTCCAAAAGATAAGAATATATGAATAAAAGAATATTCTAGATTTAAATGAGGCGTATGATGTGTTTTTATATCACTTGATTATAAGATAAGCGAGTTATTCAGAAAGACCGGGTTTAACCAATTCTGAATAACTAATATGACGATTAAAAGTCAAAGATTTGAAGACGTGGTGGAAGACCGGAGATCTTCATAATTAGGATGATTACTGATGTCATGATTGGGCTGTACACCCAAGACGAGGTAATAAGTGGTGATCATTGAGACGTACATGGAGATCGAACGGATATGTGAGGGCCTCTCTCTTCTATTGGACATATTAGACAAGGAATAAGGTGCCTCCGGTTTCGTTTATACACAGAATGGACTTGGCAAATGGATTATATGTCTGACATTGTATTTTGGACTGTATACGTTGATCTCTGCTAAATATATATCTGTTTGGTGGTGGAGAATTTATTCTCCTTCTTAACACTCTTCTCCGAAACGTACGAGCTTAGAGGTTATATATTGGTGGAAATCAATGGTATGATATCGATTGACAATGTGGCATGCTGAGATGCATGGATCAAAGTTTTTTTTGAAAAGCAGGGTTTTGTAGTTGATGATCAAGGCATAGCTTTAAAATATCACAACTTTGTGTAGTGTTAATTCACGAGCTTCACAACCCGGTATGAACTATAAATGGAATGAGGACAGTAGAGAAATATAGGACATGCATTTCTTTCTAGCTATGAGTGATGTCATGGTATAGAGCCCAGACATTTTACTTATGTGGATGTTGGATAATGGAAAGCGAGGTCCCTCGAATTTGATTTGGCTGCACAAGGCCCATGATGGTCGACATACTAACCAAGATTTTAGGCCCCAAAGGACCAAGAAATGTATCGTTTAGGCATAGCTAATCAGCGATTTCTGACCGACTCTATATGATCCAGGTTCACTTGCGGGTGAGTCCTGAGGCATGGGCTAGATTGTCTCAAATCGGCGGAGGAAGATCCCTACCTTGGTTTATAGATGGAATCCAATTTTCAACACACGGCTTCCGATTTTAGTTATAAACCTATATGGCGACATAGTAGAATGGGGTACTATGCCATCTACGATTGATAAATTTATATTTGAAGTTGATTCCTGCAATATGCACTAATAATAATCAAAGAAAATTTTCTCTTATCAAGCATATTTGGCTATTATAAGGTAAAACTCTATCCTCTGGTTTGTGTTGTATTATGTGGTCAGACCTGAGTCTTATAATGCCTTCATTTTTTCTTTTTAGCATTGAGTTATTTGTTTTATGGTATTCTGGGAGGAAACATGTTCCGTATTATACGGCGTGGTCCCTTGATTTACCCAACATTAAAATAAAATTAATAACTGTTTTAGTTCTCACACTAGTCCCTGACTGACTTGGAGTTTATTGTTTTCCACCTAAACTCTAGATGCCCATATTTTCCTCACGGGCAGCTGGTAGTTTTGGTCTGCAAATATTTCTTTTCACAGGATCATGGATTACGGCTAGAGCTATATGAGCAAGTTGAAAGTTAAAAAAAAGTATCAAAAGGGATAAAATAGTTACTTATTCTAAGATAATTTTAAGATCACATATATTTAACGAAATAAATTGCAAATTTAAATGTTAATTTTGTAGCGATTTAAATGTTTCAAGTTATCCTCTCTTTCATGTATAAAATTATAAAATTTAATTACTAATACATGATGTATAATTTTTGTAGGTTTATGAATACTGCATACATAAAAAACCTACCATACATTAAAATGGTTAGAAGATTTATACCTATGAATACAATATCATAGAACTATGCTTTAATTCCATAGATTTGCTTTAATTTCCGGTAATTAATTAGGTTAATACTTTATCCATCTTTCTTTTTTCAAAATCGATAATTGTTATAGAACTATGCGTACAAGACCACTTTCGTTGGGTTTTCGTTGAGAAGAATATGGTGCCTTTCTTTTAATTGTTTATCTATTTTTTGATCCAAGTCCAAGCTTTGCTTACTTGTATCAATAGTCAGCCCTCTGTGAGTTGGCATAATGAAGAACAAATTAAGAGCACTGACATCTATTGTTTTTTTAGATAATTTTCTACTGTGCTTATTGTGAGGAAAGAACAACATATTTTACTACTTTTACGTTTTTTTAATAGAAGGTGAGCTTAAATCAGTTAGTGTAGAAGTCCTTGTTAAGTGGTGCATTTTATTTTAGCTAAAATGAAGTGCTAAACTAGATATCCTACTGTCCATACAAAATAGTTATACCACTTGTTTAAAATACTTAATGAGTAAAAGAATGTCTTGAAATTCATGTGGAAATAAGCCAATTCCAAAATACTGGTCTTGATATCATGCACTTACTTTGCTTGTATTTTGGATAGTGGTGTGTTTGAAAACCGTGATGGTTCATTTCGTGTGTAGCTAGGAGTTTATCCGATTACTTTCCTTCATAGGCAAGCATGATTAGTTGAGCACCTCCATTTTACAAAATATTATAGCTAATGTATATTGCTACTAAATGTCGTTTTCAGAGGCCTATTGATAAGAAATTGTTATGTGTATCCCATTTTTACATTTTGCCCAAAAATGTTTATTTCATAAGAAATCTATTGTCTGTTGGACTTGTTAATAACATTTTGTCATTGCTGGCATTTTCTAAAAGGACTCCAAAAGTCACTTAAACAGAGGAGGATTTCAATTATTAAGAGTGCACGAATTCGGCCCTCTCAAAAAAAAGATTAAATAAAACCATCTCTTTTATTTTAGATTAAAATGGTATGTCTCTATCGTTTTTTAATGAAATGCCCAATAGGCCCTTATCGTAATATCGTTTCGGCGACAACATTTGGTTTCTTTTTATATTTTATTGGTAAAATGCTATATATTTTGCTTTAGGGGGATTAAATAGCAAATTTCATGCATGCTACTAATGATGCTTATGATGCTAAGAAATCACCACCTATTTAATTTTTTAAAATTTCCGTTCCCTGTAAACTTAACTTCTTGGCTCTTGTAGCATTTCATTTATATTATTTCCATTTGATATTAAGTAACTTGGTAATTTAGAAGGAAATGCAACCTAATTACCATCTTTTTGTAAAAGAAAAAGAAAAAACCTAGTACATTTGCGAATTTGGTTTGTAAGAATTATGTTTACTTGGTTTGTAGCAAATATGTTCCATTTGAAATTGAAATCTTGTTCTTTCGTTTTGCAGGTCACGATGTATTGAGCAGTCAGAATTATTTATTCTTATCTTACATGACATTGGGTCTTGATTTTTAGTTGCTGCATTCTATCCATCATGAAAGTAATCATGTCAAGTTTAATGTGTTACTCTTCAGAAACTGTTGCAACTTAGTTCAAAGGATTTGCCTTCCTACTTGGATTTATGTACCATTTTGGTTACTTATGAGGTTATTTCATGTACCATACAAATGAGAATGTTGTTAACAGTTGAATATTTTTGTAATAATAAAACATTTCACTTGTTTTGATACTTGATTATTGGCTGTTATGTTATCTGGGCGATAATTATGTGTTCGTATTTGTTCCATGTAAATTTTTTTGTATCTTAATATATATTATTTTGTTGAAATAGTTTCATTTATGGCTGGAGTTATTTCTTGTTTTAGCAATAGCTAGCTTGTAACGAAAGCATCAATAGAGGCCTTTATTAATGTTATTGTTGCTATATGGGGAACTAATTTGTCATACGTGGCGTGTGTGCGTGTGCGTGTGTGTGCGTGTGTGTGCGTGTGCGTGTGCGTGTGTGTGTGTGTGTGCGTGCGTGCGTGCGTGCGTGCGAGCGTGCGTGCGTGCGTGCGCCCGCGCGCGCGCGTGTGCGTGTGCGTGTGCGTGCGCGCGCGCGTGCGTGCGCGTGCGCGTGCGCGTGCGCGTGCGCGTGCGCGTGTGTGCGTGTGCGTGCGTGCGTGCGTGCGTGCGTGCGTGCGTGTGTGTGTGTGTGTTTATTAACAAATGCGCCTCTATATATTATTACGGGCTTCACTTTTAGTGTCCTTTCTTATTTTGCTTCTCATTCCTCTAGAGGCAAATTTATCTAATTAATTATTTACCCTCATTGTTAGAAATTATGTCATTTTTAAATGTATCAGTTAACGATATTTTCATCAACACTGTAGATAGGTCTATGGAAATAGACCTAAGGGAAAAATGGGATTATTAGTTTCCTAAAAGCTTGAGTTAGTTCATCAATTCCTAGATATCAAGGTCTTAAGTCCGAAGATTAGTTATTCTTCACTCAAGGCGTGAGTATTACGCCTCTGCAACTCGAGGACCAACAGTTACCTAGGGATAAGGGTTTCCTAGGCACAATACAAGTGAGGAAGCTAAACAGCTTGTTGAAGGATCGCCTTGGCTTGCTACAGCGTAGGAAGCTTGTGGAAGGGTAATCGGTGATTAAAGACTTGGAGAGAGGTTGGTGCAGAAAGGCTTATATTGTGAGGAAACCGTCAGGTCGTTAAGAACCCAACGGCTTGTGTAAGGGTATTCCGGTAATCCAATAGCATAGCATAATATATATAGAAAAATATTGAAGAACAATATAGTATGCGGAAAAAGTAAAAACACACAATTTATAGTGGTTCAGTTCGACTTGAACCGACGTCTACTTTAAGGGCTTTGATGATTTTATTTGTAGAGGAGGTTACATAAGAAATTCCCAAATTGATTTACAAATTAGGGTTGCTCTCTTGGAAATGAGATAAAAAATGAGGAATGAGAATTCGGTCCCCAAAATGAGACCCCTAGGGTCTTATTTACAGGCATATTGGCCCCCTTTCTATTGTGGACTAAGCAGAAGGCATTTTTTGGATGCGTAAACAAGGTTTCGGCCGCCCTTTCTTCGTATCAAATATCCTCATGGATGCTTCTTTGTTTTCGGAATATCAACCTTATACTCTCGGGAGCGTATCCGATGTCATTCCTACTGGTAGTTTGGTCTCAGAATTTTATTTGATTGGTACGAAATTTGGTATCAATAGTTAGCATCCCTAGTATAAAGAAGCTTTTGTTCTTTAGGACAAACTCTTGCAATTCCTGTACAGCTTGCTTGTCATATGTGTATAACATAGTTTTACATAATTCATGGCAGCAAATATTTGGGGTAAATGCGTCAAGAGTTTAGAAAACTCCAAGTGTTGTGAGATTATAATCCTTGTGGGTAAACTTCAAAAGGTAGCTCCATAGATTTTTTTTTGTTCTACGCTGAAAACTTTTATCAAGGAATGAAAATTTAAGGCTTAATCATGGGTTTATGCAACAGGAATTCAAAAAACCTGAATGTAATAGGAAAATGTAAACCTATAAATAGAAATCAGATATCAGAAATTCCCGTCTACAATTAGTAGAAACCTCAAGACTTATGCTTTGGTAAATAGGAAGTTAGAGATCCCAATACTCATGATAATGGAGACCAGAAACTCTTACGAAATTCCGAGACTCATACTTATGTAAGTAGAAATCATAAGTCATATAGAAAGTTTGAGACTCATACTTAGCTATATAGAAATCAGGAGGTCGTAACAACCCCGAGGCTCACACTCGGGTAAGTAGTAAGTCAGATATCATATCTGAAAATAAAAGAAATTCCAAGATAGATACTTTGGAAAATTGAAATTAGAAACCATGTCAACCCCGAGATTCACGCTTGGGTAAATAGAAGTCAAAAATCATAGAGAAACTCTAAGACTCACACTTGTGTAGGCAAAAATCAGGAACCATAGAGAAATCGCAAGACTCACACTTGGATAAACTTAAATCAGAAATCATGTCAACCTCGAGACTCACACTTGGGTAAATTGAAGTCAGAAACCATAGAGAAACTCTAAGACTCACACTTGGGTACATGAAAAGTCAAATTTTATATCTAAAAATAATAAAGACCCCAAGACTCAAACTTGGATAAAATGGAGGTAGAAACCATGCAAATTCCTGAGGTTAGCACTTGGGTGGGTGTATATCACATTTATAAATCAAACTTCGAATAGAACGTATGCAGAAAACCATAAAGGTTAAGCACACAATGCCAAGGGGTACTTCTAAGAATTACCAAATACTATTAATAAGTTATCAAATAGAGGCATCATCAATGATCAGAGATTATTTTTGTGCATAATGCTGAATAATTTTAATATCAACAAGAGTATCTAATTAATATTAAACCATCAATAGATTCCTCGGAGTTTGTCTTAGAGAAAACGTACGAGTGAAAGAGTCATAACTATCCCGAGGAATACCCTCTCAGTCACATAGGTAGAGGACCACTTTCGAAAATAGACTAATCCTATCCTGAACCAAATAGTCATTCAGCAGTATTTCCATTCAGTTTCAAACCATTTGATCCTTCTGCAGTAGTTTCGTTCAATTGTTTCATCATTTAGCCATTTAGTAGGTAGTTCCGTTCAATGATCCAATCTTTCGATTATTTGATCATTCAGCAGGTAGTTTCGTTTGGCCATCTGAATCCACAATCGTTCAGCGAGAAGTTCCGTTAGATCAAACAGTTATCAACCACTCAGCGAGAAGTTTCGTTTGATTATTTGGTTGTAGGGTATCTAATGTCTAGCCTTATTCTTAACCCCCAGGATATAGGAATGAATGAATGTTATCTAAGAGAGACACACAAGTCCCTTTATGGGTAGATGCATAACTAGCGCCCACTTAAGGGGACAACTTCGCTAACCAGAGATGCATGTATATTTAGGCCCCTTGTAGGGCACTCCATTGCTGGAGATGCAAGCATTGTAGCCCTGCTCGAAAAGTACTCCCTTGTAGGAGATGTTTCTTCTCTTCTTGGAAGCTTTTGTTGCTCCCCTATGGAGGCTTTTGTTTGTTTTGGCTTCTTTCTCTGGAAGCTTTGTTTAACGCTGCTCTTTTGGGAGGTAGTGTTTGTTGTGGCTTCTCTCTCTAGAAGCTTTGTTTGATGCTCCTTTTATGGAAGGTAGTGTTTATTGTGGCTTCTCTCTCCGAAAGCTCTGTTTTGATGTAGCTTCTCCCTCCGAAAGCTCTGTTTTAGTGTAGCTTCTCCCTCCGGAATCTCTGTTTTGATGAATCATCTCCCTTCGAAAGCTCTGTTTTGATGTAGCTTCTCCCTCCGGAAGCTTTGTTTTGGTGTAGCTTCTCCCTCCGGAAGCTCTGTTTTGGTGTAGCTTCTCCCTCTAGAATCTCTGTTTTGATGTAGCTTCTCCCTCCGGAAGATCTGTTTTGATGTAGCTTCTCCCTATGGAAGCTCTGTTTTGATGTATCTTCTCCCTCCGGAAGCTTTTTTTCGATGTAGCTTCTCCATCCGGAAGCTTTGTTTTGGTGTAGCTTCTCCCTTCGGTAGCTCTGTTGATTGCACATTCCATACCTTTCACGAAAGTATTTATGTATGTCAATAAATGAACCTGGTGACAGTGTTTTGTGTAAAGTAAAAGGATAAGGGGATCAGAAAGAATCATATTCATTCTGAAACGGTATTGAGCATCTGATTGATTTCTTTGGGCAATTTTTTTTGGAATTTGTTGCATGTTTTCTGGACAGCTCCAATCGAAGCTTGTCATTGATTAATAGCTTTGTCATGCATTTATTCAAGCAATGTACTCCTTAGATGCTCCCCTTTGAGCTCTTGTTGTATGTACGAGCTTGAACAAGGTTTGATTTTTACCTGTAAAAACACTTGAACTTGTATTAAAATTTGTTTGATTATAAACATGATATAACATGAAAAGACTAAAGTAAAATGAATAATGAACAACAAACTTATTGTTAAATCCTACACCCTTGCTGGAGTGCTTTCGGCCATTTATCTTGCTAGTCGTCTTTCAATCCTTCTAAGATGGGTTCTCTTTACTTTTTGGTTTGGGTTCTATTCGTCACACCACGACACTGATTGGTTTGATGCCCTTTTGCTTTATGATAAGAGTAGTAATCCTTTCCTTCATTTGACTCTTAAGAGATGTCTACAAAGGAACTAGAATCAAACTCTTCTGCTTTTTGTTTTTTCCCTAAGCACTTCCTTGTGTCAAGCATACTCTCCATATAGATGAATTTTTCAGCTCTAGAATAAAATCACTCAAACTTTGGCATTCGTTCAAGATAAGTTCCTCCCAAAAAGGTAGCAACCCTGAATGCAAAATTATTAACTTTTCTCTATCCGTTGCTCCTTCCACTTTGAGCGACTCAGCATGATTTTTTTATTGATATTTATCAACTGATTCTTTCAATCCCTATTCGATGGCGGATAGATCATAAATGTTGATCTTTGGATCCTTCCACGCATGGAACTCTATTCTAAACGCAGTAGATAGTTTTTCCCAAGTGGTGATGATTGGGCCATGGTAATGTTTTCACTATTTGATGGCTACCCCATGAAGAGTTGTTAGGAAGATCTTGCAACGGAGGATTTCAGGGGTGTTATATAAATCCTTGTAGTTTTTTAAGACACAAAGGTGGTTTTTGGGGTCCGTAGCTCCATCATATATAAATGGTGGCATTTTCATATCGAATGAAGCTCTAGCTGCTTTTATTTCATTAAAGAAGGAAATTCCCTGTAGATTCTTATCTTTTGGCAACATAGGGCTCTCGCTTTCTTTCAAACCGTCTACTTCTTTGAACAACTGGTTGCTTCCTTTCATGCCTGGAATGTCCTGTGGGCTTGGTGTAATACTATCTTGTATATTGAGCCCTTGAGGTTCCATCGCTCTTGATTCCACTTCATCGGGTTTTATTTCAAATGTCCTTTTGACCATGTTTTCTTCAATGAGCCTCTTTGCAACGTCGATTTGTGAAGCCAAATGCAGTACCTCCCAGTCATAATTAGCCTCTTTCCTTAGGCTTGGATGTTTCCCAGTTTGCAGACCTGCTAAAAGTACATCTTCTTCGAGGGTGGATGATGCACTGAAATCTTTCTCATGATTGTTTCTTGGTCCAACCATCTTTATTGGATATTAAGAGCCTCTTTTATGGAAAAGGTGACAAGGGTGAAGGCCTTATGACGGAAGGTTTAAGATAGGGATGAAGATGAGAGAAATGAAGGTTCAAGGAGAAAGTACAGGGAACAAGGTTGGCGATTCAAGGTAACACTACTCTTTAAATAGCCTGGATCAATGATGCCTCAAGGGTTTGATCGATCTTCATATGCTCTTTATTAAGACTCTTTGTCTATAATCTTATTTCTTCAAAGCTTAGTCCAATCTGGGACGGAAGAACACGGTTAGAAACGTGGCAAAGTTACCTAAAGGGTTAAAGGTAGGAATAGGAATCGGAGGTTCAGGCCCTCCTTTTATCACCAAAATGTTAACGATATTTTTGTCAACACCGGAGATAGGTCTATGGACATGGACCTAAGGGGAAAATGGGATTATTCGGTTCCTACAAGCTTGAGTTAGTTCACCGATTCCTAGATATAAAGGTCTTAAGTCCGAAGATTAGTTACTCTTCCCTCAAGAGGTGAGTATCACGCCTCTGCAACTCGAGGACCAATAGTTACCTTGGGATAAGGGTTTCCTAGGCAAAATACAAGTGAGGAAGCTAAACAGCTTGTTGAAGGATCGCCTAGGCTTGCTACAGGGTAGGAAGCTTGTGGAAGGGTAATCGGTGATTTAAGACTTGGAGAGTGGTTGGTGCGGAAAGGCTTATATCGTGAGAAAGCGTCAGGTCGCTAAGAACCTAATGACTTGTGTAAGGGTATTCTGGTAATCCAATAACATAGCATAATATGCATAGAAAAATATTGAAGAACAATATAGTGTGCGGAAAAAGTAAGAACACACAATTTATAGTGGTTTGGTTTGACTTGAACTGACGTCCACTTTAAGGGCTTTGATGATTTTATTCATAGAGGAGGTTACATAAGAAATCCCCAAATTGATTTACAAATTAGGGTTGCTCTCTAGGACATGAGAGAAAGAATGAGGAAAGAGAATTCGGTCCCCAAAATGGGACCCCTGGGATCTTATTTATAGGCATATTGGACCCACTTCTGTTGTAGACTCAGCAGAAGGCCTTTTTTGAATGCAGAAACAAATTTTTGACCTCCCTTGTGAACTTTGGTTCCGGAAGAAAGGTTTTGGTTGCCTTTCTTCCTATCAAATGTCCTCATAGATGCTTCTTTGTCTTCGGAATATCAACCTTATACTCTCGGGAGAGGATCCGGTGTCATTCCTTCCGGTAGTTTGGTCTCGGAATTTGAGAGCTTAGCCTTGATGGCTTTCGGAATACCTTCCGATGATGCCGAAGATGCTTCTTGATGTTTATGTCGGTACCAAGTAGGTATCAGTATGCTCTTTCCTCCTCCTGCTTATGTTTCGAATTATATGCTTTCGGTGTTTCTCTCGTCACCAGCTTCCAGTATCATGTGTAATGTTTCCGAAATTACTACTCTGTGCACCTTTTAGTGTCGTCCTTTCTTTGTCATTATCTTCTTTTTCCATATCGATCCTGAGCTTTCCTCCATCATGCCCTTTCGGAATCTCTAATACTACTTTCAACCTTCAGCTGTCGGTATTGGATCGATATTGTTGTATTCCGATTCTTCTTAGCTGTTGGTACCTGCTTTCTGCTTTATCCTTTTTCCTTGTGGCTTTGCTGTTGGCTCTCGGATTTTTCTTCTAGTAACTCCTTAGATTCGCTCTTTTTTCCACAAGCCTGGTTTCGCTGTCCGAAATCCTTTTACCCTTTCGGCATTAAAGCTTCTGCTTCTTCATATTTGATTGATACGAAATTTGGTGTTAACAGTCTCTAATATTCTATTTTCTTGTAGTGAGTGCATGTGGTGACAGCCATTTTTCTCTTCTGAAAAAAAGATGTGCCTTGCTCCATAGTATTTATTTATGTGGTATATGGTTATTATGTTTCTCACATTATTAGCTTAGTACACTCTGCAAACTCATTATATGAAAAGCCTCCATGACTTGGATAATTCATAAAAAAATATAGTATGCATCAATTGATGGTTTCATGGAAAAATAAAAAAGAATACACCGTGGAATGATGTCATCCTTTCAACTACAGCTGAAATTATGGTTTAATTTGCATGTTGATCATTTATTATGTTGCTTCTTTCATTTAATTTTTTTTTTCCTCGAAAAGCAGCACATTTATTCACAAATTAACATTACAAAGTCAAATACAACAACAATATATCAACAAAAACCAATAGGCTAAACAAATTAGCCGCCAAAACACCCTACAAAATTATAGAGCCTTACATAATAATGAGACTGAGAAAAAAAACATTAAGAATAGAAATAAGCAATGAAAAAACTCAAACCCAACTATCATGCAATCTTCTCCATAAAAGAAAAAGAGTCATCCTTAATCTTCAAAGCTCTATCCATTTTTCTGAAGCTCTTTCAAGACTTTCTTATAAATCTCGACATATAAAGAATTTGAATTCATTGAACCTTGCCAAAAAATCCTCCTATTTCTTTCGGACCAAATCTCAAAAATGAAAACTTTTAGGATTTTGATCAAACTCTTTGTTCTCCAATTCTTCCATC
Source organism: Allium sativum (assembly GCA_030737875.1). Classification (NCBI taxonomy): domain Eukaryota; kingdom Viridiplantae; phylum Streptophyta; class Magnoliopsida; order Asparagales; family Amaryllidaceae; genus Allium; species Allium sativum. The sequence continues at coordinate 153,790,444 of CM060927.1, read as the reverse complement.
TCATTGATTTGTATATATTGAACCATTCTACAGTACTATTCCTAACTGGCTGATGATAATTGCCATTGGAAATAATCGCAACCAAATACCAAAAACAAATGAGCAACTAAAAAAGAGATGAGTGTTACTTTCCTCCTCTACTCTACAAAAAACACACTGAGCTTCAGGAATTAATCCCATCCTATTCAATTTCTGCTCAGTATTTAAAGCATTCGCCATTACCTTCCATATCAGAAAATTCTTTTTTGCTAAAGAACCCAAATTCCAAATACGTTTTGACCAAGGAAAAGAGAAATCATCATGCTGTGATGGTGCTGGTGCTGGTGCGTTCATATAAGATGATTGGTTAGTTCAAATGCCAACAATATGCAATGTCTTAGTTATCTATACGAAATTGCATGGTGTTAGCTGCCTGGTATTGCATTTTAGATTTTAGATAAGTATATTCCTGGCCCCTTACACGTAATTAGAATTAGTTAATTGGATGGTAAAAGAAATCATATATCCTTACTAGATGTATTTTAGCACATTATTCTCTAAGTTTTCATGTTATAATTGTTCAATTAATTAATTTTCATGTATGTCTTATTTATTGCAAGGCAAGCCTACATCAAGTAAAAAAAATTAGAATTTAAAATTTTTACCGTTCGAGCAACTTCAGCTCAATAGAAGGTTTCCAATTTTAGTGTAGTCAAACACAAATTTCTCACAGTGCTAGTTCGATTTTGGTTGGAGTACTAACACGAGTTGCTCACAGTACTTTTGCTAACTTGTTTCTAAGTGCAAATAATAGATTTATAAAGAATAAAACTGCTGACTTCGATATGCTTGAGGAGATTGACATAAATTTACACATGGACTACGAGATAATACTTGAAGTAGGCTCTTAGCATTAACGGTAGTGATTTGGGGAGGGGGGGGGAGTGCATACTTTCGTAAAAATAGGGGATTGACCCCGTGCGATGAGTTAGATTGGTATTAATCTATCTCTTTTTTGGGCTTGGCACTTCGACCTCTTGTGTTGTATTGGCCATCATCTCATAGCCTTGCTTGCAATTTGTTTTTGGATTCTAGAGTCACTTCTCTATAACGTTTATCTTCTTTGAAATTCTTAAAGTTTGACTCATCCAGCCTGCCCGAATATAGTCGGTTCAAAATGTCAGATAACTAAGCTAACGGTAAAACATCATTAGAAAAATAATTTGCAATTGATATCCATAGAATTTATTAAAAGCGATGTACATTAGGTTACCTATTTTGTTATTAAATTCTAAATATCTTACAACATCAATGATAAAATTGTGTTTACAAAAATTACAACATTAAGTTAACGATTCTAACCATATTGTTTTCCAAATAATATGTATAGTTTGTTTTTCTTTGTTAAAAGTTTTGACAATAAAATAAAAAAGTTATAAAACGTAGCTATGACAATGTTAATAATAGATTGCTAAAGTATAAGCATTAAAAATATCAACCAAAATTTGTTAAACATATTGTTGTTAACCATATTAGATATATGTTGTCCTAAATACAAATTGTGTTAACCAAATGTTATTATTGTAAAATAAAAAAGTAAATAGAATTTACAACAATTTTTGTTGTCGTTTAACTTTGCTTTTGCAATATTTGATAAATACTGCGTAAAGATATAAGTTTACAATATTTAAAAAACATGGTTTATTTACATAGTTCAATAACTCGACAAATATGTTATAAATAAAAAATAAAAATACAATGTGAAAATATCATCGTTAAAAAGTACTTTCTACGACAGTTTAAAAAAACACTGTAGAAATGTTTTATTACAACTTCTATGTGTACAACGTATTTTGAAAAAGACTATTACAACTTTTTTCTTAACAAATGTTATGATAGATCTAGCTTTTTCACAATGTTTTGGTGGATTGTTTCCGAATCAATGCTGTGAGATAGTAATATTTTAATTATTATTATTATTATTATTTTGTAGTGACGGTAGAAGCAAGAGCAGCATTTCTTGCACATTGTCAAAAAAAAAAAAAAAAAAAAAAAAAAAAAAAAAAAAAAAAAAAAGGAGCATGGTGCAACATATACCACTATACATAAAGTAACCAAACATATGTTTTGCTCTAAACAAACTAGTACTATTGAATAAAAGTAAACAAAGAAGGTAGTAAATCAAATACTTCACAAACAGATCTAAAATCAATGAACTTGAAGATTTGGGTTCTTTTTGTGCTACTGTTTAAATTTGGTACAGCAGGCGATCCTTACATTTTCTTGGAATTGAAGGTCTCTTACTTATCCTCCTCTCCGCTTGGAGTTAAGCAACAAGTAATTGGAATTAATGGGAAATTTCCAGGGCCGATTCTAAATGTGACAACTAACTGGAAATGTTGTGGTTAACATTCATAACAATTTGGATGAACCTTTTCTTATCACATGGAATGGCCTACAACATCGAAAGAATTCTTGACAGGATGGGGTGCTTGGAACAAATTGTCCTACACCTTCTAGTTGGAACTGTACTTACTCGTTCCAAGTCAAAGATTGAATTAGAAGTTTCTTTTATTTTCCCTCACTTAACTACCAAAAAGTTGGAGGTGGTTATGGAGGCATTATTGTGAACAATCGAGCGGTCATTCCAGCTCCTTTTAGGATGCATGATAGAGATATAACACGCTTTATTACAAGGATTACAAGGATCTTATAAAAACACTTAAAGATGATGGTTATCTTAGAGATCCTGATGGTGTTCTGTTTAATGGGTTAGGACCATATTGCTACAATAGCACAAATGTTCCTGATAGCCTCGCATTTGAAACAATAAATGTCGAACCAGGTAACAAAATATCGATTTAGAGTGCACAATGTAGGAGTCTCAACTTGTCTAAATTTCAGAATTCAGAATCACAACTTGCTCCCTGTTGAGACCGAATGAGCATACAATCTTTAACAGAACTATACAAACATGGACATTCGTGTTGGGAAGTCATATTCATTTTTGGTTACTATTGACCAAAATGCAAGCAATGATTAATACATAGTGGCATGCACCGAATTTGTTACAGCTAACACCAAGGATAGGGTTACTGGGGTTTCGATTCTACATTACTCTATAACTCTCAGGGGCCTGCTCAGAGACCACTTCCAAAGGGACCTAATAAGTCAGACACATATTTCTCGATGTCTCAAGCAAGGTTAATTAGGTGCGATATTTCAGCAAGTGGAGCTCGACCAAATCCACAAGGATCTTTTCACCATGGCGATATCACTATAACCGATGTATATGTACGTTTAAGCAAATCTGCGGAGCTTATAAGTGGAAAACAGCGCACCACATTGAATGGTACATCCTACATTCCTCCGCCTACACCGCCAGAGTTTACAAGCTTGACTTTCCTAATAGATATATGAATAGACCTGCCAAAATCGATACTTCTGTAATAAACGGTACTTATAAAGCTTTCAGTGAAATCATATTTCAGAACAATGGCAATACTGTTCAGAGTTACCAAATGAATGGATATGCCTTCTTTGTTGTGGGAATGGACTTTGGGATTTGGGTAGAGAATAGCAGAGGCACATACAATAAATGGGATGGTGTTGCCCATTGCACAATATAGTTATTTCCAGGTGCATGGATAACCATTCTCGTATATCTTGATAGTGTTGGCATATGGAATTTGCGTTCTCAGAATTTGGATACGTGGTACCTTGGACAGGAACTATATATGAACATAGTGACCCTGAAGTTAACGACAAGTTCGAGCTCACTTTACCTGACAATGCCATAATTTGTGGGGCACTCGAGTCCTTGCAAAATCGACATTCTCATAAGTTCAAATTTTCAAAAGCTTCATCTATACATAAGCTCTGCCACTATGTTTTGGTAGGAGTATTCATTACAAGGAGTTCACATCTGTTTGATGAAGGGAAAATTTTGAGTTGGAAGTGATGTCCTATCTATGATTTGGAGTTGTTTTAAAGTAGAGCAATTTTGATACAAGGGTTTTTTTTTTTTTTTTTTTTTTTTTTTTTTTTTCTCGTATCTTAATATGGTCAAAGACCACTGTTTTACTAGTAGGACAATTTTACGCTGCAGGATTGTTGGTGTATTACATTTCTTTTAACAAGTCTAATATTTATAGAGCTCAAGCTGTCTAGCAGGAAAAAAACAAACTAGTGCTATGCATGTGTGTTGAGAGATAACATAAATCATATCAATTCTTTTCGTAAATTCAAAGCAGACGACGAGCAAATGTTATAATATGTTTTAATGGTGAAAACATGTCTTGATTTTTTAAACCTATTCATGTACATGCGCATGTATATGAAAATGAAAATCATAGCTACTAAATTTCACTTAAATCACATATAATATATGAAGAATCACATAAATATAAAATGGAAGCTCTTTTCTCAAACACTTGCTCCGTACATGCATAAAATATATAAACTATATATAATTAAATAAAAAGAAAGATCAATGGCGACCACGAAATTTATGGGCGATGCAATTAGGGCAAATAGCGACATAGGCAAACCCTCAGATCGGAGGCCGGGAAAGGAGATATCGTGGGGAGATGATGGTCCGACTGAATCATCGACGAGAAACGAGTGGATTGAAGTAGGGAAGGGTGGACGTCCAATTCGAAATTCGAGTTTACATAGGGCGGCTGACCTGAGGGGTGACGGGAGATCTGATGATCTCCAAAATACCACTTCTACGGTGGTGCGTCCCCCTAGATCACAGAAATTGGGGGGAGCGAACGCTCGATCCAATTCTGTTGATCAACAGGTTCAACGTTCAAGGAGATTTGGGAAGCAGCCCACGTTTGACTGGGTGATGGTGAAGGTGGATGTGGCAGTGGGGAAATCCAAATCTTGGATCCAAGCGACATCAGAAGGTACAGGACAATCGGTTAACGAATATGTGGATCTGAGTTACATTGAACCCATGACTGTCAACACGAAGAAGAAAGCATTCGTCCCAATTACTGCTGTGCTTAGATCTGTAGATAAATGGAAGAATTCCATCATTTTCTATGTATATGGAGCTAGCCCATATCATCTACACCTTAAAAACTACACTGAACGAGTGTAGAAACCATCCGGAAATTTTCAACTTCTATCAAAAGAGAACGGTTTTTTTATAATTAAATTTGAGAATATCTCCGATTGTGAGAACACTTTAAAAGGAGGACCCTATCTATTTAATAATGAAATAATAATTAAAAAAAAATGGAATATGGGTATGGGATTTAAGAAAGATCTTTTATGCACTATGCCTCTCTAGGCCAAGTTTTCAAATCTTGAACTTGAATTGTGGAATAAAGAAGCGTTGAGTGTCATGCAAGCGTTCTAGGTAAACCAATTAAAATGGATAAGATCACTACGAATGAATTCAGAGTTGCGTTTGCCAAAATTTTAATTGATATGGATGCTAAATATGAGTTTGCAAATGAGGTTGATGTTTTACTACACACTTGGGAAGAATTGAAAGTTAAGGTTGAATACCCCTACAAACCGATTTGTTGTAAAGTATGCGGAGTTTTTGGACATTCTAATGTACAATGCAAGGCCAAACCAAAGGAAGCGTGGGTGCAAAAATGGGGAAACAACACTGAAAATACAGATAACGCCGAGTTTGAAAACAATGTTGAGATGGAAATAGGTGATAACCAGATCGCTGGCGTAGATACTAAGATGACTCACGTGCAGTGGAGAATGATAGAGATGGTAGGGGACTAAATAATGTGATTGACATTTCTGATGGCATTAATAATGAAATGGAGAATAACACACATAACATGGTAGAGAAATCAAAAAATAATGTGTGTGCAACTGATTCTAACTCGTTGGGAGAAGATGCCACAAGAGTTTTTACAAATACATCAAATGTAACATTCAGAGATAAATATGATGCGTTACATATTAATTTTATCACCAATCACACTCAGGAGAATACAGGAAGACTAATTATTCAAAAGAGTTTTTCATTGAGAATGATACTATTTCTCATGCAATTAACAGTATTTCATAAAATAGAGAAGCGCAGTTGAATACTGTCAACCCCAACAATCTAGACTGGATAACTGGCGATATCCCACCAACTCTGGAAGGAAATGTGGACGGCCTGGTTGAAGAATGGGAAGACTCGGATGACGACAGGCTCACGGAGCATCTTACAACAAATAATTGTGATGCGATCCCACCTGAAAAAAAAGAAAGATGTTTCAGAATATATTGATGAAAACCGCAAATTTCAGGAAGAATTGGACAACATCAATAAACAAAATAAAAAGAAAAACCCCAAAGTTTCTCCTATTGCTCCTCCTAAAGTAACGACAAGGAGCCAGAGTAAAATTAAATGAATTTAGTTGCCTGGAACGTAAGGGGTTTGAATGCTTCAAACAAACCGTGGTAGCAAAGGCCGTATTCACATTTTTTGGGACTTTCAATGTTGGTCTATTTCTATTGAGGCTATTTCCGTGCAACACATTTCCCCTCACCGCTAACAATGAAGGAGGGTTTTATTGTAGATTAACCTTTATTTATGCAAGCAATTTTCTTCTTGATCGTGAGAAGCTATGGTGTTACTTATCTTTGGAAGCAACCATTGTTAATATCCCTTGGCTGGTTCTCGGGGATTTTTACATCATTTTATCCAATAATGACAAGAAAGGTGGATCTTTTGTTCCTTTCAGATAGATTGCAGACTTAATCGACTGCGTTGCAAATTCAGGTTTGATGAACATTCCTATTCTAGGCTTCAAATACACGTGGAGAAAAAAAGGTTTGGCTACAAAAATAGATCATGTGTTTTGCAACCACTTATTTCTTAATAATTTCCCGGATTTAAATGCATTTGGTGCTGCAAATCCCATGAGTGACCATATAGCTATATGTGTTACTTTTAAATCTGAAATGCCCAAAAGTAAAAATATTCCCTTCAGATCCGTGAATTCCTGGTGTTACAAAAGTGGATATAAAGATACAATAGACATGGTGACATATATCATGATTTTTGCTAACATTCAAGGCTCAAAAAATTTCGAATTTTAGTAATTTCTTAAGATGAGAAAATTCTACCTAAAAACTGGAATTATAGTAGTTTAAAATACAGCGAGCTTTTAAATACGATGGAAAGAAAATATGAATATTATTTAGCAGAAGTTAATAGATTTCCAGAAGATTGCAGGCTGTATGATATGCTTAGTGAGGCTTACTACAACTGGAAAGACCAATGCAACACAGATATGATTATGCAAAACAAAAAGCAAAAAATCAATTGGCTTACTCAGTGACTCATGCACAAATTTTTTCATGCTAAGATGTCCATTAGAAAGCACATTAATAACTGGAGCAATCTGTTTGAGGGGAATGGGGATATTTCTTATGATGCTATGCAGATTGAAAGGGAAGCCGTTAACTATTTTACCCAGATTTATAATTCTGACAACCCTATGATTGTTAATTTTCCTCAAATCAATTGCAGGTATATTATTTATAAGAGAGGCAGAAAGCATATTTCCTCATGTGTTACTTTGGATGAAATTCATAAGGTATTTTTTCTATACTGAATGACAAAAGCCCTGGTCCGGATGGTTTCACATCAAAAAAATTCAAATTCCATTGGGAGAGCCTAAAAGAGGGTATTCTGGAGATGGTGCAAGAAGACTGGATAAGGGTATTAATCACACTTTTCTAACCCTCATTCCAAAAACTGAAAGTCCTGCCAATATTTCAGATTATAGACATATTGCATGCTGCAATGTGATCTACAAAATCATTTCCAAAGTTATTTGCAACAGAATAAAACCATAACTTAAACATTTAATCTCCGAAAATCAATCTGCCTTTATTCCAAGGAGATATATTGCTGAAAACATTTCGTTAGCTCATGAACAGATCAGATATTTTGGTAGAAAAGGAAGCAGGAAGATTTGCATTAAAATTGATTTACAAAAGGCTTGTGATATGGTCAATAGAGATTTCATTTGTCATATGCTCCTAATGAGGGATTTCCTCGACAAATTATTAAAGTAATTAGAACATGCATTACGTCGCCTACCTTCTCGATTCTGGTTCAGGGTAGCCCAGAAGGTTTTATTTTCAGTAATAGGGGACTCAGACAAGGGGACCCCCTATCGCTTTACCTTTTTGTGTTAACATGGAGTATTTTTCTATTTTAATGTTTAAGGCTATAGAAACTAACCATATTCATCACATATACAAGGAGGAGCCTAAAATTACGCACCTGATATACGTGGATGATTTGATGATTTTCTGTAAAGCTTTGGTTAATGGGGTAGAGGCTGTCAGAAATATTTTAACCAAATGTCTGAATATGCTGGCTTTAAAGTTAATGGGTTGAAATCTAAAATTTTTTCAGTAGAAGGGTAAACATTAAAAATCAGATTCTTAATGTTCTTAGCATGAAAGAAGTGTTGAGACAAGATTTTGATCGATGCCAACATATAAAGGTGCAATGAAGATCATTTCATAGAGATAAGGTTTTTTACTTTGAGTCGTGTTAGAAATATGTTAAAATCTATCCTCAAAGTATAACACGAATGCACAAAACAATATCATATCTTCGTTGCTGAAATCTGTATATTTGAGGAATTGAAAAGTCACAGAAAAAACCCAAACGGTCCAGGCCCCGACCTGGAAAGAGTGCAGAGTGATATAGACTGTGGACCGAGATTCTCCGGTCCATAGCTATAAAACGGTCGACCGCCAAAAAACCACCAGTCGACCGGTTATGTTTCTGTTTGGAAACAAAAACATTTCTCAGATCAACCAGTCTACCGGTTGAAAATCACCAGTCGATCGGTTTATGTGTTTTTGCACATAACGGCTATTTTTCTAGAATTTTCAATTTTAAATAAATTCAAGCAGTCGACATATGATTTTTGACCTGTCGACCATTTTTGAAACAGCAAGCTTTTTTCGAAAGGTTGCTTCTATTTGTGAAGAGATTTCTATTCAATAATCAAAGGAAATGGACATAACTCTTTATAGAAACTCTTCATGAAGAAGTACTACCTTTCTACTATTATATAAACAACTTCAAACTTGTTTTACAAAAACCAAAAATCATTCCATATTCTCTCTAATTTTTGAATTGCATTTTCATATTATTTGCAAAAAAAAAGCTCTCCAAGTTTCAAATACTTGTTGAATCCTTGAATCAAATTAATATCATTTGATTCAACAAGCATTCTACTTCCTTAAATCTACGCATTCAAAATATATACTCGAGGATAAGATTATATGAAGGTTGTACAAGAATTGACAAATTCGTGTTATTAAGAACACACATTGTCAAACTACAAGATTATTTACCTTGGTTGAAGTCCTCCGTGTTGTTAGAGGCAAGTTGTGAAGTTCTCGTGTTGTTAAGAGACAAGTTGTGAAGTCCTCGTGTTGATAGAGGCGTGAAATCCCGTTCAGCTGTCCGGGTGTTGTGAACCTGTTCCTCCGGGTGAAGAGAGGTTGTTGATTAGTGAAAATCCAGAGAGAGGTCTGGGACTGGACGTAGGAAGGTGCTCTGAACCAGTATAAAAATCCCTGGTGTGATTTTTCTATTTTTACTGCATTTACTATTATCTAGGAAGCAAGGATACGGGTGCGGGGGTGCGGGTGCGTAGTACGGGGATACGTAGATTCGACAAATATGAAAATATGAGGATTCGGGTGCGGGGGGATACGGCGTGTACAAATATTTATGATAGAATCTATTACGAAAATTAAGAGTTTCATTAAAATTAAAATTAAACCAAATACTGGAATCAAACTCCAGTATTGATATAATGTCCATTTGATGATTTATAACATTGCTCCCTAAGACATCATTCTCATAACAGCATAAAAAAAACAGAGGACAGGAAAGAAAGAACAAAATATTATGGATTACTTACCTCTCTTTTTTGCTGTATGTACTTTGCTGTATGCTAAAGGTGCTACTGCTGACTGCTTGCTTCACTTTGCTGTATGTACGTACCTCTTTTTTTTTTGCTGTGTGTACTTTTCTGTATGCTAAAAGTGTTGACTACTTGCTTCACTTTGCTGTGTACGCACCTCTCTTTGAATTTTGCTTCCTAGCTGTATGTACTTTTATAATACATTATGTTGATGCTTTGAATTTTGTAGAGTTGGTTGTCACATTAATTGTGATGCTTTGTATCCCACAATTCCAACAGCCATCTCAAAATGATGCTTAGTCTCCCGCAATTTCAACATCCATTTAAAATTCCAATCTAAAATTTACCTTTAATGCCACCGACGCACCCCCAATCCGCACCCTTCCCGCACCCCCCAGCCCAAATACGGGGACACGCCACATGGCGCACCCCGTACGCACCCCCAGCCGCATCCCCGCACCCCCGCACCCCAGCCGCACCCGATACGCAGTACGTCACCTAAAAGCCGCACCCCTGCTTCCTAGACTATTATACAGTTCTGTGATTATCTATTACTACATACTTGACTATTGTTCGTCATATTACACGATCCTTGTGTATTATACTTGACAAATACACACCAAATCTTCAATTGGTATCAGAGCTTGGTGTTCTAGAGATCATAACAACATCCTAGAACAAATGGAAATAAAGAAATCTAGTCAAGGAATTAGAAAGTGGAAGAGCAACAAAGTGGAATCAAGAGAGCAAGGAAGCAAATGTCTCATGGCTAAAGTCAGATCACAATCTGTATGTACAGATTCATTATATAAAGATCTTTTGTTAGACCATGAAAAATTATTGAAACTCAATACAGTCATTTTAGCTATGTTAAAAAATTACGAGCAAGAAAATTCCAAATTAGAAGAAGAAAACAATCGTTTGGTAAAACAAGCCAAATGTTTTGAAAATACCTTAGAAGAGCTTGTTTCTCAAAAAGATTTCCTTCAAAAAGAAAATGAGCGATTAGAAGATAAAAACAATATTCTTTTAAAGGAAATCGATCTTTGCAAAATAGAAATAAATCATTAGAAGATTCTTTAAACAATTCTAGTTCTTTAATTTCGTCTCTTGAAAAAGAGAATAGAGCTCTAACTGAAAAGAATTTGGAATTATCTAAAAAATGTGAGTTTTATAAGGTGAATAGTAATATTTTGCAAAATAAAATTTCCAATTCAAAAGAAAATTTTGGAAAATTACAATCTCCTTTATTAATTTAGGATCTCAAATTTGTGGTCTCAAAACTGAGAAAACTTTAAAAAGGAAGAATTCTGAATTAAATAAGGGTATTAATAACAAAGTTTCTTTTGAAAATATCAATCGCGACTGTGGAATCAAATGTACAAATAAGTTCGCGAAATTTAATAAAGGTCAAAATGATTTACACATGATTTTATCTATATCTCAACCTTTACATGACAAAAGTGATATAGGATACAATAAAACCAAACATAGTACTAGATATGTTTTTATGTACAATAAGAATATCACTGCTAGTACTAATGCACATTCAAAACCCAATCATTATAGAAATTCGAATACTTCTATGACTAGCGGTATTTATAATAAATCTAGAAGTATGAAAAGAAATATCAATAGAGATTACTTAAGTAATTGGGTTCCTGTAAGTTGGAAAAACAGAGAAAAATATATCGATGATTATTTTGATTCTGTAGTTAATAATGAAAATTTTATCTTTGAAGGTTCCATTAAACCCTCTTGGGTATGTTTACCTTCCATCTAACCCATGGACCCAAACAAAGCAAGTGGGTACCAAACCTATATATGTTATATATATTTTTTTAGGTACACCACAACGAGAAGGTTATTCGGTATCTCTAAATATCTTTGAAAACTCAGCTTATCAAAAAATCACATGATTCAATATCCCCTAAAGGTGCTATAATTATTTGTATTCTCTACTACTCTTGATTACTGCGCTTATTATGGTATTTATTCTTTTTAATCGATGACAAAGGGGGAGAAATATTTTCTCTTATGATTATTCATATCATTCATGTTACATATACTATCATTTAAAATTATGTGCTTAACATGGTAATAGTATATGTGTGCTAACATTTGTTAATGCAGGAATCAAAAGGTAAGATTATTTATATTATGAACTAACAAATGTTGCAGAAATTCAGGGGGAGCTTTATATTTAGAGGGATAAAATCCAAGGTGTTGTCATCAATCAAAAAGGGGGAGAATGTTGAGACAAGATTTTGATCGATGCCAACATATAAAGAGGCAATGAAGATCATTTCATAGAGATAAGGTTTTTTACTTTGAGTTATGTTAGAAATTTGTTAAAATCTATCCTCAAAGTATAACACAAATGCACAAAACAATATCATATCTTCGTTGCTGAAATCTGTATATTTGAGGAATTGAAAAGTCACAGAAAAATGTCAAACGGTCCAGGCTCCGATCGGGAAAGAGAGCAGAGTGATATAGACTATGGACCGAAATCCTCCGGTCCACAAGTATAAAACGGTCAACCGCCCAAAAAACCACCAGTCGACCGGTTATGTTTCTATTTGGAAACAAAAACATTTCTCAGATCAACCAGTCGACCGGTTGAAAACCACCAGTCGACCGGTTTATGTGTTTTTGCATATAACGGCTATTTTTCTGGAATTTTCAATTTTAAATAAATTCAAGCAGTCGACATGTGATTTTTGACCTATCGACCTTTTTTGAAACAACAAGCTTTTTTCGAAAGCTTGCTTCTATTTGTGAAGAGATTTCTATTCAATAATCAAAGGAAATGGACATAACTCTTTATAGAAACTCTTCATGAAGAAGTACTACCTTTCTACTATTATATAAACAACTTCAAAGTTGTTTTACAAAAACCAAAAATCATTCTATATTCTCTCCAATTTTTGAATTGCATTTTCATATTCTTTGCAAAATAAAAGCTCTCCAAGTTTCAAATACTTGTTGAATCCTAGACTCAAATTAATGTCATTTGATTCAACAAGCATTCTACTTTTTTAAATCTATGCATTCAAAATATATACTCGAGGATAAGATTATAGGAAGGTTGTACAAGAATTGACAAATTCGTGTTATTAAGAACACACATTGTCAAACTACAAGATTATTCATCTTGGTTGAAATTCTCCGTGTTGTTAGAGGCAAGTTGTGAAGTCCTCGTGTTGTTAAGAGGCAAGTTGTGAAGTCCTCGTGTCGATAGAGGCGTGAAATCCCGTTCGGCTGTCCGGGTGTTGTGAACCTGTTCCTCCGGGTGAAGCGAGGTTGTTGGTTAGTGAAAATCCAGAGAGAGGTCTGGGACTGGACGTAGGACGGTGGTCCGAAGCAGTATAAAAATCCCTGGTATGATTTTTCTATTTTTACTACATTTACTATTATACAGTTCTGTGATTATCTATTACAACATACTTGACTATTGTTCGTCATATTACACGATCCTTGTGTATTATACTTGACAAAAACACACCAAATCTTCAAGAAGGAAGTTTGCTGGTTAAATATCTAGGTGTTCCGCTATCATATAATTACTTACATTTTTCTGATTGTGGGGAGCTTATTGATAAAATAAGAAAGACAATGTATAGTTGGGATAATAGGCTTTTATCTATGGCTGGTAAGATTGAATTAGTGCGAACTATAATCACACCCATAGTGTTGTTATGGATGCTCACATATCAAATCCCCCAAGCTACAATTGATTAAATTAACAAATTGTGTTCTAATTTTTATGGGCGGGGAAAAAGAATAAAATTGCATGGGATACTTTATGTACTCCTAAAGAAGAAGGGGGATTCGGTCTGCAAAACTTCAAGGATATTAAAATGGCTGCGACCCTTAAGTTACTATGGCACTTTGAAGTTGTCTATGGAAAAAATGGATGGTCAATGGATATTGTTCGTGTTACTTTTTATGGGTGATGAAAATTGATAGTAACAGCTCATGCACATGGAAAAATATACTAAAACATAGACAAAAAAGTCTCCAATGCATCAAAAGGTGTATTAATAATGGACACAGCACTATGCTTTGGTTTGATCCGTGGCTGAATAATAACACGATGTTTAATTTACTGGGGTGGGACAGTCTAAGTCTTTTTGGAGGAGACAATCATCATGTCGGTAACATTATACAGAATGGGGTTTTTAATCCTAATCTGCTACTAGCCACTATACTTCATATGAACTAAATAAAGGTTGTCCGCATTCACAATAACATGAATGAAGACTACTGGAGCTGGAGTGATTCCCCTAACGGCTTTACTTTCTCCTCAGCTTGGGACATTTCAAGAACGCATCATCTGGATCTGGACTGTTGCAAAGTTATTTGGCATAATATCAACTGCCCTAAGATGTCACCGTGTGCATACAAGCCCTTTCTTAACCGTCTAAGTACCAAAGATACAATAATAAGTGTGGGCTATGAAATTAATCCTACATGTGTATTATGCAACGAAGAATCTGAAAACAAAAACCATTTATTTTTTCAATGCATGTACTAGGCATACCTGTGGACTAGATGCAGACTCAAATGTGGCATTTCCCCATATATGAACGGACCGATGAATCTTGAAGATGAAGTGACGGATTTGAAAAATTCATTTCCTACATCTGATTTCAGGCAAGATGCGGCATTTTGTAGCCATGTAGTCACCATTTATCACATTTGGATGGAGAGGTACAACCGGATACACAAGAACCAAGATTTTACCAAATTTCGGAGATGGGGCCTCCTAGAATTAGACGTGAAATACTTGCTGAGGAAATCTAAGAAGAAGAAAAGAGAAATTGACATCAGTAGATGGGGTATCGAGAGTTTGGATGAAGGTTAGGGTGATAGTTTGTTTGGATTTCGCCGTTGTTTCAATTGGAGAAGATGCTTTCTAATTCATTTCGACTTTCAAGTGGGCAGTTTCTCTTTGCTTCCGGTAAGTTTTTCGTTGGACACGTGGATGAATAACATGGACCCGATTTTTTTTGTATGGCCAATATGCATTGAGATATTTTCGTTGTTTTTGCTTTTTTATTTGAGGTTTTGGCAGCATGCTTTTGTTGTTGAATTGCTTGCCTAGTTGTACAAACTTTTGTACCTTTTATTGATGAGTTATCAATAAAGCACCACACTCTTTTTTCGTATCTAGACTTCACGCTGATTTCTAGCACAGGTTTTTTACGAGGCAGTTTACCCATTTTCAAAGAAAAAAAAAGTATAACACACTATAGTTGTTTCTTTTTTTAAAGAAAGGTCACCAATAAGGAAAAAAGCACCGATATAGGCAACGATGCAATAGTGCGAACTTTTCTAATATTATCATAATACCTTTTGTATTAACGCTTAGAGTTGATTGTATTTATCATTTTAGCATGCATGAACGAACACACGTCCAAACGATTCATGTACATACATACATATGTGTATTCCTGTACACAAATGCTACTGCAAGTATCAAGCATAAAGACACCCCACCTTCAGCTCGACGTCATTGCATCGCGCCTCCGCGACCTCCTGCTTTAGAGTGCCAACGAACGTGAACCTCAGTTCCTCACAATCGCTAGTTATAGCATCGTTTGGAGTTTTGTTTAAATTAGTTGTTACATTATTTTCTTCTTTTATGTATTATTAGTATACGTATATCAAGAAAAGAAAAAGAAATCAATGCGTTATTGGTTGCTTCGCATAATTTGGTTTAGGGGAATGGGAGTGTTGTAGCAGTTTAATGCATGTCTATAGCTGGCTGTGTATTTGTTTTAGTTGGTGTGAAGTTGGTTTTTGAGTGTATATTTTAGTTGTTCGAGTATGGAAACAGCGTGAGTTGTAAACAAATTGGAGTGGCAATGAAGTGGTTTCATTTTTGATTTGCAGTTTTGTGGCGAGGAAACGGCGGTTTGTGACAAAGAAGTGGAGCTTAGGTATATCTCTTATTTTTAATTATCAACAGAAAAATAAATAAGTAAATTGTGATATAGCCTATGCTTAATTTTAGGATTCATTGTTGTTTGGTTTAGAAATCATAATTGATGGGGTTTATCGTGTCTGAATCGAAATAGTCATTGTGCTTAGTGTCGTAGTGGAGTTTTGGTGTTGTGCATATAAATTTATGGTTCTATGTACATGTATGCACACACGTGTGTATATGTGCATAAATCAGTTTAACGTGTGTTCATCGAAATCGCGCTTCCGGTCATGACAAATTTTGCTATTCTCATCTTCTCCTTCCCTCAAAGGAGAGTTTTCCCTCACTCACGACTAACTTATTATTAAACACAAGTCAAAAATCTATTATAATTTCATGTCTGGCTGGCCCTATAACACATTGCGCAATCAGCTTACCATAATATACCAAATTTACCCTGAGTTAAAATACGAGTATGCAAATATGACATACAGGAAATGAAAAGGAAGATAGTTACCGATAATTCATTCTACACCAACTGCGGTTCATATACTCAAAGTTGACCGCACGATTCATACTGGGGCTTCCATGCATAAGCCTTGCTTTAAGGACTCTTTCAATAATGCTTCAATATCTGCATTATAAACAGAATGAATTAAAATTTTGGGACCAAGATATTAAATTTTAGCAAAAGGTGTAAACATTTTTGTTTGAGGATTCTACATTCATTTGTTTGATTAGCCCTGGACAACATTGTTTATGGATGGTCCATAAAGGCTTACAGTTATAACTTTCATTTCCCTGCATTTGAGTGGTTCGAAAAATACAAGATAATGGCACAATGTACATTTTATGCTTAAGAAGTCTAGTTTATGATCATATCAGACCTGGATACAAAACCAATATAAGCCCTTTCATTTGTGATCCTCCTTGCAAGCTGAATTACATTCGGCATGATCGTAATTCCCTTAGCATGAAGGGTACACAAATTAGTGACCTCAAATAAACCAAAAAGATATGCCTCAGGTGCCTCTTGAAGAGCATCGACCACAGGGTTCTGAAATCTCATATCAGTTTTGAGATCTTAAGCAATTTCGTGAACAATCATTGAAATGGAAGCTTCTTTTTCAAAAGTTTGGTGCTTTTCCGATACTTGTGGATCGCACGAAGAGCAACAAAAACTGGCCTGAATCTATAATCCTTTATCATATCGTCGGTGACTGGAGCAGATTTGCGAGCTGCTTTTGTTGCGATTTTCTTGCTTCGAGCCTTGTCGCTAGTTGATTTGCAAGAGGTTTTCTATGTACGTGCCATCGCGATAGAAGGAGAAAATTAGGGCTTCTAATTTGGGGAATGGTCTTTCTCTTCTTATTTACATACTAGGAAATTAGGATTTTTCTAATTTAGGAATGCTATTTTTGGAGTGATTATAAATTAAGAGTTACAAGATGTACATAGCTGTCAACATACATGAATTAGATTTGGATTTTACTTGATTCAATGGCTCTGATCATTACTAAAACGTACATATAGATCGTAAGCATTCGATTTTATGTATGAATGTTTTAGATAATAATTAAAGTTGAATATGGATTACCAATTTTCAATGATGCCTAAGGGCATAATCAAATCCCTGCCCTTTTGCGGCGACAAAATAAATTAAAAAAAGTAAGTAGATATGTGATTACTAAGGCGTCACTAAGTTATACAACGTCACAGATGCACGGCTAATTTACAACACATCTGCGAGGACGATTTGAAAATAGCGTAATGTTTATGGCATCACAAAGGTGAAGACAATCAGCGATATCCTTGTGACTCTTTAGTGATGACTTGCTGAAAAAATTAAATTTGGCGAAGACACTCCGACGTAGGGTCATTACGACGTCACTATTCTACGTCAGAAATCAACCATTATTCTTGTAGTGTTGGTTGGATTTTTAGATTGAAAATGTTATTATCTAAAGTTTTGTTGCCAAAAAAGAATTTCATCAAACCATTTCAACAATTGATCTAGACGTTTAAGGTGGCTAAGAAATTTTAGTATACAATCAACGGAAACTTGGATCATATGTTTATTCATAGGTTTTGTTTAAAGGACAATGAAATAAGAAAGAATATGATTTGCCTGACGTTAATGAGTATGTTACCGATTTCTCCTACTGGCTTCTTATTTGAACGATTGGAAAATTAAAGCGTGACTTTCGTGGTTTTGAGCTGACCTAAGCCTAATTGTTTATGCATAAAGTATAGGATCAAGATTTCACTTGCATCTAAGTTTATCAAGCATTTTTTAATTGTTTTATCTCCTATCATACACGATATTATGGGATAATCAGGGTCTTTATATTTTGCAGAATTTGTGACAGCCTTGGTTTTGTGATTACCTGTTAATAACAATAATAACATGATTATAATTTATCAATCAAGAGATAAAAATATTTTGGGATAAATAATTTAAATATCTATCTAAGATTGAGTTCGAATTTGGGTTTTTGGAATTCATCGCGGAAAATTTGAGAAAGTGGTTGTTTAATCTTTGAAAATGATTAAACATGGGATTTATGAAAAATATGTTTTGGTTTCAGTAAACTTGAAGAAAATAAGTTAAATAATGTGTTTCCATGAAGAATAAACTAATAAATTGATTTTTTTTGTCAAACATGAATTAGTAGAAAGTTGGGAATAAATTGAATTAGTGATATACACGTAAATGTGTATATTTTATCTGCTTATTTATCTTATTTTATATTTAAAATAATTAATACTGTGTATTTATAGTTGTGTTTTCAAATTATTTATGATGAATGAATTAATGCACTTAATTGTTGAAAAGCTTGAAGAATTATTGTATGAAGAGTGTTAATTTTGAGAGCTAGATTAAAGCTTGAAGAAATGTTGTTGTTCAACCACCTTCTGCCACATATTTTAATGGTTCAATGCCTTTTCACAAGGATAGCTTGTCACTGATGTTATGGAGTTCCTACTCATGCTCAAAACAATTGAATTTGATGTCATTTGATGTCCGCAAGCTATGCCAATTGCAAATCCATTCACATTGCGTTCACATTAGCTCATTTGCAAGGCCTCTCATTCATGTTGCGTTCACACTGGTTTATGTGTTATTTTAGAAAAGGGATTTTGTCCCACATTGCGTAATGAGTCTCTTAGCCATGGCCAATACAACTATAAATACCTTGTATCTTATTCATGTAAAAATACACTTAGTTTTATTTTGCAATTCTCTTCTTGGAATAAAACTCTTCTTCTACCTTTCTCTCATTTGTTATTTTATTTATGTTCATGTTATTTAGTTTCTTCTTCTCTTTTTCTTTAGCTATGTCTAGCTAATCCTCTTTGATTAGGGGGTAATGATGCTAATAGATATGATTCAACATGAATCACATAGCCAATAGATGAGGACTTTATACATGTAGATCTGGATCTGAATCAAGGGTTAGATCTGAACCTTCATATTCTGTGTCGTTTAAGAGCTATGCTCCTTCACAGGGTATATTCGTGTTCGATCTAACAATTATCAGATTTAGATCTAATTTTAGGGTTTTAGAAATTAATTATGAATCTATCACGATAGCCTATGGATGTTTAAGAGCTCAGCTCCTGCATAGGCTATGCTTGTCGTTATTTACTTATTTGTTTCTAAGAACCTAATTATTGTTGACTCATGTTTGTGACAGAAACATGAATTAGAATTATATTTATTTGTTGACTATTGATGAGTATGAATCCGATCTATGTCATTATCATCTAATTGCTTTTTCTTATTATATAAATCTCTCTTTTTATTTAATTGTTGTTATTTTCTGTGTTTTCAATCAATCAAAATCCTGGAATAACATGATTGGATTAATTAATTAAAATATTTTTGGTCCCAGAGTTCGACACCCTCTACAACAATCTTTGTTGTTTAGGAAAGCCGAACGGATTAAACAATTGTTTATAGTTATTAATTTGTTCGCAAACAGTTAGAAACTCAATATTTGAGTGCAGTAAAGTGGGAACTGCAAAATATTCTTTTCAGAAAATTCTATAAGGTGATAAATTATGATAATAAAAGGACTCATAAAAATCTTATATGTCTCATTACATTAAATTGCAATACATGTGCAAACGATGAATTCTTGAACGAACTAAGCTTATCCGAGTGAATTTGATTTAAAATAAATGTTAAACATGTAAATATTATTTTGAAAAAAAAAAACTATATGTGCATGAAATATATTTTATGCATTTGTGAATTTATTTGTGTCAAAATAATGTGGTTTGAATACTTTTAATGTTAAGAATTGTAAATTTGGTCCAAAATAAGTTTTAAATGTACATTTTTTAACTTTCCCTAAGTTCAACATAGGGGTGATGAGGTAAATTACCGCTTCATCATATAAGGTCTCATCAACAACATAAATAGCAATAGGTAAAGGTTCACTCCAATAATGTGTGCTAAGCATCGAGCAAAGCACATATTTATATAAAATCATCAAAACTCCAAATGACAACAAAGTCAAATTCATCAAATATTTACATTTCAAACTCATGTAAGAGTTTACTCGGCTTATGAGTGATCACAAGTACGAATATGCAACAAAATAGCTCTTAAAGTATAGGAGAAATTTGTTATCAATAAAAATACATAAATTGAATCCAAGGCATCAAATAGCAATAATGTCATCAAAAGCATCAAAATGGGTCCAAAGCAACAAAACGAATGTGCATAAACAAAAGATCTATCTTCGCAAGGTACTATATGCGTATCCAGGCGTCATCATTATGACCCTTCCCCTATTCCGATCGAGCGTAACTTGACCCTCCTCCTTCGTCCCTCCGATTAAGTGAATATGTATATAAGACTCTCTCCAGTCTAGCTTCCCCCCAAAACAAGTACTGAGACAACAAGCGTAATCATGTGTCACAAACTTCTAATAGTAACTCGAAAAGCGAAAGTAATATGTCTCATACTACATGTTTCACTAATCAATTTACTACTAGTCAACATACTCCACAATCGGAAAAATAACTTCAATCAACAAGTCTAGAATAGACCGATATAATTAACCTATGTGTCCCATACCACACATTATATTATATCGTTTCAATCTATTCCTAATCTTATCGAAGGTGGAAAAATGTGTGATTTTATACATTCATAATACCGGATTTGAGAAAACGAGTATTCTGAAAGAAATTGGAAATCATTTGAATATTTTCTTTGAAATATATATATATACATATATACATATATATATATATATATATATTGAAAATATCATGAACTATATGACCTTGAGACGGCTTTATTTCCAAAACAAAACTAAGAAATCATCTTTGTCTCAAAGCGATAGAAAAATTCGTATTTATAAATTAGTTACAGAAAACATATTATAAAACATGCATGATGTCACAAATACACAAAATTTCAACCTGAAAACAACGCTTGAAATGAACTGGAAAACTAAAATCGGAGATATGGGCTGAGTATAATATTATCTTGTCTGAAAAGGATCAAAGCCTTAGGACATCACTATAAATATCTCTGAAATCATAAAAAAAGCCAAGAAAACCCACTACAAAACGCTGAAACAAAGTACAACAAGTAGGCAAAGTAATCTCCTTTGACTTAGGAGCAATCATTAGGGATCGGTAGACTTTCTTATTGAGGGATCATATATAATCCATTAAAGTGGGTATCATCCCCACTTTGTAGGCTAGGTCGGACCACTTTCTTGGCCCCTTATGCGATTTCCTTCCGATCCAATCTCTTTTCACGTCTATAAATACACCATCAAGGCCACTTAAAAATGATTTTCTCTTCTCCATGTGCAAACTTTGCCAAACCTTGAAGATATCTTCAACCTCTTCTGTCTTCATTTGTACAATAACTAACCATACTTGTAATCAATAGTATAATCAATACATTTTTTCAAGTGGACGTTAGCCGACGTTTACCGAACCATTATAAAAGCATGTGTTTGCTTTATTGCTTATTATTATTATTCTATAATTGTGTTGTGATTTGTTACTAAAGTGTCAGAGTAATTATATTCTGATTTCCATAGAATCGGGTGTTGGCACTTGATTTACAAAAAACATTTTAGCATGCCTCGAAGAGTCTAGTGCTCAGACCAAAGGATTCTCTCTGCTTAAAAATCATATTGAGGAAAAAGAACACCGACAAATAACCAAAAGGATCATTATCGAATGAGGAAGTCAAGAGGCTTCTTCCATATGGAGTCTTTCTTATATCTGACAAAAGAGTACATGGACGAAGTGGTAAACTGCTTGCAAAATCTCCTTCAACATCCGGAAAGCTTGCTAAAGCGATAATTGGAAATTTTGATGAAATTTCTCAATTAGGTTGGACATCCCAGACAGTCAAAAAAATAGAATATGACTGCTGGAGCCAGACCCAGTGGCAATAATCAACTCAACCTGTAATCATGGGCAACTCCCCTATAACAATAGAACTAGATACTAACACCTTCTCAAGGATCAGTACCTATCCCATAAATACTAAAGGCAACTCTCACACGGGTGCTAGAGTGGATTCAACACTTCTGAACTTTGAAATTCGAGATTTTATGTTGGAAATCAAGTTCGTTGAGGCTTAGATGAAGGATTGGATATTCAAAACACTCGGGTTCCAGGTGATGGACAAGGCGGTTTGTGTTGACTACTCAATTATGACAACCAAAATATGATCAGAAGGTCTTTGAGAGGTGGACTATCTTGACCAAACTTGGATTACGTAAATAAAGTCCATTTCTCAAGCTATTAGGAACTCTCGGAATCCACTGGACTTCAAGCACTAGTCTTAGAAGCTTACAATGGTAGGAAGAGTTCTACCATCCATCTCATCTGATATACTCGCCACATGATGTGAAGGGGCCATCCTAAGATCTCATGGCCAAGTAATTCCCTCTCTTTCTCTCAAACATAGTTACCATGTGGTTTCGCTAGCTAGAACCAGGTTCAATTGGAAGCTGGAGCGACTTGGAGGTAAATTTTGTTAAACTATTTTGGGCCACATCGCTTGGCCCAAAAACATGGTGACTTTAGCATCAATTAAGCAGTGGATCCGACCTTATGAAGATTTCTAGAGTGATTGAACAGTGCAGGGGCTTCGATTGATAGGTCTAATCTATTGATGTTTCTGATGGCTGCAATAGCCGACATCCTGGACAACTCTCTGTTCAAGATTTCTTTGGGAAAGGATCCCCATGGGATTTAGGGGAATTCTACTTTGAAGTCGATAGGTTTCCAAGGTAAGAAGGAACGAGGGGGGGCCATGAAACACTCGAGGTCTGTATCTCTAAGGACGTAGGAGTGTCCAATCTTAATACTGACAAAGGGAAAAAGAAGGCCGAAGATAATGGTGGCCAGAACAAAAACATGCGGAGAGGACCCGAATTATTTTCGCATACTAACTTGAATTCTTCTCTCAAAATGATATGCTGGGAGACTCAGAATCGTCTTCCGTACCATAAATCATCTATGAGGGAACTATTAGACTAAGAAAGAACTTACTTTAGACACTGCTTTTTCCATGTCAACAGGCATGATACTAACAAATGCAAATATCTGAAAAATGAAATCGAAGAGATGGTTAGGAAGGGGAAACTATCGCAATACATCCTAAGAAGGGTTGCAGGAATAGAACCAGAGTAGCCATTAACTGTGACGAACCATGGAGGACCTAGTTCCACGTATGGGATTACCATTAATTGATGGCACGAAAGTTGAACAATAAATGACTAAGTCAGCTTACTCGTGTACGGAATTAGGATTTCATCCTTAGTCATGCTCTTAGCTGGTGATAAATGTCTTTCTCTTACTTTTAATTTAATTCAATTTGTAATAAAATAGCTAAGACATACTTCTGTATGGGAACCGATGAGATCCCAAGGCAATCTCTGAGATGGTGATAAACTAAGTGCTTTTGTTTGTAACAAACTCTTCATTTCGGTACTTTAATAAAACCATCTGGCTATTTTATGCTTGTCAAATGTGAATCTGTTATTGGATTTTGAACTTAAGCCAACTTAATGGATCATCAAAGGCCGCTGTGCTTAGAAAGGCTGGGATCGTTCTAACAACAGGATAGTTTGGTCAGGATTGTCAAACACCATTGTTATTTGCAAGGGATATGTTGTTCTTCATTTGGATGCCTTAGTTAGGATCGTCAAGTACCGCCATGCTTGGTAAAGGTCGGATCATTCTGGCAATGAGATGGCTCGATCGGGATCATCAAACGCTGTATTATTTAGCAAGGGTCAAGTCATTCTCAAAATAAGTCGCTTGATCAAGATCATCTGGGGTAAATTGCTCCCGAAAAGGGATGGATGGATCCAGATGACATTTCGTTCGAACAGGATTGTCCATTACCAACGACGTTGATAAGAGCCTGAAAAGGCTAGGATCATCAAATTTTTCCATGCCTGGAAAGGGTCAGGTTGTCTCGAAACTAGGATGATCTGAACAGTATCATCTGTCACTGTCATGATTGAAAAGGGCTTGATAAGGCTATGATCGTCAAGTGTCGTCACGATTTCCATGGAGAAACTATAATCGTCAGTCACTATCATGATCGACAAGAGCCTGACGAGGATAGGATCTCTAACTGTAGATTACGCTTGGCATGAAGAAAACATGGATCGTTGGTCACAATCATCATTGTGAGGATCCCAACGATGCTAGGATTACGAAGTGCCACTACATTAAGCATAAATAAATTAGGAATAAAGATTACTGTCGTGATCGAACAGAACCCGGGGAGGCTATAAATCATCGTACATGGAACACGCTAAACATGCAAAACATGTAACGCCGAACGCAGCAGAGTTTGGTAAGAACCCGACATGGATTGGATCATCAAGTACAACAATATTTGGCAAGAATTCGATAAAGTTACAAATCAAGGAGTTTTTCTTATGCTTGATTAAAGCTCGACAAGGCTTGGATCGTTGATTGTGATTTTGTTTGGCGTGGAAAAAACTTGGATCATTAAGTATGAATGGCACTAAGCAAGGAATCGACTTGACATAATCGCTTGCATTAAGCAACAATTTGAAGAAGTTGGGAATCTGAAAAAATCTTGACAAAGCTATATATACTAGCTCAAAGAGGCTATTGGACATATGAACTTCTGACATGATTGTGGACATCAATTACGGTATAGAGTAGCCGCGGAACTTGGGACAAATCAATAAAGATTACGGCTGCTGAATTTATACAAAACATGCCTTCTACTAAAAGACATGTTTTGGAGGGCAAGTATTAACCCGTCTATTAACAAGACCGATACACTTGGGATTTGGACAATTGGAATTCTCATAATAGAGTATGGATGATCGCATGAAACCATGATCATTTGGATTCATTGGAATATCACTTTGAAGGGCTGCAAAAAAGAACATAATCTGACTAAGTAAGGAAAAATTACACTATAAAAAAATCAATAGTTATATATCACATAAAGCTTTACTTTTTTAGAAACCAGCTTCTTAAAAGGAAGTTAAAAGGTAACAAATTAGTGAAATGTTGATTTTTAACAAGTATATTTTGGCTTTTGAAAACATTTTTTCCATTTATTACTAGTCAAGACTTAGAAAACAATTAAGTCCAAAAAGTTTGAGAAAGAACTATTGTTAAAAAAGATATTGAGCAGAATATTTAGTCCTTGCCAATAATAGTTAAGAATTGATTATTTTATGGCAAAATAAGGAATGAAATAACACCCCCAACATACTATATTGCAGAACTAAGTAAAGATGACTAAATCAAAGCAAGTTAACTAGAACATACACATTATATTAGAAGGGTGAAATGTAGAAATGCAGATTATTTATCAAGTATATAGTTATCTATGGAAAGAGAATTACCAATGGATAGCAGAAGTTACACGGATGCTTGAAACCGTCATAGGTCATCGCTTAAGAACTAACTAAGCTACAATTCTAAGATAGAACTACAGTGAAAGCTTCAGAAAAACACAAACTAAATACATCAATTAATCAATCTAAATAACAATCAACATGAGAAAATACTAGTTATAGCTTATTTATAAATCAAAATCACTAGGTAACGTTTGGTTTAAAATGTATTTTGGGTTTTGAGTTTTCAAAATTAATTACAAAACATTATAGATGTGAAAGAAGGATTGATAGAATGAAAAGAAGATGGTAGAAACCACGGAGGGGATTTATCAACCATGGATGGAAGAATTTCTCTTCGTGTTTCTCTTATTTCTCAAAACATGAAAAATAGATAAATGTTGTTTTTAATTTTGTATGCTAACTTTGTTTTCGAAAATGGTTGTTTTCCATAATATACATGCATAGTGAATTTTTTTGTATGGACGAAAACCCAAAACATAAAATGATAAACCAAACACTACCTTAAATTTTGCAAAAGTTGGAAAAAAAAGTACCAGTAGATTTATTTCCATATAATTAGAGGTTGTGTCTCCGCAGTTGAAGATAACCGAGTTAAGTAAGAATCGTGAAAAGAGAGGGAAATAGGGCTTAAGCATTAGATCAAAAAAAAAAATCCTATTTTTTGCCTATTTGTGCGTTAGATCGACGAAGTCGAGAAATGAGAGAGGAAAAAAGTGCCTTAGATAATAACAACGTTTTGTATCATGAAATAATTATTTTATTGTAATAACTTCGTCGGTGGGAACCTTTGAGCATGATTTTAGGGCTTAACAACAAATTAAAAAGTGTGTGCAAAATTTCTCAATAGATATGGAGCATTTAATTTTAATGACATGTATGTGGCATTAATTCAATTGTGGTATACATGGCATGTAATATAATACTATTTCATTATTACTTACTTTCATATACATGATATACTAAAAAAATTAATTTTTCTAAGATGTCATTCCAAATAGTAATAGCTAAAAATATAACAAGAAAAACCAAAAATGTAATTGTTCATGATGGAAAGTAAATTCAATACATACTCAAGTTTTAGGTTTTTTTCTTTTTTAAATTTAGATGTTATATGTTAACAGTAACGGTGGATCCTTCAAACAATTTTTTGAAATCCTTCGAATATTAAGAAGTGTACTACTAACTGACTGTGGTAACTCGAAAAACAGAATCAGTTTTTTTCATTGTTTCCAATAAACACTTAATTAAGTTAATTCACTTATATTTTCATATTAAAATTTAATAAGTTATGATATCTAGTACTATTAAAAATTATGCATGTAAATCAATAATTTTGTTGCCCTTTACTTATATTTGACTATATCGTACATCTTTCTACGTCATAATTGGTTATGTAGTTCTTTTTTATTTTCTTATTGAGATAGCAACAATAGTAAGAATAATTGAATATTTTCAATTGCATTAATAAATGGTTTATTATGTTGTACAGTATGACCAAATTTTAACTGCAAATTATTTATTTCTATTTTCATCTTAATTAATTTAGTGAAGAAAAGCGAAAACCTACGTAAAATTAAACTGTAAAAGCATAGTCAAATATAAATTAGTTGGATGTATGTATGTATGTATGTATGCATACATACATACATACATACAAACATGCATACATACATACATACATACATACATACATATATGTATATGTATATATGAGAATGTATTGAGGCAAGTCCCACATCAGGGAATTTATAAAATAAATTCTTTATAAATATCAAGAATTCACCCTTCACATTGTCAATTGGTTTTGTGATAATTTGGGGTTCTCTAACATGGTATCAGAGCAGGTTTAAATCGTATGCACATAACTGTCACACTTGTCCACGTCATCCACTAAGTTCCACTTGTTAGGCTCAGAATATGCCACATGTGCCGGGGCGTGTTGAGACAAGTCCACATCGGGGAATTTATAAAATAAATTATGTATAAATATTAAGAGTCCACCATTTACATTGCCAATTGGTTTTTTGATAATTTGGGGTTCTCTAACAGAATGCAATCAAAATTTGATTCTCTCTAATTAATAGTGAATAATGCATGCTTAAAATATATTTCACTTTTGCTCTCCATTTTTCATGAGACTTGTAAAGTTGGCTAGAGTTTGTTTATAGTTTGATGGTTTAAGTTGTGTTAACTAGTAACATAATTAGGTAATTCTTATGATAAATACATCCACTAACTGCACAAAAATTAAAAATAGAGAACATACAATCATTACATGTTGGTTTGTGTGATCATGAGAGTGAATTTACCTCTAAATTGCTTTCTAATTTAATATTTAACTCTCAACTTCTTTTCTAGATTTTGTTAATTTTTTTAATTAACACAATCTCAAGACCTAGTTAAATTTGGTTAAATAATTTTATAAATTAAAAACTTTCCCTACGGATCGACTTGTACTCGCATACGTACTATGATTGTACATGCATCGTGCACTTGCAGTATTTTATAACAATAAAAATTCCATGAATTCTAAATCGATAGAAAATTCTATACAAATCAAGTCTTTAGCATCGTTGCTAAAGAAATAGTTGGATATATATATATATATATTTGTGTGTGTGTGCGTGTGTGTGTGTATGTATGTATGTGCATGTGTGTATATATTGATGCAAGTTTCACGTGTGATAATAGCAAGCTCTTCGCGAGTGAATTATTTTTCTACGAAATGTATGTTGTTAATTAATAGTCTATTTGATAGATCCCTTTTTAAGTAATACTAAGATTTGATAGTGTTTATAGAAGAATGCTTTTAATATATAAAAGAACTTTATTTATTAGATTCTATTTTCAAATGATAATAAGGTTGAAAATATTTATAGACAGATAGTTTGAATTTTGCATGAACTTTTTAGCCTAATTTTTTTTAAAGAACTGTTTATTTGTTACTATTTGAAATGAAACTAGATTTGGTAATATTTGTATGAAAATGTTTAAAATTTTAAACAAAAATGTTGGATCTTATATTCTAAACGATGCTAAGATCTGATAACTTTGTTGGATTTTTTGTTAGTCTTGCGGTCAAATCGACGTTTCCATCATGTAAAGGAGGAGAAGAGAGATTCTTGGTTGCCTTGGTGGTAAACTCTGGCGATGGGAAGGACAGTGCACGTCGTGCACAAGTTTAAAATCTAAGTATATATTTAATTAATTTTTTTAGATATTGATAACTGTTTAATTATTACAACTATTATTTAATTAGTAATTGTTTAGGAATATTATTATCCTATGTTAAAACTAATTAAGTTAATTTCATATTTATAAACGATGATTTTAAGTAAATTAATTTATTAAAAATGATGTTTTAAATGTTAATTAACAAGAGGTCTAAATTAATTAGTTGTTTGATAAAAGGGATTAGATTTGTTATTTATCTGATAGGTGATTAGAAGTTAATTAATTTATTCAATAATGAGGTTTGGACTGAAATGAATCATTTTACTAAATGTATTCAAAATAAGTAGCTATTATATTTAATTAATTTATTTACTATAAAGGGATAAGTTAATTCAATTAACTTAAGGTTAAGATTTAAATTTAGCAGTTGATTTAGGAAATGAAGCTAGTGTCAAATTAGGAAATGGATTTAGAGTTAGTGTGCCAATTTAACCAGTTATCCCTATCCGATCAAATGATGGTCAAGCGAATGCTTTTCGTCGCTCTTATGTGCCGATCCGCATAATTTCAGTGACCCGCTTGAGTTGATCATAGTTTTAGCTAATACAGATCTGATTTTTTTTCTTAGATGAATAGACAAGTGGTAGATCAGTTTAATTCTTGATTTCTAGGATGATCTGATCATGTCGGTCAAGCTTTTCTTAAGTGATCGATCTAATCCTAAGCGTGATTGAACAAGTGGATTTCGAGTGATTTGGTGAGTCATTCAGGAATTTTCTTAGCCATTGGACGATATCCAAAGGCGATTGATTCGAGTTGAGTAACTTTCTGATTTTCAAGAAAAAATCAATTATGATGCTTAGTCCGAGTTTGTATTAGTACGCGCTCAAAACATAAGCAAATCGACTGTCCAGATCTGAAGCATAATGGCCTTGCTAAAAGACGGTTTAACACTTAACCTCCAAAAAATGTATTTTTGTGGAAGATGTATCTTATATAAGTCCATTTTTTGCAGTCTCTCTAGATTGATCTTGAATGTCATGGATGCCTATTATCTCATTGGATCTTTTACGTATTCAGTGGCCTCTTCGGGATAGTATTGATGGCTTTGTCGAGCTTCGTTGAGTTCTGCAACCTCTCTGGGTTGATGTTGAGAGTTTGTGACTACGCCTGGTCGATTTCTTGCCACATTCCATCCACACTTGACGATCAAAAGCTTGTTCGCACTAATCGTAATCGATAGCATTCACAGCCTCTCCAAGCTTTTGATCGAGCATAATCTGTTGTCGTTATGCTTGAATCTTTCCGGATTTTAGTTATGTATAGTCCATACATGACGGTTTGGAGGCTCTTTGTGCTAGTGCTAAGCATTATCCATACTTAACGTTCCGATTTTGGATTGACTACCGTCAGCCGCCACCCATACTTGATCTGTTGGACTAACATCAATTGTGTTCAGTTGTGCAGTGGTTGGTCTGTTAATTAATTATGAGAGAATAAAGCAACATTAAGCCTACTCATAATTATGTAAAAAAAAAGTAGGCTAGGGCTATTGTAATAATACAAATTGAGCTAATTTTACAGTAGGAACATATAATGTTATGCTTAGACTGGTTTTTTTTTAAACTAAATAGATTTTATTAAAAAAATATTTTTGTTCAATATTTATCATCCATTAACAAATCAAAAACGGACGGTTAATTCAATAATATTGTCATTATTTTGAAACACTAAATGAATAAATTTGGATTGGTAGAACAAATATACTAAGTAAGTTATGCTCATAAATTTATACCTATTATTAATATTGTCGTTAATTTGAAACACTAAATGAATAAATTTGGATTGGTAGACCAAACACTACAAGAAAAATGATTTTTTGTTGCAAAAATTAGTGGCGTTTATTATTAAATGCAAGCAAAAGTGTTTTTAGTAACAATGTAAGCGCGACAAAAAAAAAATGACATTCCCGCCTCTTCGTAAGCACAAGTCCGCATGCCCAAGGAAAACGTAACCGACTTATTCTCTTTTCCTATTCCCTCATACTTAAAATCTTTTAACCCTTGTTCGCTTTTCTTCCTTTTTCCAAAAAAACCCTGCTTTTTACCCCTTTCAATCTACTGCTTATTATTTCTCAGTTTAATTCGATTTTGTAAAGACTATCTCGTTCAACGTTGGTATGGATGCCAGTAGAGGCAGTTCATCACAACGACGATACAAAGAGATTTGATTCAATTCCTAGCTGTATTCAAAATCGTGAAATCGGTAAAGTTAGAAAGGTATAAAATCAAACTTGATTTATCTAATTTTGTTTGAATCCTATCATTTAGGGTGTTGAACAGATAATATCCGCTAAGTGTTGATTTTTGCAACCACAAACTAAAACAGTTGATTTCTACAAATAGTGTTTGTAAATGGGTTTTATTTCTGGGTTTTAAGTTATTTTTGAGCTCTGGGTTTTGACAGTATACCAGATTAAATTACTTTTGAATCGAATGGGTTTTGAACTCTGGGTTTTGACAGTATACCGGAATAAATTACCCAACAATGTTGATTTCTAGTGTTTGCATCTGAATCGAATGAGTTTTGAACCAGTTTTGTACATATATGTTGATTGCCTGAACTATACTGATTGGAATTTAATATGGACTTTGATTTTAAATGTTAACATGTTCATTTAAATTGCTTGATTGAGTACTTGCAGCAAACATATTACATTGATATATATGTATGTGTGTGTATATGTATATGTATGTATGTATGTATGTATGTATATATATATATATATATATATATATATATATATATATATATGAACCTTGCAATGCAAGAATTATATATATGAGTTACACAGTATATAAATTGTACAGCGTATGACTTGGGAGTTTATGAATTTTGCAATATGTGATATTATGCAAGTATATCAGAATGTGTTTATGTATGTTAATTTAATTTGTTTTATTCCATCTAATTTACATGTATAAGAGTATACATGAATATTGAAATTATGCAGTATAAAAGATTAAATTAAATTTGTTTTATACATGCAAATCAGATGGAATAAAACAATTAAATTAACATAAATAAATACATTCTTATATACTGGCATAATATCACATGTTGCAAAATTCATAAACTCCCAAGTCATATGCTGCACAATTTATATACTATGTAACTCATATATATAATTCATGCATTGCAAGGTTCCTATATATATACATATATATACACATACATACATACCTACATACATACATACGTATATATATATATATATATATCAGAGTAATATGTTTGTTGCATGTACTCAATCAAGCAATTTAACTGAACATGTTAACATTTAAAATCAATATCCATATTAAATTCCAATCAGTATAGTTCAGGCAATCAACATATATGTACAAAACAGGTTCAAAACCCATTCGATTCAGATGCAAACACCAGAAATCAACACTGTTTGGCAATTTAATCTAGTATACTGCCAAAAACCAAAGTTCAAAACCCATTCGATTCAGAAGTAATTTAATCTAGTATACTATAAAAACCCAGAGCTCAAAAGTAACTTAAAAACCCAGATACCCATATACAAACATTGTTTGCAGAAATCAACTGTTTTGGTTTGTGGTTGCAGAAATCAACACTCAATGGATTTTAACTGTTCATAACCCTAAATGATAGGATCTAAACAAAATTGGATAAATCAAGTTTGATTTTATACCTTTCAAGCTTTACTGATTTCACGATCGTGAATATGATTAGGAATTGAATCAAATTGCTTTGTAGCGTTGCTGAGATGAACTGCCTCTACTAGTATCCATGCCAACGTTGAACGAGATAGTCTTTACAAAATCGAAATAATCTGAAAAATAATAAGCGGTAGATTGAAAGGGGTATAAAGCTAGGTTTTTTTGGAAAAAGAAATAAAAGGGAACGAGGGTTAGAAGATTTTAAGTATGAGGGAATAGTAAAAGAGAATAAGTTGGTTATGTTTTCCTTGGACACAGGACTTAAGTTTACGAAGAGGCGGGAATGCTAAAAAAATTTGCCGTGCTTACATTGGTACTGAAAACACTTTTTCTTGCATTTAATAATAAATGCCACCGATTTTTGCAACAAAAAATCATTTTTCTTGTAGTGTTTCAAAATTTTCAAAATGTACATAAAGAAATTCTAAATTAAAAAATTGCAAGTCACGTTGTATTTTCTATCAGAAAATGCAAGGTACCTTCTGTTATCTACTTTTCCAAAATTAAGGATCGAGTTAAAAACAGACCCTAATAAGAAGGAAAGTCAATACTGTGAGTGGCTTCTTCCATGATAATGGCGACTAGGTTTCGTTTTCTTCCACCTCTTTTTCCCTTTTCCTTTTCATCACTTTTTTTCCTCACTTCTCTTCTCTACTTCGCTTCCCTTCTCCTATCCCCTAGCTTTCGATGTGCCTGTAGATGCGCTGCTTGCAAACCATTCGATCCTAACTTTCTTTCTTTATATCTAAATGGCATAATTGCTTTTCCCCATTGTTTTCCAGATTTGATGATACTTGGTCGACAGATCTTGCATCGGTCACTATTTCGCAAGTTCTTCTACTCACCCGATAGATCCACGATACGAGACTGTTTTACAACTAACATGGATCTTCTTCTGGATATGTGGTAGTCTTCGATTTATGGTAGTTCCTATGTGTTGAGTTTGTTGTGTTTTGTATCTTCTGGATTGTTGTGTTGATTTGTGGGTGTGTGTTTTGGATATGCGCTTTTGGCTTAAGTGGTTTTACTGGTTTAGCCTTAGTGGTTATGTGCTTTCTTCTTGGTGGTATCGTTCCCCTCTCATCGATGGCCATGGTGATAGCTTCACTTCAACGGCTTATGAGTTTGTCATGCTACCTCGTTTTATCCTGATCATTACGTGGATCTTGTAATTTGCTCAATCCACAAGTTAGTTGCTGCTACGTGGGCTGGTGTTTTGGGTGAATTTTAGGGTTAACTTTTGATATATCAATGTTTTATTATGTCCTTGCTTGACAGATATTTGTTGTGGTCTGATGTTCTGTTTATGGAGACTGGTAAGTGGTTCTCATTGTCTTGTTGTAGTGAAGGGCTACCTTATGTCAGCTGCCTCTCATTGTCATTTTTATGACGGAAGGAACCTAATTGCTCTCTTGGAGCATGTAAATTTTATTTTGCCTATAGGTATGAGTTATAAGTTGTTTGGTTGCATTAAGCATGTAATGTATAGTTGTTTGTCTAGTTGTTGATGGAGCTTATGTTAATTATACACTTATCTGGTGTATATCAGAGTCTGTAATGTAATTTAGTTTGTTTTACACACCTATGCGTGTTTGTAAGTGTCAGATCTGTTTTGTATCTAATGTAAAGTATACTACTTGCATGGAGATTAGTATAGTTGTCTAGGTATTTACACTACAAGATGCACATCAACTAGCGACGAGGCCCTGCAACGGCTAACGACGACTAAAAAAACAGTCGTTGCAAGGTGTGGCACGGTCTGCTGATACAAACAACAGCCGTAACTTCTTCTTCCCCATTCTAAAATTACCAAATCAATTTCCAAAACCCCACCTCGTCACCCCTCAGTCGCCACATCACTTCAAGCCTCCAAACATGCCTCGAAGAATCTAAGTTCTTGCCATTATGTCTTCTAACTCTGTTCTAAGCTCAATTAGGGTTTAGTTGCATGTTTATCGGTTTGAAAATTAGTTGTTTATGCCTTTATGGGTTTGAAATTGATTGTCACGTGGGATATATGTGATGATGATTGTGTTGTAGGATGATTTGGGAGTAAATGTAGTTTAATAGGAGGTTGAAAACGATGATTATCGCATAGTTGTTGTCATGATATTATTGTGTTAGTTGATGTAGAATTATTGATTGGTTGTGTGATTTGAAAATTAGTGTGTACTATTTAGTAATATGTTTATTGCTAAGTTTGTGCGAATACTTGTTAAACTTTAAAGTAATGTTTGTTGTCGTTTAGGCAAAAATATGTGTACTGTATTAAAATTGGTGATGTGTGTTAGTTGTATGTATTAACATAAGTTAAAATAATTACAATTTAATTTATTAAAAGTGCTAGCTTTTGAATTTTCTATTAAAAATCCGTAAATTAAAACTTGACATAGTTAGCTAAATTTTAAATTACGTGTTAATATTTTAAATTTACTAAGTAAAATGTATAAATAGTTGAATGAATTATAAAATTTTGAAATGAGCATTACAACAATAAAATATTCTTGAGGAATATATTATAGTTGAATGGAAATTACAGTACGTTTTGAAATTGAAACTGTAGTTAACGGATATTTATTGAATGTATTTAAAAAAATTATGTAGACATTAAAATACAAATTATAAAATGTGTTTTACTTA
This sequence comes from Allium sativum, assembly GCA_030737875.1. Classification (NCBI taxonomy): domain Eukaryota; kingdom Viridiplantae; phylum Streptophyta; class Magnoliopsida; order Asparagales; family Amaryllidaceae; genus Allium; species Allium sativum. The sequence goes on along the minus strand of CM060927.1, from coordinate 153,755,127 downwards.
TGTGAACCCCTTAGAGATTTTTGGGTCCGTCTGATAAGTGTTGTATATGATCATTTTTTACACAGAACGGAAATCTGTATTCATCTGATACAATATTTGTTGGATTTGTCCCAGTATTGGACAAGTTTCGAATGCAACAATGTAAGCATATTTTGTGAAGATTCCCACAGCCCCTACACTATACAAGAGGAATAATGCGCTGAAAGGTGTGCCAGACAGCTATAGACGATAATTAGAGTAGGTTAAACGCAAGCGGAACCTGTTGCGGAACTCACAACGCAAGGATAAAGTATAGTAGAAAATATATAACAGGTAATAATAGTGAAGCATCACATAACAAACTTTTGAAACTTTCACAACATCCTGAAAGATTATCCAAACATCACAGAAAATACCAAGGTTTGTACATAAGGACTCACTACATCAGAGCAACTCAAACAGCGGACACAAATACTATGATAGTAATAAAACTGGTACGTAAGCCTCCAGCTCGACTTCGCACAGCAGCATCGTCCTCACTAATCATCTGTCACATGCTACTTAGTCTGCCCATCCACAACCGGATGAACAATCCAAGGTAATACGAGGAAGCCTAAAAGCTTGAGTCAAACAACAGTTTTAGTGAGCGATATAAAAGCTAACAAACTTCAACAATAAAGTATATAAGAATGGATAGATGAATATACTAATCTACCGACAACACCAGAGAAGAACTCAACCCAATCTTCCCCACATCGGACAGTGATAGACTTTACGATAAACAATTCAACCGCTTATCCATGGAAACCAGAACATTCATTCAATCATGGTAAACACTCATAACATCCATATTATATATATCTCATGTAAACCATCCTAATCGAATTCTACACCCTTTAAGCACAAGCTCCATAGGCCTAAACCATTATCAGACAAGCACTCAAGGAACATCTCCTTCAACATTGAATAACCTACATGAGACGATACAAACAGAACAACCAATCATCCATCACTGACTTTGGTTATCACCGCCAATCCTGCTTTGAAACCATCGTCAATCGTATGACGACAAACATTGCCATATGTCAAGGGCTAATGGTAACCCCGGTTCTAACATAAACACCATACGTCTTTCAACAATACGTATGTATGTCCAACCTTGACAATTAGGAATTTCAACGATACCCAGGATACTGGACGTACAACCGGTCTTTTGGGTGCCCCCATTGTACTCCTACTTTGAGCCTGCTAGAACTTACGACAACGATAATCTCTCGGCCTTCGCCTCTCTAGTCCTTCAACCCGACGACTTTTCATAGCTCAAGCAACCTTCTTAAGTGACCATTATCCACCAACTCACGACCTTGGAGTTGTCACCTCATTCGTTGTTCTACACCGATCAACGAACACATTCAACACTTCGAACCTTCCTACTTGAATTCACCTTGAAGTTATACCATTACCGACCTAATTACATCACTACGCTCGACCCATCTTCTTGAAGCACTGATTGACCGAACCTTCCCCAAAACACCAATCGGTCGGCCCCCACCTGGGGCACCATATATTACTGATCGGCCCCCGGAATACCCACCGGTCGGCCCTCCTGGAACACTCCCACCTATCGGTCAATCCTGGAACACACCCACCGATCGGTCCATCCTAGAACACACCCACCGATCAGCTAACATGGAACACCCACCGATCGGTTAACATGGAACTTCCACCTGAGCACCACACACCGATCGCACACACCGATCGGTCCTTCCTAGCACATACATCGATCGGTCCTTTCGAACACATATACCGATCGGTCTTTCTAAGCTCATGCACCGAGCGGTCCTCCTCTGGCTTGTTCTCCAAGGCACTCCTCCTCCGGCCTGTTCTCCAAGCCACTCCTCCTCCTTGATCGATCGGTTCTCTGTACACCTCCATTCCAACTCCAATTTCAACTAAAACTTCGCCAAACAACAAATTCGACGAAACCAACTCAACCAATACATCCAATACAATCATAAACATGTTATGGAACCATTAACATCGTGAAAATGACAATTATCATCAAATTATGCAATTTCGCCAAAAATCATGATAAATGAACACATGACCTGAATTGCGAATCTAACTTGCATAAACATGTAAAATGGCATAAGTATTACCGCTTTAAACTTGCTAATTTAGATCGTAGGGTGATTCACACGAAAATGGACTTAATATGGTATAGATCTATGGATGAAAAACATGATCAAACACTCATATACTTCATTGCATCCATGTGATAGATATAAATCACTCACTGATCCTCTCAAACAAGCAAAAATCAATGCAATAAGATTCCGGATATCAAGTACTTAGAACCAAACCTCTTGATCCGATGAATTCTTGCCTCAGTTGATGTAGATCTAGCCTCTAATGGTGTAGATCTTCAATTCTCTTCCCTTTGAAGTTGATTTTAATGGTGGAAAGGTATTAGAGGAAGGAGGAACATAGGACATTTTATGAGAGAATAGAGAAACAAAACCATTTCCCATATCTCTCTCCCCCTATTTATACCCTTCCACTAGCCCACTAATGGGCCTTCCCAAATCAGCCATTGCGGCTCTTCAGACCTGAACAGCTAACTGAAAACCCTTAAAACAACGATTCCTCCCAAATTTATGAACCAAATCTTTAATGTTACCACTCTACGGAAAGACAATCATCTATTCCTTTCCAATGGCACAGGTCTCACCCTTTGGTTTGACCTGAGTCAAAAGTTATGCCCTGTACAAGACTGATAGGGGCAAAATGGTCATAAACAAAATCAGTAAAAATTATGAATATGTCGCGCATCCCCATAATCAATATATCAAAAGATGAGAATGATCCAACCCTTATGGAATGAAATAAAAATATTTTACGATCTTCCGATACGTAAAATGCGGGTTGTTACATATTTTATAAATCATTTCAGTTTAAACAATTAACAAAATTTCTATGGCACATCCTTTTTGCTCCCTATGTACACGCATTTGTGTATGACACATGGACTAAAGGGGAGTGCTACCGAAATTTTGTTGAATCATTTAACCTGAAATGATTTATAAAATGTGATTATGTTATTATATTTGTAGTGGGAAGTAGGATGACTGAGCGTCAAAGTAAAAAAGCAACAAACTAATAAACCAAAAAAATGTAGTAGTTATAAATAAATTTTTGTAAGACTTTAATTAGCATAAAGTGTTTGATTGAATTTTCGAATATACTTTTTGCAAATCAGGAAAATGTTCGATTATTTTCACAATCGTAGTTAGATGTATGAATCCCGAACTAGTATGAAAGGATCGATAAAGGAATATTTTTGAAATGGTGCCCAAGAATTTATTAGATATGTTAAATCTAATAATCGAAATAATGTAGACATTCGTTGTCCTTTTAGTAAATGCAAACACCTGAAGCATTGGAAGCCAGATGTAATAGAAGTGCATCTGTATAAATTTGGTTTTATGCCAAATAAATACTTATGAGATTGATATGGAGAACTTATTCAACCTACATCTAATCCTGTAGTGGTAGAGGATGATAATACAATAACAAATCTAATAGAAAATATGGTGTAAGATGCAGCACGCTCAATGTTTCCTACCATTGATCAAGGCGATGATGAGAACAAAAATGTTGAAGAACCAATGGCGGAAGATAAAAAGGTTTATGATTTAATAAATTCTGCTAAAAGGCGGTTCTGGGATGGGTGTACAAGCGGAACCGAATTATTTTTAATCGCTAAATACATCACTATAAAATCAAAATTCAATATTATAGAAGTTAAATTTACAGCAGTTGTACAAATTGCAAAAAGACACATGCCGCCCAATAATTTGTTGTGCGATAGTCATTATAAGGTGAAGAAAACTTATGTCTGCTTTTGGACTGCCACATTAGAAGATATATACATGTGCAAAATGTTGCATGTTGTATTGAAAAGAAGACGCTCACCTTACAGAATGCAAAATATGCAATAAAGAAAGATATAAACCAAGAAAGAAGAAAGAAAAAGAAGTTATATATAAGAGAATGCATTATCTACCCATCACTCCCAGACTTCAACGATAATATGCATCTTCTGCTACATCATGTCATATGCGATGATATAGCATGAGAACACCAAAAGAAGGAACTTTGATACATCTATCTTATGGTGAAGCATGGAAACACTTCGGCAGGACTTATCCTAAATTTGCTACAGAGAGCCGTAATGTTAGGCACCGTTTATGTACAGATGGATTTTTGCCATTTTCTCAGTTTGGTTGTAAATATTTATTATGTCCTATCATTTTTACTCCTTATAACTTACCTTTATGGATGTGTATGAAAACTCCATATATGTTTCTAACGATTGTCGTCTCTGGTCCCTATGATTCAACATGAATTGATGTTTATCAACAAGCATTGATTGAAGAATTGAAAACAGTGTGACATGAAGAGTTGAAACATACGACACTTTGATGAAAAGGAATTTTTGTATGTTTTCTTCTTTATTATGGACTATTAGTGATTTTGCCGCGTATGACATGCTTTCAGGTTGGATCATATCTGGACGTCTAGCTTGTCCTCATTGTATGGACGAGACACGAGCATTTTCATTAAAGTATGAAAAAAAAATCTTTGTTTGATTGTCATTGTTGTTTTCTACATATTAATCATAAATTTAAAATGGATAAAAAGAACTTCAAAGCTAACAAAGTAGACAGTATGCTACCGCCTGAAGTTTGGACAAGTGAAGAGATATATGAAATCGTAGAATACTATCCAAAAATACATGAAACCGATGAGCATGTTGAAACTCCAGGTAAATCGGACATTCATAATCGGTGCAAGCAAAGTATCTTTTAGGAGTTACCTTACTAGAAAAATCTCCTACTCCGACATAATATTGACGTCATGCACAATAAAAAACGTTTTCGATAATGTTTTTAATACAATTTTGAATGTGAAGGGAAAACCAAGGACGATGCGAATTCGAGACGTGATATATTACACTTATGCAAGAAGCCCGAACTTCACTTGTACGACAATAATAAAAAAAACCAAAGCATGCTATGAGCTAGACAACAAGCAAGTAAAACTCGTGCTAAAGTGAGTGGAAGAATTAATCCTGATGGGATTTCTTCTAACCTCCATAGATGTATGGACATTAAAAACAGTAAATTGAGTGGAATGAAAAACCATGATTGCCATATCATGACGGAATATTTTTTACCTAAAAGAACTATTGCCCACAAAAATATGGAGTGTTATAACATAACTAAGTATGTCTTATAAACAACTTTGTTCAACTATGTTAAAGGTGGGTCGTCTATGTAAACTTGAAGTATAAATCCCTGTAAAGTTATGCAAACTAAAAAAAAATATTTCCACTAGGTTTTTTAATGTAATGGAGCATTTACCTATTCATCTTCCATCCGAAGCACTTCTTCAAGTCCTACGCAATATGGATGGTTGTATCCATTTGAGATGTAATTTTTAATGTCACAATATTCTTGGTAGTTAACAATTTAGATTTTGTACCAACATATAAATTTTATTAATTTTATTATAGGTACTTGAATCGTTTAAAGAAAAAATTAGACAAAAACACGAGTAGAAGGTTTGATTTGCAAATCATACCTATAAGTATGATCCTCTCGTATTAGCTAAGCAAGCGTTACAAGTCTATATATATATATAATTCAAATCATTTTTTATCGTTAATATTTTCTTATAATGATTTATCAGGAATAGGAATTAACTATAAGTTAGTGATAATAAAATCAGAATTGATAGAAGTAATGAATAATATTGGGAAATTAATGGCGACATCATCTTTTCCTCCTTCTTCACAATCCGCTTCTTTCACCTTCAATTCTGCTTTCCCCCCACTTCGCTCCTCTCCTCCCAAACCTCCAGATCTACCTCCGCCTAATGCAAATCCCTCTTCTTTGAAAGAGTATCCTTCTAAAGCATCTTTTCCTTCTTTTGTCAAGACCGATTACGCGTCTCTCTTTAGTTCGTGTCCTCGCAACGCAGGAACTTATCAGCTTAACATTTTAACTTTCCTCGTGATGGTAAGAAGAAATCGATCCCAGATCTGGTCAGACAAGAAGGTCTTAGCTACTGGAGCAATTATTTGGTAGGTTTCTTTCTTGATGGAACTCTTCCTTTTCTTGCTGTTTCAAATTTTTTAAGAAGCCGTTGGAAGCTTAGTGGTGAGGTCGATATTAGATCTGATGGATATCACTTTTATTTTAAATTTTCTAATGATCCCGATAGAGAGAAAATTTTACACTCTGATCCTTTGTTCATTCGAGGAAGGATGTTCATAATTACGGTTTGGGATCCATCTATAGGATGTTCACAATCGCAGATAAAGAAAGTGCCCATTTGGATTCATTTATACTGTATACCTATGATTTTATGGACGTTGATTGGTATAAATTGGTTAGTGAATCATATTGGTAGGCTAATTTGTTATGATGCTAGCACTGAAAAATTACAACGTTTTCATTATGCAAAAGCGCTAATAGAGGTAACACCAGATTTTGAATTACCTGGGGAAATTGCACTTGATGATTTGGGTGATATGTGTCCTACGGTGAAGATTTCTTATGATTGGAAGCCTAGGATTTGTAGTAGTTGTAAAATTTTTGGGCATGATACTGTATAATGTGAGAAACATGCTGAGACTAATAGGGAGAATGGGAGTCAGGTTAATGAGGCTTTTGAGGCCCATTATGTAAATAATTTTGTTCCATCTGGTAGGCAATATAGGAATGTTCATTCTGATGTAAATAAGAATTCTTGGAATTATGTTAATCATAAAAGAAATAAAGAATGGAGGAGGAAGGTTGGCGGTAAAAATGCAGAGAACAATGAAAAATTTTCTGATACTGTCAAGAAGTCCAATAATCAGCTTGATGCCTTGTTTTCAGAGGACGTGGATAATAATGCTAGTTTGGATAATAATGTCAATGCTTATTGTTAGCATGATGGTGATTTGTCAAAATTGAATGAGGATAGATCTAATTTGGATAAAGAGGAATTTGTGAACATTGTAAAAGGAAATGAGACAGTGGACCATAACGCAAACCAATCTTTCATTAATGCTGCTGTAGGCAATGAAGGTAACTGTGATGTTGGCCTTCAAAACTCTGCAATGGGTAAGGACAGTAATAAAAATAACGGCTTTCATGTTCAAAAAGCTGCTGGTAATAAAGGGAATATTTTGGATAAAGAAGATGTGGATTTTGATCTAGACAGTTTGTTTGAAGAAGATTTTAATTTTAGGCAATTTAGTGATAAGGGAAAACAGGTTATCAATGATCATTCCTCATCTCAGGGAAAATTACAAACAGGTCCTTCTTCTTTGAACAGATTATCTGGGAAACTTTGGGACAATAATGATGAGGGAAATAGTTCCAGGCAAGGTGTTAAAGCTATTGTTGTTAATGCTTCTACTTCTAACCCTTTAAATACATCCACTTCTCCTTATGGGCATCTTAAACTTCCCCCTCACATTATTTTGCCGCCACCTTCTAACTCACCATCTAGTTCTACACCTTCTTCTTCAGTGCAAACAAAAACTGCTCTTAAAAATGCCAAGAGACATGCCCAGAAAAAGAAGGCTGTAGAAATTATGGATGATGATTTGGATTAAGGGGAGGATTTTCTTCCTAATTCTATGAAATTTCCCCCTCGTCATACTAGAAGGAATCCAGTGTAATATGACCAGAGTCAGTGCTTGTGTTTGAGATGTACCCTGGTTTGTTTTTGGCTAACGCTGCTCACAGTTGTTGTTGCAAGTTGGATGTTCATGTTGCATATTGGATATTCTTGTTACATTGGGTATTCAGGGTTTATTTTGCTATACTGATGTATAGTGGGTTTTTAGTTTTGGAATGAGGTTATGGCTCAAGAGACTGGTTTAAGAGATAAAATGCTGTTATTGGTATGCTGTAGGTTAAGTGATGCAGTTGATATTTGGAATAAGCTAAGGGCAAGAGTGGATGCAGAGTGAAGGAGTATCTGTTTGGTTTAATAGATTGGGCACTACTGTTTCTAGATATTGCTTGTAGTGATGATGTGCGGTATTGAGTTTTTTTTGTTTTGCATGTAAAATTGTATATGTTTTTTTTCTCAATATCGCATTATGTAGCATGTATAGATATTATGGTCATTTTATACTTCATTGTAATGGATACTAGTGTGAAATAATAATAATTGCCTTTCAAATATAATGATTTATCACTGTTTTTATTTATATAAAAATAGCCCATTTAATTCGAATGACGCTTCAGGTCATTACGCGGACCTGACGCTGTTTTTATCCAAATTCGGATTACATATTTCTGGAAATTTAACAGTTGGATCTTAACAAGTTTAATATCGTTGAAAAGATCTTTCCAAAGCGAACCCAACGGTTCCAATTTTGAGAAAATCCGACGGTCGGATCTTTCGGTATAATCGTTTAAAGTTACGATTGCGAAACGCGAACTACTGCGGGTGATTCGTTTTATTTTAATTTATATTTATATATTATATATATAAATATAATTCGTTTGATAATTTTAACTAACTTGTTAAAAATAATGTTTTAATCAAACCAGATCATATTTTAACATAGGATTCTTTTATTCTAATTTAACATGCTAAAAAGTCCTTTAAAATGAAAAAACATGTTTTACATGTTATTTCTAATAACATAACATATTTTACATAAATTCCTTTTTATTCTAATCTAACATGATAAAATTTCCTTTCAAATGACAAAACATGTTTTACATGTTATTCTTTTTATTTTAATCTAACATGATAAAAGTTACTTTTTAATAGACAAATAATTATTTTTCTACTTCGCTAATATGTGAATGACATTATTATAATAAATCAAAACATATTTAACAAATGAACATTTTTCTATTAACATTGCTAACATGTAAGTGACGTCATTTTAATGTATCAATACATATTAACAAATGAACATTTTTATATTAACAACGCTAACATGTAAGTGACATCATCTTTAATGTGCCAATACATATTAACAAATGAACATTTTTATATTAACAACGCTAACATCTAAGTGACATCATTATCAAAACAAACATACATTAAAATGTTATTTTTAATATTTAAACATTTTCTCTAAAACATGATGTTTTTAATGAATCTAACAAACATTAAAAATGCTATTTTTAATGTTTAAACCTTTTCCCTAAAACATGATTTTTTTCTAATGAATCTAACATACATCAAAAATGCTATTTTTAATGTTTAAACATTTTTTCTAAAACATATTTATTTTTAATGAATCTAACATACATTAAAAATGCTATTTTTAATGTTTAAACATTTTATCTAAAACATGTTTCTTTTTAAAGAACCTAATATACATTAAAAATGCTATTTTTAATGTTTAAACATTTTCTCTAAAACATGTTTCTTTTTAATGAACCTAACATACATTAAAAATGCTATTTTTAATGTTTAAACATTTTCTCTAAAACATGTTTCTTTTTTATGAATCTAACATACATTAAAAATGCTATTTTTAATGTTTAAACATTTTCTCTAAAACATGTTTCTTTTTAATGAATCTAACATACACTAAATGTGCTATTTTTAACGTTTAAACTTTTTCTCTAAAACATGTTTCTTTTTAATGAATCTAACATACATTAAAAATGCTATTTCTAATGTTTAAACATTTCTAATGAACAAATTATTTTTAACATATGCAATTCTTTTAATCTACATTAACATGTAAAAAGTTACCTTTGTAATGACAAATCCTACTTTAACCTATGATCATTTTTTAATGAATCAATAATACAATAAAGATTTATTTTTTTAATGTTAACATATTTTATTCAAAACAATGAATATATTATTTATTCATACATACAATAAAAAAATGTGATTTTTATTGTATAAACATTTTCTTTTCAAACGATGAATATTTTGTTCATTCATACATACAATAAAAAGGTGGTTTTTATTGTATAATCGTTTTCTTTTCAAACAATGAATATTTTGTTTATTCATACATAAAATAAAAAGGTGATTTTTATTGTATAATCATTTTCATTTCAAACGATGAATGTTTTGTTTATTCATACATACAATAAAAAGGTGGTTTTAATTGTATAATCATTTTCTTTTCAAACGATGAATATTTTGTTTATTCATACATACAATAAAAAGGTGGTTTTTATTGTATAATCGTTTTCTTTTCAAACGATGAATATTTTGTTTATTCATACATATAATAAAAAGGTGATTTTTATTGTATAATCGTTTTCTTTTCAAACGATGAATATTTTGTTTATTCATACATACAATAAAAATGTGATTTTTATTGTATAATCGTTTTCTTTTCAAACGATGAATATTTTGTTTATTCATACATACAATAAAAAAGTGGATTTTATTGAATAAACAAATTTTATTCAACATGAATATTTTATCTACATATATACAATAAAAATTGGATTTTTATTGTATAAACAAATTTTAGATCTACACAATTCAATCCAAAGAATCAATTCAAATCTCATACATCAAACATATGAATTTTAATAGCGTACATATATAAATTTCACATTGCAATCACAATTAATTTTAATTTTTGAATTCTTCAATAATTGTAGATCGCTCTAAAATTTTCCCGGTCAGTTCTAAAATGTAGTAGACACTGCCACGATCCCAACGGTTTCTGTTTCATGTGATTCCGACATCGTATGAACAAGTTATGATTTTTATCGTGTTATTTATATTTTAAATTTAATTAATTAAATAATTAAATAACAAAAAGGATTACCTTCTTCTTCTGTTTTCAAGGCCGACTGTTTGTTTTCGTTTGTTCAAAACTAGGGTCAAACTTTTCTTCCAATCGGTTGCACAAGGTGGAAATCGGGTGGCACCACGTTAATTCTTTATAATATTATATTATTATTTAATTCTTTAACACTAAATAGCCCGTTAATTCATACTAACTCCAAATAAGCCCAGCAACTATCGGCCCTAGCTAAATACCCCCATTCCAGACACAATGGACTATGTTTCGTAAGCCCATTTGACCGTTTCAGCTTATTTTTCTTTAGATTAAAATATAAAACATTTAATATTAATTTTAAACGTATATTTTAATTTACCGGGGCCACATATTGACTCTAAAAATTCCCGAAAAATAAGTCTAGCTATGTTTCGACGATACGGTCCTAACAAAATTAATTTCGTCAAGTTTGGAGACCGTTTGAAAAATGGCATTTTTAATGGTCGATCCAATTCAACAAAAATTACCAAACGTATTTTAATTTACCACGCTCACATATTGATTCCAACAATTATGGAAATTTAAACCTATCAATAATTTAAATTCCGGATCCAATAAAAGTGGTTTCGTCGAAAAACGGAGGTCGTTAGTAAAATGGCTATTTTTAATAGCTTTGTTATTATTTGAAAATGGAATTTTTAAATTTCGACACATTTTCTGTCAAAATTTCTTAAAATAATTTTTTTAAACTGGTTCTAATTTTCCAGGTTGTTACACTTTTTCTGTTGATGATACTTTTCAATTTGCGTTTGAAGGGGAGAAAATGATTATGAATTCAACAATATTATCTAGTTCATAAGTTTTACCAACTAAATCCAAGTTGTCTCATGGTTCCCAACTTCTCTATGTTCAAATTTTTGTCCAATAATTAGGTTTATGCTTCCATTTCTTCTTGAGTTGGATGTACAGATCCATATATTAATGTGGAAGCTTAATCGTATCGTTTTAGTGGATAAATGGCTTATTCATATATTAATGTTAGCATCATTTCAGTTTGGAGAATTTGTCACTGAGGTTATTCATTCTATTGCCTTGAAAAAAAGTTGCGCAGCACCATAGAATCCCATCAAACTTATAAGAACTTTGTTATGAATGGGCTTATCTGGGTTTCGTCTGGAATATGAGTCAGATCATTAATAACACTAAATTTTCCAATCAATTGCCTAGTACCCCATATACGCAGAATCATATACATATGTATCAAGCTTTCATGTAACAATTTGAGGAAATTTTACACCTATGACCTGATCCTGTTTTAATTAATAATTTGGCATTTGGACTCTGAAATATTGTTTAGTCGATTCCGGTACTAGACAGACTTACCGTGAAGGATCTCGAGTTTGGAGATTGATGGGAGCAGTTAGTACTAGATGATTATGCCACTGTGTGTTCAATGCATTTTGGTGTTGATCTCTTCCAGGATGATCATGCATGAGTGGAGATATTTTTTTAAGGTCGTGGGTTTAGCATGGTTATTGGTTTATGTGTTACATGGTGCATGATATGTTCCTGTGATGAAGAAGCCATCCAGATTCTGGTATGCATCAAGCATACTTAAAATATGTTATTGGGGGATTTCATTTCTATGTAATTGCTGAAAGCTGTGGAAGCAGAGTTTTTGAGGTGAAGGGTAGCCGGACCACAATAAGTTGTGCATTTGGAGATGCGCATAAGTAGGAGCAAGTGGCTTGAGTGAGGTGCAGTGGGTTGCATTAAGTGGGATAGGCCTCATCATGGGCTTGTTCTATGATTTTTGCACTATACTTTATTGTATTTCTTGTTTTCTTTTTTTCTTGCATTTTGTAATGGTTAGTATGCTAACCTTTCTTTGTACCGTTTTTTATTAGATAATAATAGTGAACCAATTTTTTTAAAAATATATATAAACATAGGATCTATTTTCATATTTTGTTTTAAAATTTTAGTTTTTATTTGATGTAGTTCCAATATTCTTTCCGCAAATAATTTATTTTTATAAATTCAACGTAGTCGAATTCAAAGCATAAATCCGTATGGATTTATTCTAATTCAATTTACATTCTGAACATCAAAATAATTTAATCGTTTACTTTTTCCGAAACGATTCACCATATTAAATCCCTTTTAAAATTCATGCTTGATTCACGTTTCCTAAATTGTCCATAGATAATTTATTTGCCTACATTTTAACCATTGTTTATAAATTAACTACTTGTTTATATATTTAAACAGACCTCGATTTCAAATCCATTTGAAATTAAATTTCAACTTTGGAAATTTAAATTTTTCTTTTTAAATTTCCACTCAAATTTACATTCATAAATTGTCCAATGATGATGATTTATTTCCTTTCATTTATAAATGTTATTTATACATTTAACTGCTCGTTTTTATTTTTAAAATAAGTTTATTTTTTCTAGCCTATTCGAAATTCAAATTCTATTTTGGGAAAATTAATTTTCCATTTTAATCTCAAAATTTCTTTTATATATGAACATTTAGGGCTAGTGATATTCAATCTTCCAAAAACAACCAACCATTAACCACCGGTTTTCTAACACATCTATATGATAATATATATGAAACAGACAATAATAAATTTTGAGAAATCAAGTTGGATTGCTCCAACCTATTTTCCCTACATCCATAGATGTTAGACAACATAAATAATACCAATCCTGCTTCAAGGAAGGATATCGCTGTATAAAAGGTCATCCACCCTTATATATCGTGGGGCACATAGGGATAATGGTAGTGTGAGAATATCCAAATACCAACCCTAAATGTAACTAGTATATGTATAATAGCCACAATTTGTCAACAATTCACCAATGCATCCAAACAGCCAACAACCAGCATATAAAAATTAAATACTAAATAAAAATTCGTTTATAATAAATTATAAACTAACTACAGAGTGCGTTTGCTCACCTTGATTTTTATTTATGACCCGTTCTAATTTTTAATTTAAAATGAACGACGTTCAATGTAAATTAAAAATTCTAGTCGACTCCAAAAAAGCCCAAATTCCTTGAGGTCATATTCGTCGATGAGACAACCAGAAGCAGAAGGAAAAATAAGAGGCACCTTATTGCTTAGTCTAGCTTTTATGGAAGCTTTAACCATTTATGGGCTCATATGATCCCACTGCCAGTTTCAAATGATTTCGCTCTAAATTAAGTTACTTCATTTACAGATTAACTCATGAATTTTAAAGCTAAATAAATTTAAGCTAATTTATTATTAAGATTAATAATCATATCTTAATAATGTTTTTAGGCTAATAGCAATGATTTCGACCCCTTCTCCCTGTTGTTGCTTGAAAGCATGTCCAACCTTCTCCACGCAATAATACCGCAACCTTTCCGGTAATACACACACACGACATAACCACCACTCAACCCCATAACCCCACATCGGACCACTCCGCAATCAAAATCTCACTCCTTGAACTCGCTTATCCCTCAAAGCCATTGCATGCCCTAAATTTTCCAATGTTGAATCCCTAAATTGAGCCCCTTTGAAACATATGACCCCTTTCCAATCAAAAGGCCACAAAAATTCCGGCAACAAAATAGAATGTCGAACCCAGATCCTCTTCCAACTTTACCAAAGATTGACGCGTGCCTACTGATGTCGAGCTTTATACAGTTTGAATCACGATTCTTTTTTAAAGGTGGACTAATTTCGATTTTTGACTAGGAGAAGAACACGGATTTGGTTTACTGGGAGAAAGAGGAACGATCGAAAAATGCTTTCGATTCATTTTGATTTGCAAATGAAAATAAGAATGGAGAGGGCGTATTTTAGATAAGGGGGTGCGATTTTGAATTTAACAGAGAATGTATTTTTTTTCTTTAGCCAAGAACAAGGAAAATGAGAAAAGAATAAGGTATGAGGATCACGATATTTGTAAACAGGATATAGGCTTTTGGTAGGTCGGCTTCGGGCACGAGTTAGTCTAGCTTCAATATACAATATTTTTAATGTAGTTTGATTTTCTTTTAATTTGATTTGATTTGTATTTAATACGATTTGATACAAAGAGATTTTTATTTATTTAAATAGATTCTGATTTGATTTCAAGCTTTCCATTAAAAATATCTCGGGTTTCATAACTGGAATCCACGAACCCCTATTTTAATGTAACGATCGACGTTTCAATGTTACAACGCTATTCTGAACTCAACAAAATAGATTCTGAAATTTAATTTGAACGTGTATATATATAACACAACCAAATTAAATCGATATAAATTAATTTTAATTCAGAAATAATCGATTCCTCGATAATAAATTATTATTATCATTTATATTCAAAATAAAATATATATTGATCATCTGTATTATTTTGATTCAGTTTTAACTTCGAATCTAATTATTCTTGTTTTCGGATTATGATAATTCGATACTCAAACTTAAATCGTACTTCGTTATTAAATCGACTGACTTAATATAAAAATCTGTTAACATTACCAACTCAACATTTAAAACAATATTAAATGCTTAAAATTAATCAACCAAAAATTTGGGTCATTACATTCTTCCCCCTTAAAAGAATTTCGTCCGCGAAATTATTAAGCTGGGAAAATGATTCAAACCCATTAACTTTTCTAAATCCACTTATGTTAAAACCCCACATTTCATTCATACACATTCAAGTTCATCCAAATTGATTCTAATCGATTTATTTATTTCGATCCATTTTACTTTCTTAAGTTAAATTTAAATTCCAAAATTCAAATTAGTGGGTTTTCATTTCAAATCCTTTAGAAATCACAATAATATACACATGTATTTATAACCATCGCAAATTCAAAAAAATTGAGTTTTCCAAAACAACTTGTATTCTTTCAAACAAATTACCATCAAAAACTTTACTATGGTAGCAATCCATCACTTAGAAACTCGAAATTGAACACTGATGATGTTTCAGTCATCAATAGAATTATTTCCCGGCCACTAAAGCGAGTTCAATGCTTTAATACTCTAAAAATCATTGTAAAATGATTTTTATTCAAAAATCCTTCAAATAAACTATATTATTTTAATATACTTCAGAAAATATTTTCCAACTTCCCAGAATTAAATTTCAAATTTTTGTTTGAATCCAATTCAAGCTCATCATATTTGCATATATTATTCATATACAGGTTCTATTTGGTAACATATATACATTCCAATTTTATAGCCTCACTAGATAATAATAATATAGATCACCAAATCCATATATTATAATAATTTCGGAAAATTATTCCTTCTATATCAAAATAGAATTTTGGGTAAAATTATTCCACTTACCCTTTACAAAAACATACTATATTAGTTTATCGCATCCAAGTGTTTATAAATTCCTATCGATATCGTGGCGCCCACGATTCGACCATGATTAATAAGCAACTCTACAGACAAGCCAACACAATGTTAAACATATTTTATATCAATTAACAAATACGCTCTCATATATATACATATACATGCAAACTCATTCTAGGGTACTGTCGACCCTATCTCTGATGAGTAACCCAACCAAAGCCTAGGTGGTCGCTCAACCTAAGCTCTGATACCAAATGTAACGTCTCGAATTTCCGTACGATGTGAGTGGACAACATACACCACACATCCAACCCAAATTGCACAGAAATATGAATCATTATGAACAAGAAAAAACTATAGGTAAGAACAAAAATGTGATAGCCCGAAACTTCCCCGTGAGGGAAAGCACAGATTACCTTGAGAATACGACAAAATAGAATGCAAACAGAAGAACATTTCATTGTTTATTATAACAATTCCATCAGAATACAAGAATATATAGAGTATGAATAAATATTACACATTTGACAAATATCAGAGATTACAATAAATTACATAACAGCGGAAAACAATACAAAACACAACTAAAAGTAATACACGGATGTAGAGCTTTCTGAGCATCGTCCCAGCTGTAAATTAGGATCCTGTGAATATAAATCTGCAAAACCAAAACAACTAGCTGCCTATGTGGAAAATAGGGGCACCCAGAGTTTAGGTTAAAACAATAAACTCCAGGTCAGTCATGTGACTGGTGTGAGAACTAAAACAGTTATTAATCTTTATTCTAAAAGAGAGTAATTCAACGGACCACACCGTATAACACGGAACGGGTTTCTTCCCAAGAATACCAGTGCATAGAATAAACAAACGCAATGCTTTTTGGACAAATAAAGCTATTATAAGACCCAGGTCCCATCACGTAATGCAATGCAAGCCGGAGGATAGGGTTTTCCCTTATAATAGCCAAACATATTTGGTACGTTTAAAACAAATCATTTGATACTATTATAAGTGTATAGTGTCAAAACAATTTCAATCATAAATATCAATCATAGACGTTATGGGTACCATATATCATGTCACCATACTAGGCTCTACAAAAAAACCGAAATGTCACGTATTGGAAATTGGATTTCCGTCATGAGTCGAGGCAAGGGGCAAGCTCCTCTCCGCTTCGAGACACTCTAGCAAATGTATGAGGACTACTCTCTTTGGGTAACCCTTGGAACCTCCAAGGTCGGTCCTCTCTTACGTTTGAGGATTGGCAATTCCTGAACACACGTTTCCCGATCCTATCAGACCTATATCCGAGGCGCCTCGCATTCCAAAAACCACGTAGGTAAAAATAATATAAATGTCAGCCAGTTTAAGCACTGACACCACCTCTAGCTAGAAAGAAACGTCATTCACTCCTTGGGTCCTTATCCCGTTTTTGACTCATACCGAGGTGTGAGGCTCGCGAATTAACGCCATACACAAAGCTGCGCCACACAGGCCGTGCTTTGATCATCAACTACAAGACTTTGCTTTTCAACAGAAGCCTTGATCATTTGCCACTTCGGCATGCCACACAGGCAATTCACTCCATGCGACTGATGTCATCAATATACAACCTCTGAGCTCGTACGTCTCAGAGAAGGGCGTTAAGCAAGAGAATAAATTCTCCGCCGCCAAACAGATGGATATTTAATAGAGATCAATCATCATAGAATAAAATCCAATGTCAGACACACAGTCCATTTACAAGTTCGTTCTGGGTCTGAACGAACCCGGAGGCACTTTCCTCGCATATCCATCGATCTCCAAGTACGTCTGGACGGTCACCAACTGTTTCTCTCCTCTTGGGTGTACAGACCAATCAAGATCATCAGTAATCACCCAAACGATGTGAAGACTTCCGGTCTTCAATCGCCGTCTTCATCTTCGACCTATCGCCGAATCGGTTATTCATAATGGGTATGAACCCGGCTTTTCTGAATAACCCGCGTATATAAGAAACAAGGGTCATACAAACACAACATATGCCTCATTCCAATTCATCAGCCACTAACCGTAAATTAGCAAGAGAACAATTCCACAAATATTAACCCCGAAGGCCGAAACCAACGTCAGATCAATACCCAGGAAACCATCCTTCTTAACTAACCTACAGTTAGTTTCTAAATTTCACATTCTTAGGGAAAGGTTCCCATTAATTTTATCAAAGATAAATTCTTTTAAATTTATTCTTCAATCTTCCTTTGGATATCATTTCAAACCATGTTAAGGTTTTCCAAACTAGTCGGGATTAGCGAACCACACCGAAGTAATTATTTATTTTATTTCCCAATCCCAACCTATTTATCCCATTAAGCAAAACGGGTAATACTCCATATCTAACACCACGGTTTTATCGGTAAATACTAATTACCATTTCACGTTCAAATCTAATTAAAGATTTAACTATCGCTTTGGAGAAAAACTGGCGATACTCCATTCTCGTTCACTTTCCGAATTTGATAATTTACATTATCAATTCACATTTCGATCTAATTATAGATTCACCAAAACTCCTTTTACTGGGTTAAAGAGCTAATGTCATTTAAAACATCGTTCACGATAAACCCAAATCACATTCTATTTATTATCGGGTTAAAGAACAAGTGTTATTTTAAACACCGTTCACGATAAACCCACACATCAATTCTAATTCAATTCCAATTAAATATATTAATTAATTGGTATACTTCTTTAAATCTAAATAAAAAGATTTAATCATTTCTCAATGGGGTTTAAGAACAGTGTTGATGAAGACACCATTTACGACAAACCCAAATCCCATTTGATATTAAATACAAGGCTATAAATAGAAAATGTATTGACTTATATTCAATATCAAATTCTATAACCCACAAATATCGCTTTGGAAATAACAATATAAAATATATCTTCCAAATTTCCTCCATAATATCTGTATAATCGCGGAATCTAATATCGAAATATTCCAAAGACAATTTCGATTCAAATCCATTCCAATTCATATATTGGAATTCTAGTTATTTAAAACCCATTTCAAATCCAATATATTTATTATAAAATAATTGGATTTTAATTTTAGTTCAAAACTAGTTCATTTCGATAAAAATCTATTTTTATCTTTTCAAATATGGAGTTTTTCATCCTAATTTTTCCCAAATCATTTCTTATGATTTTACATAAATTATTACTATTTTTAATAATTTTATCAAGGCCCGTACAGTTGATTTCCATCAACGGCCATCAAATTGCACTTACAGCAACCATTTCCAAATTTGATTTGGACGTATCTCCAAATCCAACCGTTAGATTTCAAATTTCTAATATTCATTGGAAAGCTCTTTTCGATACGAACCCAACGGTTTCGGTTTTAGGAGAATTCGACGGTCGGATCTCCCGTAATGTCCGTTCGAAGTCAATGGTCGAAATTCACGAACTGCCGCGCGCGTCGCGTTCTATTTAGGCCATTATATAATACATATATATATTATATTTCGTCAATTTCCTTTTAGAACGAATTTTATAAATCGTTTCAAATTTGTTTCAAAAACAATTTCAACTTTTATTTCAAATTCAAATCAAAAATTGAATTTTCCATTATAAATTATTTTTACATTCATTTCTATTTGATTTCAATTCAAATCGATTTCGATTAAATTTCAGTTCGTTTTCAATTCGATTTGAATTCATCCCAAATCGATTTCACTTCGATTTCTAATTACATTTCTATTTAATTCAATTTCAATTCGATTACAATTCGATTTGAATTCATTTCAATTCGAATTTAATTTATATTTAATTTAATTCGAATTCATTTTCTATTCAATTCAATTCGAATTCATTTTCTTTTCAATTCAATTCGAATTCATTTTATATTCATTTCAATTCGAATTCAATTTCTTTTCAATTCAATTCGAATTCATTTTCTTTTCAATTCAATTCGAATTCATTTTATATTCATTTCAATTCGAATTCATTTTCTAAATATTCGATTTTTATATCTCTTTTCAATATTCATTATAAAAACGAATATAATCGATATAAATATCGTTCGCGTCAAAATAGCGCATCTCTAATCAACACGGCTTTATATTTTTCAATAACTTCGTTATTATATTCAACAAATGAATATTTATTCTATTCACACATGAATCTATATTTCTTTCAACACATGACTAATCTCAACAAATGGGTACTGTCAACACATAACTATTTTTGTTATGTAATATATTTTATAAAATTTTGATTTATATCGTTAAATTTTTAATCAAACTCTAACCGTAAATTAGCAAGAGAGCAAATCCCTAAATATTAACCCCGAAGGCCAAAACCAACATCAGATCAATATCCAAGAGACCACTCATCTTATATATTTTCCAGTTAGTCCTAATTTTATATATGATAAAGATGTAAATTTTATTGTTAAAATATTTCGTTCAACACATGAGTCTTTATTTTATAATATTCTTTATTTTCCCAATTGGAATGAGGCCCAATCAATTACCATATAATGTTAACTATATGGATTCCATACAACACATATATATAATAGCAACGATAAATAATCAACCATCATCCAAAGTGCACCACACAACTGCATAAGCATTAAATATAAATAATTAACGCTTACATAGTCTGTCGACCAATCGATCGACATACAACTAAATAATTGGGATTAGTGTACGCCAAATATCATCCCAGCACCCGTGTGGGGTTTCAATCCACAAACACTGAATATTATTTGTGCAGTTGGGCGACGTGTAAAATTTATCGTCCCAATCAATTTCCTTCAAATTAGTGTACATAAACAAACCGTCTGGTTTGTAAATGAATATTTATTTATTCACATTCGCGTTAAAAATTATATTTTTAACTATATTAATTTATTTCAACACAATTCACATCAACATCACAAACAAACTTCACAACACATCAAGCAAGCATACAAGCCGTCCATGGTCTATGGACGACGGGTGTCGGGTGCTACTAAACATCGTCTGCATCCTAGTATATATTTCAACTAGAAAAATAAAATTTAAAGTGAGAAGTTCTCACCGACTAGCTAAACCAAACGCCTCGACTCTTCATATGTAGGAAATCTTCATCGTGTTTGCCTTTTGTCACCTTTGTTTCCCGTATTCACTACATATATTAAAAATCACATTTTTATATTTTCTAGAAGATAAAAATCATATTTTTAATTCGCTACTATATAGATAAAAATTCTATTTTTACATCGCTACTATATAGATAAAAATTATATTTTTACATCGCTACTATATAGATAAAAAATTTATTTTTATCTTGCTAGCAATATAATAAAAATTATATTTTTATTATTCTACATGAATAAAAATCATATTTTTATATCTCCTACATAACAAAGATCGAATTTTTATTATCTATATAATATAAAAATCATATTTTTAATCTTCTACTAATATAAAAATTATATTTTTATACTTTCTATAATATAAAAATCACGTCTTTAACCAATTAAAAATATCAATTTTAACCATTTGAAAATTATAACTTCATCTATATATATAGATCTAACTTTCTCTATAATAATAATTAAATTTAGATCTAAACATTAGGCGAATAAAAATATTAACTTTCCTTTTATATAAAAATCATTTCTTTTCTAAATTAAAAATCCCTCCTTTTATACTATAATCATATAATAAAACTGAAAAATGAATTAAATGTAAATAAAATAAACTTACTTTCTTTCACAAATCTGGTCCTTGTCGAAGGGGGGGGGGGGGGGTTGCGGTCCTGAATCAGAGAAGGGGGAGGCGGGGTTAGCGGCGCCGGGGTCCAGCCGTGGTCGGAGGCGGGCGCAAGGGAGTGCGGTTGTGAGCGGTGGGCTTTGGAGTGCTGGAAGCGGCGGATTTTGGGGGCTCGGTGGGGCTGCGTCGCGTCTTCAACCGGGGTGGAGGGAGAAGATAGGAGGAGAAGGAAGAGATGAGGGAGGGGGGCGCGCGTATCGGTGGGGCGGCAGACCACCTGCGGCGGCGCGAGGTTGACTTCGACGAGGGCTTCAGCCCCCCCTTTTTTTTCATTTCTGTGTTGTCAGGGGAGAGAGAAAGTGAGGTGAGGGATTATATAAGTATATTTATTTATTTTGTTATTTTTAATTTCAAAAAGCGACTTTTAATTTCGACCTCGAAATCGAACCCACCGACTGTCATCAATAGCTAATTACCCTCATTCCGAACACAATGGGATATGTTTCATCAGCTGATTCGATCGTTTCGATCAGTTTTCGTCAAAATCAAAATATAACTCTGTATATTGAATTTGAACGCGCATTTCAATTTACTAGGGTCACATACTGACTCGAAAAATTCCCAAAAAATATTTTCTAGCTTTGTATTGACGATACGGTCCTAACAAAACTAATTTCGTCGAATTCTGAGACCGTTTGAAAAATGGTCATTTTCCAGTCGATTAAAATCAACTAAAACCGGTCAAACGCGTTTTACTTCGCCACACTCACATATTGATTCAAAAAATTACAAAATTTGAAACCTAGCAATAACTTGACATCACGGATCCAACAAAAATGGTTTCATCGAAAACTGAGGTCGTTTGCAAATTTTCCATTTTTAAGGGCCAGAATTCCATAGCGACTATTCTGAATTTTCAATTGGAACTAACTTTTGATTCCCGCTATGAAATTTCAATTTTTCGGATTCGTTGGAAAGATATTCTCAAATAGATTCTAATATTTTTGGTTTCGCTAAAATCTGATTTATTTTGCACCCGGTACATTCATTTGAACTTTGAAATCGAATTTTCGAACTACCTCGCCATTTTCAATTCCTTTTATAATTCAAAACAAATATATATATTCCAACGACGATCTATATAAATATATACATTTAAATTCCATTCAAAATAAATTCTCGTCGTCATTATTTAAAATAATCATTTTAAATAATTAAAATTCGCTAAAATAGCCAAAATAAAAATTTTAAATTGGCTCGGATTTTCTGGTTATTACAATCTCCCCCACTTAAAACTTTTCGTCCCCGAAAAGGAACGAAATCGAAAGTTGTGTAACTAATCAACTCAACTTTCATTATTTTCTTTATGGCTTAAGTTCATCAACTTTTCAGTTTCTAAGAACCTTTTAAATTTTTCAAAAATTTGGCTAACACCCTAAATTTTCGAAAAATTTCGCCATAACCTCCCCTGCACCGGGGACTTCGGGATATTTCATATAGCCTCCCATGGCCTTCTTCAATCCAAAAGAAAAAGAAAAAGCCCAGCGGCTAGCCAATCGGCTCACAAAATCATCCAAAACCCAATAAATACAATAAGCATGTACCTATTTGTTAGGCAAACAATTTTATTCCCCTTCTCTAGCCTCCTTGCTATGACCTGTTCAATGTAAGTACATGTATATGTATGCAAATGCAACAAATTTTCAATACAATTCAAAATTCGGTTCAATTAGGCCAAATGGTTCAAAATTATCAAACAAATAAACAAACAAACAACACAACCATCAATCAATTAGTGGATTAACGTTTCAAATTCATAATTTTGATATATATACAGAAAACAATGTTTTTGATGCCAAATCACAACAATAAATCTATCTAGCTTTGGGTTCTCACACCAGTCTAATGGAAATATATGGATATCACACCTTCAAAACCCGAACATAAATATTGGTGATGGAGTTCCATCATTAAAATCATCTCCGAGCGACTAGAGTGTGATTCTATATCTATCCAATATATTAAAACTTCGAATATACGTTCATGACGCGTATTCGCGAAATCTTTATATCCGAGGCGCCTCGCATTCCAACAACCACATAGGTAAAAATAATATAAATGTCAGTCAGTTTAAGCACTGACACCACCTCTAGCTAGAAAGAAACGTCGTGCACTCCTTGGGTCCTTATCCCATTTTTGACTCATACCGAGGTGTGAGGCTCGCGAATTAACGCCATACACAAAGCTGCGCCACATAGGCCGTGCTTTGATCATCAACCATAAGACTTTGCTTTTCAACAGAAGCCTTGATCATTTGCCACTTAGGCATGCCACACAGACAATTCACTCCATGCGACTGATGTCCATCAATATACAACCTCTGAGCTCGTACGTCTCAGAGAAGGGCGTTAAGCAAGTGAATAAATTTTCCGCCGCCAAATAGATGGATATTTAATAGAGATCAATCATCATAGAATAAAATCCAATGTCAGACACACAGTCCATTTACAAGTTCGTTCTGGGTCTGAACGAAGCCGGAGGCACTTTCCTCGCATATCCATCGATCTCCAAGTACGTCTGGACGGTCACCAACTGTTTCTCTCCTCTTGGGTGTACAGCCCAATCAAGATCATCAGTAATCACCCAAACGATGTAAAGACTTCCGTTCTTCAACCACCGTCTTCATATTCAACCTATCGTCGAATCGGTTATTCAGAATGGGTATGAACCCGGCCTTTCTGAATAACCCGCGTATATAATAAACAAGTGTCATACAAACACAACATACGTCTCATTCCAATTCATTAGCCACTAACCGTAAATTAGAAAGAGAACAATTCCCCAAATATTAACCCCGAAGGCTGAAACCAACATCAGATCAATACCCAGGAAATCATCCTTCTTAACTAGCCTATAGTTAGTTTCTAAATTTCACATTCTTAGGGAAAGGTTCCCATTAATTTTATCAAAGATAAATTCTTTTAAATTTATTCTTCAATCTTCCTTTGGATTTCATTTCAAACCATGTTAAGGTTTTCCAAACTAGTCGGGATTAGCGAACCACACCGAAGTAATTATTTATTTTATTTCCCAATCCCAACCTATTTATCCTATGAAACAAAACGGGTAATACTCCATATCTAACATCACGGTGTTATCGGTAAATATTAATTACCATTTCACGTTCAAATCTAATTAAATATTTAACTATCGCTTTGAGCAAAATTGGTGATACTCCATTCTCGCTCACTTTCCGAATTTGATAATTTACATTATCAATTCACATTTCGATCTAATTACAGATTCATTAAAACTCCTTTTACTGGGCTAAAGAACTAATGTCATTTAAAACACAGTTCATGATAAACCCAAATCACATTCTATTTATTATCGGGTTAAAGAACAAGTGTTATTTTAAACACCGTTCACGATAAACCCACAAATCAATTCTAATTCAATTCCAATTAAATATATTAATTAATTGGTATACTTCATTAAATCTAAATAAAAAGATTTAATCATTTCTCAACGGGGTTTAAGAACAGTGTTGATGAAGACACCATTCACGACAAACCCAAATCCCATTTGATAATAAATACAAGGCTCTGAATAGAAAATATATCGGCTTATATTCAATATCAAATTCTGTAACCCACAAATATCGCTTTGGAAATAACTATATAAAATATATCTTCCAAATTTACTCCAATATATCTGTGTAATCGTGGAATCTAATATCGAAATATTCCAAAGACAATTTCGATTCAAATCCATTCCAATTCATATATTGGAAATTCTGGTTATTTAAAACCCATTTCAAATCCAATTTATTTATTTAAAAATAATTGGATTTTAATTCTAGTTTAAAACTAGTTCATTTCGATAAAAATCTATTTTTATCTTTTCAAATATGGAGTTTTTCATCCCAATTTTTCCCAAATCATTTCTTATGATTTTACACAAATTATTACTATTTTTAATAATTTTATCAAGGCCCGTACAGTCGATTTCCATCAACGGCCATCGAACTGCACTTACAACGACCTTTTCCAAATTTGATTTGGATGTATCTCCAAATCCAACCGTTTGATTTCAAATTTATAATATTCATTGGAAAGCTCTTTTCGATACGAACCCAACGGTTTTGGTTTCAGGAGAATCCGACGGTCGGATCTCCCATAATGTCCGTTCGAAGTCAATGGTCGAAATTCACGAACTGCCACGTCGCGGCGCGTTCTATTCAGGCCATTCGTCGATTTCCTTTTAAAACGAATTTTATAAATCGTTTCAAATTTGTTTCAAAAACAATTTCAAATTTCATTTCAAATTCAAATCAAAAATTGAATTTTCCATTATAAATTCTTTTTACATTCATTTCTATTTGATTTCAATTCAAATCGATTTCAATTCAATTTCAGTTCGTTTTCAATTCGATTTGAATTCATCCCAAATCGATTTCACTTTGATTTCCAATTGCATTTCTATTTAATTCAATTTCAATTCGATTACAATTCGATTTGAATTCATTTCAATTCGAATTCATTTTATATTTAATTCAATTCGAATTCATTTTCTATTCAATTCAATTCGAATTCATTTTCTTTTCAATTCAATTCGAATTCATTTTATATTCATTTCAATTTGATTTCAATTTCTTTTCAATTCAATTCGAATTCATTTTCTTTTCAATTCAATTCGAATTCATTTTATATTCATTTCAATTCGAATTCATTTTCTTTTCAATTCAATTCAAATTCATTTTCTTTTCAATTCAATTCGAATTCATTTTCTTTTCAATTCAATTCGAATTCATTTTATATTCATTTCAATTCGAATTCATTTTCTAAATATTCGATTTTTAAATCTCTTTTCAATATTCATTATAAAAACGAATATAATCGATATAAATATCGTTCGCGTCAAAATAGCGCATCTCTAATCAACACGGCTTTATATTTTTCAATAACTTCATTATTATATTCAACAAATGAATATTTATTCTATTCACACATGAATCTATATTTCTTTCAACACATGACTAATCTCAACAAATGAGTACTGTCAACACATAACTTTTTTTGTTATGTAATATATTTTATAAAATTTTGGTTTATATCGTTAAATTTTTAATCAAACTCTAACCGTAAATTAGCAAGAGAGCAATTCCCTAAATATTAACCCTGAAGTCCAAAACCAACATCAGATCAATATCCAAGAGACCACTCATCTTATATATTTTCCAGTTAGTCCTAATTTTATATATGATAAAGATGTAAATTTTATTGTTAAAATATTTCGTTCAACACATGAGTCTTTATTTTATAATATTCTTTATTTTCCCAATTGGAATGAGGCCCAATCAATTACCATATAATGTTAATTATATGGATTCCATACAACACATATATATAATAGCAACGATAAATAATCAACCATCATCCAAAGTGCACCACACAACTGCATAAGCATTAAATATAAATAATTAACGCTTACACAGTCTGTCGACCAATCGATCGACATACAACTAAATAATTGGGATTAGTGTACGCCAAATATCATCCCAGCACCCGTGTGGGGTTTCAATCCACAAACACTGAATATTATTTGTGCTGTTGGGCGACGTGTAAAATTTATCGTCCCAATCAATTTCCTTCAAATAGGTGTACATAAACAAACCGTCTGGTTTGTAAATGAATATTTATTTATTCACATTCGCGTTAAAAATTATATTTTTAACTATATTAATTTATTTCAACACATTTCACATCAACATCACAAACAAACTTCACAACACATCAAGCAAGCATACAAGCCGTCCATGGTCTATGGACGACGGGTGCCGGGTGCTACTAAACTTTGTCTGCATCCTAGTATATATTTCAACTAGAAAAATAAAATTTAAAGTGAGAAGTTCTCGCTGACTAGCTAAACCAAACGCCTCGACTCTTCATATGTAGGAAATCTTCATCGTGTTTGCCTTTTGTCACCTTTGTTTCCCGTATTCACTACATATATTAAAAATCACATTTTTATATTTTGTAGAAGATAAAAATCATATTTTTAATTCGCTACTATATAGATAAAAATTCTATTTTTACATCGCTACTATATCGATAAAAATTATATTTTTACATTGCTACTATATAGATAAAAATTATATTTTTACATCGCTACTATATAGATAAATTTTTTATTTTTATCTTGCTAGCAATATAATAAAAATTATATTTTTATTATTCTACATGAATAAAAAATCATATTTTTATATCTCCTACATAACAAAGATCGAATTTTTATTATCTACATAATATAAAAATCATATTTTTAATCTTCTACTAATATAAAAATTATATTTTTATACTTTCTATAATATAAAAATCACGTCTTTAACCAATTAAAAATATCATTTTTAACCATTTGAAAATTATAACTTCATCTATATATATAGATCTAACTTTCTCTATAATAAATAATTAAATTTAGATCTAAACATTAGGCGAATAAAAATATTAACTTTCCTTTTATATAAAAATCATTTCTTTTCTAAATTAAAAATCCCTCATTTTATACTATAATCATATAATAAAACTGAAAAATGAATTAAATGTAAATAAAATAAACTTACTTTCTTTCACAAATCTGGTCCTTGTCGAAGGGGGGGGGTTTGCGGTCCTGAATCAGAGAAGGGGGAGGCGGGGTTAGCGGCGCCGGGGTCCAGCCGTGGTCGGAGGCGGGTGCAAGGGAGTGCGGTTGTGGGCGGTGGGCTTTGGAGTGCTGGAAGCGGCGGATTTTGGGGGCTCGGTGGGGCTGCGTCGCGTCTTCAACCGGGGTGGAGGGAGAAGATAGGAGGAGAAGGAAGAGATGAGGGAGGGGGGCGCGCGTATCGGTGGGACGGCAGACCACCTGCGGTGGCGCGAGGTTGACTTCGACGAGGGCTTCAACCCCCCCTTTTTTTTTCATTTCTGTGTTGTCAGGGGAGAGAGAAAGTGAGGTGAGGGATTACATAAATATATTTATTTATTTTATTATTTTTAATTTCAAAAAGCAACTTTTAATTTTGACCTCGAAATCGAACCCACCGACTGTCGTCCATACCTAATTACCCCCATTCCAAACACAATGGGATATGTTTCATCAGCTGATTCGATCGTTTCGATCAGTTTTCGTCAAAATCAAAATATAACTCTATATATTGAATTTGAACGCGCATTTCAATTTACTGGGTCACATACTAACTCTAAAAATTCCCAAAAAATATTTTCTAGCTTCGTATTGACGATACGGTCCTAACGAAACTAATTTCGTCGAATTCTGAGACCGTTTGAAAAATGGCCATTTTCCAGTCGATTAAAATCAACTAAAACCGGTCAAACGCATTTTACTTCGCCGTGCTCACATATTGATTCAAAAAATTATGAAATTTGAAACCTAGCAATAACTTGACATCATAGATCCAACAAAAGTGGTTTCATCAAAAACCGAGGTTGTTAGCAAAATTTCCATTTTTAAGGGCCAGAATTCCATAGCGACTATTCTGAATTTTCAACTGGAACTAACTTCTGATTCCCGCTATGAAATTTCAATTTTTCGAATTCGTTGGAAAGATATTCTCAAATAGATTCTAATATTTTTGGTTTCGCTAAAATCCGGTTTATTTTGCACCCGGTACATCCATTTGAACTTTGAAATCGAATTTTCGAACTACCGCGCCATTTTCAATTCCTTTTATAATTTAAAATAAATATATATTCCAACGACGATCTATATAAATATATACGTTTAAATTCCATTCAAAATAAATTTCTCGTCGTCATTATTTAAAATAATCATTTTAAATAACCAAAATTCGCTAAAATTGCCAAAATAAAAATTTTAAATTAGCTCAGATTTTCGAGTTATTACAAAAAATATACAACACAAAATATCACATCGCAGCAGAATAAAATATAATATATATAACACCTTTTGGAATACAAAATTTTAACTGCATATACATACCATTATCAGAGTAAAACATTTATTCATCACATATACAACACAACGAAATAAATTCTATATATATATCTGACATTGAAGCCTCCTGCTCCAAGCTCCTCCAAGGATATATGAAAATACCTGAATATTTAACTTCTCATACAAATTTAGGCACCCAAGAGTTTAGGGTAAAACAAAAAAAAATAAACTCTTGGTCAGCCATGGGACTGGTGTGAGTAAACTTCAACCACTTGGTTTAACTAAAAAAATCCTTTTTAAAAGAAAGGATAATCGTAAGACCAATACACATATAAATATGGATGGTTTTTACCTTACGATAACCCAATAAATTCTTTGAAATCAAACTATTATGATATTGTAATGACCCGAAAATCCGGTCCAATTTGAGCTGACCAAAAACACAAGTCCAACCCCAAATTAAACTGAAAATCAGGAAATTAATAGAAAGAAAATAGAGGGTGAGCAAAGATAAGATAGAAACTTAGAATAGAAGAAGAAGAACAACACAACATCAGAGTAACACGAATCTCATAGCGGAACGAATAAATATATTTCATAACATAACTTTGAAATACAAATCTGTACTTGAATATACATAACATTATCAGAGTACAGCACTTACAACACAACGGAAATAACCTATAGCTATATAATCTTGAAGCCTCCTGCTCCAAGCTCTTCCAGTATATCTGTAAATCCCGACTACTTGACTGCCCGTACAAAACTGGGCACCCAAGAGTTTAGGGAAAACAAAACAAAATAAACTCCGGGTCAGTCATGGGACTGGTATGAGTAAAACAGTTTAAAACAGTTTGAACAAGTAAATGATATCTCATAAGACCACGCCGTATAACGGAACGGGTTTTTCCCTTATGAGAATCCAAATTATCTTTATATCAAAAACCTTTTGATATTATAATAATGTCTATCAACCACAATATAATAATCATTAGCAGAAACGCTTTCATCTCACGTTCTACATATAAAGTATACAATCAAAACCGAAAGCACGTATTGGGAAATGGATTTCCAACTATGACAAGGTATGGAACCACCTTTCACTAGTGTACCTCTAGAAAGGAATACACTGGGTTCAACAAGAACATCTTGCAACCCGACCACACATGACCGATCACTCAGTTCGCTTGAGTGTATCGAATGTATATCGCCAACGGTTGGGATCAGCAACCGTTTCCCGAATGGGACAACATCAACAATAGATTTTTAGAAGTAAATGAAACTCTAGATCAGGTGATTATACACCCTACTTCGTTGCGACCGACTTAACCATGCTACCTGCCCGATTTCTGTCATTTACCGGTTGATAAGGCTTGAGGTTACGCTTTATCATCACATCAGATTCACTTCGTGTGCCACATTGTCAGATCCATCAAATCACCGATTGACGTCCTTAACCATACATTATGTGTTAGCTAAAAGAAGTTTCCTTCTCCATTTCCACTCTTGGTACGGTTAGAGAAATCAATATACGTGATCGTCTGGAAATACTCTGTCAGACATCCGTCCATACAAGTCATCCAAGAACAGGATGAACCGAAGGCACTGTTCAGTATATCCATCTTAGGCACTGTTATCTAAGATTTATACAATAGCCCTTGCACTTTAGTCCTTCTTCAATTATCTTTGGCATATATGATTCGCAACGCTTATGCCAATACAGAGTGGTTCTTTGGATAATAATCCAACCGGTCTCTCCATATTAACAACGTTAAAATGGTCAAAACTTCGATAGTCTGTGAGTTAACTATCAAAGAAAAACAAGTGTGCAAACAACGATATTATTTCCAGATGGAAATTATATCGAACAAACATCATGTAACATTAAACTCTTTAGTTCATTTTACATCTCCTGTTTCCCTATATCCAACATTTGCTATTTTCCATATTTAGAAAATAAAATTTATTAACACTGGAAAACATTTCCATTCCTTGTTTTCTGTATTAGAAAACATTTCTGATTCTTGTTTGGAAAACATTTCCAAACTCCTACGTTTGGATTAAGCATATGTTTAGATAAAACATCTCTATGCTAACTCAAACCATTTCCTTTAATTACTAAATTTATTTAACCATCCTTTACTGCCGAACCTTAACCATTCCTTAGTTAAATACGAAGCCAATCAAGTTGGGGTAGAACTACCTCTCAGACCTTAACTGAACAACATTTCTAACTTTGAAATAGGCAAAGTTCGCTTTATATTTCTTTAACTAACTTCCTTACTTAACCTTTCTTTCGAGTAACTATATTCGATTAACTCTTTCAATTAACTCTACTCGATTAACTCCTTTGGATTAACTCTGTGGCGGCCCGCCCCGCACCAACCGACATTTACTCCAAAGGTGCGCTGTACACATGTCCAGTTGGCACGGAACGGGTCATCAGAAGGAAAGGGAAGAAGGAAATGAACTAATCAAGGAACCTGTAGAATGTCTCACAGCGCATAGGATAAAATATAATAATAACATACTTGACATAAAACAGGTGAGACAGTGCATAAGCTGAAACAACTAACATAGCAGCGGAAAATGTAAGTACAGCTTATGATCCAAAGTTAAACATTATTACAACTTTTCAAACTGTCTCAAAGAAAAAGCAAGATAAAGGAGGTACACTACTAATGCCCAAGTAGCGACCACCAACGACACAGGGAGAATATCTATATAATACGTGGAAGCCTCCTGCCCGCCTCCGAATCAACTACTCGCACATCACCAGCAAACCTGTCTCTAGTCTGCTCGTGTGAGCACCCAGAGTAATAAGAGGAGACATAAAACTCTGGGTCAGACATAAAGCCTGGTATGAGCGATAAGCATCTAAAGTGAATAATAACAGGTAGATTAAAACATACCTGAACCTGGACCTGCAACCAAAGAGTTAGCACTACATACTGTACAACACTCTAAGGTGCCATATCAAACGGTGTAAAGATACGGAGGTGGGGGTGTGAATGTCATAGTGATGGAAAACAATCAAACATAGCACCCATCCTCACATTTCTCACTCAGTGCGTAAAGCATATGATATTCACCACTTCGATCACCCATCCTTGCTACGATCACTTTGCCCCATGAAGTCATAAATGGCTTCACTGCACTGATAACGTAGCCACTGATCCTTTGCTATGTCCACTTGCCCCATGGAGTTATTCACCCCATCTGCCCTGGCTCATAGCCTTACCAATCCTTACTATGTCCACTTGCCCCATGGAGTTATCCACCCCATCTGCGCTGGCTCATAGTCTTACCAATCCTTACTATGTCCACTTGCCCCATGGAGTTATTCACCCCATCTGCGCTGGCTCATACTCTTACTACGCATCACCTTGCCCCTCGAGTCGTAATGATTCTACTGCACTGATAACGTAGTCTTGCTACCATCGCCTTGCCCCGAGTCATAATGACTCTACTGCACTGATAAGTAGCCCATCATCCATTTTTAGTGGTGAATCGAAGTTATGAACGTCGACAACTCCTTAGCACACGTCCCACAGCAAAGCCCAACCATGAAGTGAACTCATCGGTTCCCAACTGGATCCTGAGCTCTAACTTCCCATATTGGACTATCTTTGCATCTCGGGTTATTGGTCAATACTGGATCGGGTCGGATTCCCTTCAAGCCATCGGTTCGGGTCGGGTGTTCATTTTGAGTCGGGTCGGTGCGTTGTCTTCCCCTGTAGCTGTTCGGTTCGGGTTCGCAGTGTTGCATTGGTTCGGGTCGGGTGTCCTTCTTCGGGTCGGGTCGGGTGCCATCTCCCATCCAGTTCGTGCTTCCGCTCCGATCAGCTACCTCGTTCTTCACGTGCTCCGATCCGATCCCAGTTCAATTAGCGTGGCCTTCCTTTTTGCCAATTTTCTCAAGTGTCAGGTTCCGATCGGATCGAATCCCTTGCCCAGTTCAACTTATCCGATCCGAGCCACTATATCCGATCCGAAACCTGCACTGTTTCATGCAGCTTTTCCAGCAAGTGTCTACGCCATTCGACGACGTTTTTGACCATTCTAACTATTGAAATCAATCACAAAGCATATCATACAGTCATAGCAACATGCATAACCAACCACAAACATCAAAACATCAATATGATAGGTTAAAATGGATCAAACATACTCAAAATCTCATATTACCCCTTAAGCATGTTCAAGTGAAACTAATGATAGGATTAGAAAAACTTAACCAAATTAACCCAAATTCATATCAGAGGTCTAAAACATCATTTAAGAATTTATGAACATTTTTCCCGAATTTTATCATGTTTAAATTCGCTAATTAACACTAATTACCCTTAATTAGCCATAATTAGTGAGGAACTATGCAAATCACTCACCTTAGCCACAAATAAACTAAGATAAGAAATAAATCTTAGATTTGATGTGAATCCCAATGCTAAACAGCAGCTCCAATGTTGATTTGGTGTAGATCTCCCTTGATTAGATGTTGCTAAGCTTAATCCTTGATCAAAAGATGATTTGGAGGTGATTTAGAGGTTGGAGGCCATTTTTAGGGTTCCTTGGTGATAAGTGGAGGCTAGAAAACTGAAATGGAATGATTCTCTAACTCATTTCAGCCCCCCCATAACCCTAATCCCGAAATGGGTTATGGGCCTATTCACTAATCACCCTATTTGGCCCGGTTAAGCAGTTTTTCACCTTCCAAACTTTATTTCAGCCATATCCCCCAAACGGTAAGTCCGTTTCGCTATTATGACCACTCTACGGAAAGTTAGACCATCAAACGAATTTAATGGAAGTGATTTCAGGTCAAAATTCCTTTCCAATCAAAAGTTATGGCCCAAACAAGATCAGCTAGGGGAAAAATGGTCATTTAAAAATCGACAAAAATCATGAACATGGGAAATGACTCTAATGGATGTTTCCCAAAGTTTCATGACCATACAACTTCATATGGGAAAGAAATAAATATTCTACGATCCTCCGATGCGTAGAATGCGGGTTGTTACACTCTTCCCCCCTTAAGAAATTTCGCCCTCGAAATTCCCTAATCAAAACACACAAAAGGGTCCCGCATGCCTATCAACCATAAAACAACCATCAAACATGCAAAACAAGTAAAACAAGTCTATCCTAGCATGCGGAATAACTAAATCGCAAAGTAAATCTTACCAGGCAAAGAGTTCTGGATACGCCTTCCTAATGCTCTCCTCTGTCTCCCAAGTACAATCATTCTCGTTCTCGCCCCACTAAACCTTGACTAGCTTCACCGTCTTCCTTCGAAGTTGCTTCGTATCGTGCTCCACAATACGAATCGGCTTGCGGTTCCCAACCGCCTCGGGTTCTACTTCAAAGTCCTCTAACAGATCATGTGAAATAGTCATATTTGAGTCGTGAACGAACTTCCTCGGTTGGGAAACATGAAATACATTGTGAACTCCCGCCATCTTCTCTAGTAAGCCAACTCTATATGCCAAATTCCCGATTAGTTCAAGAACAGGGAATGGGCCAACAAATCTTGGTGCCAACTTGCCTCTCCTGCCAAATTGTATCACACTCTTCAACGGAAAAATCTTGACAAACACCAAGTCACCAACGGAGAATTTTAAATCTCTTCTCCTCTTATCAGCATAACTCTTCTGCCTATCTTGGGCAGCCTTCATTCGTTGCTGAATGATCTTAACCTTATCTGAAGTTTCCCTCACCACATCTGGTCCAAGCATAAACTTCTCGCCAGTCTCTATCCAACATGATGGTGAGTTGCACGATCTCCCGTACAAAGCTTCATATGGAGCCATACCGATACTAGATTGGTAGCTATTATTATATGAAAACTCTACTAGATGCAAATGGTCATCCCATGATCCACCAAAATCCAATATACAAGCTCTCAAAAGATCTTCCAATATACGATTCACCCTCTCCGTCTGACCGTCGGTCTGAGGATGATATGCGGTACTGAGATGTAATCCTGATCCTAGAGCCTCTTGTAAGCTCTTCCAAAACCCACTAGTAAACAACGGGTCTCGGTCACTCACAATGCTTTTAGGTACTCCATGAAATCTCACTATCCACTTCATATACAATTATGCCAACTTGGTTGCCGTTCTGGTCGATTTGACTGGTATAAATCTTGCACTCTTAGTCAATCGATCCACAATAACCCAAATGCTATCGTATCCCGATCTAGTCCTTGGTAAACCATCGATGAAATCCATCGAGACTTGCTCCCATTTCCACTCGGGAATTTCTAATGGTTGCAACAACCCACTAGGCTTCTTTTGCTCGGCTTTAACTAGCTGGCAATTCATGCATTTGGATATAAACTTCCTAACGTCTCTTTTCATCCCTTCCCAGTAGTAAGTCTGCTTCATGTCTCGATACATCTTATTACCACCGGGATGTATAGTCAGTTTTGAGTGATGACATTCTCTAAACACTTCATTTCTCAAACCTTTCACGTTGGGCACAACTAGTCTTCCATTCTTTCGAAGCCATCCATCTCGATCAAGCTCATACACATTCATCTCCTCGCCGTCGATGTCCATTTCTAACTTGGAGATGATTTCTAATAGATTAGGATCTTCCCTCTGGCTGGAACCAATCCGCTCTATCAAAGCGGGTCTGATCGTCAAACTAGATAGCATGACTGGATCCAATTCGCACTTTGGCCTGAAATCAAACCCCGCGATATATTCCAGTTGCTTCCATTCAAGAAACATTTCCCTTAAACTGGCATGTCTCCTACTCAAGGCATCGGCTACCGCATTACCTTTCCCAGGTGTATATGCGATATCAAAATCATACAAAGCCAAGAACTCTAACCATCTATGCGGACGGAGATTCAGATCTTTCTGAGAGAAGAGATAGTTTAACGATTTATGATCGGTAAACAACTCAAATCTTTCTCCCAAGAGATAGTGTCTCCACATCTTCAGCACAAACACGATCGCAGCTAATTCTAAATCATGGGTAGGATACTTCTTCTCATGCGGCTTTAGCTGTCGACTAGCATAAGCTACAACCCTACCTCCTTGCATCAATACAGCACCTAGTCCGATACCACAAGCATCCGTGTATACCGTCATCTCTTCATTCCCTTTAGGAATGACTAACACTGGCACATGCGTTAACTTCTCTTTTAGACTCTTGAAGGCATTCTCACACACTCCGTCCCAGACGAAGGAACGATTCTTCTTAGTCAACTGAGTCAATGGTGCTGCTATCTTGGAGAAGTCCTGGATAAACTTACGATAATATCCAGCTAACCCCAAGAAACTTCTTACATCTGTTGCATTCTTGGGCGTAGGCCAATCCTGTACCGTAGCCATCTTCGCAGGGTCCATGGCAATACTACTCTCTGAAACAACATGACCCAAGAATCTCACGTCCCTTCTCCAAAAATGACACTTAGAGAATTTCGCTTTCAATTGGTGTTTCCTCAACACCTCCATCACTATCCTCAAGTGTCCCTTGTGTTCCTCCTCTGTCCTTGAATAAACAAGGATATCATCTATGAACACAAGAACAAACTTATTCAACTGATCTCTGAATACTCGATTCATAAGATCCACAAAGTAGGCTGGTGCATTGGTCAACCCAAATGGCATGACCAACCACTCATGAAATCCAGACGGCATCCTAAATGTCGTTTTCGGAACACTCTCATCTGCTACTCGAAGCTGATGAAATCCTGTCGCGAGGTCCAACTTGGAGAACACTCTTGCTCCTTCCAGTTGATCAAACAAATCATCTATCCGCGGTAGAGGATACTTATTCTTCCTCGTTACCTTATTCAACTCGCGATAGTCCACACACAAACGAAGGGAACCATCTGCCTTAGTGGCAAACACAACTGGTGCTCCCCACTCGGAGACACTCCTTCTAATAAATCCCTTCTTCAAAAGATTGCTGACTTGCACCCCGATCTCTCGCTGCTCCCTTGGTGCCATACGACGAAGTGGCATCACTATAGGTCTGGCATCTTTCACTAAATCAATACGGAACTCAATCTCTCGGTGTGGTGGAAGCCCGGTCACCTCCTCGAAGACGTCCGGATACTGGCTAACCACGGGCACATCTGACAACTCATCCTGCGGGATGTCGAGGGAATTTACAAAACTAGCCATAACCCCATCACTAGGTAGACTACTAAACACTACCCTCCGCCCATCATCCACCCTCACTGTCACCAAAAAGCCCTCACAGTCTACCACCACCCCGTATCTTTGGAGCCAATCGACTCCCAATATAATGCCATACCCAGTAAAGCCCAAAACAAAGCAATCACAAACAAACATACATCTATGACTCGATAAGACCAAATTCCTGCAAATCATACTAAGGCTAGTCGAACCACCAATCGGGTTCGTCACAACCAATGGTCTATCGACTATCTCGGGTTCCAGTCCCAACCTATCTACCAGGTCACTAGATATGAAGGAACGGGAAGCCCCAGTATCAAACAAAACTCAAACTGGTACATCATAAATAGAAAGCATACCTTGAATAACAACATTCTTTCCTTTCTCCGCCGCAGTTGGGGCATTCGACGAAGAAGGAACAACATCGATAGCATATGCTTTCACAATCTGCTTCTCCTTAAGAGGTTGCAGACACTTATCCTTGAAATGTCCCACTTGACCACAGTTGAAGCACTTCTTATCCGCTATCTTGGCCCGACAATCTTTGGCATAATGGCCCTTCTTACCACAGCTGAAGCACTCAACATCTTTCTTGTTCTTTTTCTGGCCACCCTTAGATTGGTCCTGCTTCCTCTTATTCTGAGAGTTATTTTTGCCTCCACCGCCTGCTTGCGGCTTTGGCCCTTCTGCAGATGCAGCCTCAGTCTTTGACTTAGGGTAAAGACTCTCTGATCTCAAAGCTTTCCCCACAATCGATTCAAAAGTCTCATCGATGTGGTTTATAAGCCTTTCCCCTAAGTATCCATCCAAACCAGTAATGAACTTCTCATTCTTCTTCTCAGGAGTATCGATAAGAGATAGTCCATACTTTGACAAGGTGTCGAACTCAGCAATATAGTCAGAGACTGCCCTACCACTCTGCTTGAGTTCCAGGAACCTCTGAAACAACACTGACTTCTGGGCAGCTGGAATAAACTTCTCGCTAAAGCGAGCCTTGAACTGATCCCAAGTAACCTGATCTTCTGGAGTAGCTGTTCTAATGGCATTCCACCAATTCATTGCTCGCCCTTGCAGCTGACGAGACGCTAGCCTTCTCTTCATCGCATCCTCAAGACCCAAGTCATCGAAGATACGGTCACAGCTATCCATCCAGTCCTGAACATCTGTGGCCGACTTCGTCTCGTGGAACAGCTTCCCACCAAGGTTAGTGTAATCCTTGCACAACTTGGTGAAATCGACCCTAGGCGCCTGCACTACTGGGCCAACACCAACTCCGGGATTGGGAACTGCCCATTGCACTTCTCTAAGCATGTCTCTCATGAGGTCAGTAAACATCGCCCTCATGTCAGCGACATTCCCATGGTTGGTCCCTCTACCAGCACCCCTCGTGTCTCGACTCATCGTCAATCTGTAAAAGGGAAACGATTAACGACCCCATAATGGTGCTAGTGCAGTACGACTTCATTCTTATACTACCTATAGTATATATATATATAACTTTGAAAACCAAAGTAATCACAAATACGCGCTCTCATATACGTACTATCTCTCCCTAGTGTCTTTCCTAGGTTAACTACGCAACCTAGAGCTCTGAAACCAAATGTGGCGGCCCGCCCCGCACCAACCGACATTTATTCCAAAGGTGCGTTGTACACTTGTCCAGTTGGCACGGAACGGGTCGTCAGAAGGAAAGGGAAGAAGGAAATGAACTAATCAAGGAACCTGTAGAATGTCTCACAGCGCATAGGATAAAATATAATAATAACATACTTGACATAAAACAGGTGAGACAGTGCATAAGCTGAAACAACTAACATAGCAGCGGAAAATGTAAGTACAACTTATGATCCAAAGTTAAACTTTATTACAACTTTTCAAACTGTCTCAAAGCAAAAGCAAGATAAAGGAGGTACACTACTAATGCCCAAGTAGCGACCACCAATGACATAGGGAGAATATCTATATAATACGTGGAAGCCTCCCGCCCGCCTCCGAATCAGCTACTCGCACATCACCAGCAAACCTGTCTCTAGTCTGCTCGTGTGAGCACCCAGAGTAATAAGAGGAGACATAAAACTCTGGGTCAGACATAAAGCCTGGTATGAGCAATAAGCATCTAAAGTGAATAATAACAGGTAGATTAAAACATACCTGAACCTGGACCTGCAACCAATGAGTTAGCACTACATACTATACAACACTCTAAGGTGCCATATCAAACGGTGTAAAGATACGGAGGTGGGGGTGTGAATGTCATAGTGATGGCAAACAATCAAACATAACACCCATCCTCACATTTCTCACTCAATGCGTAAAGCATACGATATTCACCACTTCGATCACCCATCCTTGCTACGATCACTTTGCCCCATGAAGTCATAAATGGCTTCACTGCACTGATAACGTAGCCACTGATCCTTCGCTATGTCCACTTGCCCCATGGAGTTATTCACCCCATCTACGCTGGCTCATAGCCTTACCAATCCTTACTATGTCCGCTTGCCCCATGGAGTTATCCACCCCATCTGCGCTGGCTCATAGTCTTACCAATCCTTACTATGTCCACTTGCCCCATGGAATTATTCACCCCATCTGCGCTGGCTCATAGTCTTACTACGCATCACCTTGCCCCTCGAGTCGTAATGACTCTACTGCACTTATAACGTAGTCTTGCTACCATCACCTTGCCCCTCGAGTCATAATGACTCTACTGCATTGATAATTAGCCCATCATCCATTTTAGTGGTGAATCGAAGTTATGAATGTCGACAACTCCTTAGCACACGTCCCGCAGCAAAGCCCAACCATGAAG
Source organism: Allium sativum (assembly GCA_030737875.1). Classification (NCBI taxonomy): domain Eukaryota; kingdom Viridiplantae; phylum Streptophyta; class Magnoliopsida; order Asparagales; family Amaryllidaceae; genus Allium; species Allium sativum. The sequence continues at coordinate 153,714,336 of CM060927.1, read as the reverse complement.
TGAACACATCGGTTCCCAACTGGATCCTGAGCTCTAACTTCCCATATTGGACTACATTTGCATCTCGGGTTATTGGTCAATACTGGATCGGGTCGGATTCCCTTCAAGCCATCGGTTCGGGTCGGGTGTTCATTTTGAGTCGGGTCGGTGCCTTGTCTTCCCCTGTAGCAGTTCGGTTCGGGTTCACAGTGTTGCATCGGTTCGGGTCGGGTGCCATCTCCCATCCAGTTCGTGCTTCCGCTCCGATCAGCTCCCTCGTTCTTCACGTGCTCCGATCCCTCCCCCTTTATCCGATCTGATCCCAGTTCAATTAGCATGACCTTCCTTTTTGCCAATTTTCTCAAGTGTTAGGTTCCGATCCAATCGAATTCCTTACCCAGTTCAACTTATCCGATCCGAGCCACTATATCCGATCCGAAACCTGCACTGTTTCCTCAAGCTTTTCCAGCAAGTGTCTACGCCATTCGACGACGTTTTCGACCATTCTAACTATTGTAATCAAACACAAAGCATATCATACAGTCATAGCAACATGCATAACCAACCACAAACATCAAAACATCAATATGATAGGTTAAAATGGATCAAACATACTCAAAATCCCATATTTCCCCTTAAGCATGTTTAAGTGAAACTAATGATAGGATTAGCAAAACTTAACCAAATTAACCCAAATTCATATCAGAGGTCTAAATCATCATTTAAGAATTTCTGAACATTTTTCCCGAATTTTATCATGTTTAAATTCGCTAATCAACCCTAATTACCCTTAATTAGCCATAATTAGTGAGGAACTATGCAAATCACTCACCTTAGCCACAAATAAACTAAGATCTGAAATAAATCTTTGATTTGATGTGAATGCCAATGCTAAACAGCAGCTCCAATGTTGATTTGGTGTAGATCTCCCTTGATTAGATGTTGCTAAGCTTAATCCTTGATCAAAAGATGATTTGGAGGTGATTTAGAGGTTGGAGGCCATTTTTAGGGTTCCTTGGTGATAAGTGGAGGCTAGAAAACTGAAATGGAATGATTCTCTAACTCATTTCTGCCCCCCATAACCCTAATCCCGAAATGGGTTATGGGCCTATTCACTAATCGCCCTATTTGGCCCGGTTAAGCAATTTTTCACCTTCCAAACCTTATTTCAGCCATATCTCCCAAACGGTAAGTCCGTATGGCTATTATGACCACTCTACGGAAAGGTAAACCATCAAACGAATCTAATGGAAGTGGTTTCAGGTCAAAATTCCTTTCAAATAAAAAGTTATGGCCCAAACAAGATCAGCTAGGGGCAAAATGGTCATTTAAAAATCGACAAAAATCATGAGCATGGGAAATGACTCTAATGGATGTTTCCCAAAGTTTCATGACTATAAAACTTCATATGGGAAAGAAATAAATATTCTACGATCCTCCGATGCGTTGAATGCGGGTTATTACAAACTCTATTTACTTAACTCCTGTCAAATAAACTATATTCGATAACTCCTCTAACTCTATTCGAATAAACTATATTCGATTAACTCCTCTAATTCCATTCGAATAAACTATATTCGATTAACTCCTCTAATTCCATTCGAATAAACTATATTCGATTTATTCCTCTAATTCCATTCGAATAAACTATATTTGATTTATTCCTTTAACTCCATTTAACTCTATTCGAATAACTAATATTTGATAACTCTATTTAACTCTTCTTCGAATAACTAATATTCGATAACTCCTTTTACTTTATTCAAATTACTAATATTCGATTAACTCAATTGATTCTATTCGAATAAACTATATTCGATTAACTCCTTTATTTTAACTCTATTCGATTAATTCTAACTGGTTAACTCTTATTCGAATAACAAATATTCGATTAACTCTATTCAGCTAACTCGACTCGACTAACCCCTTTTCGAATAACATATTCGATTTACTAACTTTCGATTACCGTATTCGATTGACTCCCTTCAAATACCATATTCAATTTAACTCTATTCGAATAACTAAATTCGATTAACTCCTTTTCGAATAAACTATTCATTTATAAAGATTTACTTTTAGTAACGGTTCTTCGCTTTACAAATGATTCCCTTTTTAGTAACGTTTTCCTTTTTATAACGTTTTCCTTTTTATAACATCCTATTCGGTTACAAACAAATTTCCTTTTTATAACTCTATTTATTTTCTAAATGTTTCCCTTTTTTTATAAAATCTCCTTTGATTGTTATAAATATTATCTCTTTTATAAAATCCTTTGATTTTATAAATTAATCTATTTTCAATATTCATTTTGTGAATTCCCTTTTCACCATTGCGGTATGTTATGGTATTCAACATATCAAATCACGATGATCAATATCGTTCAAACACATATAATTGACAACAGATTATATATCACATCATATATTATAATGTATGAATCACAGTAAAATAAATGTTGAGGAATCCAGTTGGATTCCTCTAACCTGTCTCCCTGCATACAGAGATGTTATACAATATAAAATCAACATCACTTACAGTTCCATATGATATATTCTGTTAAACAGAATCAATATAGAAATTTAACTAACTGACTAGCAGTTCAATCAAACAGTCAACACACAGTTAATCAGCCAATATTTAACAGTTCTAACAATACAACATGAAATATAACTGTTCAGAGTTAGTGAGATTTACTCACATTGGCAGTTCATCGTTAAAGAACGATAAACTGTTTGTTTGACTTGAATCAAACAATTTATTTTGCCATAAATTGTAACTAGCCCCAATTCATTTCTCGTCAGTTCCATGGTGTAGCCACCGCCCATACGATTCCAACGTGACTGACGGTTCGCGATTCTGATTTCGTATGAATAAGTTATTGACGTTATAAGTTAACACACTATTTAATTAAAATAAACTTAAACCTTTATATAATAACGGGCCTCACCCTCATTATATCATCGGCCCGTTCACCCTTAAAGCCCAAACCCGAACCACCTCTTCTTCCTCAATCAGCCGTGAGCTCCTGTAATACTCCCACGCCATTTCCACTGATTTAAACTCCATTTTCTCCCTCTTCTCTTCACGAGATCGAGAACTGTTTCCACCATCCCTCTTCTCGTCGAACCCTCTTCCACCAACACGTCCAGCTCGCACGCACAGAAGGGAATCCGTCCCTGGTGGTTTTCTGTCGCTCCAACCAAAAAGATCGACGGTTTTTAATTTGAAAATTACCCAAAAAAAATACCAAATGAAGCCATTCGATCTACTGATCCCAAAAACAATCACGAATTTGTGAATCGATCCCTCATATCCACAAATCAATTAACCCTAAGTTTACGCCGAAGAAATCCCAGTGCCAAAATGAAGATCGAACGCCCTGGAACCCCTATAACAATGCAGTAAATCTTCTGAGGAACTCAAAGAAACAAGTTACAGGATTTACAAATTTTTCTTCGATTTTCTTTTGATTTTCTTTCGATTGAACAAATTTCCTGGGAATGAAATGGTTACGGCGGATTTTTGTTGACCTGAGGGAGAGTTTAATTAGGTTTAGGATGTTGGGTAGGTATTTATAAAAGGCTAAAATATCTAGATATTTTTAGATATTTAGTTAGGATATTTTATTTTATTTATTATATTCGTTTTTGTCCTTTTAAAAATTCGTGTGATCACACACAATATTCAAAAATCATGGAAATGGTCATGCAGCTACAGTTCGATATTACGGTCCCAACGAAACTAGTTTCGTCGAATTCCGAATCCGTATGCTCACACAGCGTATTTTTAACCATCATAATACTGACTGTTTCTCACTCAAAAAATCCGTACGACCACACAGTGACTCTAAAAATCACGAAACTGGAAATCTAACAACTATTTGACATTGCGGATCCAACAAAATTAGTTTCGTCGAATTCCGACTTCGTTTGCAAAAGTGGCTATTTTTAAAGTCCTAAATAACCTATTTAAATATATAAATATATTTAAATATAATTAAATTAAATATTTATAAATAAATGTTATCGTATATATTCACAGTAGAATACCATACAGCTCTAGAATATTCCTATATGAATTTCTAACTTGATATTTCAATCTGGGTCAACCTGATATTCGATTTATATTGAAATTCCTTTTTAAAATATAATTAATTCCTTTATAAATTATAAAGGAATCAGCAACTTTTCTAAAATTTGATTTGGACATGAATCAAAATCTACACGATGAAATCCCGATTTTTCTCTTCCACTAGAAAGATATACTCCACCAGCTCCACATGTTTCTTGTTTCACAGAAAACCGGCTTAAAACGAATCATGTACATCCAGTTGAAGTTCAAATTGCCAATTTATGAACTGCATCGCCATTTCAAGCTCGATTTTAATTATATTATAATTCTACGTTCAAACTATCGTTTAAATAATATATTTGTTATTCTAATTCAATTCTAAACTGAATTAAATATCACAGATGATCCAGTTCACACCATATCACCATTTTAGCCATTCTATTTATTTTAGAATTAAATATATTATTTAATTTATTAATTAAATTAAATATTCACCACTATTAAATTCCACGGCCATTAAATTCTCGAAACCACCATTTCAATAATTAAATAAATTAATTATAATACCTCTGCCAATGCGGGTCATTACAATCTTCCCCACTTAAAATAATTTCGTCCTCAAAATTGCTAAGGTAGCGAACGACCCTATCGACTGGTTAGAACATATTTGTTCACTTCTTAACTTCAGTTTCAACTGAGCCAATTTAATTTAAATTAAATATTAATTTATTCTTATCAACAAAAATTTTCAAAAATCCAAAAAAATTTCTAACACCTTAACTCTTCGAAAAAATTCGCCAGCACCTCCTTTGTACTTGTCAATCGGTCAAACTCCAACTCGCCTCTCTGGGCCATCTCCATCCCAAAAGAAAATCAAACAGCTAAGCGGCTTGCCAATTTGGCTCATCAAAATCTCATACCATATGAAATATAAACTTGTACCTTTTTGTCGGACATATCAACTCTATCACTTCCATATGCTATCAACTCAGCATATACCATTGTTATCCCAATCAAACTCCGAAATCACTTTTATCTCCAACACAACCATTCTCTTTTTACCAAGCCAAATATCATTTCAACTCGAGTTTCTTCTCGATTCCCAACTCTTAACTTGATTATCACATTACACTTCAAATTCGAATCTCACAATCCAATTTGTCTTGATATCATTCTAATTCAATCTCAGTTACCACTTTATTGGCTTTACTTTAATTCAAATTTTGCTTTCACAAATTTTTGTTAAATTTGTTTTTAATTCAAACAGTCTTTCCCTGGGAGTTTTCAAACAATTTACTCTTTTCAAAAATCAAATTTTCCTTTTGAAAATGTCACTGAGCCCTTAATTAATATTCCATTAGTTAAATCACTTCTCTATTTCTTTATCAATATTTGTTAACCAAATATTTTCAATAGCCATATTGGCCCTTTTATGTTATTTGGAAAACATTTCCGAATATCGCCTTCCTTTATTTTCTAAACTTTAGAAAATATATGCTATTTATAATTGGAAAATATTCCAATTACATATCTCTTTTCCGATCTCGTTTATTTCTATACTTAGGAAATATTCTTTATTATATTTCCAAGCTTACACTTATTTGGGTTAAAACAGATGTTGTGTAAAACATCGTTATGACAACCCAAATACTATATTCAACTAACTCTTATTCAACATTGATCTTCGAGCCTGAAATCTTACTATTTATTTGTTAATAATGAAATCAATCAAGTTGGGGTATAACTACCTCTCAAACCTTGACTGAATAACAATTATAACGTCAAAACAGATATGACTACTTACTCGAATAATCAATATCATACAACTACTTATTCACTTTTAAACACGTGTACGCTTCCTCTTTCTATTCTTACTAGATTTTATTCTTAGTCTTCCTTTTTGATTTTACTATTCTATTTCTAAGTTTGTTTCCTTAACGACTTCTATATATATATATATATCGATAGTTGATTTCTAACTATCAAATTATCTTAAAAATATTCTAACTCCTTAAATTCCCGAAAAAATTCGCCTTAACCTCCTTTGTACCAGGAGCATTGGGATATTTCAAATAGCCTCCCATGGCCCTCACCAATCCAAAAGAAAAAGAAAAAGCCAAGCGGCTAGCCGATACGGCGCAAAAAATCTCATATATGAATTAAATACATACCTTTTCGTCGAGCATTCTATTTATATACCTTCATACCTTATCCATACCTATCTCATGTATATTTATATCTGCACAATCTATTTTAACTATACCTGATCGTTTTAACTCAATTTGTTAATTAATTTGTTAATTAACTCTTTAGTCTATTTCATTTGTATATTTGAACATGACATGTTCAAATATATTTTAACTTGCTTATTAACTAATTTGAATCCAAATTTCAAATTTAAGTTTTATATTCGATTTCGAATATCCATTTACAAATCCAATTCACCTTTCAAAGTTCAACTTCAAATTCAAAACTCGATTAACTAATTCCTCTTTGACTTAGTTAATTCTATTCAATTCCTATTCAAATTTTATAGTTTAAATTCCATTTGAATTCGATATTCAAATTCTATATATTCAAATCCTGTATTTGAATTCCTTTATTTTTTTCTATATTCAAATTCTATATTTGAATTCCATTTGAATTTTTATATTCAAATTCCATTTGAATTTCTATATTCAAATTCTATTTCAATTCCATTGAATTTCATATATTCAAACTCCCTTTGAATTTCTATATTCAATTCTATTTGATTTCTCTTTATTCAAATTCTATATTCAATTCTATATTATAAATCCCATTTTGAAATTCAACACAACTTGTCTTTCCCAAAACAAATTCAAAACAGTATCTCTGGTAGTAATTCGTCACTTACAACTCGAAAATGAATACTGATGATGTAGCTGTCATCATCAGAATCTATTTTCCAGCGATCGAAGTGAGTTCAATACTATAAAACCATTTTTAAACATTTCCACTTTGAAATTCATTTCAAAATATGATTCACACGGCTTGTAAAACAATTTAAAATATCCTAGGATCTTAAATTTTCCTTATTTTTAATCCCAAACCATTTACAAACACTTATCCAATTTTCCAGAATTTTAATTCAATTTTTGGTTTAAATTTCAGATTTAACTCATCTGATTTCACGTATTTCACTTATATGAATTCTGATTGGTTATTTACATAACCATTTAATTTATAATCTTACTTGATTATAATAACAACCAATATATCCAATATATATTAAAATATACGTTGGGTAAACTTATTTTAATTTACCCTCTTTTCAAAACATATCGTGTCGACCCATCGTATTCGAGTGTTTATAAACTCCTACCGATACAGTGGATCAAACTGATCGACCAGAACTCATAAACAACTCAACCAATAAATCTCCACAATATAAAATAATTTTTATATCAATAACAAATACGCTCACTCGTATATATACACTCAAACTCAATCTAAGGTATTACTAACCTTATCTTTACTGAGTCACGCCACAGAACCAAGATAATTCACTTAACCTTAAGCTCTGATACCAACTGTAATGACCCGAAAATCCGGTTCAATTTGGGCTGACCAAAAACACAAGTTCAAATCAAAATTAAACTGAAAATCAGGAAATTAATAGAAAGAAAACAGAGGGTGAGGAAAGATAAGATAGAAAATTAGAATAGAAGAAGAAGAACAACACAACATTAGAGTAACACGAATCTCACAGCGGAACGAATAAATATATTTCATAACATAACTTTGAAATACAAATTTGTACTTGAATATACATAACATTATCAGAGTACAACACTTACAACACAGCGGAAATAACCTATATCTATATAATCTTAAAGCCTCCTGCTCCAAGCTCTTCCAGTATATTTGTAAATCCCGACTACTTGACTGCCCGTACAAAATTGGGCACCCAAGAGTTTAGGGAAAACAAAACAAAATAAACTCTGGGTCAGTCATGGGACTGGTATGAGTAAAACAGTTTAAAACAGTTCGAACAAGTAAACGATATCTCATAAGACCACGCCGTATAACGGAACGGGGTTTTTCCCTTATGAGAATCCAAATTATCTTTATATTAAAAACCTTTTGATATTATAATAATGTCTATCAACCACAATATAATAATCATTAGCAGAAACGCTTTCATCTCACGTTCTACATATAAAGTATACAATCAAAACCGCAAGCACTATTGGGAAATGGATTTCAACTATGACAAGGTATGGAACCACCTTTCGCTAGTGTACCTCTAGAAAGGAATACATTGGGTTCAACAAGAACATCTTGCAACCCGGCCACACATGACCGACCACTTAGTTCGCTTGAGTGTATCGAATGTATATCGCCAACGGTTGGGATCAGCAACCGTTTCCCAAATGGGACAGCATCAACAATAGATTTTTAGAAGTAAATGAAACTCTAGATCAGGTGATTATACACCCTACTTCGGTGCGACCGACTTAGCCATGCTGCCTGCCCGATTTCTGTCATTTACCGGTTGATGAGGCTTGAGGTTACGCTTCATCATCACATCAGATTCACTTCGATTGCCACATTGTCAGATCCATCAAATCACTGATTGACGTCCTCAACCATACATTATGTGTTAGCTAAAAGAAGTTTCCTTCTCCGCTTCCATCTTGGTACGGTTGGAGAAATCAATATACGTGATCGTCTGGAAATACTCTGTCAGACATCCGTCCATACAAGTCATCCAGGAACAGGATGAACCGAAGGCACTGTTCAGTATATCCATCTTAGGCACTGTTATCTAAGATTTATACAACAACCCTTGCACTTTACTCCGTGTTCAATTATCTTTGGCATATATGATTCGCAACGCTTATGCCAATACAGAGTGGTTCTTTGGATAATAATCCAACCGGTCTCTCCATATTAACAACGTTAAAATGGTCAAAACTTCGATAGTCTGTGAGTTAACTATCAAAGAAAAACAAGTGTGCAAACAACGATATTATTTCCAGATGGAAATTATATCGAACAAACATCTTGTACAATTAATCTCTTTAATTCATTTTACATCTCCTGTTTCCCTATATCCAACATTTGCTATTTTCTATATTTAGAAAATAAAATTTATTAACACTGGAAAACATTTCCATTCCATGTTTTCTGTATTAGAAAACATTTCTGATTCTTGTTTGGAAAACATTTCCAAACTCCAACGTTTGGATTAAGCAATGTTTAGATAAAACATCGCTATGCTAACTCAAACCATTTCCTTTAATTACTGAATTCACTTAACCATCCTTTACTGCCGAACCTTAACCATTCCTTAGTTAAATACGAAGCCAATCAAGTTGGGGTAGAACTACCTCTCAGACCTTAACTGAACCACATTTCTAACTTTGAAATAGGCAAAGTTCGCTTTATATTTCTTTAACTAACTTCCTTACTTAACCTTTCTTTCGAGTAACTATATTCGATTAACTCTTTCAATTAACTCTATTCGATTAACTCCTTTAGATTAACTCTATTTACTTAACTCCTGTAGAATAAACTATATTCGATAACTCCTCTAACCCTATTCAAATAAACTATATTCGATTAACTCCTCTAATTCTATTCGAATAAACTATATTCGATTAACTCCTCTAAATCCATTTGAATAAACTGTATTCGATTTATTCCTCTAATTCCATTCGAATAAACTATATTCGATTTACTCCTTTAACTTCATTTAACTCTATTCGAATAACTAATATTCGATAATTCTATTTAACTCTTCTTCGAATAACTAATATTTGATAACTCCTTTTACTTTATTCGAATTACTAATATTCGATTAACTCAATTGATTCTGTTCGAATAAACTATATTCGATTAACTCCTTTATTTTAACTCTATTCGATTAATTCTAACTGGTTAACTCTTATTCTAATAACAAATATTCGATTAACTCTATTCAGCTAACTCGACTCGACTAACCCCTTTTCGAATAACATATTCGATTTACTAACTTTCGAATACCTTATTCGATTGACTCCCTTCAAATACCATATTCGATTTAACTCTATTCGAATAACTAAATTCGATTAACTCCTTTTCGAATAAACTATTCATTTATAAAGATTTACTTTTAGTAACAGTTCTTCGCTTTACAAATGATTCCCTTTTTAGTAACATTTTCCTTTTTATAATGTTTTCCGTTTTATAACAACCTATTCGGTTATAAACAAATTTCCTTTTTATAACTCTATTTATTTTCTAAATGTTTCCCTTTTTTTTATAAAATCTCCTTTGATTTTTATAAATATTATCTCTTTTATAAAATCCTTTGATTTTATAAATAAATCTATTTTCAATATTCGTTATGAGAATTCCCTTTTCACAATTCCGGTATGTTATGGTATTCAACATATCAAATCACGATGATCAATATCGTTCAAACACATATAATTGACAACAGATTATATATCACATCATATATTACAATATATGAATCATAGTAAAATAAATGTTGAGGAATCCAGTTGGATTCCTCCAACCTGTCTCCTTGCATACACAGATGTTATACAATATAAAATCAACATCACTTTCAGTTCCATATGATATATTCTGTTAAACAAAATCAATATAGAAATTCAACCATTTGACTAGTAGTTCAATCAAACAGTCAAAACACAGTCAATCAGCCAATATTTAACAGTTCTAAAAATACAACATGAAATATAACTGTTCAGAGTTAGTAAGATTTACTCACATTGGCAGTTCATCATTAAAGAACGATAAACTGTTTGTTTGACTTGAATCAAACAATTTATTTTGCCATAAATTGTAACTAGCCCCAATTCATTTCCCGTCAGTTCCATGGTGTAGCCACCGCCCATATGATTCCAACGTGACTGACGGTTCGTGATTCTGATTTCATATTAATAAGTTATTGACGTTATAAGTTAATACACTATTTAATTAAAATAAACTTAAACCTTTATATAATAACGGGCCTCACCCTCATTATATCACCGGCCCGTTCACCCTTAAAGCCCAAACCCGAACCACCTCTTCTTCCTCAATCGGCCGTGAGCTCCTGTAATACTCCCACGCCATTTCCACTGATTTGAACTCCATTTCTCCCTCTTCTCTTCACGAGATCGAGAACTGTTTCCACCATCCCTCTTCTCGTTGAACCCTCTTCCACCCTGCCCCTAACACGTCCAGCTCGCACGCACAGAAGGGAATCCGTCCCTGGTGGTTTTCTGTCGCTCCAACCAAAAGATCGACGGTTTTTAATTTGAAAAATACCCAAAAAATACCAAATGAAGCCATCCGAGCTACTGATCCCAAAAACAATCACGAATTTGTTAATCGATCCCTCATATCCACAAATCAATTAACCCTAAGTTTACGCCGAAGAAATCCCAGTGCCAAAATGAAGATCGAACGCCCTGAAACCCCTATAACAATGCAGTAAATCTTCTGAGTAACTCAAAGAAACAAGTTACAGGATTTACAAATTTTTCTTCGATTTTCTTTTGATTTTCTTTCGATCGAACAAATTTCCTGGGAATGAAATGGAAACAAGTTACAGGTATTTATAAAAGGATAAAATATCTAGATATTTTTAGATATTTAGTTAGGATATTTTATTTTGTTTATTATATTCGTTTTTGTCCTTCAAAAAATTCGTGTGATCACACACAGTATTCAAAAATCATGGAAATGGTTATGCAGCTACAGTTCGATATTACAGTCCCAACGAAACCGGTTTCGTCGAATTCCGAATCCGTATGCTCACACAACGTATTTTTAACCGTCAAAATACTGACTGTTTCTCACTCAAAAAATCCGTACGACCACTGTAACGACCCGCAAATCCGAGCTATCCGAGTTGACTAAATACACCATACGTCCAACCCAAATAACACAGAAATACGAACCATTAATAGAAAGAAGATAGAGGGTGAGAATAGATAAGATAGAAAACTTAGAATAGAAGAAAAACGAAGATCACAACTCACAGCGGAACGAATAAAATATATTCTATAACATAACTTTTGAAATACAAATCTGTTTTGTACATACATACATACCATCATCAGAGTACACATAACATTTGATCCAGCGGAAGTAACTCTAAATAACTAACGTTGAAGCCTCCTGCTTCAAGCTCCTCCAAGTGTATCTGTAAAAGCCTGAAACACTTGACTGCCCGTACAAATTTGGGCACCCAAGAGTTTAGGAAAAACAAAACAAAACAAACTCTGGGTCAGTCATGGGACTGGTGTGAGTAAACTCCAACCACTTGTTTAACTTTCAAAACTCTTTCGAAAGAAAAGATAATAGTAAGACCAGCCCACACATAAACACGGACGGTTTTTACCTTACTATAACCCAAAACACTTTGATATCAAATCCAGTGATATTATAATAATGTCTACATCAAGTAAATAACCAAATAGCAGAACGCTTGCATCTCACGCTCCACATACATAGTATAAAATCAAAAACCGCATGGCGCTTATTGGAGATTGGATTTCCAACATGACAAGGTATGGGACCACCTTCCGACGATGTATCTCTAGAGGCAAATACACCTGGGTTCAACAAGAACATCTTGCAACCCGGCCCACACATGACCGACCACTCATTTCGCTTGAGTGTATCGAATGTATATCACCAACGGTTGGACTCAAACCACCGTTTCCCGAATGGGCAGAATCGATAGATTTAGAACAAAAGGAATTTCTCTAGATAGGTGATTATACACCCTAATGGGTGCGACCCACATAGCCATGCTGCCTGCCCGATTTTTGTCCTTTCCCGGTTGTTGAGGCCTGAGGCTACGCATACTTACCATTCATCGATAACAAATCACTTTGAATGCCACATCGTCAGATCCGTTAATCACTAGTTGAGTTTGCACAAATATTCTGGATATTATGCTAAGGGAATAAATCCGTTGCAACCATATATATCCATACAGACCAACCCATTTGATCATTGGAAATACTCTGTCAGACATTCGTCCATATACGTTCGTTCTGGGATTGAACGAAACCGAAGGCACTATTTCTATTTCTAGAAAAGCCCTTGCACTTTACTCCGTCTTCAATATATTCAGCATACTTGGTTCGCAACGCTAATGCCGATACGGAGTGGTTCTTCGGATAATAATCCAACCGGTCTCTCCATATTGACAACGATGGTCAAAACTTCGATAGTCTGTGATTTAACTATCGAATAAAAACAAAGTGTTCATCCAACATATCAAACAAATCACTGGGCCCTTTAATTAATATTTCATTAATTAAATCACTTTTCCATTTTCTCTATCAATATTTGTTAACCAAATATTTTCAAAAATCAATCTTGGCTCTTTACGCTATTTTTGATTTCGTTTCCTTATCGAATTCTATATATATCGATATATAGATTTCTAATTATCAAATTTCTTAAAAATATTCTAACTCCTTAAATTTCCGGAAAATTTCGCCATAACCTCCCCTGTATCGGGAGCATCGGGAAATTTCAAATAGCTTCCCGGTATCTTCCTCAATCAAAAAGAAAAAGGAAAAGCCAAGCGGCTTGCCGATACGGCGCATAAAACCTCATATATGAATTAAACATGTACCTTTTGTCGAGCATTACGTTTATAAACTTCATACACCTCATCCCATACCTGTCTAACACCTGTTCACCTGTTTTCAATTCAATTCAATAACATCTAATCGTTTGAATTCAATTTCGCCCATTTATTCTTTAATTCGTCATTTTTCCTATTTCACTTCTTTGTTGAACATAACACGTTCAAACAAAATATTTAACTCGTTCATAACTAAATTGAACTTCGATTTTAATTCTAGTTCTCTTTTCTATTTCGAATATAAATTCTCAAATCGAATTCACTTATTAAGGCCTAATGTCAATTCAACATCTCCTTTACTAATTACTATTCGAATTAGTTAATTCTATTCAAAGTCAAAATCTGATTTCTGTTTCAAAAATCATATTCATTTACACAACTCACTCTGAAATTTTCTAAATCGAACTTCGGATTTTATTTGCTTAAAAATCCTTTTATAATATTAAATAAACCATTATGGTTTTAAAACGATTCTGGCGCTGTTTTTCTGAAAATTTGATATTTGACATAACTCAAAATCTATACGACGAAATCCAGATTTTTCTCCTTCATTAGAAAACTATTATCAAACCAGTCCTGACGTTTCTTGTTTCAAAGAATTCCGACTTCAATTGCGTTCTGTATACTCAATTGAAGTTCGAATCGCTATTTTACGAACTGCAGCGCTGCGGCGAGTTCGTTTAATTATATTTATATATATATAAACTTTTAACTTCTAAACTTCTTTAAAATGAATTCAACTCCATTTAACTCTGCTTGATTCAAATTCAAATCTCACTTTTATTTGAATTCTAAATTCAAATTCCAATTCCTTTTCTATTTGATATTCAAATCCAATATTTGAATTTCTATTTGAATTCCCTATATTCAAACTCTATATTTAAATCCCATTTGAACTTTCTATATTCCAATTTCTATATTTGAATTCTATGTTCAAATTCAACACTTGAATTTCTATTTCAAATCTCAATTCAAATTTCATATTTGAATTCTTCTTTGAAATACTATATTTCAAATTCTATTCAATTCTTCTTTGAAATTCTATATTTCAAATTCTATTTTGAAATTCTATATTGAAATCTCTATTTGAATTTCTTTATTCGAATTCCTTTGAATTCAAATTTTATTTTAATTTCTTGAATTCAAATTCTGTTTTTCATTCTAATTTCGCCCATTCAAATTCTATTTGAACTTCTATTTGAATTTCTAATATTCAATCTCCCTTTTAAAATTCAAATATTTAAACTCCCTTTAAAATTCAAATGTTATACTCAAATTTCATTTGAGTTATATATTTAAAAATTTCATTTCACATCCTGTTTTGAAATTTCATTTCAAATTCCAGTTTCACGCTTGTATTACTATTTCTGAATTATCAAATGATAATTCTTTTCACTTCATTCATAACTTCGTTATAAAAGAACTATTTATAAATTTCATTTAAAAAGAAACTTCTTGTTTTATTTTATTTCCATTTAAAATTCAAATTCTATTTAAAAATAGAATTTTCCTTTTTAAATCTCAAATATCTTTTCACGATATTTTTAAATATCATTACTTAAGCCCAGTGATAAAACACACAAAGCAACCAATTGTTTATTTTTCTAACACATCATATATAACAATATATATGCAAACAAATAAACAAACAGATAATATATTTTTGAGGAATCCAGTTGGATCCCTCCAACCTGTTTTCCTGCATCCACAGATGTTAGCACATAAATAATACCCATTCTGCTTCGTGGCAGAATATCGCGGTATAGAAGGTCATCCACTAATCATAGCGTGGGGCGTATAGGGTAATCATCCGCTATGAAACTGCGGGCATCCGCTAATGAGACTGCGGGAATCCAATCAATCAATCAACCCAATATATATATATATATATATATAGCCTAAATAACTAATATATATAAAACAACCATAAAACATTCACACAAGCAACAGACAATTATTTTTAACGAAATAAAAATAATTAAAATAAAAGGTGAGTGAGATTTACTCACCGAAATTTCCCTTTGCTGAATATCCTGTGAAATTCAAATCTTACTGCTTCGAATCGCCTCAAATGAATTTTATCGTGTACCTATGACAATTTTATTTACATTTACAGGTTAAACATCTATTCATTTAAATTTACTATTTAAATGAATAACTAATTTTCCTATATATTTTAATTAACCAAGTTAAACATTAATTTGCATACTCAACTATTAGTCTATGGATTTTATTTCTATACCAATTTATAAACTAATTTTATAAATTGAATTTCTTTAAATAAATGACAAACTAATTCTCTATTTAAATTAATTCTCTATTTATATTTATGACACACTAATTAATTCTTTAACTAAACTAGACTAACTAAATAAATAAATTATTAACTAAAATTTTTATTAAATTACCTAAATCCATTCTTTCCCAGCTTTGAAACCCTCGCTATATTTCCTTTTTCTACAGCCATACATTCTTCCATCTACCAACAGCATTTCTCCCATTTCAATTCATGCTTACATCAGTACGTCGCACCCACTCATTCACCGCCATTCACTGTCGAACATCCCTTCTTCACAACAAAGATCATCGCAAGCTACAGTGAAATGAGCGATTTCCATTTCATCGCTCCTGCTTAATATCGCATGCCTACCGTCGAACTAAACTGTGACATCGACCTGGACTTGTGCCCTCATCAGTGCGTGCTGAAGCATGGTGCCCTTCCCTCAAGACTAGATCCAGAAATACAACGCGCCCCTATTCCTTCATTGACCAAATCGAGTAGAAACTCGATCCTTAACTCCACGGAGACTTCCGTTGAGTTTGAAATCGATGGCCTCCCCCCAATCATCGTTGCTTCGAATCGCGCCCATAAAACCCTTCAAACCACACGTAAACTTGCCGACCTCATCTATAACGCGAGCCTCCAGAGTTTTGGTGATTTCGAATTAGAGGGATCTGCCATTTATTTCTAATTTTTATTGAGGCTTTCGGTTTTCAATCTTTGCCAAGGAAATGAACACGAGGGTTGTAATTTTATAGAAGACGAGGGAGACATGTTTGTTGGCTCGAGGAAACAGGTCTGTGATTTTACAAAGATAGGTCGGCTAGGTAACGTTTTAGGGTGGCTCGAAATGACATGTATACAATTCGATTTGATTTGTAATATAATATTTCAAAGTATCTCTTGGTCTCTTAATTTAAATTCCAGAACCGTTATTTCAACGCAACCACTGACGTTACAAGATTATAATACTATTTTGAACTTAGTAGAACCAAATTCTGAATTTTAATTTGACAGCGTAGAAGAAATAACAAATTAAATCAACGATTTAATTTAAATTCGATTTAAAATATAATTCTATTTCAAACAATTTAATTCATCAATAATAAATTACTATTATCGTTCTAGTTCAAATAAAATTCATATTAACCATTTGAATCACTCAGAATCCATTCTAAATTCAAATTGAATTATTTTAGTTCTCGTATTTCGAAAATTATATATATACGAAATAAATCATATATTGATCACTAATTGGTAATTCAATATAAAAATTCTTTTATATTACTAATTCAATATTTAAAAACCATACTAAATATTTAAAATAAACTGTTCAAAAATCTGGGTCGTTACATTCTTCCCCCCTTAAAATAATTTCGTCCCCGAAATTGCTAAGGTAGGAAAAATACTATAAACTCACTAACTTTTCAAAACTCCTTTATGTTGAAACTCACTCTTCATATTTCAACAAATTAGCTCCAACCAAAACTTTTGGTTTTCACACATTTAATTCAAATGATCTACGATCAATCCATTTATATCCAATCTATATTCCAGTAAACCTGTTCAAATTGATTCTAATCAATTCATTCACTTCGACCCATTTAACTTGTTTAAGTTAAATTTAAATTCCAGAATTCAAATCCCTGGGTTTTTCTTTTCAAATTCTTTTGAAATCCCATAAATATATACATATATTTATTTTCATCTCAATTCAAAACATTTGAATTTTCAATCTACTTGTTTTCTTTCAAAACAAATTTCCATCAAAAACTTTTCTAAGGTAGCAATCCATCACTTAGAAACTCGGAAATGAACACTGATGATGTTGCAATCATCATCAGAATAATTTCCCAGCCACTGAAGTGAGTTCAGTGCTTTATTATTTCAAAATCCATGATTTTCTTTCAAATCCTTTAAAACAAGTCTATATTATTTTAATATACTTTGAAAAATATTTCCAACTTCCCAGGATTTAGATTTCAAATTCTGGCTTGAATTCAATTTTAATTCATCTCATTTGTATATTTTTTTTTCATATACAAATTCTATTTGGTTATAAATAACCATTCCAATTTTATAATCTCGTTTGATTATAATCCTAACAACCATCACATCCATATACTATAATATCTCAGAAAATTATTCTTTCTATATCCAAAATATAATTTTTGGGTAAAATTATTTCATTTACCTTCTTTAAAACTATATCGTGTTCAATCTTCTGTTCAAGTATTTAGAAACTCCTATCGACGTCGTGGCGTCCCACGATTCGACCAGAATTCATAAACCACTCAACAGACTAGCCAACACAATATAAAACAACTTTTATATCAATTTACAAATACGCTCTCTCGTATATATACGCTCAACTCATTCTAGGGTACTGCTGACCCTATCTCTAATGAGTACATGCCACACAAGCCTAGGTGTTCGCTCAACCTAAGCTCTGATACCAACTGTAACGACCCGCAAATCCGAGCTATCCGAGTTGACTAAATACACCATACGTCCAACCCAAATAACACAGAAATACGAACCATTAATAGAAAGAAGATAGAGGGTGAGAATAGATAAGATAGAAAACTTAGAATAGAAGAAAAACGAAGATCACAACTCACAGCGGAACGAATAAAATATATTCTATAACATAACTTTTGAAATACAAATCTGTTTTGTACATACATACATACCATCATCAGAGTACACATAACATTTGATCCAGCGGAAGTAACTCTAAATAACTAACGTTGAAGCCTCCTGCTTCAAGCTCCTCCAAGTGTATCTGTAAAAGCCTGAAACACTTGACTGCCCGTACAAATTTGGGCACCCAAGAGTTTAGGAAAAACAAAACAAAACAAACTCTGGGTCAGTCATGGGACTGGTGTGAGTAAACTCCAACCACTTGTTTAACTTTCAAAACTCTTTCGAAAGAAAAGATAATAGTAAGACCAGCCCACACATAAACACGGACGGTTTTTACCTTACTATAACCCAAAACACTTTGATATCAAATCCAGTGATATTATAATAATGTCTACATCAAGTAAATAACCAAATAGCAGAACGCTTGCATCTCACGCTCCACATACATAGTATAAAATCAAAAACCGCATGGCGCTTATTGGAGATTGGATTTCCAACATGACAAGGTATGGGACCACCTTCCGACGATGTATCTCTAGAGGCAAATACACCTGGGTTCAACAAGAACATCTTGCAACCCGGCCCACACATGACCGACCACTCATTTCGCTTGAGTGTATCGAATGTATATCACCAACGGTTGGACTCAAACCACCGTTTCCCGAATGGGCAGAATCGATAGATTTAGAACAAAAGGAATTTCTCTAGATAGGTGATTATACACCCTAATGGGTGCGACCCACATAGCCATGCTGCCTGCCCGATTTTTGTCCTTTCCCGGTTGTTGAGGCCTGAGGCTACGCATACTTACCATTCATCGATAACAAATCACTTTGAATGCCACATCGTCAGATCCGTTAATCACTAGTTGAGTTTGCACAAATATTCTGGATATTATGCTAAGGGAATAAATCCGTTGCAACCATATATATCCATACAGACCAACCCATTTGATCATTGGAAATACTCTGTCAGACATTCGTCCATATACGTTCGTTCTGGGATTGAACGAAACCGAAGGCACTATTTCTATTTCTAGAAAAGCCCTTGCACTTTACTCCGTCTTCAATATATTCAGCATACTTGGTTCGCAACGCTAATGCCGATACGGAGTGGTTCTTCGGATAATAATCCAACCGGTCTCTCCATATTGACAACGATGGTCAAAACTTCGATAGTCTGTGATTTAACTATCGAATAAAAACAAAGTGTTCATCCAACATATCAAACAAATCACTGGGCCCTTTAATTAATATTTCATTAATTAAATCACTTTTCCATTTTCTCTATCAATATTTGTTAACCAAATATTTTCAAAAATCAATCTTGGCTCTTTACGCTATTTTTGATTTCGTTTCCTTATCGAATTCTATATATATCGATATATAGATTTCTAATTATCAAATTTCTTAAAAATATTCTAACTCCTTAAATTTCCGGAAAATTTCGCCATAACCTCCCCTGTATCGGGAGCATCGGGAAATTTCAAATAGCTTCCCGGTATCTTCCTCAATCAAAAAGAAAAAGGAAAAGCCAAGCGGCTTGCCGATACGGCGCATAAAACCTCATATATGAATTAAACATGTACCTTTTGTCGAGCATTACGTTTATAAACTTCATACACCTCATCCCATACCTGTCTAACACCTGTTCACCTGTTTTCAATTCAATTCAATAACATCTAATCGTTTGAATTCAATTTCGCCCATTTATTCTTTAATTCGTCATTTTTCCTATTTCACTTCTTTGTTGAACATAACACGTTCAAACAAAATATTTAACTCGTTCATAACTAAATTGAACTTCGATTTTAATTCTAGTTCTCTTTTCTATTTCGAATATAAATTCTCAAATCGAATTCACTTATTAAGGCCTAATGTCAATTCAACATCTCCTTTACTAATTACTATTCGAATTAGTTAATTCTATTCAAAGTCAAAATCTGATTTCTGTTTCAAAAATCATATTCATTTACACAACTCACTCTGAAATTTTCTAAATCGAACTTCGGATTTTATTTGCTTAAAAATCCTTTTATAATATTAAATAAACCATTATGGTTTTAAAACGATTCTGGCGCTGTTTTTCTGAAAATTTGATATTTGACATAACTCAAAATCTATACGACGAAATCCAGATTTTTCTCCTTCATTAGAAAACTATTATCAAACCAGTCCTGACGTTTCTTGTTTCAAAGAATTCCGACTTCAATTGCGTTCTGTATACTCAATTGAAGTTCGAATCGCTATTTTACGAACTGCAGCGCTGCGGCGAGTTCGTTTAATTATATTTATATATATATAAACTTTTAACTTCTAAACTTCTTTAAAATGAATTCAACTCCATTTAACTCTGCTTGATTCAAATTCAAATCTCACTTTTATTTGAATTCTAAATTCAAATTCCAATTCCTTTTCTATTTGATATTCAAATCCAATATTTGAATTTCTATTTGAATTCCCTATATTCAAACTCTATATTTAAATCCCATTTGAACTTTCTATATTCCAATTTCTATATTTGAATTCTATGTTCAAATTCAACACTTGAATTTCTATTTCAAATCTCAATTCAAATTTCATATTTGAATTCTTCTTTGAAATACTATATTTCAAATTCTATTCAATTCTTCTTTGAAATTCTATATTTCAAATTCTATTTTGAAATTCTATATTGAAATCTCTATTTGAATTTCTTTATTCGAATTCCTTTGAATTCAAATTTTATTTTAATTTCTTGAATTCAAATTCTGTTTTTCATTCTAATTTCGCCCATTCAAATTCTATTTGAACTTCTATTTGAATTTCTAATATTCAATCTCCCTTTTAAAATTCAAATATTTAAACTCCCTTTAAAATTCAAATGTTATACTCAAATTTCATTTGAGTTATATATTTAAAAATTTCATTTCACATCCTGTTTTGAAATTTCATTTCAAATTCCAGTTTCACGCTTGTATTACTATTTCTGAATTATCAAATGATAATTCTTTTCACTTCATTCATAACTTCGTTATAAAAGAACTATTTATAAATTTCATTTAAAAAGAAACTTCTTGTTTTATTTTATTTCCATTTAAAATTCAAATTCTATTTAAAAATAGAATTTTCCTTTTTAAATCTCAAATATCTTTTCACGATATTTTTAAATATCATTACTTAAGCCCAGTGATAAAACACACAAAGCAACCAATTGTTTATTTTTCTAACACATCATATATAACAATATATATGCAAACAAATAAACAAACAGATAATATATTTTTGAGGAATCCAGTTGGATCCCTCCAACCTGTTTTCCTGCATCCACAGATGTTAGCACATAAATAATACCCATTCTGCTTCGTGGCAGAATATCGCGGTATAGAAGGTCATCCACTAATCATAGCGTGGGGCGTATAGGGTAATCATCCGCTATGAAACTGCGGGCATCCGCTAATGAGACTGCGGGAATCCAATCAATCAATCAACCCAATATATATATATATAGCCTAAATAACTAATATATATAAAACAACCATAAAACATTCACACAAGCAACAGACAATTATTTTTAACGAAATAAAAATAATTAAAATAAAAGGTGAGTGAGATTTACTCACCGAAATTTCCCTTTGCTGAATATCCTGTGAAATTCAAATCTTACTGCTTCGAATCGCCTCAAATGAATTTTATCGTGTACCTATGACAATTTTATTTACATTTACAGGTTAAACATCTATTCATTTAAATTTACTATTTAAATGAATAACTAATTTTCCTATATATTTTAATTAACCAAGTTAAACATTAATTTGCATACTCAACTATTAGTCTATGGATTTTATTTCTATACCAATTTATAAACTAATTTTATAAATTGAATTTCTTTAAATAAATGACAAACTAATTCTCTATTTAAATTAATTCTCTATTTATATTTATGACACACTAATTAATTCTTTAACTAAACTAGACTAACTAAATAAATAAATTATTAACTAAAAATTTTATTAAATTACCTAAATCCATTCTTTCCCAGCTTTGAAACCCTCGCTATATTTCCTTTTTCTACAGCCATACATTCTTCCATCTACCAACAGCATTTCTCCCATTTCAATTCATGCTTACATCAGTACATCGCACCCACTCATTCACCGCCATTCACTGTCGAACATCCCTTCTTCACAACAAAGATCATCGCAAGCTACAGTGAAATGAGCGATTTCCATTTCATCGCTCCTGCTTAATATCGCATGCCTACCGTCGAACTAAACTGTGACATCGACCTGGACTTGTGCCCTCATCAGTGCGTGCTGAAGCATGGTGCCCTTCCCTCAAGACTAGATCCAGAAATACAACGCGCCCATATTCCTTCATTGACCAAATCGAGTAGAAACTCGATCCTTAACTCCACGGAGACTTCCGTTGAGTTTGAAATCGATGGCCTCCCCCCCAATCATCGTTGCTTCGAATCGCGCCCATAAAACCCTTCAAACCGCACGTAAACTTGCCGACCTCATCTATAACGCGAGCCTCCAGAGTTTTGGTGATTTCGAATTAGAGGGATCTGCCATTTATTTCTAATTTTTATTGAGGCTTTCGGTTTTCAATCTTTGCCAAGGAAATGAACACGAGGGTTGTAATTTTATAGAAGACGAGGGAGACATGTTTGTTGGCTCGAGGAAACAGGTCTGTGATTTTACAAAGATAGGTCGGCTAGGTAACGTTTTAGGGTGGCTCGAAATGACATGTATACAATTCGATTTGATTTGTAATATAATATTTCAAAGTATCTCTTGGTCTCTTAATTTAAATTCCAGAACCGTTATTTCAACGCAACCACTGACGTTACAAGATTATAATACTATTTTGAACTTAGTAGAACCAAATTCTGAATTTTAATTTGACAGCGTAGAAGAAATAACAAATTAAATCAACGATTTAATTTAAATTCGATTTAAAATATAATTCTATTTCAAACAATTTAATTCATCAATAATAAATTACTATTATCGTTCTAGTTCAAATAAAATTCATATTAACCATTTGAATCACTCAGAATCCATTCTAAATTCAAATTGAATTATTTTAGTTCTCGTATTTCGAAAATTATATATATACGAAATAAATCATATATTGATCACTAATTGGTAATTCAATATAAAAATTCTTTTATATTACTAATTCAATATTTAAAAACCATACTAAATATTTAAAATAAACTGTTCAAAAATCTGGGTCGTTACAACCACACAGTGACTCTAAAAATCACGAAACTGAAAATCTAACAACTATTTTACATTGCGGATCCAACAAAATTAGTTTCATCGAATTCCGACTTCGTTTGTAAAAGTGGCTATTTTTAAAGTCCTAAATAATCTATTTAAATATATAAATATATTTAAATATAATTAAATTAAATATTTATAAATAAATATTATCGTATATATTCACAGTGGAAAACCATACAGCTCTAGAATATTCCTATATGAATTTCTAACTTGATATTTCAATCTGGGTCAACCCGATATTCGATTTATATTGAAATTCCTTTTTAAAATATAAATAATTCCTTTATAAATTATAAAGGAATTCCACAGCGACTTTTCTAAAATTTGATTTGGACATGAATCAAAATCTACACGATGAAATCCCGATTTTTCTCTTCCACTAGAAAGATATACTCCACCAGCTCCACATGTTTCTTGTTTCACAGAAATCCGGCTTAAAACGAATCCGTACATCCAGTTGAAGTTCAAATTGCCAATTTACGAACTGCAACGCCATTTCAAGCCCGATTTTAATTATATTATAATTCTATGTTCAAACTGTCATTTAAATAATATATTCGTTATTCTAATTCAATTCTAAACTGAATTAAATATCACAGATGATCCAGTTCACACCATATCGCCATTTCAGCCAATTCTGTTTATTTCAGAATTAAATATATTATTTAATTTATTAATTAAATTAAATATTCACCACTATTAAATTCCACGACCATTAAATTCTCTAAACCACCATTTCAATAATTAAATAAATTAATTATAATGCCTCTGCCAATGCGGGTCATTACAGATATTATAATAATGTTTAAATCATTTAAATAGCAATCTTGCAGAACACTTGCATCTCATGCTCCGCATACGTAGTATACAATCAAAACCACGGGCTCTTATTGGAGAATGGATTCCAAATGGAAAGGTATATGACCACCTTCCGATTGTGTATCTCTAGAGAGGAATACACCAGGTTTAACAAGAACATCTTGCAACCCAGGCTTGATATGACCGACCACTAACTTTGCTTGAGTGTTCCAAATGTATTATCACCAACGTTTGGGATCAACAAGCGTTTTGAGACGACCCAAACTTCCCCTTATGGGAAAGCCCTGATTGAATTGAGAACATGACTCACCAGAACATAAATAATAGAACATTTCATTGTTATCACAACAATTTACATCAGAGTACAAGAATATACCAGAGTATGAATAAATATTACATAGAAAAATATCTGAGACTTAAAATACATAGCAGTGGAAATTTAAAATGTATAAATGCAAAGCACATCGGAAAATACATCAACTAACACGACTGAATGAAATATACAGATACAAAGCTTTCCAAATATAGCTCCAGCTATAATCCAAGATCCTGGGAAATGAAATATCTGGGAAAACCAAAACTACTAGCTGCCCGTGTAGAAAATATGGGCACCCAGAGTTTAGGAAGAAACAATAAACTTCGAGTCAGTCATGGGACTGGTGTGAGAACAAAAAAGTTATTAAAACTTTGCTTTAAAATAAGGTAAATCAAGGGACCATGTCGTATAACACGGAACGAGGTTACCCCCAAGAACACCAGTGCCTAAAACAAATAGCGCAATGCTAATTAAAGAAAAATGAAGCTATTATAAGACTCAGGTCCCATCACACAATGCAACGCAAGCCGGAAGATAGAGTTTTACCTTATAATAGCCAAATATGCTTGGTAAACTTTAAAATAAATCTTTTATTATTACTATAAATGAAGAAATCAGCTTCAATATAAATGTATCAATCATAGACGGCATAAGCGCCCCATCCCACTATGCCACCATATATAGGTTTACAACTAAAACCGCAAAATGTCATATTGGAAGTTTGGATAAACATACTAATGGCTCCAATTCGAAAGATCTATCACGTAGTGAAATACACAATGGCTTACGTCCCAACTAGAGAAAACATCATAATGCACATCCGCCCTTGTAGGAATACAAGTATCACTGCGGCTTCCGTCCCAACTACAGAAAACACCGCTTACTCTACCCCTATGGGAATCGGGGACTGTGCCTATCCTTTTGAGCATGAAAAGTGAGTTTGAATCGATGTTTGAAAATAAATATAGTTAATTCTAATTATAAACAAGGCCTGAAATGGCGCGGCAGTTTCAAAATTTCAATTCGAACTTTGACTGATTGTATCGGGTGCAAAATGAAACGGATTTTAGTGAAACCAAAAATATTTAAATTTGTTAGTGAATATCTTCCTAACAAATCGGAAAAATCGAAGTTTCATAGCGGGAAGCAAAAGTTATGGCTAATTGAATTTTCAGAAAGGTCGCTATAGAGTTTATATAGCCCGTGAAAATGGCCATTTTGCAAACGATCTCAGAATTCGACGAAACCACTTTTGTTGGATCCGGGATGTTAAATTATTTCTAGATTTTAAATTTCATAATTTTTGAAGCTAGTATGTGAGCGTGGCAAAGGAAAATGTGTTTGGTCGATTTCTGTTAAATTGGATCGACCAGAAAAGGGCCATTTTTCAAACGGTCTCAGAATTCGATGAAACTAGTTTTGTTGGGACCGTATCGTCAAAACATAGCTAGATTTATTTTTCTGGAATTTTTGGGATCATTATGTGGCCCCGGAAAATTGAAATGTACGTTCAAATTAAATATTGAATGTTTTATATTTTAATTTGAAGGAAAACTGACTGAAACAGTCGAATGGGCCTTTGAAACATATCCCATTGTGTTTGGAATGGGGTATTTAGCTAGGGATGACAGTCGTTGGGTTTGGATTGGTGTTAGTATGTGAAGAGGGGTATTTTTGAGATTTTAAATATATAAATAAAATAAAAAAAATCTGATTGGCTCACACTTCTTTCTCTCTCCCCGACACCTTCAACGCACGATGGAAAAGCTACAAAACCTTCTCTCTTCAAATTCCCCCAATCGACTTCATGAAATCAACTACCGCAATTATGGATTTTGTAGTACTCTTCAAGATCTACACATCCATATAGAATTTGTGATTTATGTCTTAAATTTGGAGAGAATCGAGCCAGAAAGTCCCGGTATTCAAACCGCCACCGCGCCACCTATAGGCCACCGAAGTAGGCCCTGCTTCAGGAGTCAGTGCGCCTCTCTCCCCTCTTCCTCGCTGCGAAGGCCGATCGTCGATCCGCTTCACCGTTTGATCAAAAAGTTCAAACCTAGGTTTGAAGATTTTGCTGCGGTAATCGACTTTGTTATTTTAAGACAGTTTTAACACTTTAAAACCGTTACGAACTTGTAAAAATCATATCTTTTTCATTTGATGATGAAATTCAGTGAAACAAGAGATAGTGGACTCGTGTGGACGCCTTCTACATTTTAGAAGAGATCGCATATTTTTCTGAGCCTTCTGCAATTTTTGAAGGAGTGGAACCCAATGTGAGATTTCTGAATTATAAACGATATGGAAATGACGATGTATAAATTATATATTTGAAGTATGAGTTATATAAGCGATTGTACACCTCATGTATAAGCGTTGTATAAGTTGTATGTTCGATGTATAAGTTATATTTGCGTTGTAAAAATTATATATGTGTTGAAATAGAAGTGAAATATACTTTTATGTATATATATATACGCCCCTCGTCCACAAACTATGGACGATATTTATTGGTTGTGATTGGTGTGAAAATTGGTTGATAGCGAATGGTTAATTAGAATTGTCTGTGGTTGAAATTGATTGATTGTGGATGAAAAATACCCGTTTGTGATTGAGAATTATTTGGTTGAAACCACATAGGATTAGTTTGTGGAAAAAGAAAATAATAAACATGCCGCCTGCGTGCGAACTAGATGCATGAAATCCCCATTGTCAAAAGCTGCGAGGCTTTAAGGTAGAGCGAGGAGCCGTACTAGGGACGACCCCGGTTTTAACTACCCTGCTGTTATGCTACCGAAATTTTATGAAATATTTCTGTGTTTGATTTAAATTTGAATGTTGAAATAAAATTCATGTGTTGAATGGAGTTCGTGTGTTTAATAAACTCTTCGAAAGATAAAAATAACATTTTTATCATATGTATAGATTATATAAAATACTAGGGTTTTAAATAAATTGTTTTAACACCAAAAATAACATTTTTAACATATATAAACTATATAAAATAATCGTGTTTTGAAATAAATTGTTTTACAATAAAAGTCACATTTTTATTATATATATAAACTATAGAAAATATTCATGTGTTGAATAAAGGACTAGAACGATAAAAATTATATTTTTACCGTAGTTGTGAAGTCGAAAACATTCATGTGTTGAATATATAGATTGAACAATAAAATCTACATTTGTATTGTGAATATGAAGTGTTAAAAATGGTGATGTGTTGAATAAATATTTTTGATGATAAAAATGGTATTTTTATCAAATATATGAAATGACTATAGTTTTGAAATTGAAGAATTCGATTATATATATAATTAAATTAAATGGAATAACGACGTTGTAGTTCGTGTTTTGAAACCATGATTTCAAACGATTAGTGCAGGAGATCCGACCATCGGATTTTCCCGAAACCGCAACCATTGGGTTCGCCTTGGAAATATCTTTCCAACGACACCCACTGTGAGAAGATCTAACGGTTGGATTATCTGGAATGTTTAATTCAAATCTGAAGAAAAACAGCGCCAGAATCGATTATATTTATATATATATATATATAATTAAAATAAATTGATGTCTTGATTGGCGATGATGAAGTCGGTGGTTGAAGACGGTGGTTGAAGACCAGAGATCTTCACCTCGGTTGGATGGTAACTGATGTCTTGATTGGGAGGCATTCCGAAATATAGATAATAAGTGGTGATCGTCCAGACGTACGTGGAGATCGATGGATATGCGAGGTATGTGGTGCCTCCGGTTTCATTCAGACCCAGAACGGACTTGTAAATGGACTGTGTATCTGACATTGGAATTCATTCTGTGTGATTGATGGCATTAGTTGCATGGTGTGAATTTCCTGTGTGGTATGCTAAGATGCAGTGATCAAGGCTTCTATTGAAAAGCAAAGTCTTGTGGTTGATGATCAAAGCACGGCCTGTGTGGCATAGCTTTGTGTATAACGTGAATTCGCGAGCCTCACATCCCGGTATGAACCAGAAATGGGAGAGGACATCAGGGAGGGCATGCGTTTCCTTCTAGCTGGAGGTGGTGTCAGTGCTTAAACTAGCTGACATATATATTATTTTCACCTGTGTGGTTGTTGCTATTGCGAGGCGCCTCAGATATATCGGTCAATTCGGGACCGATGGAGTCATTCGTTGGCTCATTTATGCCCCAAAGGGCCGGAAAATGCAGTGCTCACGCATAATAATCCACATCGGTGGACCGACCCTGACGATCCAAGGGTTGATGCGTTCTGATCCTGAGACACGGGCTAGAGCGTCTCGAATTCTGTAAGGACTATCTTTTTCCTTGGTTCATGACGGAAATCCAATTTCCAAATACGTGACTTTGCGGTTTTGATTGTATACCTATATATGGCAACATGATATATGGTACCCATGCCGTCTATGATTGATATTTATGATTGTATATAAAATTAGAAACTAACTGCAAACGAGCTAAGATGAGTAGTTTCCTGGGTATTGTTCTGATGTTGGTTTCGGCCTTTGGGGTAAATACTTAGGGAATCGTTCACTTACTAATTTACAGTTGGAGTTTGATTAACACTTAAACGACAAAATTCACATTTTAAGTGATTTAACTTTACACGTATTAAGCATATCTTAGTCGATATAAGGTAAAACTCTATCCTCCGGTTTGCATTGCATTGTGTGATGGGACTTGAGTCTTATATCGGCTTCATTTTTATAAAAAGCATTGCGATGTTTAAAATATTTACTTGTTTTGAGCACTGACAATCCAATGAATTAAACCCGTTCCGCGAAAGTGGCGTGGTCCTGTGATTAGCCATATTATAAATGTGTTAAGTAGATTTCTCATACCAGCCCCATGACTGACTCGTAGTTGGTTTCAGTTGCAAACTCGGGTGCCCCTCTTTCTACACGGGCAGCCTTGTATTCAGGTTTTAGCAGGCTCTTTCTGGATAGCTGGAGCCGAAGATGGATTCTATCACTTATCTCTTTTTATGCTATTCAACTCCTATTGTACATGTTATGTTTTGTTTTCCGCTGTAGACATTTATGTGTAACTGAACTGTATTGGTACTAAGTATGATCCTGTATACTGTGTAACTCGATGATTATGTTTATCCAGTGTATTATTAATACATTATCTGGTGTATTTATTTATGTTCTGCTGTTTTCTGTTTATGTGTTATATTCCAAAGATTACCCTTAACACCGTCGTACGGGGTTTTGGGGTCGTCACAACGTGGTATCAGAGCTTTGGTTAAGCTTAGTTCTAGAATATAGCATATTAACGAACTCGTTAGAAATAGAACCAGTAGTGTTCTAGGACGAGTAACTCATTACAGATAGGATCAGTAATATCCCAGTATGAGTATAGCAGAATGAAATAACACCTTGATAGATGCATTTACATTCAAGTATATGTCTCTATGCTTTTAAATATCTTTTCTGTTGACCTGACACTTGATCTGCTATTTCAGAAGTACTAGAAAATGAGTGTCAGAAACAGAAGGAATGCAGAACCAGATATTGAGGGTCTATTAATTGAGTATCGGAATATGGGTGGAATACCGTTCTCGGGCGAAGAATCTATTATGAAAACACAAGCTTGGATTTGTTCTGCTGAGAAAATCTTTGAAGGTTTAAAGCTGAGAGATGAACAGAAAAGATTACTGGCATCTTGGGCACTCAAAGACGAAGCTTTGCTCTGGTGGGATTCGATTATTAAGGATAATCCAGGAGGTAATATTACCTGGGATAGATTTAAAGTGATTTTACTAGAAAGATTTACTCCTCCTGAAGCAACTGAGCGGTTATGTGATGAATTCTCTTATCTGATACAAGGAGATATGACCATTCCAGAATATCATAAGAGATTCAATGAACTTTCTCATTTTGCCCCGCATCTGATTCAAGATCCAAAGAATAAGAATCTGAGGTTTATTCATGGCCTGCAAAGAAAATACCAGAATAATGTAATGAGGAATGTGAAGCTTCCTTTTTCTAAAATGATATACATGGCTTACCAGTATGAGGATCTCGACAAGAAAGGTATGTTGCATTACGAAGAGGAAGTCAGTTCTAGTAATAAAGGTGAGTCTGAAACTGATAGTCCTGAGGCCAATATGATGTCTGAGGTGAGTAAGAAGCCCAAAGTCAATCGAAAAAGGGACAGGTCTGGGGAAGAACCAGTAACAACTGCCATATGCAAAAACTGCCATCAGAAAGGGCATTTGTCGATAAATTGTGGACCCTTAAAGAAACGAATAAATAGTGGATTTAAATCCAAGAAGAATTTTCAAGAGAAAAGAGATTGCAGTAAATGCCATCATACTGGTCATCTTGCAAAGGATTGCTGGCTCTTAAAGAAGCCTGGAATGGTACAAGTGAATGAAGTGGCAGAAACTTCAGCACCCTCAGCTAGTCGGGGAAGGTCTGATGTTTTGGAAGGCACGCTTACTGTCAAAAACATTCTAGTTAAAGTACTGTTTGATACAGGTGCGTCACGAAGCTTTATTGCAAAGAATGCAGTTAAGAAGTTGGATTTGAAATTGAGAAAGCTCAGAGAACCCATCACTGTCCATAATCTGGTTGGGGGTTCTCTCGATCTTAGCTGGATTTGTGCGGTGCCTGTCTCTTTTTCCTGTTATAAGTTCCCTACCATCTCTATCGTCATGAATTTTACTGAGTTCGATCTTATTTTGGGGTTGGATTGGTTAACCAAATATGAGGCAGAGGTTAGATGCGCCGACAGAGTTGTTAGGGCAAATATTAAATCAGGGAATTATATAACCATACCCTGCGAAGGTCCGAATTCTGATAGAAAAGACTTTTGGTCAGCTCTGGATGTTTCTCCTGCTCAAATAGAAAATATCCCTATAGTCACAGAGAATGTTCCCGACCTCATAAAATATATTCCTGTCGTCAAGAATTATGCAGATGTGTTCGAAGAAGTTGTCAGCTTACCTCCACAGAGAGAAATTGATTTCAAGATCGCTTTAATTCCGAATGCAAGGCCAGTAGTGCACGCTATTCGGAGAATGACTCTAAAGGGGAAAGAAGAACTAGACAATCAAACTCGACAGCTTGTATGGAAGGGTCTGATCAGGGATAGTTTCTCTGATTGGGGAGCAGCAGTGGTGTTTGTCCCAAAGTCAGACGGTACTCTTCGGCTATATGTGGATTATCGTGACTTAAATAAGCATACAATAAAGAATAAATATCCATTGCCGCGAATCGATGATTTGTTGGATCGATTGAATGGTGCACAAGTATTTTCAAGGATGGACCTAGCTACAGGTCTCCATCAGCTTCGTATGACCGAAGAGTGTGTTCCTATGATAGCATTCAGAGGTCCAGACTTATTCTATGAGTGGTTAGTAATGCCATTCGGCTTATGTAACGCTCCAGCTTACTTCGTTGATTCGATGAATCGAGTGTTCAAAGGAGTCTTGAATAAGTTTGTTCTGGTTTTTATTGATGATATTCTAATCTTCTCTAAGTCAAAGGCCGAACATGAAAAACATTTGGAACAAGTTCTAGAAATTCTATGACGGAATGTATTGAAAGCTAAACTTTCCAAATGTATATTCTGGCAAGATGAAGTAAAGTTTCTTGGCCACGTCGTATCAAAAGAGGTAATTGTTGTGGATCCAGGTAAGATCACCGCTATTCAAAACTGGAAGCAGCCTAGTACTCCGACAGAAGTTCGAAGTTTTCTTGGATTAGCTAGTTATTATCGGAAGTTCATTAAAGATTTTTCGAAGATATCTAGTTCTTTGACAAAGCCTACAAAGAAGCACACAAAATTCAAGTGGACTCCCAAATGTGAGGAGGCTTTTCAGAAGCTAAAAATGAGATTAACAACTGCTCCAGTGTTAACGATTATCAATGGCAATCAAGACTTGAAAGTCTGGACGAATGCCTCAAGAGAAGGCCTTGGTGCAGTATTAATGCAAAGAGGTCAAGTGATTGCTTATGCTAGCCGTCAGCTGAAACCGCACGAGAAAAATTATGTTACTCATGATCTTGAGTTGTTAGCCATCGTGTTTGCTTTGAAAATATGGAGACACTATCTTTTGGGTGAGAAATTTGAACTGTATACAGACCATCAGTCACTAAAGTATCTGTTCACCCAGAAAGACTTGAATCTGAGGCAGCAACATTGGCTAGAATTTCTTGCAGCATAAGATTTTGAGATATTGTACACTCCAGGGAAAGCCAATGTTGTGGCCGATGCGCTGAGACGAAAGAATGCAATAATCGCCAGTTTTATCATTACAACTTCCTTGATTGACAAAATATCAGCTCTTCAGAAAGACGATCACTTCATTCAAAGGATCAGAGAAAGAATACGGAAAGGCGAACCATTGAGTTTCCAGACTGATAACCAAGGGGTTCTAAGGCTAAAGGGTCGAATTTGTGTTCCTAACATTGCTGAACTCTGGAAGGAAGTGCTGGATGAATGCCACAAGTCAAAACTTAGTATCCATCCAGGAGTGAGCAAAATGTATAATGATATTAAGCGTACAATCTTGTGGAGATCGATGAAGAGAGACATTTCTTTATATGTTAGCAGGTGCTCTACTTGCCAACTAGTCAAAAGTGACCAACAGAAACTGGCTGGATTGTTGCAACCGCTGGACGTTCCAGGTTGGAAGTGGGAACATATTTCCATAGACTTCATAGATGGTTTGCCCAGAACCAGTAAAGGAAATGACAATATTTGGGTGATCGTAGATCACTTCACGAAGACCGCCCATTTTATACCTGTCAGGTCCAATATAACTGCTCAGAGTCTGGCACAGATTTATTTCAAGGAAATTGTTAGGCTACATGGAGTGCTGATCAGTATAGTCAGTGATAGAGATCCAATATTTACTAGCAAATTCTGGGAGGCATTTCAAGTAGAACTGGGAACGAAGCTGAACTTGAGCACCGCTTATCATCCTTAGATAGATGGTCAAACTGAGAGGGTGAATCGTATACTACAAGATTTGTTGTGGGCTTATGTTCTTGATTTTGGTGGATCATGGGAAGACCATTTGCTTTTGGCTGAGTTCTCATATAACAACAGCTACCAAGCGAGCCTGACAATGTCACCATTCGAAGCATTGTATGGTAGACTGTGCCGATCTCCTTCTTGTTGGGTCGAACCTGGTAATAGACTTGTATTGGGACCAGATATGACTCGCGAAGCCGCAGATAAAGTCGATTTCATTAAGAAACGATTACTCGTAGCTCAAAGCCGACAGAAGAGCTATGCAGACTCAAGAAGGAGGGATTTAGCATTTTCTATTGGTGATTATGTGTATATAAGGGAGAGGAGTGATTTGATTTGGCAAAACTGGGAAGTTGGCGCCCAGGTTTATTGGTTCATTCCCTATACTTGAACGGATTGGAGCCCTCGCTTATAGAGTTCAATTACCTGATTGGTTGCCTAGAGCACATGATGTATTTACATTTTCTCAACCTAGAAAGCATGTTCATGATCCAGGCTTGGTTGTGGAAGAAGCCGCACAACAGGATGTGACGAAAAGGAATTTCGCTCGATCCGAACCAGGCGCTAAACCGACCCAGACCGTTTGAAACGCCCTATCGTTTGAGAACACGACAAATCAGAACGCATACAAAAGAACATTTCATTGTATTTACAACAATTCCATCAGATACAAGAATATACAGAGTATAAATGAATAAATTACATTCGATAAATATCAGAGGTTACAATAAATTACATAGCAGCGGAAAATAATACAATACACAACTAGAAGTAGATATACGGATACAAAGCTTTCCGGATATCATTCCAGCTGTAAACCAGGATCCTGTGAATATAAATCTGCAAAACCAAAACTACTAGCTGCCCGTGTCAAAATAAGGGCACCCAAAGTTTAGGTTAAAACAATAAACTCCAGGTCAGTCATGTGACTGGTGTGAGAACTAAAACAGTTATTATTCTTTATTTTAAAAGTTAGGTAAATCAAGGGAACACGCCGTATAACACGGAACGGGTTTCCTCCCAAGAATATCGGTGCATAAAACAAACAGCGCAATGCTAAATAAAGAAAAATGAAGCTGTTATAAGACCCAGGTCCTATCACACAATGCAACGCAAGCCGGGGGATAGGGTTTTCCCTTATAACAGCCAAAGCATGCTTGATGCGTCTAAAACAAATCATTTGATACTATTATAAGTGCATAGTGTATAAAACAACTTCAAATCATAAGTATCAATCATAGGCGACATGAGCGTCCCATGCCACTATGTCGCCATATATAGGTTTACAAACAAAACCGCAAATGTCACGTATTTGGAAATTGGGTTTCCATCTATGAACCGAGGCAAAAGATAGTCCTCAACCGATTCGTGACTCTCTAGCCCGAGCCACAGGTCAGAGCTCGAGTGACCTTGGAGCGACAGGGCCGGTCCACCGATGTGGATTAAACTTAAACCCTGAATATGCGTTCCCCCGCCCTATGGGGCGTAAATGAGCCAACGAATGACTCCATCGGACCTGGATCGTCCGATCAAACCGAGGCGCCTCGCAACAGCAACAACCACATAAGTCAAACTCGTCAGGGCGTGTAAAACCACTGACGCCACTTCTAACTAGAAAGAAACGCATGCCCTCCCTGAGGTCCGTCTCCCGTTTTTGGTTCATACCGGGTGTGAAACTCGCGAAGTAAACGTTACACAAAGCTATGCCACACAGGCCGTGCTTTGATCGTCACCACAAGACTTTGCTTTTCAACAGAAGCCTCGATCAATTGCCACTTAGGCATGCCACACAGGCAATTCACTCCATGCGTTTGATATCCATCAATATATAACCCCTGAGCTCGTACGTCTCAGAGAAGGGCGTTAAGCAAGAGAATAAATTCTCTGCCGCCAAACAGATATATATTTAATAGAGATCAATCACACGGACTAAAATCCAATGTCAGACACACAGTCCATTTACAAGTCCGCTCTGGGTCTGAACGAAACCGGAGGCACCTAGTACCCCGCATATCCATCGATCTCCAAGCACGTCTGGACGATCACCAACTGTTTCCATCTTCTTGGGTGTACAGCCCAATCAAGATCATCAGTAATCACCCAAACGACGTGAAGACCTCCGGTCTTCGACCATCGTCTTCATCTTCGACTTATCGTCGTATCAGTTATTCAGAATGGGATAAACCCGGTCTTCCCGAATAACTCGCGTATATTTTAAATAAGTGTTACACAAACACAACATACGCCTCATTCCAATTCATCAGTCACTAACCGTAAATTAATCAAGAGAATAATTCCCCAAATATTAACCCCGAAGGCCGAAACCAACATCAGATCAATATCCAGGAAACCATTCTACTTAGCTAACCGACAGTTAGTTTCTAAATTTCACATTCATATGGAAAGTTTCCCATTAATTTTATCAAAGATAAATTCTTTATATTTATTCTTTAATCTATCCTTTTGAATTTCGATTCAACTAGTCGGGATTAACGAAACTTACCGAAGTAGTCATTTGTTTTAATTTCCCAATCCCAACCTATTCATCCCATGAAGTAAAACTGGTAATACTTCATATCTAACACCACAGTGTTATCGGCAAATTCAATTACCATTTCACGTTCAAATCTAATTAAAGATTTAACTATCGCCTAGAATAAAACTGGTGATACTCCATTCTCGATCTTTTCAATCTAATTAAAGATTCATTAAAACTCCACTTAGTTTTAATCGTTGACTGGGTTAAAGAATCAGTGTCATTTAAAACACGGTTCACGATAAACCCAAAATCACATCACATTAATTATCGGGTTAAAGAACAAGTGTTATTTAAAACACTGTTCACGATAAACCCAAAAATCAATATCAATTCAACTAAATATTATTTAATTGGTACACTTCATTAAATCTAAATAAAAAGATTTAATCTTTTCTCAACTGGGTTCAAGAACAGTGTTAATGAAGACACCATTCACGACAAACCCAAATCACATTTGATATTCAATACAAGGCTCTGAATAGAAAATATATCGGCTTATATTCAATATCAAATTCTACGATTAACAAATGTCGTATTGGAGATAACGATACAAATATATCTTTCAAATTTCCCTAACAACATCTGTATAATCACGAATTCCAACATCGAAATATTCCGAAGACAATTTCGATTCAAATCCATTCCAACGCAATCATTGGAAATTCTGGTCATTTTCAAAACCATTTCAAATTCAATTTATTTATTTAAAAAAAATTAATAGAATTATAATTCTAGTTCAAAACTAGTTCATTTCGATAAAAATCTATTTTTATCTTTTTAAATATGGAGTATTTCATCCCAATTCTTTCTAAATCATTTCTTATGATTTTACACGAATTATTACTATTTTTAATAATTTTATCAAGGTCCGTACAGTCGATTTCCATCAGCGGCCATCGAACTGCACTTACAGCGACCCTTTTCAAATTTGATTTGGACATAATTCCAAATCCAACCGTTAGATTTTAATTTCTAATATTCGTTAGAAAGCTCTTATCGATACGAACCCAACGGTTCCGGTTTTAGGAGAATCCGACGGTCGGATCTCCCGTAATATCCGTTCGAAGTCAATGGTCGAAATTCATGAACTACCGCGGCGCGGCGCGTTCCATTCAGGCCATTATATTATATATATAATATATATAATATATACTTCGTCGATTTCAATTCAAAACGTGCTTTATAAATCGTTTTAAATTCATTTTCGAATCGATTTCTATTCGAATTCATTTATATTCAAATTCAATTCGAATTCATTTCTATTTATTTTCAATTCGAATTCATTTCTATTTATTTTCAATTCGAATTCATTTCTATTTATTTTCAATTCGAATTCATTTATATTCAAATTCAATTCGAATTCATTTCTATTTATTTTCAATTCGAATTCATTTATATTCAAATTCAATTCGAATTCATTTCTATTTATTTTCAATTCGAATTCATTTCTATATAGTTCGAATTTCAAATCTATTCAATCTCAATTCGAATTCAATTCTAAAACGATTTCAATTCTATTTCGATTCTATTCGAATTTCAAACCCTTTCAGTTTATTTTGAATTTCAAATCAATTCAATTAAATTTGAATTTCAATTCACTTTAATATTCACTTCAATTTGAATAAAATCGATATTAATATCGTTCACGTCAAAATGGCGCCAATCTATCAACGCGGCTTCATATATTTCAATTTTCAAATATCCTACTTCAAATATTTCTTTTTCAAATATTTCTATTCAAATATTTCATTTCAAATATTTCTATTTCAAAACTGGAATGAGGCCCAAACAATTACCATATAATGTTAATTATATGGATTTTTCTACAACACATGTATATATCAACAACGATGAATAATCAACCATCATCCAAAGTGCATTCTACACTGTATAAGCATCAAATATAAATATTCAACGCTTATAACAGTCTGTCAATCAATCGATCGACATACAACTAAACAATCGGGACTAGTGTACATCAAATATCATCCCAATACCCGTGTGGGGTTTCAAACAATCAAACACAGATTTTTATTTGTGCAGTTGGGCGATGTGTAAAATTTTATCGTCCCAATCAATGTCCTTCAAATAGGTGTACATAAACAAACCGTCCAGTTTGTAAATGAATATTTATTTATTCACATTCACGTTAAAAATTATATTTTTAACGATCAAACTATTTTATTCAACCTATGAATATTCTATTCGGTTCATTTATTAAATAAAATGTTATCTTTATTTTTCTAAATTATTTTTAGAAAATTTCGGCGGCATAACGGCACGATACTAGAAACGGGACAAGGCCTAGCCTTATCCCCGGTCTAGTGAAGGCCCACGCCATTCACACATCAATCAAATCAATTTCATTTCACCAAACAATTCAATTCAAACCAAATAACCTAACCCACTACACAACCAAACAATTAAACAAACAAGCCATCCATGGTCTGTGGATGACGGGTGTCGGGTGCTACTAAACACCGTCTGCATCCTAGTATATATATATATATATATATATATATAACTAGAAAATTAAATTTGAAAGGTGAGAAGTTCTCACCGAAAGCTATCCAATACCACGACTCTTCATTTATGGAAATCTTCGTCATTCTCGCTCTTTGTCGCTTTCGTTGCCCGCAGCCACTATATATATAAAAATCACATTTTTATATTGCTATTCAATATATAAAAATCGAATTTTTACTTTGCTATTCAATATATAAAAATCAAATTTTTACTTTGCTATTCAATATATAAAAATCGAATTTTTACTTTGCTATTCAATATATAAAAATCGAATTTTTACTTTGCTATTCAATATATAAAAATCGAATTTTTACTTCGCTATTCAATATATAAAAATCGAATTTTTACTTTGCTATTCAATATATAAAAATCGAATTTTTCTATTTTGAAAAAAACTAGTCTTTTCTATATTAAAAATCTAGTCTTTTCTTCGCTATTGTATATAAATCAAACCATATTTTATTTCTATAAAACTAATAAATTTTAAATAAAATAAACAAGTAATTAAAATAAAAACTTACTTTTTTTCTGTTTCAAAGAGGGAGGGGCTGCCCGGGCGACGCAGGAAGCGGAGGTTGTGCTCAGTGGGTGGTTTAGTTGGCTGGAGCTACTGCTACTAGGAGGTTTGGGCTGTTTTGGAGAAGAGAGGGTGACGGGGAGGGAAGTGGTGGCTGAGGAGGGGCGCGCCGGGTCAGGGGTTGGCCAGTAGGCGGTGGCGGTGGACTGGTTGTGGAGTGGTGGGCCCCGGCGTGGCTGGTTTAGGGTTTGGGGCGATTTGGGCGAGGAGGGAGAGAATGGGAGGAGGAGGGAAGAGCGATGGGGTCTGGTGAGGAGGGCGACGGCGTCAGGCGACGGTGGCGGAAGGGCTGGGGGCGGCGACAGGTCAACGCGGCTTGGGAGTTTTTTTATTTCGGGTATGAACGATATGAGGAGAGGGAGAAAGAAGGTAGAGGGGAATATATTAAAAATATTTAATTTATTTTAATCCATCGAAAAGTAACTTTTTATTTCGAACTCAAAACGAAACCCAACGACTGTCGTCCATAGCTAATTACCCCCATTCCGAACACAATGGGATATGTATCGTAAGCTAATTCGGCTGTTACAATCAGTTTCCGTCAAATTTACATTTAAATCACTATATTGAATTTTAAACGTACATTTCAAATTACCGGGGCCATATATTAACTAGAAAAATTCCCGAAAAATATTTTCTAGCTTCGTATTGACGATACGGTCCTAACAAAACTAGTTTCGTCGAATTCTGAGACCGTTAGAAAAATGGCCATCTTCCAGTCGATTAAAATCAACTGAAACTGGTCAAACGCGATTCCCTTTGCCACGCTCACATATTGATTCGAAAAATTATGAAATTTGGAATCTAGCAATAACTTTACATCTCGGACCCAACAAAAGTGGTTTCATCGTAATCCGAGGTCGTTTGCAAAATTTCCATTTTTAAGGGCCTGAATTCTATAGCGACTATTCAGAATTTTCAACTGGACATATCTTTTGATTCCCGCTATGAAATTTTGATTTTTCGGATTCGTTGGAAAGATAGTCACAATTAGGTTCCATTATTTTTGGTTTCACTAAAATCCAGATTGTTTTGAACCCGGTACATTCAATTGAAGTTTGAAATCGAATTATCGAACTACCACGCCATTTTCAATTCTATTTATAATTATATATAATTATTTATATTCTAACGACGACGTATATAATATATACGTTTGAATTCTATTCAAAATAAATTTCTCATCGATTTTATTTAAAATAATCTATTTTAAATAATCAAAATTCGCTAAAATTGCCAAAATAAAAATTTTAAACTGGCCCAGATTTTCAGGTTGTTACAATCTCCCCCACTTAAAACTTTTCGTCCCCGAAAAGGAACAAAGTCGAAAGTGGTTTGATTAATCAACTCTACGTTCGATCTGGCTTCCATTCTCCAACTTTTCAGTTTTTGAGAATTTTCAAATTTTCAAAAATTTGGCTAACACCCTAAATTTTCGAAAAATTTCGCCATAACCTCCCCTGCACCGGGAGCCACGGGAAAATCCCGAAATTGCCATACAGGCCTTCTGATCTCAAAAAGAAAAAGAGAAAGCCAAGCGGCTCATAAAATCATCATCACCCAAACAAAACAGTAAATTATGTAGTAAACATGTACCTATTTGTCGGGCAAACAAATTTTATTCTCTGGCTCTAGCCTCCTTGCTATGACCTGTTCAATGTAAGTATATGTATATGCAAGCAAATGCGACCAAATTTCAATTATAACTCAATATTTGGTTCAATTTGGTTAAAGGTTCAACATCTTAATTAATCAACCAATAATCAACAATACAACCATCAATCAATTAGTTGATTAGCTTTTCAAATTCATAATTTTGATATATAGTCAAAAATCAGATTTTTAATGCCAAATCACAACAATAGGCCCTATCTAATTTCGGTTCTCACACCAGTCAATAGGAAATATATAGAAATCTCACTTTCGTCACTCGAATATAAACACTGATGATGAGGCCTCATCATCAGAATCATCTCCGGGCGACTAGAGTGCGATTCTATATCTATCCAATATATTAAAATTTCGAACACACGTTTGCAAGACGTATATGCGAAATCTCTATATACTGGACTGTACTAATCGATACAAATAAATAATCAAATACGAATAATTGATTTAAATTTTCAAAACAAAATTTGTTTTCACTTTAAAAATATACTCTTCACACTCGTTCTAGGATACTACTGATCCTATCTCTAACGAGTCATTCTCATTGGATATTACTAATCCAATTTCTGATGAATTCTTTCGTATGGTTCTAATGTGCCTTGTTCTCTGAGCTTGGTAAACCAAAGCTCTGATACCAACTGTGACGAAAAGGAATTTCGCTCGGTCCGAACCAGGCGCTAAACCGACCCAGACCGTTCGAAACGCCCTATCGTTTGAGAACACGACAAATCAGAACGCATACAAAAGAACATTTCATTGTATTTACAACAATTCCATCAGATACAAGAATATACAGAGTATAAATGAATAAATTACATTTGATAAATATCAGAGGTTACAATAAATTACATAGCAGCGGAAAATAATACAATACACAACTAGAAGTAGATATACGGATACAAAGCTTTCCGGATATCATTCCAGCTGTAAACCAGGATCCTGTGAATATAAATCTGCAAAACCAAAACTATTAGCTGCCCGTGTCAAAATAAGGGCACCCAGAGTTTAGGTTAAAACAATAAACTCCAGGTCAGTCATGTGACTGGTGTGAGAACTAAAACAGTTATTATTCTTTATTTTAAAAGTTAGGTAAATCAAGGGACCACGCCATATAACACGGAACGGGTTTCCTCCCAAGAATATCGGTGCATAAAACAAACAGCGCAATGCTAAATAAAGAAAAATGAAGCTGTTATAAGACCCAGGTCCTATCACACAATGCAACGCAAGCCGGGGGATAGGGTTTTCCCTTATAACAGCCAAAGCATGCTTGATACGTCTAAAACAAATCATTTGATACTATTATAAGTGCATAGTGTATAAAACAACTTCAAATCATAAGTATCAATCATAGGCGACATGAGCGTCCCATGCCACTATGTCGCCATATATAGGTTTACAAATAAAACCGCAAATGTCACATATTTGGAAATTGGGTTTCCATCTATGAACCGAGGCAAAAGATAGTCCTCAACCGATTCGTGACTCTCTAGCCCGAGCCACAGGTCAGAGCTCGAGTGACCTTGGAGCGACAGGGCCGGTCCACCGATGTGGATTAAACTTAAACCCTGAACATGCGTTCCCCCGCCCTATGGGGCGTAAATGAGCCAACGAATGACTCCATCGGACCCGGATCGTCCGATCAAACCGAGGCGCCTCGCAACAGCAACAACCACATAAGTCAAACTCGTCAGGGTGTGTAAAACCACTGACGCCACTTCTAACTAGAAAGAAACGCATGCCCTCCCTGAGGTCCGTCTCCCGTTTTTGGTTCATACCGGGTGTGAAACTCGCGAAGTAAACGTTACACAAAGCTATGCCACACAGGCCGTGCTTTGATCGTCACCACAAGACTTTGCTTTTCAACAGAAGCCTCGATCAATTGCCACTTAGGCATGCCACACAGGCAATTCACTCCATGCGTTTGATATCCATCAATATATAACCCCTGAGATCGTACGTCTCAAAGAAGGGCGTTAAGCAAGAGAATAAATTCTCTGCCGCCAAACAGATATATATTTAATAGAGATCAATCACACGGACTAAAATCCAATGTCAGACACACAGTCCATTTACAAGTTCGCTCTGGGTCTGAACGAAACCGGAGGCACCTAGTACCCCGCATATCCATCGATCTCCAAGCACGTCTGGACGATCACCAACTGTTTCCATCTTCTTGGGTGTACAGCCCAATCAAGATCATCAGTAATCACCCAAACGACGTGAAGACCTCCGGTCTTCGACCATCGTCTTCATCTTCGACTTATCGTCGTATCAGTTATTCAGAATGGGATAAACCCGGTCTTCCCGAATAACTCGCGTATATTTTAAATAAGTGTTACACAAACACAACATACGCCTCATTCCAATTCATCAGTCACTAACCGTAAATTAATCAAGAGAATAATTCCCCAAATATTAACCCCGAAGGCCGAAACCAACATCATATCAATATCCAGGAAACCATTCTACTTAGCTAACCGACAGTTAGTTTCTAAATTTCACATTCATATGGAAAGGTTCCCATTAATTTTATCAAAGATAAATTCTTTATATTTATTCTTTAATCTATCCTTTTGAATTTCGATTCAACTAGTCGGGATTAACGAAACTTACCGAAGTAATCATTTGTTTTAATTTCCCAATCCCAACCTATTCATCCCATGAAGTAAAACTGGTAATACTTCATATCTAACACCACAGTGTTATCGGCAAATTCAATTACCATTTCACGTTCAAATCTA
The DNA here is from genome assembly GCA_030737875.1 of Allium sativum. NCBI lineage: Eukaryota > Viridiplantae > Streptophyta > Magnoliopsida > Asparagales > Amaryllidaceae > Allium > Allium sativum. The sequence goes on along the minus strand of CM060927.1, from coordinate 153,670,276 downwards.
ATCAAAGATTTAACTATCGCCTGGAATAAAACTGGTGATACTCCATTCTCGATCTTTTCAATCTAATTAAAGATTCATTAAAACTCCACTTAGTTTTAATCGTTGACTGGGTTAAAGAATCAGTGTCATTTAAAACACGGTTCACGATAAACCCAAAATCACATCACATTAATTATCGGGTTAAAGAACAAGTGTTATTTAAAACACTGTTCACGATAAACCCAAAAATCAATATCAATTCAACTAAATATTATTTAATTGGTACACTTCATTAAATCTAAATAAAAAGATTTAATCTTTTCTCAACTGGGTTCAAGAACAGTGTTAATGAAGACACCATTCACGACAAACCCAAATCACATATGATATTCAATACAAGGCTCTGAATAGAAAATATATCGGCTTATATTCAATATCAAATTCTACGATTAACAAATGTCGTATTGGAGATAACGATACAAATATATCTTTCAAATTTCCCTAACAACATCTGTATAATCACGAATTCCAACATCGAAATATTCCGAAGACAATTTCGATTCAAATCCATTCCAAAGCAATCATTGGAAATTCTGGTCATTTTCAAAACCATTTCAAATTCAATTTATTTATTTAAAAAAAATAAATAGAATTATAATTCTAGTTCAAAACTAGTTCATTTCGATAAAAATCTATTTTTATCTTTTTAAATATGGAGTATTTCATCCCAATTCTTTCTAAATCATTTCTTATGATTAGACACGAATTATTACTATTTTTAATAATTTTATCAAGGCCCGTACAGTCGATTTCCATCAACGGCCATCGAACTGCACTTACAGCGACCCTTTTCAAATTTGATTTGGACATAATTCCAAATCCAACCATTAGATTTCTAATTTCTAATATTCGTTAGAAAGCTCTTATCGATACGAACCCAACGGCTCCGGTTTTAGGAGAATCCGACGGTCGGATCTCCCGTAATATCCGTTCGAAGTCAATGGTCGAAATTCATGAACTACCGCGGCGCGGCGCGTTCCATTCAGGCCATTATATTATATATATAATATATATAATATATACTTCGTCGATTTCAATTCAAAACGTGCTTTATAAATCGTTTTAAATTCATTTTCAAATCGATTTCTATTCGAATTCATTTATATTCAAATTCAATTCGAATTCATTTCTATTTATTTTCAATTCGAATTCATTTCTATTTATTTTCAATTCGAATTCATTTCTATTTATTTTCAATTCGAATTCATTTATATTCAAATTCAATTCGAATTCATTTCTATTTATTTTCAATTCGAATTCATTTATATTCAAATTCAATTCGAATTCATTTCTATTTATTTTCAATTCGAATTCATTTCTATATAGTTCGAATTTCAAATCTATTCAATCTCAATTCGAATTCAATTCTAAAACGATTTCAATTCTATTTCGATTCTATTCGAATTTCAAACCCTTTCAGTTTATTTCGAATTTCAAATCAATTCAATTAAATTTGAATTTCAATTCACTTTAATATTCACTTCAATTTGAATAAAATCGATATTAATATCGTTCACGTCAAAATGGCGCCAATCTATCAACGCGGCTTCATATATTTCAATTTTCAAATATCCTACTTCAAATATTTCTTTTTCAAATATTTCTATTCAAATATTTCATTTCAAATATTTCTATTTCAAAACTGGAATGAGGCCCAAACAATTACCATATAATGTTAATTATATGGATTTTTCTACAACACATGTATATATCAACAACGATGAATAATCAACCATCATCCAAAGTGCATTCTACACTGTATAAGCATCAAATATAAATATTCAACGCTTATAACAGTCTGTCAATCAATCGATCGACATACAACTAAACAATCGGGACTAGTGTACATCAAATATCATCCCAATACCCGTGTGGGGTTTCAAACAATCAAACACAGATTTTTATTTGTGCAGTTGGGCGATGTGTAAAATTTTATCGTCCCAATCAATGTCCTTCAAATAGGTGTACATAAACAAACCGTCCAGTTTGTAAATGAATATTTATTTATTCACATTCACGTTAAAAATTATATTTTTAATGATCAAACTATTTTATTCAACCTATGAATATTCTATTGGTTCATTTATTAAATAAAATGTTATCTTTCTTTTTCTAAATTATTTTTAGAAAATTTCGGCGGCATAACGACACGATACTAGAAACGGGACAAGGCCTAGCCTTATCCCTGGTCTAGTGAAGGCCCACGCCATTCACACATCAATCAAATCAATTTCATTTCACCAAACAATTCAATTCAAACCAAATAACCTAACCCACTACACAACCAAACAATTAAACAAACAAGCCATCCATGGTCTGTGGATGACGGGTGTCGGGTGCTACTAAACACCGTCTGCATCCTAGTATATATATATATATAACTAGAAAATTAAATTTGAAAGGTGATAAGTTCTCACCGAAAGCTATCCAATACCACGACTCTTCATTTATGGAAATCTTCGTCATTCTCGCTCTTTGTCGCTTTCGTTGCCCGCAGCCACTATATATATAAAAATCACATTTTTATATTGCTATTCAATATATAAAAATCAAATTTTTACTTTGCTATTCAATATATAAAAATCGAATTTTTACTTTGCTATTCAATATATAAAAATCGAATTTTTACTTTGCTATTCAATATATAAAAATCGAATTTTTACTTTGCTATTCAATATATAAAAATCGAATTTTTCTATTTTGAAAAAAACTAGTCTTTTCTATATTAAAAATCTAGTCTTTTCTTCGCTATTGTATATAAATCAAACCATATTTTATTTCTATAAAACTAATAAATTTTAAATAAAATAAACAAGTAATTAAAATAAAAACTTACTTTTTTCTGTTTCAAAGAGGGAGGGGCTGCCCGGGCGACGCAGGAAGCGGAGGTTGTGCTCAGTGGGTGGTTTAGTTGGCTGGAGCGACTGCTACTAGGAGGTTTGGGCTGTTTTGGAGAAGAGGGGGTGACGGGGAGGGAAGTGGTGGCTGAGGAGGGGCGCGCCGGGTCAGGGGTTGGCCAGTAGGCGGTGGCGTTGGACTGGTTGTGGAGTGGTGGGCCCCGGCGTGGCTGGTTTAGGGTTTGGGGCGAGGAGGGAGAGAATGGGAGGAGGAGGGAAGAGCGATGGGGTCTGGTGAGGAGGGCGACGGCGTCAGGCGACGGTGGCGGAAGGGCTGGGGGCGGCGACAGGTCAACGGCGGCTTGGGAGTTTTTCTTTTATTTCGGGTATGAACGATATGAGGAGAGGGAGAAAGAAGGTAGAGGGGAATATATTAAAAATATTTAATTTATTTTAATCCATCGAAAAGTAACTTTTTATTTCGAACTCAAAACGAAACCCAACGACTGTCGTCCATAGCTAATTACCCCCATTCCGAACACAATGGGATATGTATCGTAAGCTGATTCGGCTGTTACAATCAGTTTCCATCAAATTTACATTTAAATCACTATATTGAATTTTAAACGTACATTTCAAATTACCGGGGCCACATATTAACTAGAAAAATTCCCGAAAAATATTTTCTAGCTTTGTATTGACGATACGGTCCTAACAAAACTAGTTTCGTCGAATTCTGAGACCGTTAGAAAAATAGCCATTTTCCAGTCGATTAAAATCAACTGAAACTGGTCAAACGCGTTTCCCTTTGCCACGCTCACATATTGATTCGAAAAATTATGAAATTTGGAATCTATCAATAACTTTACATCACGGACCCAACAAAAGTGGTTTCATCGTAATCCGAGGTCGTTTGCAAAATTTCCATTTTTAAGGGCTTGAATTCTATAGCGACTATTCAGAATTTTCAACTGGACATATTTTTTGATTCCCGCTATGAAATTTTGATTTTTCGGATTCGTTGGAAAGATAGTCACAATTAGGTTCCATTATTTTTGGTTTCACTAAAATCCAGATTGTTTTGCACCCGGTACATTCAATTGAAGTTTGAAATCGAATTATCGAACTACCACGCCATTTTCAATTCTATTTATAATTATATATAATTATTTATATTCTAACGACGACGTATATATTATATACGTTCGAATTCTATTCAAAATAAATTTCTCATCGATTTTATTTAAAATAATCTATTTTAAATAATCAAAATTCGCTAAAATTGCCAAAATAAAAATTTTAAACTGGCCCAGATTTTCGGGTTGTTACACAAGATATAGAAATTACTCCAGAATTGGCTGTGAGAAGAGAGCCGCTAAAGATTATTGGCAAAGAAACCAAAGAACTGAGGAACAAGAAGGCTCACTTAGTCAAAGTGCAATGGAGTGGAGATCCGCGAGATTGTACTTGGGAAACTGAGGAAAGCATTAAGAAAGCCTATCCTAAGTGCAGGGTGGATATCTCTGATTGACTCCGGTGCAAGGTACATTTACCATATTTTGAAATTTCCATTATGTACTCTACTTTGTCGTTGTTTTCTTTTCATGGATGTAAAATTTTAATCATATAGTCTGAGTGATTTGATAAGAGTATATGAATTAATTAGTATGTTTTTGAAAGATGAAAACAAAGTGATTGCTAGTTGTGTTGTCTGATTTTTGGTTGATCAGTTAGAGTTTGAACCATTTAGCCAAATTGAACAAATAGTGAACTGAATTGAAAATAGATAGAAATATATACATGTGCATTATATATGTGTGAACAGGTTATGGATAAATAGCTGAGCAAAGGAATAAAATTATTTGCCCGATAAATAGGTACACGTTTATTGTATTTCTTGGGATTTGATGATTTTATGAGCCGATTGGCTTTTTCTTTTTCTTTTGGACTGGTGAGGGCCATGGGAGGCTATTAGAAATATCCCAAAGTCCCCCGTACAAAGGAGGTTATGGCGAAATTTTTTGAAAATTTAGGGTGTTAGCCAATTTTTTTGAAGAATTTCAAAATTCTTAGAAATTGAAAAGTTGAAGAATGGAAGCCAGACTGAAATTAGAGTTGGTTATTGAATCCACTTTCGACTTTGTTCCTTTTTGGGGACGAAAAGTTTTAAGTGGGGGAGATTGTAACAACCCGGAAAATCTAAACCAGATTGAAAATTTTAAATTTGCTATTTTAGTGAATTTTTGATGTTTAAAATAAATTATTTTAAATAATAGCGATGAAAAGTGAGTTTGAATCGATGTTTGAAAATAAATATAATTAATTCTAATTATAAACAAGGCCTGAAATGGCGCGGCAATTTCAAAATTTCAATTCGAACTTTGACTAACTGTACCGGGTGCAAAATGAAACGGATTTTAGTGAAACCAAAAATATTTAAATCTGTTAGTGAATATCTTTCTAGCAAATCTAAAAAATTGAAGTTTCATAGCGGGAAGCAAAAGTTATGGCTAAATGAATTTTCAGAAAGGTCGTTATAGAGTTTATGTAGCCCGTGAAAATGGCCATTTTGCAAACGATCTCAGAATTCGACGAAACCTCTTTTGTTGGATCCGGGATGTTAAATTATTGCTAGGTTTCAAATTTCATAATTTTTGAAGCTAGTATGTGAGTGTGGCAAAGGAAAATTCGTTTGGTCGATTTTTGTTAAATTGGATCGACCAGAAAAGGGCCATTTTTCAAACGGTCTCAAAATTCGACGAAACTAGTTTTGTTGGGACCGTATCATCAAAACATAGCTAGATTTATTTTTCTGGAATTTTTTGGATCAGTATGTGGCCCCGGCAAATTGAAATGTACGTTCAAATTAAATATTAAATGTTTTATATTTTAATTTGAAGGAAAACTGACTGAAACAGTCGAATGGGCCTTCGAAACATATCCCATTGTGTTCGGAATGGGGGTATTTAGCTAGGGACGACAGTCATTGGGATTGGATTGGTGTTAGTATGTGAAGAGGGGTATTTTTGAGATTTTAAAATATATAAATAAAATAAAAAAATCTGATTGGCTCACACTTCTTTCTCTCTCCCCGACACCTTCGACGCATGACGGAAAAGCTTCAAAACCTTCTCTCTTCAAATTCTCCAATTCCACTTCACGAAATCCACTACCGCAGTTATGGATTTTGTAGTACTCTTCAAGATCTACACATCCATATAGAATTTGCGATTTATCGTCTCGTATATGGAGAGAATCGACGCCAGGAAGTCCGGGCATTCAAACCGCCGCCGTGCCACATATAGGCCACCGAAGTGGGCCCCGCTTCAGGCGCCAGTGCGCCTCTCTCCCCTCTTCCTTGCTGCGAAGGCCGATCGTCGATCCGCTTCACCGTTTGATCGAAAAGTTCAAACCTAGGTTTGAAGATTTTGCTGAGGTAATCGGCTTTGTTATTTTAAAACAGTTTTAACACTTTAAAACCATTACAAACTTGAAAAAATCATATCTTTTTCGTTTGTTGACGAAATTCAGTGAAACAAGAGACATTGGACTCGTGAGGGCGCCTTCTACATTCTCGAAGAGACCGCATATTTTTCTGAGCCTTCTGCTATTTTTGAAGGAGTGGAACCCAATGTGAGATTTATGAATTATAAATGATATGGAAATGACGATGTATAAATTATATATTCGAAGTATGAGTTATATAAGAGATTGTACACATCATGTATAAGCGTTGTATAAGTTGTATGTTCGATGTATAAGTTATATATGCGTTGTAAAAATTATATATGTGTTGAAATAGAAGTGAAATATACTTATATATATATATATACGCCCCTCGTCCACAAACCATTAACGATATTTATTGGTTGTGATTGGTGTGAAAATTGGTTGATAGTGAATGGTTGATTAGAATTATTTGTGGTTGAAATTGATTGATTGTGGTTGAAAAATACCCATTTGTGATTGAGAATTATTTGGTTGAAACCACATAGGATTAATTTGTGGAAAAGGAAAATAATAAACATGCCTCCTACGTGCGAACTAGATGCATGAAATCCCCATTGTCAAAAGCTGCGAGGCTTTAAGGTAGAGCGAGGAGCCATACTAGGGACGGTCTCGGTTTTAACTACCCTGCCGTTATGCTGTCGAAATTTTCTGAAATATTTCTGTGTTTGATTTAAATTTGAATGTTGAAATAAAATTCATGTGTTGAATGGAGTTCGTGTGTTGAATAAACTCTTTGAAAGATAAAAATAACATTTTTATCATATGTATAGATTATATAAAATACTAGTATTTTAAATAAATTGTTTTAACACCAAAAATAACATTATTACCTTATATATAAACTATATAAAAAATTGTGTTTTGAAATAAATTGGTTTACAATAAAAATCATATTTTTATTATATATATAAACTATAGAAAATATTCATGTTTTGAATAAAGGACTAGAACGATAAAAATCATATTTTTACCGTAGTTGTGAAGTTGAAAACATTCATGTATTGAATATATAGATTGAACAATAAAATCTACATTTGTATTGTGAATATAAAGTGTTAAAAATGGTGATGTATTGAATAAATATTTTTGATGATAAAAATAGTATTTTTATCAAATATATGAAATGACTATAGTTTTGAAATCGAAGAATTCGATTATATATATATATATAATTAAATTAAATCGAATAACGACGCTGTAGTTCGTGTTTTGAAACCATAATTTCAAATGATTAGTGCGGGAGATCCGACCATCGGATTTTCCCGAAATCACAACCGTTGGGTTCGCCTTGGAAATATCTTTCCAATGACACCCACTGTGAGAAGATCCAACAGTTGGATTGTCTGGAATTTTTAATTCAAATCTGAAGAAAAACAGCGCCAAAATCGATTATATTTATATATATAAATAAATATAATTAAAAAAGGAGCCTTGTTAATGGCGGTTGGAGAGATTTCTTCAGCTTTCGTCATGCGTGAGGCTCCTCCACATTTTTCATCACCTTACTTCACCTGATTTACTACAAATCACTTTCCTTTAGCAACTTTCAATGATTTTATCGTTAATAATACATATGTTTTTCACCTGTTTTCCAAAACCACGTTTCAGATCTGAATCTTATTTCACCTTTTTAGAACTCGAACTCCATGGAAGTCTAGATCTGTTTCAATTGGTGCTAGATCTACCTTTCTTAACTATAGCGAATCAATCGCCTTTCTATTAGCTTTCAGATCACTGGGCCTACTGCAGATTTTTTAGATCTGATTGGAAGTTGATGAGGAGCGATCATCTTCGTGCTTCTGGTATGTGTTTTTAGATGACCGTGTAAGTGCTGATCGCGGTCTTCTATCTGATTTACCTAAATAGATTTAGGAACCTATTGATTACCTTTATGTTTATCTCTGAAGTTTTAGCTTTCAGTTTTAGTTCAATAAGTCCTCGTCAATGATTACTTATGAAGCAGTTTAATCTTCTTCATGTTATTTGTTCGCTCATGGTACTCTCGAAAGCTTTTATGTGATTAATTGAAGATGTACATTGCGGAACTGTGGTTTAGTGTGTTTCCAGTACCTCCAATTTAATCAAGAGTTGCTCACATTTCTCTGGAAATATGAGATCGACTCCAGATTTGATTAGTTACAAGGTTTTCTTGGGTTGCAAGCTTCATAAGCAGCTGGGTTTCTTGTTTTATAAATTTTCATCCAAAGCCTTTTTTCAGATTACAGATATGTGGATTCTTTACTGTTATGAAATTCAAAATGGAAATTCTAGCACCAGGATTGATTCATAGAAGTCTGTGAATCATCAACCAGACCTTGTGATTGGAATTGAATACATTTGGGATTTCATTTGAAGGTGAGGCAGTCTATATTTCTGTTTAAGAGCTTAAGTTAGCTTGGATGAATGGTTTGTTTAGAAATAAGGACTGGAGATCAATTCTGCATGAAGATAGTTCTGCATACATGAAGGGTAGACTTGAGGTGTGTGCAGAGTTGCACTTCAGCAAGATGATGGCTACTTTGTGGGTTGTATTTTTGTTGCTTTATTTTGTAGTTATTTTATTTCCGTTTTAATATTCTCTTTTATGTTGTTTAGGTTAGTATGCTAACCTATTCGCTATACTTTTTTCTTTTTAGTAGAAATAAAGTGAACCAATTTTCAAATATATATATATATATATAATTAAAATAAATCGAATAACGACGCTGCAGTTCGTATTTTGAAATTGAAACTTCAAATGAGTGTACCGGGAGATCCGACCGTCGGATTTTCCCAAAACGAAACCGTTGGATTCGTTTTGAAAAGATCTTTCTAATGATATAAAATTTGTGAAGATCCAATGGTTAGATTTTCAGATATGTGTAACTCAAATCTGAAGAAAAACAGCGCCACGGCCGTGTTATGGCCTGAAGCGTCGTTTGAATGAAATGGCTATTTCTAAAATGAATAAAAATAGCGATAAATCGTGATAAAATATTATAAACGATATGGAATAGAAATAAACTGAATTTGCTCGGTTTATGTGATATTTGATGGTTGAATGTGTTTAGCGTGAATTGTTGTCGAATAATTTAACCATTGAAATGAATTGATTTAAACCCTAAATATACGTGAGTTATTTGAAAAGGTCGGGTTCAATCTCACTTCAAATAATTGATCGGCGATAAGAAGTCGATGATGAAGACGGTGGTTGAAGACCAGAGATCTTCACCTCGGTTGGATGGTAACTGATGTCTTGATTGGGAGGCATCCCGAAATATAGATAATAAGTGGTGATCGTCCAGACGTACGTGGAGATCGATGGATATGCGAGGTATGTGGTGCCTCCGGTTTCGTTCAGACCCAGAACGGACTTGTAAATGGACTGTGTGTCTGACATTGGAATTCATTCTGTGTGATTGATGGCATCAGTTGCATGGTGTGAATTGCCTGTGTGGCATGCTAAGATGCAGTGATCAAGGTTTCTGTTGAAAAGCAAAGTCTTGTGGTTGATGATCAAAGCACGGCCTGTGTGGCATAGCTTTGTGTATAACGCGAATTCGCGAGCCTCACATCCCGGTATGAACCAGAAACGGGAGAGGACATCAGGGAGGGCATGCATTTCCTTCTAGCTAGAGGTGGTGTCAGTGCTTAAACTGGCTGACATAGATATTATTTTCACCTGTGGGGTTGTTGCTGTTGCGAGGCGCCTCGGATATATCGGTCGATCCGGGACCGATGGAGTCATTCGTTGGCTCATTTACGCCCCAAAGGGTGGGGAAACGCAGTGCTCAGGCATAATAATTCACATCGGTGGACCGGCCCTGACGATCCAAGGGTTGATGCGTTCTGATCCTGAGACACGGGCTAGAGCGTCTCGAATTCGGTAAGGACTATCTTTTGCCTTGGTTCATGATGGAAATCCAATTTCCAAGTACGTGACTTTGCGGTTTTGATTGTATACCTATATATGGCGACATGATATATGGTACCCATGCCGTCTATGATTGATATTTATGATTGTATATAAAATTAGAAACTAACTACAAACGAGCTAAAATGGGTGGTTTCCTGGGTATTGGTCTGATGTTGGTTTCGGCCTTCGGGGTAAATACTTTGGGAATTGTTCACTTACTAATTTACAGTTGGAGTCTGATTAAGAATTAAACAAAAAAGTTTACATTTTAAGTGATTTTACTTTACACGTATTAAGCATATTTTGGTCGATATAAGGTAAAACTCTACCCTCCGATTTGCGTTGCATTGTGTGATGGGACTTGAGTCTTATATCGGCTTCATTTTTATAAAAAGCATTGCGATGTTTAAAAGATTTACGTGTTTTGAGCACTGGCAATCCAATGGAGTAAACCCGTTCCGCGAAAGTAGCATGGTCCTGTGATTAGCCATATTATAAATGTGTTAAGTAGATTTCTCATACCAGTCCCACGACTGACTCGTAGTTTGTTTCACTTGCAAACTCGGGTGCCCCTCTTTCTACACGGGCAGCCTTGCATTTAGGTTTTAGCAGGCTCTTTCTGGATAGCTGGAGCTGAAGATGGATTCTATCACTTATCTCTTTTTATGTTGTTCAGCTCCTACTGTACATGTTATGTTTTGTTTTCCGCTGTAGACATTTATGTATAGCTGAACTGTATTTGTACTAAGTATGATCCTATATACTGTGTAACTCTGATGATTATGTTTATCCAGTGTATTATTAATACATTATCTGGTGTATTTATTTATTTCTGTTCTGCTGTTTTCTGTTTATGAGTTATATTCCAAAGATTACCCTTAACACCATCGTACGGGGTTTTGGGGTCGTCACACTCAGCTCATCTCAGTTAACCGAATCCATGACACCTCTAGGGGTGTCTATCCTCATCTCAGAAGCATACTGACCTGACCATCAGTTCACCATCATACCAGTGTGTGAGGCTCGCGAATCAACGCTACGCAAAGCTATGATAATTAAAGCTATGCTTTGATCGTCATCCACCAAACTTTGCTTTTCAACAAAAGTTTGGATCACTGCATCTCAGCATGCCACACTATCAATCCATGTCATACCATTGATTTCTACCAATATATAACCTCTAAGCTCGTACATCTCAGAGAAGGGTGTTAAGCAAGAGAATAAATTCTCCGCCACCAAACAGATATATATTTAGAAGAGATCAACGAATATAGCATAATGGAATACAATGTCAGACACACCATCCATTTGCAAGTCCATTCTGGGTCAAAACGAAACCGAAGGCACCTTATTCCTTGTCCCGTATATCCAATACAGGAGAGAGGCCCTCGCATATCCGAACAATCAACAAATACCTCCGGACTGCTACTACTGTAGCCCCTTCAAGGTAGCTACTCCAATCATGGGAATCAGTAGAAACTCATCCATTCGATATAAAGATCGTCGGTCTTACACCATCTTCAATCTCTTCGATTGTTAGTCATCGTATCAATTATTAAAAATGGGTTAAAGTCGGTCTTTCCAAATAACTCGCGTATCTTATAATCAAGTGCTATAACAACACATCATACGCCTCATTCCAATCCAGAATATTCTTTTATTCGTATTTCTTTATTCATGGAAAGGTTATCATTAATCTTATCAAAGATTATCTATTTTAAACACACTGTTTAATTCATTTCTTTAGAAATCATTTCAAAAGTTTTTATAGTATCCTATGACAGTTTAAACCAAATTAAGGTTTATCAAACTAGTCGGGATTAATGCCTTATCGAAGTAATCATTCATTTTATAATCCCATTCCAACCTATCCATCCCATGGAGCAAAACTGGTAATAATCCATATCTAACACCACTGTGTTATCGGTAAATTCAATTACCATTTCACGTTCAAATCTAATTAAAGATTTAACTATCGCCAGGAGTAAAACTAGTGATACTCCATTTTCAAACACTTTTCAAATTTGGAAAATTTAGTTACCACACTAACATTTTAATCTAATTAAAGATTCATTAAAACTCCTCTTAGTTTAATCTCTAAAAAATCATTATTTAACGATTATTCAAATTTAGGAAATAATCCTGTCTTTACTGGGTTAAAGAACGAGTGTCATTTAAAACACAGTTCACGATAAACCCAAAATCGTCTTCCATTAAAATGGAATCTACACGAAAATCATAAGAGTATATAATCGATATAAATTCCTATATCAGACTAATAATATGAATGGAATAATGGAAAATCCTTTTAAATTCCATATATAGTAACAACCCTGCTTCATAGAAGCTCGTCTCGATTATTACCGAATCGAATTCCATTCAATTCCAATTTAATATATTAAATTGGAAAAACTTTACTTCGGAAAAATTCCATTAATCTTAATTAAAGGATTTATAAATTCCAAATCATATTCTTCACTGTTAATAGGGTTAAAGAACGAGTGTTATTTAAAACGCCTTTCACTAGAAACCCAAAAAATCCAATTCTTTCATTCAATTCCAATTAAAGATTAATTAATTGGAAAACTTCACTAAATCTTAATTTAAAGATTTATTTCTTTCTCAACTGGGTTTAAGGAGAGTGTTATTTAAGATGTCGTTCATGAGAAACCCAAAATCTAATTTGATATTAAATACAAGGCTCAAAATAGAAATTATATCAGCTTATATTCAATATCAAATTCTGAAACTAACGGATATCATATTGGGAACAGCGATATTTGTATCTTCCAAATTCCTCTACAATATCCGTATAATCATGAAATCCAATATCCAAATATTATGATGATTATTGCCATTCCAAATCCATTCCAATTCATACGTTGGAAAAATTCCGGTTATTTTAAAACCCATTTTCAATGCAATTAATTATTAAAAATACTGGATAATTATTTTAGTTATTAACTAGTTCATTTCGACAAAAATAAATTTATCATTCCAAAACTTGGAATTTTTAATCCAAAATCTTTCCAAATCATTTATTATGATTTTACACAATTTTTCCATACTTTTAATAATTTTATTAAGGCCAGTACAGTCGGTTTCCAATAACAGCCACCAAACTGCATCCATAGTGACCTTTTCCAAAACTGATTTGGACATATATTAAAATCCAACCGTTAGATTTCAAATTGGAAAGCCCTCTTCAATACGAACCCGACGGTTCCGGTTTTAGGAGAATCCGACGGTCGGATCTCCCGTTATGTCCATTTGATGTTAATGGTCAAAATTCGCGAACGGTCGCTGCGCGGCGCGTTCTATTCAAGCCATTAATATATATAAATATATAATATATATTATATATATCTCATAAATCTCCATTTGAAACGTATTTTATAAATTCGTTTATAAATTCATTTCAAAACGATTCCCACTTTTATTTCAATTTTTAACCAAAATTGAATATTCTGTATCATTATAATATTAAAATGATAGTATTTTCAAAATATCAGATTTTGAAATCACTTTTCGAAATTCATTATAAAATGAATAAAATCGACAAAAAATCCCGTTCGTGTTAAAAAGGTGTTTAACTACTTAATATGGCTTCACATTTCAATATTTTCGTACCCATCCAAAATCGGACATCAAAATCACATTTTGATTATTCATTGAATATTATTCTAAAATATTCTTTATTTTAAAATATTAGTTATTTCAAAATATTCCTTATTTCTGAATTGGAATCAGACTCAATCAATTACCATATAATTTCAGTTATACGGATTTCATATATTGGAACACCCCATGTCTGTTAATGTCATTTACAGAGGGAATGCATTAACTTCCATGAAGCATTATAAGTAAACAGAATAGAAAATTACAAGATAGATACGTAAAGTAGTATTTGAAAAATTTATAACTTTATTACAGCAGAAACAGAAATAAGTTTGGTTACATCCTTCAAAATCACAATACCAAAACCCAAGTACACAAGTATCAGTCTTATACAAAAATCCTTCATAATGCATAATTTTAAAACCATAATCCCCAACATAAGCTGCCATAAGAAGGTGGAGTCAAAGCCAAGCAATACTTCAAGCACTTCAAGCAGAGAGAATATGAATCAAGCTCCTATGTTTCCACCCTGAGCACCTTGGGAGGGAACGGAAAGAAAAAGAGGCGAAAACAAACAAGGTCAGACGAAAAGTCTGGCGAGTCCAGTAACTTTCAGCATATAAACAGATAGTAGTATCATGACATGTAAATAAAGCTGGACGAGAGATTACAACAATAGGAGTAGCAGGTATGCTTAAGTTAAACAGAAAAAACAGAATGATATAAACCAAGATATGCTTCTTACCTATATCTTACTTCTCGGCACTAATACTTAGTATAACAGGATTAGGTGTTATCCTAATGTCTAAACTGAACCAGAAACGGAAATAGAATAATCTCTACAGAAACATAATACTAGTAATGGGCCTTTACCACCCCAACAGAGACAGAAGGTACAGAAATAGAATGCTAATAATGGGTCGTTACCACCCCAATTAATGGGCCTTTACCACCCCAACAGAGACAAAAGGTACAGAAACAGAATGCTAATAATGGGCCTTTTCCACCCTAACTAATGGGCCTTTACCACCCCAACAGAAACATATAGTACACCAATAGAAACAAACAGAACTAGGTGTACCCTAAATTCTACCCCAAGCGATCGGCTCCCTAATACATAAATACCCCATGCCAGCCCTACAGAAGGGTGTATCATTCCCTAAAGTAGCAACCTATAGACACAGACCTATTTACAGATGTCACGGTGTCTTACATCCTCAGAGCAGACCGGATCCATGCACGCACATGACCCGGTTGGAATGCGCCATCGACACCCCTCGCCATTATCAGAGTGAACCTCTTACAATTAGTTCATTAAGCGTGCTCCGGACCCCTCCTAGTGTTAGGTCATAGTTTTGATACCAAAAAAGGGTTACTGACTAATATGGGACCCACACAACAAATGACACAAGTAATTTCCCCTCCTAACCTTGTGTCCCAAGACTAACAGATTTCAGATTAGCTTGCTTAGAGATTTCAGATGTATAAAGTTCAGATTAACTAGTTCTCAGATCAGACATATAGGTTAACCAGTTTTCAGACTTACGGATCAGATATACATATTAACAGACTTACATATTGTTTCACCTAACCTTGTATTGGGCCTACAGATTTACGAAACGAGTTTATTAGACTCATCCGCCCGGTTGATTAACCTTATCCACCCAATACGTTTTAGGCATCATATTTATCCTAGATTTGCATTAATTAATCACTAATGCACAGACCTCTCGCATTAGGTCGGTAGCTTGTGGCCGCTGGATGTGCTGGGCAGACTTCTGCCACAAGCCAGACCTAACCTCGTGTCTACGAAACTTTTAGTTATGCCTACGACCTCTCACATTAGACTGACAGTTTGTGGTTGCTGGTTAAGCTGGTTGGGTCCGGGCAGGCTTCTACCGCAAACAGAGTCTAACCTCGTGTCTCAGCATTCTTAATTTTAGCTAAAGTATTCATTCGCATATTATGCCAATATCAGACTAATTATGCCAATTCAACAAATTAAACCTCTTTACAAGTTACAACAGATTATTTAAAGTTCTATTAACTTATTTTGCTCAATTTTAGATCGAGTCTACAGATTTTCATACCCCAAATTACCGTATTCAGTTTCCAACAGATTTTACAGATTAAGCAATTTAATAGATTTAATCATCCCTTAAAATTCCATTGACATACCTTGCCTAATCATAAAATTAAGCCTAATTTTACATGCCTAAATTACGGTCATAATTCACAATATAACATATGCCCCAAAATTTTAGTTAAATTTACACAGTACATAATATTCTCAAAAAACCCCAAATCATGGTATAAAATACGAATTATGCCAAATCATAGCCTTTGATTTCAGCGTATGCCAAATATCCAAAATCCCCATTTAGGCGTATTCACATTTAATAGTTATCCTATTATAATATAGATCTTTGCGCCTAAGTCATATACACAATAATTCTCCTTCTTCCAAATCACATACTATTAGATATAGTATACCCAGATCCAGATCTTAAATTACAACATATGTTCTTTCCTCAAATCAATCATAAATCAGTCATGTCTAATTATGCATCATTCACTATTTTCCCCAAATTTAGCGTTTATGCGTCAATCTCTTATGAGATTTGACTCAGGCTCGTGGTAGCCTGGCTATAGAACAGAAGGAAGGAAGAGATATAGAATAGTTACTATAATATTAATAAGATAGATCTACATAGAAAAACAGATCTGATAAACAAGAATATGCATATCCCAAATTCTGATTTATAGCCATGTCAAGATCATAATTAAATTTCATATCTGAAAATAACTATACACACCTTGGTTGGATTGAAAAAGAAAAAGGGTTGTGGTTGTTCTCTTTTAATCCAATTCATATTGGAAGAAGAAGGAGCACTAGTTCTAGCTTAGGTTTTAGCAAAGTAGCGACGCCATTGATTTATTTTAATATGAATTAGGGCAAAGTATAGACGTAATAAAGTCGTGTAGAGAAAATTGTAGCCTTAGGGGTGTTTATATAGCATAGGGATCAATGAATCTGGTCAGAACGGGCGTCCAAATGCAGAAAAACGACCTGTCCACGGATCTGGAAATAGGGGGAGGTCGACCCCCTGGTCGACCTATGTGACCCAGGTCGACCCAGGTCGACCTGGGTCCTGGGCGAGAAATTTCCCGCCCAGCCCGGGTGTGTGTTTTGAATTTCGAACTTTTAAATTTTGAATTCAGGCTGGTTTTTATTTTAAATTCCTGAAACTTCTAAGTGCCATAACTTCTTCATACAAAGTCCGATTTACGCAAACTCGGACTCTATCTCAACACTACAAGAAAACCTGCATATAGCAGTGGCAATATCCACTTGTAATCCATCGCTAAATTGGCTTTAGCGACGGATTTCCTGCATAACACAGCCGTCGGCAAAAACCATGACGGTAATTGTGTCAAATTTTGCGACGGAATTTAGAATGAGTTTTCCGACAATTTCCCGTCATTTTACTAATTATATAATAAAAATAAAATTTTATTTATTAATTTAATTTTAATTTATATACCGACTATTTACCGACGGATAAATAATTTATAATAAAATAGTATTTATAAAAGACGTTGGTAAACCCTTACCAATTACCAAGGGATTAGCGACGGATTTTAATTTATGTAAATAGTTAATCTAGCATCATCTATCTGTAATTTGTCGTTGTTCCTCTTCTAATCTGCAAATATATATTATATTATATACACACACACACACATAAATACATACATGTGTATTTATCGAACTAATATCAATCAACTATGAACACTGGAATAAATAACATATCCATAAATACAAAGATAATTTCGAAGTTATGATTTATTTCTTCATTCAGTACGTTCAACTTTGACAACCGCGTATTTCTTGAACTTTTTAATACATCCAAGCATACACTAGTAATATACATTTAAACAAAAGTAGTTTGATCGATCACCACCTAACATTACACCTAAAATTACAAGGGACTACTCTATTACCATCCAAAGAAGTTGCTTTTTGACTTGGGATCTTGCTTCTAAAAGAACAGCAAATACAGTAGCTCTTTCATTTTGTGCTTTCGTACCTCCAACATGTAAAGGTGTCTGTCTCCCTTTCTCGGTCCCAAGTTCTTGAAGCATTTGCTCTACAACATCTATAAATAAGCAATACAATGACAACTAAAGCTAAATTCATAGTGAATTCAGACAGCTAAATTCATAGTGCTGTAAATACCATAAATGGTTCAGTTACTTCAGTAAATATATGAATACTTTTATTTTTAGTGTGAATTTATTTACCTCTAGACCAACACATAAAGAATGGAGCTGATTTCCATAGTATTTTGCAGCTTTGGTCCCTGCCAAATGACGAGCTGTTACAGATGCAACTAAAGAGGAGTCAATACCACTCGATAATAGAACTCCAAATGGAACATCAGTCATTGGTCTTTTAACCACAACCTACAAGAATACACATAAAGAATTACAATGCTTTACTGCAGTAGCAGCCACTGTAAAATGCTTGACAAGCAAATGAAACAAATGAGGCATAGTGATTTGAATGTGCTATCTATTTCAGTGTAGATTTATGTTATTTGAGTGTTTTACTATGTCTACCAAGTTTGTAACACCCCATGTCCGTTAGTGTCACTCACAAAGGGAATGCACTAAGTTCTATGGAGCATTTAGGGTAAAAGATGTAGATAAATTACAAGACAGACAGAAATTAAGCAGCGGAAATTAAAACTTTGCTTTATTGATAAAATAGTTTGTAGAATGATTTCTTTACAATATCAGAGTATCATCTGTCTTACAAAATAAAGAAGCATGAAAATACATTTATATTCCCCAAGTTTAGCAAGAGCCAGCCATAGCATCTGAAAAGAGAATCCAAGCAAACTTCGACAAATCTTCAAGCTGGGAAAGAGTGACATTCCACTTAACCTGAGCTATATTATTCCCTCCTCTACTACCTGGGGGGGGGGGGGAACGGAAGAAAAGAAGACGAAAGAAAAACAGAGTCAGACATAAAGCCTGAGTAAGTTCAGTAACTTCTAGCATGTGAACATGGAAAAACAAAACGACATGAATTAACTGAATACAAGATAACACCTTGATGATAGGGTTGGCAAGATTAGACAAGATTAACACAAGATATGCTAAGCTAAGATAAACTGGATATGCTCTAATACTTTCGCCGCTTCGTTGTTTCCTTGTTATACTGGTTTCTATATCTCTGCACCACCTAACTAGTGTTCCAACTAGTAACGATAACGTGATCCCGACCCCTGTAGTTTCCATTACCTTCAGGCATACATTTATTATTTATTACCTAGATCTAACCTACGGTTTTCTATCAAGTGCTTTCTAGATTTAACTAGAGTTTACGCTATCTGCTGAACGCTTCTCGAGTTCAGGGTTTATGCCACCTAGTCCAACTAGGGATTACGCTACCTATCGAACGATGCCCCCAAGTCTAGGACACACTACCTAGTGTGGTATATGTTCCTATACTTCCCCACGCATGAATCGTGAATCGTCATCGCTTGTCTAGAGGCACATGTCCTGTAATGTGCGGTCCGAGTCCTGCGACAGGGCAAATCAAGGAATACAGAACTCGGTCGGGAGCTTTTAGATATCTGCTGATGCAGATGCTAAGGTCTGTTTTTATTCCAGTGGCTATGGTCCCACTTGACCCCTCCCTCAACTAATGAAAGGCACACCTTGTAAAATGAGAACTATACGCCGGCCCCCGGTGCCCCACTATCCTATGGCCATCCTCACCCATAACTAGATCGCAAGTATATGGTCTTTTGGAGTTCTCCGCCTTTCCGCTTCACTTATCTCGATTGACTCAAGATGGATGGTAGACGACGAGTCGCTATCACAGGGCTACCGTTTGCTCGCCGAATCACGCCAGTCCATCCTAGTCTTTAGGTTGCCATGTATTGCAACCAAGGCATACCCCTGGTTCTTCTACGCAGACCTTAACCTCTGTGGGCCCAGGCGGATCATCTGCAGCCTCACAGAGGGATACCAAGAGTACCCTCACGTCCCCTCGAAGCCTCAGGCTTCGTAACCCAACTCGCTGGAGCCTTCTTTTTAATCAGACGGACGTTCGATCCTCCTCGTGTTATACTAAGAATTACTACTTAGTTTTGTCAACTAAGGTTTACCACTTAGTTTCCAGAATCGTTGTTTTCTTAACTAAGGTTTACTACTTAGCTCCTTTTAACTAAGGTTTACTACTTAGTTCTCTTTCCCTTCAATTTGGATTGGTTAAGTGTCATTAGTCAATTCAAGCTAATTTAACCCTCTTCATTTATCCTGTTAAGCTGGTTAAGTGTCATCAGCAATTCACGTTGACTTAACCCTACCACAAACCAAGTTATATTGGTTAAATATTTCTTATTACTTAACCCTACCCCTTCATCCTGTATTGGTTAAGTGTTCCTTTTTAACTTAACTTGCCCGTCTGTTTTAACTAACATGTTATTAATGGTTAAGTATTATCCCTTCATGTTTTAGACTTAACCTCATTCCTTTATCACAACCTGATGGTTAAGTGTTCAGGTTTACTTAACCCTACGGTCTAGCCCAGCTAACATATCAAAATTGGCTAAGTGTATTAGATTTTACTTAACCCCAACCTCTAGTCTAGTTAACATATTAATTTGGCTAAGTGTATTAACTTTACTTGACCCCTACAAGTCTCGTTTTGCTACCTCGAGTTTGGTTAAGTGTCTCTATGGACTTAGCCCTCCCATTCTAGCTTAACTGTGTTAAGTTGGTTAAGTGTTCCTATGGACTTAACCCTCCCATTCTAGCTTAACTGTGTTAAGTTGGTTAAGTGTTCGTATGGACTTAACCCTCCCATTCTAGCTTAATTGTGTTAAGTGTCAGTCTAAACCTAACCCCACCCATCAGTCTAGTTATCATGTTGAACTGGTTAAGTGTCTTAGTTAACCTAACCCTACCATTCTTGTTCTAGCTTTAACTAAATAAATTAAAGCCGCTACCACTTACATTAGACAGGTATTGTTGCGACTACTGGATGTGCCGGTTGGTTCCGGGCAGGTTTACATCGCAACTCAGTCTAACCTCGGGCTAGGCATATTCATGTTTTCTAAGTTCTAAGGGTTTCAATTTATTTTCAAATCAAGTTTTTGAAAGTAACCATCCCATTCGTCGGATCAGTTAGGGATAGCCAGGGAGAGCAAGAAACTTGTATTTTCCAAACCCAAGCCTAGACACTATCCTCTCTGTCACCCTAGAACTTTCTGGTGTGTCATTAAAAGAGATGTCGTTAATAAACCTTTAATTTGTCTAAATTTATATTTCCTCATTCAGGCCAAATTCTATAAGTAAATTATTTCTAATTTACTTATTTCCTAATTACTCTTTTAATGTAGATTGTCTACATTCATTCTTATGGCCCATTTCCCCTTCTAAATCATATTTATGCTTTTTGGTATGTGGACTATACCAAATTAAGTGTCACTAACCATGATTTTTGCTAAACCTGCCAATTACTCCCAATTATAGCCAATTTCACATTTATGCCAATATACTTACCGTGCCAAATTAGCTAATCCAATTCCGATTCAACATTCTAATTCTAGATTTATTACTCTAGTTCACTATTCATGTAAATGCTAGATTTACACATCAATACTAGATTCAAATTACACATCTTATAATTCATGTCAAATCTATCCAATTTGCATTTCTATGAACATGCCATAATACATGTTCCCAATTTATGCCAATTTCCAAGTTAAACTACGTTTTTAGTAAATTTCATATTTTGTCCAAACCGCATTCCCACCGTTCGTATAATCGTGATTCAGTCTAGGCTATAAATAAAGCTAGGTTCGTAGAAAATAGGGAATGAACCAAAGATGCTATGCAAAAGATAGACATACTAACTGGCATAAAAAGGGTTGAATAACGACGTCGGCTCAAGAACATGGGTAGACCTAACTTAATAGGTAAATTCCCAAGGTCTAAAACCAAAGAAAACCAAGAATATACAGAATAGAGACGTAGGTTCAAGAACATGGGTAGACCTAACTTAATAGGTAAATTCCCAAGGTTTAAAACCAAAGATAACCAAGAATAGACAGAATAGATGATCGGGTTTAGACCCAATTTCATAGTCACAAAACTTAAGCAACATTTTCCTAGTCATGAATCACAGGTGTTTAATCACAGATGTCCTTGTTATGTCATAGGCAATAGTTTATATTTCCTAATCGAAGGCATAGGCTTAGTCAAGGAAATAATCCTCATAGTCACAGTCACAGTCAGAGGCAATGTTCATAGTCATAGGCAATGTCCATAGTCATAGGCAAATGTTCATAGTCATAGGCATATGGTTTTTAAGGTCCATAGTTTCATAGTCATGGTCTTATTTGTCCTCGAATCATAACAGTTCTTAATTAGGTTCAAGAGTATAGGCACTGATTCGAATAGAGAGAGAGATTTGGCATATTCCTTTAATTTCATGTCACGGACAGAGAAAAACGTTCAAATCTAGAAATAACTGACTTACAGAGATTAGATTAGAATATAAAGGAGGCGTTGCTATGATTCGTGCGACGTTTAGCCTTTAATCCTTATCTTGAAGTTTTGAATCTCTTCTAGACAACTTGAGCAGCATAATCTAGTCTTGGATTTTCGTATTATCTTATTATTTTTATATTTTCTCAGAGGCAGCATAAGGATAGAAAAGAATTGTGAATAGAGAAGAAGACCAGGGCTGTTTATATAGTGTTAGGCGGACGAACCTGGTCAGAAAACGTGACCAAATACATAAGAACGAACCAGGTGCAGGAAGCTGGAAAAAAACGGGGAGGTCGACACCCATGTCGACTGGGCAGTCGACATGGGGGGGTGTGGTGTCGATTGTGCAGTCGACACCCCTGTCGACTTGACCTGGGCGGGAATTTTCCCGCCCTGCCCCCTGTGCGTTTGAATTCGAATTTGGCTCTAGTTTAAACTGTTTTGAACTTGGAATTTTCTGAAAACTTTGACGGGCCATATCTTGGTCATACGGACTCCGATTTTTGAAAATTCAGACTCTATTTCGCGTATTTTTCCGAGACAAACGTAAAGGCATAGCCCGTTTCCCTTGGTTTTGATTTTGGCTTTTAATTCTGCCTTGATTTGTGAATCTTAGCGTTATAGAATCATGGGGTGTTACAAAGTTTTTTCATACAATATGACATGGATACCACAAATATTGTCATCAATAATCTTATGTTTGTATAAAATCAAGTGATATCATATTAAGAAAAGGAAGAGTAATATAGAGAAATGTATTGAAATAGTGAGAGCATCATACATCGTCAAACGATTTTCTATGAATAAGAAGATCATATGGAACTGATGGAATCTTATCTGAAAACCAAGCAGGATTATAGTATACCATCTCTTCAGTCCCCCAGTTTTGCTTGAATACAAAAGCCCAGGAGGGAACAACTAGAAATGTTTGCAATCATCATTCAGTGCCTTCATTTCATATGACATCCAGACTGATCCTGCAAAACAAATTTGAAAAAACAACATAAAAGTCGGGGAAAAAATATATTCAGAAGAAGTTGCTGTGAAGGATTCATTAATGAGAACTTTTGTAAGATACCCTTTTAATTAAGACTGAAGCAAAGCGGTAGAGATAGTTGGGCTTTATCAGACCCAATATATATTGTTAACTAGTTATGCTTAATGCATTCCTCATCAAATTTATATTTTAAAGGAAAGTTCAAAAGTGTCGATTCCTCGTCAAGAAGAGGCCACTGGTGAAGTACATTATCTTCGGTAAAGAAAATGATAGCAGGTAGGTGATCAGTATTGGATCGATCGAAATAAACATTTAACAAAGGTAGTACTCAAAATATACGGTTGCATTCAAGATTCGGTAGAACCAAATTAGCAGCCCTTTACTACATATTGATTGAATAGTAATACAAGCATGCAGGTGGAATAATGGACCAAATTTAAAGTGCTGAAGTATAAGCTTCTTAACAGTATAATAAGTACCTAAACAAAATAGCTATAGAGTGAAAAAGATTAGAGTGGTAAGCTGAAACAATTGCCGCATCAATCAAGCTACTGGTTGCATCAACATAGGGTTGTCTTCTTTGCTGCATTAAGTTGTTGCAAGCTTGGACTAAATCTAAGTTGCAGAAGATATATTTCGATAAGTGAAAAGAAGTGCACATGTGTGAGCAAGTTGCAGTGTAAAATCTGAACTAAACAAGTATGGTGCCTCTTCCAAGAATATAAATTATGTTAATAAAACATAGTACTCAAAAACAGTGATAGAAAATTAAAATTTTGACCTGGAAAAAGTCCTGGTGTCTCTTCCATAACTAACATGCTAATCCGAATCAGTTCTCCATTTTAGCATATCATAAGCTATGCAGCCTTCTAATAGACAACTACTTTTGACCATGATGTCTCAGCCTGGAGTAGAAACATTATTTTATATGGGCAGCAGGCTCTTTGTATATTATTGGACCGTATGTATTCAACCTACGAAGAACATGAATCTTTGTTTCTACAAAGTAACCATACATATATCATGTAAGTGGTAATGTATATAAAGACAGAAATTACAACCAGATTGTGTATTACTTTATGGCCAAAAAAATGATTACATGAGACTATTACCAAGCAATATTATATTAAGTCTTTATTACCTATTGCCAGTGTCTGATCATTCCATTCCTCAAAATTGTATGGTTTCAACAACAAACTTTAATTTTGTTCTTTTCATAAATTTGAAGTATTACTAGTTATCATAAGCACTTGCAGCTCATGTGCAGAGAATTACTATAGGCTAACATGCAAAGTTGCAAACCATGGTGATTACAAAATAAAAAAATCAACCACACCAAGTATTATGGTGATTACCTACTTGACAGTTATAATTTGTAATAAGATAAAAATAAGTTAGGCAAATTATGGCACTGGTAGACCATCTGCAACTAAGAAATAGGACATATTTCATGATAAGGTGAATATTACTAAACAAAGTACCAACTAGACAAAACAATAAATACAAACCATATATAATTAGTCAATTTATAGGTAGAAATATTTTGCAGCGGACTTATGGTTCCCGCGTATATTTAATGTACTTAATGGTCAATAACATATTACGTTATTGGCATAAAACAAAGCCTTAGAAATTAGAATATATAGTTGAAACCGATTCAGCAATTGACTAAGATGACTGCTTCACCCCATCTAAAAGGAATTTCCACTCAAGTGTGATCGATTATTTTCTTAAAACAAAGAATTTTGAAATTGAGAAAACATTACTCGCCAATAAAAACATATCCTCCAAAGTCCAAACTAAATCAATTATAATAAAATAAGAATAAGGGCATCACTAAAACCCTCGGCAGTAGACTACTGCCAGCATGAAAACAATGGCCCTTGAAACGTAAGATCGAATAGAAATTCAATGACTAAGTATGCATAATAAAATGCACTGGCTCAATAATTATTACCTCAGGGCTCACAAGCGGATCTCGGAGTAGATATTGAGGTGAGGTTTTTGTCCGTCGCTGCTTGGTTAATTGGAGCTTGCGTTTGTTAAATCATCGAGTGAGAAATTTGTGCGAAAAGTGTTACTCGTTACAGAGCGAATTTTGAAATAATTTGTAGAAGAAGAGAACAAGGAATAGCGATGGTGGAGGAGGGTTTTCTTTTCTGGGAGGAAGCGTTGAAATAGTGGAATGGACGGCCTTTGAAAATATTTCATTGAAATTTGGTGGATATTTAACCTGGAACCTTAGATGATGCGTCATTTTGACGTCTCGCAATTTTATGGTGCAAGGCAACGCCCTCACTATTTTATTTAATTTTTGACGAGAGTAGTGATAGCAAGGTCAATTTTCAATGCAATCCCTGTTGCTATTAATGTATCATTTTCTTGTAGTGGTTTACTTCTGTTAGCCTAAAATAAGAATGTAATATTTTTTCTGCATATCAGACCCACAAATATATACAGCATGCATTGGTATACAACTGACATATTTTTTCTGCGCATTTCCTTTTTGAATTAAACAGTATTGACTAATACAGTTGTTTTTAAATAGAGAAGCAACTAGCTGGTATGGGGTATTATTATGTGCATATATTCCACTAATTTGTTACTGTATCAAGTACCCATTAGTTTGTAAGTGGTATATGCACATAACATACCTAATATTCCTAGGTGCAGCACTTTAGCTTTGCACATACGGGTGAAGTTTGTTAACAGTTTATAAATGGTATGTGCAAATGATATACTAGTATGATCTTTGGTAATAGTAATCATTAAAAAAAATGCTTCATTTAGTAGTTTCAAGACCAATAAAACAAGGCTCGAGAATATTAGGTCACTGAAGATGGCAGTAACCTGACATGGAAAGTTTTTCCATTTTGGAATTGATGGGTTGTATATATGTAGTTTTGAATTAAAATGCCTATGTCTGCGACGAAGAGAAGTTAGCTAGCAAAGATGATATTCCATTGTTATTAAAAATAAACATCAACAACAAAAAAACTTATCTACTTTTCCCCTTGTCTTATTCCTCATTTCCGCTGCTGTTTTTTGTGGTATTTATTTCTTTTATGTTGTTCCAAGAAAAATAAACCACCATGCTCAACTACTTTCTAACCTCGTGTACGATGCTACTAAGTGGACATCCTTCCCAACTAATGTGGCTAGATTGTGGATTTTAATCTACAATGGTACTAATGAGTCGTACTCACTTAATTTGCAGCTTCTAGATGCATTTCAAATATGTTTACCATTTTCAATTAAGTGACTAACTCCAGTATAATTTTGGAGTTCATTCATGAACAACAGCAAAGAGAGAAGCTAAATGTAGACTGATGGTCACAGATTTGACATGTTTTTTCAGCCACAAACCTAATTTATGTCAAAAAATGGGAAACTAATACGAACCTGAAATCAAAGGTATTCAGTTTTGAGTATAAGTATGGTAAATCCAGAACACGAAAAAGAGCTAGCAGCCCTTGGCAATAGTAATCTTCTAGCAAGATGGCACTAGTAATCTTCTTAACATAGGACCAGAAGCAGCTCAATCTTTTCCATATCAACTGAGTAATTCATCAAAAGAATGCAAGTAAAAAAGAACATTAATTTTGTTACTGTAAGAGGAAAGCACAATGACGTGAGAAAGCTAACCCCACAGATTTGGGAATACTAAGGTTACTATTCCTCAACTGTTGTTCATGATCTGACTTGTACATCTTGACTATACAAGCAAATAACAACAAAACATCGCACAATGTAATTTCAATAATTCTCTGACTCCCAAGTACAGCAAAAAATTGTAACAAAGAAATTTTAAGCAAAAGAGTAACAATAACTGAACTTGTGCTGTAGGAAGCTACAAATTCAATTACTTTCCATTGCAGAGGGAGGAGGCAACAATAACCAATTCTAAGGATTTAGATGTAAGGAAAAAAAACATTATAAAAAATGCTAAATGGGGTAAACATATCAAAATATAAATAATTAAACATACATTCGAGCCAGCCTGAAGTAGCTTCTCTACGCAAGCAATCTTCCCGTGCATAGCAGCAAGCATTAGTGGAGCCTAGATCCAACAACACAGTTAAAGAAATGCCCAAAACAAAAACACTTCTCAAAATCAAATATCGAAGCCGACTTATTACCTGCTTATTCCTATTCAAAAGATCCGGATTCAATGTTCGATCCATACACAAAGAGAGCATCTAATACATCAAAAATAATGAAAATCAGATAATAACAAAAAATAAGAAATTTTACCTGAAATATGATGGTTAATTAGATGAATAAGCGAAAAGCGCTATCGAATGGATGAACAAAACCACCACCTTTAATCATTCTGAGCAAGTGGAATAGCTGGCCAAAGAGAACGGTGGGGAAAGACTTGGAAGCGGCGAGTATGGCGTGGGTAACAATCACTGGTTCGGGTTTGAAAGATGTTAGCGGATCTCTCATCGGGTTTTGGTCAGAATTTGGAGGAAGAACGTAAGCAGGTCTCTCATCGGGTTTGGCTAGGTCTGGAGGAAGAGCGTTGGTAGATTCGGGATTGAAGTAATGAGGAAAGGGGAGAAGAAGCGGTAATTACATGCGAAAAATTGGTTTGGAGCCAACGAAAAACCAGGTTTTGGAGCCAATGCAATTTGTGTCTTCAACGTGGAACATGTTACGTAAGGCACCGTTCACGGCTTGTAATAACTATTGACTGCCAATTACTAATTGCTAATAGAAATTATTTGATTTTTTCGTATGAACTTAATTTTTTACGTTCTCTTTTTACTCTAGTAATAACATCAACCATCCCAAATTCCAGTCAATTTCAAATGCAGATTTTTTATTATTATTTATGATTTACTAACTATTCATAATTAATCATAATAAAATATTAAATTTAAATTTAGCTACTGATTATAAACAATAATTATAAATTATAAATTATAAATTATTTATTTACAATCATTTTATTATAAATTATCAATAATTAATCCTTGTAGTTGGAACCAATGTTTTTATAATCTTTTAATCAGTTGTTAAAAGGTTAATTGATAATCATTAGTAATAAATATTGTCAAAACTTCATACTTTACGGTGTTATATGAAAGCATTGTAAAAGTTTATATTTTACATTGTTTCTAAACAAAATGTTTTGAAAACATAAGATTTTTAAACATTTTTGTCAAAAACATTGTAAAATTACAATTTTTTACAACGTTTTGTTATCAATACTGCGAAAAAACATTGTAAAAAGGTGATTTTATTGTGAAAAACCATTTAAATAATGTAAAATTTTGTTTTCCCATTTTTGTTGTTATGGACGCAAGGGACACCAGCTTCTTTTCTACCTCAACACAAGAAATACACCACTTGAACCAACTAAACACCTGGTTTTAAAATTTTAATACTGACTATTAGACATTATTTATTAACTATTACTTAATTATTTAATTATAAACTATAAATATAACTTTATAATAATTAAATTTCATTATTAATTAGACCTACAACATGACAACGTGGCAAAATCGTTAGACCTAAAACCCTTATTTAGACCTATAACTTTATCAAATAATACGTACCAATCAATTTCTTAAAAGCAAATATGTATTAATAATTTCTTGATATTAATTTAATTAATCATATTAAAAACTATTAAATAATCATTTATTATCAAAACAAATTTAATAAACATCGAACAACAATGTATTTTATTAATTACTATTACCTCTTATTTATATTATATAGTAATTAACAATTAATCAACATTAATTTTCAAAAAATAATTGATCAGCATTAACTATTGAATTTTATTTACATCTAATAATTATTATTTATTATTAATTACTAATGTATTATTAACATTAATTATTTAAAATTTAAAATTACTAATTAATTACTAAGTAATAACACAAATTTAAAACATTTAATAAATAAAAAATATAAAAGTTTGTTTCAAATCTCTTGGAAAACTGCAGGAAAATAGCTTTAAAATTATGTCGACGGTAATCCGACTCTATTAGCAACGGAATTTAGCGTCAAATATTATATGACGGTAAAGAGCTGCAATTTCCATTGATTTAGCGACAGAATTAGTACTCGACGGTAATAATTTATAATAAGATGACATATAAAATCCAAAATATTTTCTCTTACAAAGCCCACGGAAATCCGTCGCTAATTAGCGACGGAATTTTCCGCTGCTAAATATCTGTCGCTAATCTCGGTTTTTCTTGTAGTGCAAGCAGAATTCCGAGCCGAACGCAATGGCGCAACCAGTTTCCCTTAATTCCTCTTTTAAAAATTAAGTATACTTTGTTTTGTTACTTTATGCTCATAGAAAATACGGGGTGTTACATTCTCCCCTCCTTAAAGGATTTCATCCTCGAAATCTTCAAGTTAAGAAGAATATGTCCTACCATCTAATCACTCATCTACTCAACCATCATCCAAAAGCATCCATTGTCCTTAAAAAACTTCTAATGTTGTATGAACATATGCAAAAGTGTGTGTATACGTCTCTTATCTAATGCAAAGATCAGGCGGTCTACTGATTCAGTTGACCTCCTCAATGCAAATTTATGTTAGTGCCATGAGTCCAATTATGTATGCAAGAAATCATATTTGATACACATCATTCCTATATGAGTGCATAACCATTCATCCAAATGCAACATCCATGTGATGAGTCAATCATTTTGCTTCCACAAAAATTGAAAAATGCGCACACATCCATATGCAGTTTGAGAGTGCTTTTGAGCCGATCTAGTGCCTAGTGTGTGTATATGCATCCACGAGCAACTACTTGCATCCACTTGCAACCATCAAACATAACATGTCTCAAACACATGTTTACACCCATTAGTTTCTACCTTAAAGGTCGAAGACTCGATCGACAGGATACAGCCGAGTGATATAAGCAAGTACAATTAAAACAAAAGTTCTGTTCCCGTTAGACATCGGTTAAGAGAATAAATCTCTAAGTATCAACCCCGAAGACCGAAATCAACATCAGATTGACACTCAGAGAATTACTCCCATTAAACAATGTCAAAACTGGAAATCTACTTCATGCTTCGAGTAAAAAAATATCCTTTTCAGGAATATTCAGATACTTACAAACTACTGGTATAGATCAGATTATCAAAACCTAGAATGTATGCATCAGAGTCAACTTAACGCCCAACACAGATACCCCCAACTTATCACAAACAGATGAGTCGTAACCCTTATGGGGTTTGAGACCATAGCGGGATCAGAAACAAGACTAGTATTAAAGTGCATAGTCTCAATTACAGAATCAAGATTCCAGAATCAAAAAGAGTTTTAACTCAATAATCAGATAAGGAAATTAAACCTCCTACAGAAATTTTCCTACCTCTATCCTATCCACCAGCCATGTGAGCATTCACCTGCCCTTCAGAAGTAGGTCCTGTCCTCTGCCCTTGCCCTCGTTTCTTCGGACAGTCCCTAGTGAAGTGTCCCATCTCACCACAGTTGAAGCAAGTGCCCTTCCTCTTTCTGCAATCCTTGTTCAGATGAGTCAAGCTTCCACAAGTAAAGCACTTTTTCTCCTTCTTATCTTCAGATTTTTCATCCTTCTTTTGTGTTTTCTTTTTGGGCCATGCTTTCTTGTTCTATGGTCCTTCAAGCTTTTCCTCTTTTTTCTCGCTTTTGGCTTCCTCTTCATGAATCAATGCCATGTCAACCAATTTCTCGAAGGTAGCCCCCATAGGAATGTGGGTCATAGCCAACCCGTGTAGCGGCTCATTCAAACCTTTAACGAATCTCAGGGCCTCCTTATCAGGTGTGTTCACCAAGTCTAAGCCGAATCTCTCCAACTGATTGAACTTGTTGACGTACTCTTTCACCGATAAATTCCCCTGCTTCAATGCTAAGAACCTCTCCATGTATAAATTCTCTTCTGCTCGTGAGAGAAATTTCATCTCAAACCTATGCCTGGAGTCCATCCATGTCTCCGCTGGGCGCTCTCCATTCGTGACCTCCCACCAAAACGAGGCTTCGTCCTTCATTAACCAAGCAGTTAATTGGACCTTCCTTCCATCTTCTATCTTGAAGATACCAAACAAATCTACCACCTCTGTAAGCCAATTTCGAGCTTCAACAAACGTCTCTGACCCGTGAAAAGGTTTCCCGCCCATTGCTCGAAAGTCTTTGCATATCTTCGAAAAAGTATCGATGTGGGAAGGGGGAGGGGGAGGAGGAGGAGGAGCGGCTACAGCTGGGGGAGGAGGAACGTCTGCTGGGCCTGTGGCGGTGGCCCTAGCCTCCAGATACCTTCTGATCCAGGTTGGTATCGGTATGCCCTCGGGTATCTCGGGCACCCCAGACATGCTGAAAAGAAAAAGGAAGAAATTCAAAATGGAGAATCGAAAGACAGATATATGGCTTTTGGGGATTATGTTTTTCAAAATAAACTTTACTTTTGAAAATACTTCCTTTTTAAAACCTTTTTGAAAATAGTTTTCAAAAACTTTTTATCAAATCTGGTAACCTTCAACTCTGATACCAAGTGTAACACCCCATGTCCGTTAATGTCATTCACAAAGGGAATGCATCAACTTCCATGAAGCATTATAAGTAAACAGAACAAAATATTACAAGACAAATTTGTAAAGTAGTACTTGAAAATTTTATAACTCTATTTCAGCAGAAACAGAAATAAGTTGGGTTACATCCTTCAAAATCACAATACCAAAACCAAAGTACACAAGTATCAGTCTTATACAAAAATCCTTCAGAACGCATAATTTTAAAACCATAATCCCCAACATAAGTTGCCATAAGAAGGTAGAGTCAAAGCCAAGCAATAATTCAAGCACTTCAAGCAGAGTGAGTATGAATCAAGCTCCTATGTTTCCACCCTGAGCACCTTGTGGGGGGGGGGGGGGGGGGAGAACGGAAAGAAAAATAGGCGAAAACAAACGAGGTCAGACATAAAGTTTGGCGAGTCCAGTAACTTTCAGCATATAAACAGATAGTAGTATCATGACATGTAAATAAAGCTGGATGAGAGAATACAGCAACAGGAGTAGCAGTTATGCTTAAGTTAAATAGAAGAAACAGAATGATATAGACCAAGATATGCTTCTTACCTATATCTTACTTCTCTGCACTAATACTTAGTATAATAGGATTAGGTGTTATCCTAATGCCTAAACTGAAACAGAAACGAAAACAAAATAATCTCTATAGAAACAGAATGCTAGTAATGGGCTTTTACCACCCCAATAGAGACAGAAGGTACAGAAACAGAATGCTAATAATGGGCCTTTATCACCCCAACTAATGGGCCTTTACCACCCCAACAGAGACAGAAGGTACATAAATAGAATGCTAATAATGGGCCTTTACCACCCCAACTAATGGGCCTTTACCACCCCAACAGAAACAGATAGTACACCAACAGAAACAAACAGAACTAGGTGTACTCTAAATTCAACCCCAAGCGATCGGCTCCCTAATACATAAATACCCTGTGCCGGCCACATAGAAGGGTGTATCATTCCCTAAAGTAGCAACCTATAGACATAGACCTATTTATAGATGTCACGATGTCTTACGTCCTCAGAGCAGACCGAATCCATGCACGCACATGACCCGGTTGGAATGCGCCATCGACACCCCTCGCCATTATCAGAGTGAACCTCTTACAATTAGTTCATTAAGCGTGCCCCGGACCTCTCTTAGCGTTGGGTCATAGTTTTGATACCAGAAAAGGGTTACTGACTAATATGGGTCCCACACAATAGACGACACAAGTAATTTCCCCTCCTAACCATGTGTCCCCAGACTAACAGATTTCAGATTAACTTGCTTACAGATTTCAGATGTATAAAGTTCAGATTAACTAGTTCTCAGATCATACATATAGGTTAACAGGTTTTCAGACTAATAGATTAGATATACAGATTAACAGACTTACAATTTTTTTCACCTAACCTTGTATTGGGCCTACAGATTTATGAAACGGGTTTATTAGATTCATCCGCCCAGTTGATTTACCCTTATCCACCCAACACGTTTTTGGCATCATATTTATCCTAGATTTGCATTAATTAATCACTAATGCACAAACCTCTCACATTAGGTCAGTAGCTTGTGGCCGCTAGATGTGCCGGGCAGTTCCGAGCAGACTTCTGCCACAAGCCAGACCTAACCTCGTGTCTAAGCACCTTTTAGTTATGCCTACGAACTCTCACATTAGACTAACAGTTTGCGGTTGCTGGTTAAGCCGGTTGGGTCCGGGCAGGCTTCTAACGCAAACAGAGTCTAACCTAGTGTCTCAGCATTCTTAATTTTAGCTAAAGTATTCATTCACAGATTATGCCAATATCAGACTAATTATGCCAATTCAACAAATTAAACTTCTTTACAATTTACAACAGATTATTCAAAGTTCTATTAACTTGTTTTTCTCAATATAAGATCGAGCCTACAGATTTTCATACCCCATATTTCTGTATTTAGTTTTCAACAGATTTAGCAGATTAGGCAATTTAACAGATTTAATCATCCCTTAAAATTCCATTGACATACCTCGCCTAATCATAAAATTAAGCTTAATTTTACATGCCCAAATTATGGTCATAATTCACAATATAACATATGCCCCAAAATTTTAGTTAAATTTACACAGTACAGAATATTCTCAAAACCCCCAAATCATGATATAAAATACGAATTATGCCAAATCATAGCCTTTGATTTCAGCGTATGCCAAATATCCAAAATCCCCATTTAGGCCTATTCACATTTAATAGTTATGCTATTATAATATAGATCTTTGCGCCTAAGTCAAATACACAATAATTCTCCTTCTTCCAAATCACAGACTATTAGATATAGTATACCCAGATCCAGATCTTAAATTACAACATATGTTCTTTCCTCAAATCAGTCACAAATCAGTCATGTCTAAATATGCATCATTCACTATTTTTTCCAAATTTAGCATTCGTGTGTCAATCTCTTATGAGATTTGGCTCAGGCTCGTGGTAGCCTGGTTATAGAACAGAAAGAAGGAAGAGATACAGAATAGTTACTATAATATTAATAAGATAGATCTACACAGAAAAACAGATCTGATAAACAAGAATATGCATAATCCCAAATTCAGATTTATAGACATGTCAAGATCATAATTAAATTTCATATCTGAAATTAACTGTACTCGCCTTGGTTGGATTCTAAAAGAAAAAGGGTTGTAGTTGTTGTCTTTTAATTCTATTCATATTGGAAGAAGAAGGAGCACTAGTTCTAGCTTAGGTTTCAGCAGAGTAGCGACGCCATTGATTTATTTTAATATGAATTAGGGCAGAGTATAGGCGTAATGAAGTTGTGTAGAGAAAACTATAGCCTTAGGGGTGTTTATATAGCTAGGGATCAACGAATCTGGTCAGAACGGGCGTCCAAATGCAGAAAAACAAACTTGTCCACGGATCTGGAAATAGGGGGGAGGTCGACCCCCTGGTCGACCTATGTGACCCAGGTCGACCCCCTGGTCGACCTGGGTCCTGGGCGAGAAATTTCCCTCCCAGTCCGGGTGTGTGTTTTGAATTTCGAACTTTTAAATTTTGAATTCGGGCTGGTTTTTATTTTAAATTCCTAAAACTTCTAAGTGCCATAACTTCTTCATACGAAGTCCAATTTACGCAAACTCGGACTCTATCTCAAGCAGAATTCTGACCCGAACGTAATGGCGCAACCCGTTTCTCTTAATTCTTCTTTTAAAAATTAAGTATACTTTGTTTTGTTACTTTATGTTCACAGAAAATACGGGGTGTTACATATATCGCATGTACACAACAATAATGATAAACAATCATTAAAAGTTCATACAACATCCAGAGTGCAAATTTACAACTGTATAAGCATTAAATAAATAAATAACGTGTATACAGTCAGTCAGCCCATCGATTGACATAACACTTAATAATTGGGATTAGTGTATGTCAAATATCATCCCAATACCCATGCGGGGTTTTCAACCAACAAATATTTTTTATTATTTGTGCATTTAGGCGATGTGTAAAATTTATCGTTCCAATCAATATCAGTTAAATAGGTGTGCATAAACAAGCCATCCGACTTGTAAGAGAATATTTATTTCAATTCCTTTCCATGATAAATTTATATACATTTTATATAAATAATTTTATATATACAACAATATCAATCAATTACAATCCTAATCACAATCCAAACAAACAATCAACCATGGTTTGTACAAAAAAATAGTGTCAAGAGCTACTAAGCCCCATCTGCAGCCTATTATATAATAACTGTAAAATAATTTGAGTGAGAGAGAGTTCTCACCGTCGGTTTCCACTCCGTCATTCTTTACTGGATGATTCGGATTTAAATCTTCCCTAAATTCTAACAAGCTCCAAATTGGACCTAGTTAGTCTTGTTGTGAAGCTCTCCTCACTGCGATTCCAATGCTTTTGAAATTGCGTGACTCCTTGCTTGTATGAAAGAGTTAGAGCATTTTAAAGATTAATTACATTTCATTACATAAATAAACAAATAATAAAATAATTAACGCTAATTACTTCATTAAGGGTGATAATCCCTTTCTCCTCCCCATCACTCTTTACCAGGTCATGAAGACCATAACCGCGTTCCTCTCTCCTCCCGCGCACGCACAAAGAGACAACTTGGAGCTGATTGGAATGGACCGCGTCGTAGCTGCTCAGATGAGCCACCAGCGCCGGCGGAGGCAGGGAACCTGGCGCCCCCAAAGCCCTCGAAAACTGCTTTGAACGGGAGCACTTTGAGCCTCAATGTTGGCCACGACGATGACCGAGGATTGATCATCCTCATATCAATTTGAAGATCAAAGACGCTTCTATTATTTTCGTTCTGATTTGTTCTTCTAATTCGAATTGGAAAATGGGATTTTAGGGTTTTAATCTGGTATTAATTTGGTCATCGATTTACAAAAGGGGGTGGCGGCTGAAATTGTGGAAGAGTATTTAGGGTTTCTTAATTATATAAGTATATTTATATTTATTTTATCATTTTAATTCCAAAAATTCTTATTTATTGCCACAAACTACAAATCGAACCCAACAACTGTCGTTCTTAACTAAATACCCCCATTTCGGACATAATGGAATATGTTTCATAAGCCAATTCGACTGTTTTGATAAGTTTTTATCAAAATTAAAATATAAATCTACATATATCGAATTTCAATGTACATTTTAATTTACTGGGGCCACATACTGACTCCAAAAATTAAAAAAAAAAAATCTAGCTAAGTTTTGACGATACGGTCCTAAAAAAACTAATTTTGTTGAATTTGGAGACCGTTCGAAAAATGGCCATTTTCTGTTCGATCCAATTCAAACTAAAACTGTCAAAACACGTTTAAATTTACCACGCTCACATATTAATTCCAAAAAATATGAAATTTTAAACATAACAATAATTTGACATTTCGGATCTAGCAAAAGTGGTTTCATTGAAAACGAAGGTTGTTTGCAAAATTGCTATTTTTAAGGGCTATATATTATGTAACGGCGCGATTTTCAATGACCTCGAAAGTTGTGTCATTACGAAAGAAATTGGAGGATGAGATAGAAAAGATAGAACTAATAGAATAAAATAGAAGAATAAGAAAACATCAAAATCTCATAGCATAATTTCACAAAATACATAATATATTACATAACAGGGTCTGATACATCATACTACAATATCGTAATACATCATCATAGTACAACAACATAATTATACATGATTACTAGGATAATACAGAAACTTAAATTGGATACATAGAAAATAGTCATACTACTAGACTGGTCATGAACTCGAACTTCATAAGGTTCCACTTGCTTACCTGAATTACTTGTCTGCTTATAATAAGTGTTATGAGTACCCAAGAGTTTAGAAAACACAGAAAATAAACCCTGGGTCAGTCAGGGGACTCGCGTGAGTAAACACAGTTAAATAGATTGGAAATAGGGAATAAAAAGAATAAGGTTTTTCATATTGGTAAAATTCATTTAACTTTAGAAATCTTTAGACTAATCCATAGGTATATGGATGATGACCCAAGTGTCTTTGATTTCAAAATCATTTGATATTACAATAGTTTTTAACAAATAAATAATCATCTATTGAAACACTTGCATCTCACGTTTCATATATATAGTATATAATCCAAAACCGCAGAGCGCTTATTAGAGATTGGATTCCAATAGACAAGGTATGGGACCACCTGCCGATCAGTGTACTCTAGAGAGGATACCTAGGGTTCAACAAGAACGTCTTGTAACCCGGCCGCACATTACCGTCCACTTATTTAGCTTGAGTGTAACAAATATATTATCACCTCCACTGTTAGGATCAGCAGCTGCTACCAAATGCTGCAGCGGTGAAAAAGAGATGAGAAGACAAAAGGAATTTCTCTAGATGTTAGTAATACACCCAGCTTGGGCATGACCCATCTAGCCATGCTCCCTGCCCGAGTTTTTGTCATTTCATAGTTGTGCAGCTAGAGGTCACGTTTATCTTTTTGACAGATTATTTCTTCAATTACTTTGAATGCCACATCGTCATGTCTTTCAGAACACTCATTCAATTTCCCAAATATATTGCGGCCAATAAAGCTAAGAGAAACGAATTTCTCCGCCACCAACGTAATGTACTTACATAAATTCAATGTGTAGAATCTAACAGATATACGTTGTCAGACACCCGTCTATACAGATTTGTCCTGGGACTGGACATACTGAACGCACTATTTAAAATAGCCCTTCCATATCTTCGTCTTCAATATTTCTGACATGCGGCATATACTTCGAATCAAAGTGGAATATAATTCAGGCCTCTTCAAAACAGTCTATGTAATGTCTTTCATGGTTGATATTTTAAGAACTGCGTTCAATATTCACTTCGATCTTTACATTTACTTAAAGAAATGATTATCAGCTTAAAATGAATTAAATTGAGTATAATTCATTTTATATATCCTTTATTTATGAGCCTCATCCAAACGGAACAGTATATGTTTGCATTTTTTAAATCTGGACATTTCGATTTATCCTTTATAACTGACCAATTAAACTATGTGCGTCGCACACGGTATTTTATTCAGTTTTGACCATCATTAAGAAATGAACAAATATGGTGTGTGCGTTGCACATGGTATTTCACTTCGTTTTTCATGTTTGTTTATACGATGTTAAATACTTCCATTATTCTTATAAATTATTTTCTTACTTCTAATCAATCATAAATAATTTAATTTATATTAATTATTTCCTTTATATTTCTAATTTCAAATTCGTCGAACTTCTACAGTCGAGCTTCTGTATTCGATCTTCTTGCTTCTGTCTTTTCTTCCACTTGCCTACGACATTTCTTTTTCTTTTGGTTAATAAATAAAAATCTCTTTTTATTTATTTATTTATTTCTTCAGTTATTTCTATTTGATTTTCTATTTCATTTAAAATTGGTTTTAATTTTAAACCTGTCCAAAATCTCTTTTGTTTGGGTATTTACCAAAGTACCACTTTTGCCGAAGTGCCACTTCCAAAACATCATGATGCACACACCAGATCACTTCCAAACCCCATGCTCTCATCCCAATACAAAAGTACCACTTGGCATCTCCATGCTGCGCACACCCGATTACACAAGAACTCCATGCACCAGCCAAAGTACCACTTACCCAGTACCAAGTACCCAAAGTACCAAGTGCCACATCCCAAAACTTCATGCCACAACCATGATTTTCCTCCCTAGCCACTACCAACTAGTAGTACCACATGCAAAAGTACAACCCCTCAAAAACGAGTGCCACACTCGATCGTTCACCACTAAATCACCACGTCTGCTCCTTCCCCTTCTTCGTTACCTCCACTAATGCACACACATGTACACGTGCATGTGCACACGTCATCGAGCCACCACTGACCACCTGCGATCGTCCTTACACGTCATACGTCACCTTCTGGTCTCGCCACCATGCTCCGCCCGACTATCAGAGTTGCTATAGTGTTTTCACTATCCTCTTCCACTATCAACGAATGGATTTCATTGTAGAAACCTCCAACTACTCTCATCTCAGACCACCAGCGTTCATCCAACTCAGGCCACATCACGTCCATGTCCTCCTGCTTCGTTTACCCCAGGTGCGCAGCCTCCTAAGGTCGCCGTCGAGGTGCAGTTCCGTCGAGAACATCACGTACCCAAAACAACCCATGAACCCTAATTTCATCTTGCTTGCAAAAACTACGAAATAGAAAAAATATTTTCTATTTTTCCTATGATCTATGAACCCTCATGCTTCCCTCTGCCTTGCGCCATGTCACTCGATCCAAAGAATCGCCGGAATTTGACTCAACACTATTTTCCGATCATCCCTGTATTTCTTGATCATCACAGCGTTAAAAATTATGAAACTACCACTAAAATTATCGCTTTTTTAATCACAATTCCATTCATATATGTAAATCTTGAATCTGAGATGTTTGAAAATTCATGTTTTATATTGGTTAACAGAGACAGTATAGTTTTTCTCTGT
Source organism: Allium sativum (assembly GCA_030737875.1). Lineage (NCBI taxonomy): Eukaryota > Viridiplantae > Streptophyta > Magnoliopsida > Asparagales > Amaryllidaceae > Allium > Allium sativum. The sequence continues at coordinate 153,630,266 of CM060927.1, read as the reverse complement.
TTTTCCTTATTGTACATAGATGTCCATTCGAGTGATTCACTATTTATGTTTCTGAGGTTTGCATTATCTAAAATATACATTTGATCATATCAATCTAGTAAGAATTTGGTGTGATTCTTTACTGGGAACAGGGTGTTTATGACTGGTCCTAACTAAACAACATAATGACCAAATCATTAGTATCCTTAATGGAATAACAGTTTGGGACAATAGAAAGTGATAAAAATTGCTTAGAGGTTTGTGTTCACAGTAGGATGGTTTACAGAGAGTATACGTATGTTTAATGTTTGTGTTTCATAAAACATGCATCCAAGCTAATGTACTTAACAGTCTAACTCATAGCAGTATTTCTACTAGATTAAACAAAATAGAAAAGGGTTTACTTACCGAAATGATTTCCTATTTCCAACTAGCTAGTATAATCTAAGAATTTGGTTTGAACTCAGTGTATTTGCTGTGAGGTGAATGTATGGCTTCTGGTCCATATTTATAGCCAAATCTTCATAATTAAAAATCTATTTTCTTCTAATGTTCTACCGTAAATTTTCACATTAGCGTTACCCCTTTGTTTTACCCTCTATGCCATGTTTTCAGGAAATTTCATGCATGGAAATAATGCATTGTTTAATTGGATATTACCTACTCCTCTTGTCCTCACTTCTTCTTCTAGAAACATAATATCTCCAAATCTTAACTTCATTAAATGTTGTTGTATGCCTTACTTCTTCTCAGATTTGAATGGTGATAAAAATGTTTTTCATTTGTACTTAAGTGTTTGATATTTTGCTAAAAAGAATTCTTTACTTGATAACTTGTATTGTGTGGTTTAGGTGTTGGATATTACCTATTTTTCGTCCTACTATTCACGGTTAAATCCAATTAAGGATGTTGACTTATTTTCTTTTGCCTTGGTTTTGTTTTCATGTGCATTTCCCCTTGAGATTTTTACTGCGTCATTCTACAGAACATGTCGTGTGCATGTTCTTTTCATATGTTTAAGCATATTTGAATGACCGAAATGTTTTCCTGCATATGTCTACTTTCCTTACCTTACTTGCTTTAAAGTCCTTTCCATTTCTAAAGTGATAAAATGCCCCTTTCATATGTATAATTTGTTATCACTTTCATGTGCATGTTTAAGGCTTTTAGTTGCAAGGTTCTTGCCTTGTTATTGTGTTAAACTATACATATGTACATGTTGTTATATTTTCAATATGTATTCGAGTTATGACTTTTTGGTTTTAATGTTGCATACTTATATTATGTTTTCAAATTTAAAACATAACTAAATATGCATATTTTAGTGTATTCATACATATATATTTACACATATGTTTACACTTGTTTTAGTTTGTTAAGTAAACATATTTTATTTTAATTACCTTATTACAATCAATATCAAAAGTCAGAAAAAGCCGGGACATTACAGTCCACCCCCTTAAAAGAATTTCGTCCCAAAATTATAAAGTCTCGAGTAGATTAAAGTCAAATTCTTACACGTTTATACCTTCCGAGCAGACTCCTTATTTATTCGGAATTTAGTCAACTTATTTCTAATACCCAAGATTCTGATTCTATTACAAAATCGGTTACTTAACTCACATGAGTTTATATCCAATTTAACAACTCTAGTCTAGTTTTTATTACCAGGAATACCAATTTTATTCACTAGATATTTTTCTAAATTTAATTCAACTTTCAGTCTCTTTTATTAATTTCCACTTAATACCCTTCTAATTTAACTTATCCTGAGTTTGGCCATATTCATTTAATTCCTTCCATTGGTTGTGGTGGTTGTCCTACTCGCTCCTCGGCCTTTTCTTCTACGAGAACTTGTTTCAACTATCCGAGTATAAAGTTTGATGATCAAACTTAATCGGAAGATCTATTTAATGGTGACCTAAGTAGATAACTCTAGTTGTCCTACAATTTATTTTATAGTTTAAATTTTCAAAATACGCTCTCTCGATACTTACCCAAACTCAATCTAGGGTGTTACTAACCCTATCTCTACTGAGTTACGCCACAGAGCCAAGGTTACTACTCAACTACTAGCTCTGATACCAACTGTAACGGTGCAATTTTCGATGACCACGAAAGTTATGTCATTATGAAAGAAATTAGAGGATGAGATAGAAAAGATAGAACTAATAGAATAGAAGAATAAGAAAACATCAGAATCTCACAGCCGAATTTCACAAAATACATAATATATTACATAACAGGGTCTAATACATCATAGTACAATATCATAATACATCATCATAGTATAACAGCATAATTATACATGATTACTAGGATAATACAGACACTTAAACTGGATACATAGAAGATAGTTATACTACTAGACTGGTCTTGAACTCGAACTTCATAAGGTTCCACTTGCTAACCTGAATTACTTGTCTACTCATAACAAGTGTTATGAGAACCCAAGAGTTTAGGAAGCACAGAAAATAAACTCTGGGTCAGTCAGGGGACTGGTGTGAGTAAACACTGTTAAATAGATTGGAACCAGGGAATAAAAGAATAACGTTTTTCATATTGGACAGATTCATTTAACTTTATAAATCTTTAGACCAATCCATAGGTATATGGATGATGACCCAAGTATCTTTGATATCAAAAATCATTTGATATTACAATAGTTTTTAACAAATAAATAATCATCTATTGAAACGCTTGCATCTCACGTTTCATATATATAGTATATAATCCAAAACCGCAGAGCGCTTATTGGAGATTGGATTCCAACAAACAAGGTATGGGACAACCTGCCGTTCAGTGTACTCTAGAGAGGATACACTAGGGTTCAACAAGAACGTCTTGTAACCCGGTCGCACATCATCGTCCACTCATTTAGCTTAAGTGTAACGAATATATTATCACCTCCACAAATGGGATCAGCTGTAACGACCCGTATTCTACACATCATAGGATTGTAGAATATTTATTTCTTTCCCGTATGAAGTTGTATAGTCATGTAACTTTGGGAAACATCCATTAGAGTCATTTCCCATGTTCATGATTTTTGTCGATTTTTGAATGACCATTTTGCCCCTAGTTGGTACTGTTTTGGCCATAACTTTTGATTGGAAAGGAATTTTGACCTGAAACCACTTCCATTTGATTCGTTTGATGGTTTATCTTTCCGTAGAGTGGTCATAATGGCCAAACGGACTTACCGTTTGGGAGATATGGCTGAAACAAGGTTTGGAGGGTGAAAAACTGCTTAACCGGGCCAAATCGGGTGATTAGTGAGTAGGCCCATAACCCATTTCGGGATTAGGGTTATGGGAGGGCTCAAATGAGATGGAGAATCATTTCATTTCAGTTTTCTAGCCTCCACTTATCACCAAGGATCCCTAAAAATGGCCTCCAACCTCTAAATCACCTCCAAATCATCTTTTGGTCAAGGATTTGGCTTAGCAACCCCTAATCAAGGAAGATCTTCACTAAAGAAACTTGGGGCTGCTGTTTAGCATAGAGATTCACATCAAATCAGAGATTTATTTCGGATCTTAGTTTATTTTGTGGCTAAGGTGAGTGATTTACATAGTTTTGCACTAATTATGGCTAATTAGGGGTGATTAGTGTTAATTAGCGAATTTAAACATGATAAAATTCTGGAAAAATGTTTATAAAATTCGGAATGATGTTTTAGACCTCTGATATGAATTTGGGTTAATTTGGTTAAGTTTTGTTAATCCTGTCATTAGTTTCACCTAAACATGCTTAAGGGGAAAATATGGGATTTTGGGTATGTTTGATCCATTTCTACTTATCATATTGATGTTTTGGTGTTTATGGTTGATTATGTATGTTGCTATGACTGTATGGTATGCTTTGTGATTGATTAGAATAGTTAGAATGGTCGAAAACGCCGTCGAATGGCGTAAACAGCTCGCTGGACAAGGTGTAGGGATTCAGATCGCATAGGGGACTGAGGGTCGATCGGATCGCCCTAGGGGATCGTGGGTCATCACCACGAACCGAGTCGTCTCCTCCGAACCGAACCATCTGCGCAAGGCCCACGAGCAACAATCGCGAACTGCTACCCGATCCGATCCACTCGTGCTTCATATCACGATCCGAACAAGAGGAAAGCAGCATCCACGATCCGATGCACAGCGAGACGACGATCCGAACCAGGAGAGAACCACGAGCTGGAGGGGCGCGATCCGATCCGTATGGGGTATCATGATCCGAACCAAGGAGGGGAGCACGATTCGAGGCGAATAGAAAGGGGACCGCAATGACGATCCGATCACCTGGAGGATCACGACCCGACCCGATGCATGAGGTGCGACCCGATCCGAATGACTAAGGCCGATCCGATCCGATGAAGAATGAGAAGGCTGATCCGATCCGATTCGATGGTGATGATCAATAACCCGAGATGCAAAGGTAGTCCAAATGGAAGTTAGAGCTCAGGATCCCGGGACCAGTTGGGAACCAATGAGTTCACTTCATGGTTGGACTTTGCTGCGGGACGTGTGCTAAGGAGTTGTCGATGTTCATAACTTCGATTCACCACTCAGAATGAATGATGGGCTACTTATCAGTGTAGTAGGGTCATTATGACCTGAGGGGCAAAGTGATGGTAGCAAGACTACGTTATCAGTGCAGTAGGGTCATTATGACCTGAGGGGCAAGGTGATACGTAGTAAGACTATGAGCCAGCGCAGATGGGGTGAATAACTCCATGAGGCAAGTGGACATAGTAAGGATTAGTAAGGCTATGAGCCAGTGCAGTGGGGTTCTTGAGACTCCATGGGGCAAAGTGGACATAGCGAAGGATTTGTGGCTATGTTATCAGTGCAGTGAAGTCATTTATGACTTCATGGGGGCAAAGTGATCAAAGCAAGGTATGTTGGGTGATCGAAGTGGTGAATATCGTATACTTTACGCACTGAGTGAGAGATGTGAGGATGGATGCTATGTTTGATTGTTTGCCATCATTATGACATGCACACCTCCCCCACCTCCATATCTTTATATAGATTGATATGATACCTTAGAGTGTTGTACAGTATGTAGTGCTAACTCTTTGGTTGCAGGTCCAGGTTCAGGTATGTTTTAGTCTACCTGCTATTGTTCACTTTAGATGCTTATCGCTCATACCAGGCTTTATGTCTGACCCAGAGTTTTATGTCTCCTCTTATTACTCTGGGTGCTCACACGAGTAGACTAGAGAGAGGTTAGCTGGTGATGCGCGAGTAGCTGATTCGGAGGCGGGCAGGAGGCTTCCACGTATGATATATATATATACACATTCTCCCTGTGTCGTTGGTGGTCACTACTTGGGCATTAGTAGTGTACCTCATTTACCTTACTTTTGCTTTGAGACAGTTTGAAAGTTGTAATAAGCTGTATTTTGGATTTCCGCTGCTATGATGTTTAGTTCTGATTTTCAGCTTATGCACTGTCTCTCCTGTATTATGTCAAGTATGTTATTATTATATTTTGTTCTATGCACTGTGAGACATTCTACAGGTTCTTTGTATGTTCATTTCCTTCTTCCTTTTCCTTCTGGCGACCCGTTCCGTGCTAACTGGACATGTGTACAGCGCACCTTTGGAGTAAATGTCGGATGGTGCGGGGCGGGCCGTCACACTTGGTATCAGAGCTCTAGGTTGCGTAGTTAACATAAGGAAAGACACTAGGGAGAGTTAGTACGTATATGAGAGCTCGTATTTGTGATTACTTTGGTTTTCAAAAGCTATGTATATATATACTATTAGTGGTATAAGAATGAAGTTGCACTGCACTAGTACCACTATGGGGTCGTTAATCGTTTCCCTTTTTCAGATTGACGATGAGCCGACATGTTAGAGGTACCGGTAGAGGGGCCAATAATGGGAATGCCGCTGACATGAGGGCGATGTTTACCAACCTCATGAGAGACATGCTTAGAGAAGTGCAAGGGGCAGTTCCCAATTCCGGAGCTGGTGTTGGCCCAGTAGTGCAGGCGCCTAGGGTCGATTTCGCCAAGTTGTGCAAAGATTACACTAATCTTGGTTGGAAGCCGTTCCACGGAACGGAGTCGGCCACAGATGTTCAAGATTGGATGGATAGCTGTGATCGTATCTTTGATGACTTGGGTCTTGAGGATGCGATGAAGAGAAGGCTAGCATCTCGTCAGCTGCAAGGGCGAGCGATGAATTGGTGGAATGCTATTAGAACAGCTACTCCAGAGGACCAGGTTACTTGGGTTCAGTTCAAGGCTCGCTTTAGCGAGAAGTTCATTCCAGCTGCCCAGAAGTCAGTATTGTTTAAGAGGTTCTTGGAACTGAAGCAGAATGGGAGGGCAGTTTCTGATTATATTGCTGAGTTCGACACTTTGTCGAAGTATGGACTGTCTCTTATCGATACTCCTGAGAAGAAGAATGATAAGTTCATTACTGGTTTGGATGGGTACTTGGGGGAAAGGCTTATCAACCACATCGATGAGACTTTTGAATCGATCGTGGGGAAAGCTTTGAGATCAGAGAGTCTTTACCCTAAGTCAAAGACTGAGGCTGCATCTGTAGAAGGGCCAAAGCCGCAAGCAGGCGGTGGAGGCAAGAATAGCTCTCAGAATAAGAGGAAGCAGGACCAATCTAAAGGTGGCCAGAAAAAGAGCAAGAAGGATGTTGAGTGCTTCAGCTGTGGAAAGAAGGGCCATTATGCTAAAGAATGTCGGGCCAAGCCAACGGAAAGGAAGTGCTACAACTGTGGTCAAGTGGGACATCAGAAGGACAGGTGTCCGCAACCTCTTAAGGAGAAGCAGATCGTGAAAGCATATGCTCTTGATGCTATTCCTTCTTCGTCGAATGCCCCAACTGCGGCGGAGAAAGGAAAGAATGTTGTTATTCAAGGTATGCTTTCTATTTATGATGTACCAGTTCGAGTTTTGTTTGATACTGGGGCTTCCCGTTCCTTCATATCTAGTGACCTGGTAGATAGGTTGGGACTGGAACCCGAGATAGTCGATAGACCATTGGTTGTGACGAACCCGATTGGTGGTTCGACTAGCCTTAGTATGATTTGCAAGAATTTGGTCTTATCGAGTCATGGATGTATGTTTGTATGTGATTGCTTTGTTTTGAGCTTTACTCGGGTATGGCATTATATTGGGAGTCGATTGGCTCCAAAGATACGGGGTGGTGGTAGACTGTGAGGGCTTTTTGGTGACAGTGAGGGCGGATGATGGGCGGAGGGTAGTGTTTGGTAGCCTACCTAGTGATGGGGTTATGGCTAGTTTTGTAAATTCCCTCGACATCCCGCAGGATGAGTTGTCAGATGTGCCCGTGGTTGGCCAGTATCCGGACGTCTTCGAGGAGGTGACCGGGCTTCCACCACACCGAGAGATTGAGTTCCGTATTGATTTAGTGAAAGATGCCAGACCTATAGTGATGCCACTTCGTCGTATGGCACCAAGGGATCAGCGAGAGCTCGGGGTGCAAGTTAGCAATCTTTTGAAGAAGGGATTGATTTGAAGGAGTGTCTCCGAGTGGGGAGCACCAGTTGTGTTTGCCACTAAGGCAGATGGTTCCCTTCGTTTGTGTGTGGACTATCGCGAGTTGAATAAGGTGACGAGGAAGAATAAGCATCCTCTACCGCGGATAGATGATTTGTTTGATCAGCTGGAAGGAGCAAGAGTGTTCTCCCAGTTGTACCTCGCGACAGGATTTCATCAGCTTCGAGTGGCGGATGAGAGTGTTCCGAAAACGGAATTTAGGACGCCGTCTGGATTTTATGAGTGGTTGGTCATGCCGTTTGGGTTGACCAATGCACCAGCCTATTTTGTGGATCTTATGAATCGAGTATTCAGAGATCAGTTGAATAAGTTTGTTCTTGTGTTCGTTGATGATATCCTTGTTTATTCAAGGACAAAGGAGGAACACAAGGGGCACTTGAGGATAGTGATGGAGGTGTTGAGGAAACACCAATTGAAAGCGAAATTCTCTAAGTGTCATTTTTGGAGAAGGGAAGTAAGATTCTTGGGTCATGTTGTTTCAGAGTGTGGTATTGCCGTGGACCCTACGAAGGTGGCTACGGTACAGGATTGGCCTACGCCCAAGAATGCTACAGATGTAAGAAGTTTCTTGGGATTAGCCGGATATTATCGTAAGTTTATCCAGGACTTCTCCAAGATAGCAGCACCGTTGACTCAGTTGACTAAGAAGAATCAGTCCTTCGTCTGGGACGGAGTGTGTGAGGATGCCTTCAAAAGTCTAAAGGAGAGATTGACGCGTGCGCCAGTGTTAGTCATTCCTAAGGGGAATGAAGAGATGACGGTATACACGGATGCTTGTGGTACCGGACTGGGTGTAGTTTTGATGCAAGGAGGTAGGGTTGTAGCTTATGCTAGTCGTCAGCTAAAGCCGCATGAGAAGAAGTATCCTACCCATGATTTGGAATTGGCAGCGATTGTATTTGCACTGAAGATGTGGAGACACTATCTCTTGGGAGAAAGATTTGAATTGTTTACCGATCATAAATCGTTGAAATATCTCTTCTCTCAGAAAGATCTGAATCTCCGTCAGCATAGATGCTTAGAGTTCTTGGCTTCATATGATTTTGATATCGCGTATACACCTGGGAAAGGTAATGCAGTAGCCGATGCCTTGAGTAGGAGACATGCCAGCTTAGGGGCAATGTTTCTTGAATGGAAGCAACTGGAGTATATCGCGGGGTTTGAATTCAGACCAAGGTGCGAATTGGATCCAGTTATGCTAGCTAGTTTGACGATCAGACCCACTTTGATAGAGCGGATTGGTTCTAATCAAAGGGACGATCCTAACCTATTGGAAATCATCTCCAAGTTAGAGATGGGTAGCGATGAGGAGATGAATGTGTATGGGCTTGATCGAGATGGATGGCTTCGGAAGAATGGGAGACTAGTTGTGCCCAACGTGAATGGTTTGAGGGATGAAGTGCTTAGAGAATGTCATCACTCAAAACTGACTATACATCCTGGTGGTAATAAGATGTATCGAGACATGAGACAGACTTACTACTGGGAAGGGATGAAAAGAGACGTTGGGAAGTTTATATCCAAATGCATGAATTGTCAGCTAGTTAAAGCCGAGCAAAAGAAGCCTAGTGGGTTGTTGCAACCATTAGAAATTCCCGAATGGAAATGGGAACAAGTTTCGATGGATTTCATCGATGGTTTACCTAGGACTAGATCGGGACATGATAACATTTGGGTAATTGTGGATCGATTGACTAAGAGCGCAAGATTTATACCAGTCAAATCGACCAGAACGGCAGCCAAGTTGGCAGAATTGTATATGAAGTGGGTAGTGAGATTTCATGGAGTACCCAAAAGCATTGTGAGTGACCGAGACCCGTTGTTCACTAGTGGGTTTTGGAAGAGCTTACAAGAGGCTCTAGGGTCAGGGTTACATCTCAGTACTGCATATCATCCTCAGACCGACGGTCAGACGGAGAGGGTGAATCGTTTATTGGAAGATCTCTTGAGAGCGTGTATATTGGATTTTGGTGGATCATGGGATGACCATTTGCATCTAGTAGAGTTTGCATATAATAATAACTACCAATCCAGTATCGGTATGGCTCCATATGAAGCTTTGTACGGAAGACCGTGCAACTCACCATCATATTGGATAGAGACTGGCGAGAAGTTTGTGCTTGGACCAGATGTGGTGAGAGAAACTTCAGATAAGATTAAGATCATTCAGCAACGAATGAAAGTTGCCCAAGATAGGCAGAAGAGTTATGCTGATAAGAGGAGAAGAGATTTGAAATTCTCCGTTGGTGACTTGGTGTTTGTTAAGATCTCTCCGTTGAAGAGCGTGATACGATTTGGCAGGAGAGGCAAGTTGGCACCAAGATTTGTTGGCCCGTTCCCCGTTCTTGAATTAGTCGGGAATTTGGCATATAGAGTTGGCTTACCAGAGAAAATGGCGGGAGTTCACGATGTATTTCATGTTTCCCAACTAAGGAAGTTCGTTCACGACTCAGATGTGACTATTTCACCTGATCAGTTAGAGGACTTCGAAGTAGAACCCGAGGCGGTTGGGAACCGCAGGCCGATTCGTATTGTGGGGCACGATACAAAGCAACTTCGAAGGAAGTCGGTGAAGTTAGTCAAGGTTCAGTGGGGCGAGGACGAGAATGATTGTACTTGGGAGACAGAAGAAAGCATTAGGAAGGCATATCCAGAACTCTTTGTCTGGTAAGATTTACTTTGCGATTTAGTTTTCCGCATGCTAGGGTAGACTTGTTTTGCTTGTTTTGCATGTTGATTGTTGTTTTATGATTGATAGGCATGCGGGATCTTTGTGTGTGTTTGGATTAGGGAATTTCGGGGGCGAAATTTCTTAAGGGGGGAAGAGTGTAACGACCCGTATTCTACACATCATAGGATTGTAGAATATTTATTTCTTTCCCGTATGAAGTTGTATAGTCATGTAACTTTGGGAAACATCCATTAGAGCCATTTCCCATGTTCATGATTTTTGTCGATTTTTGAATGACCATTTTGCCCCTAGTTGGTACTGTTTTGGCCATAACTTTTGATTGGAAAGGAATTTTGACCTGAAACCACTTTCATTTGATTCGTTTGATGGTTTCTCTTTCCGTAGAGTGGTCATAATGGCCAAACGGACTTACCGTTTGGGAGATATGGCTGAAACAAAGTTTGGAGGGTGAAAAACTGCTTAACCGGGCCAAATCGGGTGATTAGTGAGTAGGCCCATAACCCATTTCGGGATTAGAGTTATGGGAGGGCTGAAATGAGATGGAGAATCATTCCATTTCAGTTTTCTAGCCTCCACTTATCACCAAGGATCCCTAAAAATGGCCTCCAACCTCTAAATCACCTCCAAATCATCTTTTGGTCAAGGATTTGGCTTAGCAACCCCTAATCAAGGAAGATCTTCACTAAAGCAACTTGGGGCTGTTGTTTAGCATAGAGATTCACATCAAATCAGAGATTTATTTCGGATCTTAGTTTATTTTGTGGCTAAGGTGAGTGATTTGCATAGTTTTGCACTAATTATGGCTAATTAGGGGTGATTAGTGTTAATTAGCGAATTTAAACATGATAAAATTCTGGAAAAATGTTTATAAAATTCGGAATGATGTTTTAGACCTCTGATATGAATTTGGGTTAATTTGGTTAAGTTTTGTTAATCCTGTCATTATTTTCACCTAAACATGCTTAAGGGGAAAATATGGGATTTTGGGTATGTTTGATCCATTTCTACTTATCATATTGATGTTTTGGTGTTTGTGGTTGATTATGTATGTTGCTATGACTGTATGGTATGCTTTGTGATTGATTAGAATAGTTAGACTGGTCGAAAACGCCGTCGAATGGCGTAAACAGCTCGCTGGACAAGGTGCAGGGATTCGGATCGCATAGGGGACTGAGGGTCGATCGGATCGCCCTAGGGGATCGTGGGTCATCACCACGAACCGAGTCGTCTCCTCCGAACCGAACCATCTGCGCAAGGCCCACGAGCAACAATCGCGAACTGCTACCCGATCCGATCCACTCGTGCTTCATATCACGATCTGAACAAGAGGAAAGCAGCATCCACGATCCGATGCACAGCGAGACGATGATCCGAACCAGGAGAGAACAACGAGCTGGAGGGGCGCGATCCGATCCGTATGGGGTATCACGATCCGAACCAAGGAGGGGAGCACGATTCGAGGCGAATAGAAAGGGGACCGCAATGATGATCCGATCACGACCCGACCCGATGCATGAGGTGCGACCCGATCCGATCCGATGAAGAATGAGAAGGCTGATCCGATCCGATTCGATGGTGATGATCAATAACCCGAGATGGAAAGGTAGTCCAAATGGAAGTTAGAGCTCAGGATCCCGGGACCAGTTGGGAACCAATGAGTTCACTTCATGGTTGGACTTTGCTGCGGGACGTGTGCTAAGGAGTTGTCGACGTTCATAACTTCGATTCACCACTCAGAATGAATGATGGGCTACTTATCAGTGCAGTAGGGTCATTATGACCTGAGGGGCAAAGTGATGGTAGCAATACTACGTTATCAGTGCAGTAGGGTCATTATAACCTGAGGGGCAAGGTGATGCGTAGTAAGACTATGAGCCAGCGCAGATGGGGTGAATAACTCCATGGGGCAAGTGGACATAGTAAGGATTAGTAAGGCTATGAGCCAGTGCAGTGGGGTTCTTGAGACTCTATGGGGCAAAGTGGACATAGCGAAGGATTTGTGGCTATGTTATCAGTGCAGTGAAGTCATTTATGACTTCATGGGGCAAAGTGATCATAGCAAGGTATGTTGGGTGATCGAAGTGGTGAATATCGTATACTTTACGCACTGAGTGAGAGATGTGAGGATGGATGCTATGTTTGATTGTTTGCCATCATTATGACATGCACACCTCCCCCACCTCCGTATCTTTATATAGATTGATATGATACCTTAGAGTGTTGTACAGTATGTAGTGCTAACTCTTTGGTTGCAGGTCCAGGTTCAGGTATGTTTTAGTCTACCTGTTATTTTTCACTTTAGATGCTTATCGCTCATACCAGGCTTTATGTCTGACCCAGAGTTTTATGTCTCCTCTTATTACTCTGGGTGCTCACACGAGTAGACTAGAGACATGTTAGCTGGTGATGCGCGAGTAGCTGATTCGGAGGCGGGCAGGAGGCTTCCACGTATGATATATATATATACACATTCTCCCTGTGTCGTTGGTGGTCACTACTTGGGCATTAGTAGTGTACCTCATTTACCTTACTTTTGCTTTGAGACAGTTTGAAAGTTGTAATAAGCTGTATTTTGGATTTCCGCTGCTATGATGTTTAGTTCTGATTTTCAGCTTATGCACTGTCTCCCCTGTATTATGTCAAGTATGTTATTATTATATTTTGTTCTATGCGCTGTGAGACATTCTACAGGTTCTTTGTATGTTCATTTCCTTCTTCCTTTTCCTTCTGGCGACCCGTTCCGTGCTAACTGGACATGTGTACAGCGCACCTTTGGAGTAAATGTCGGATGGTGCGGGGCGGGCCGTCACATCAGCAGCCGCTGCCGAATGCTGCAGCAGTGAAAAAGAGATGAGAAGACAAAAGGAATTTACCTAGATGGTGATAATACACCTTGCTTGGGTATGACCCACCTAGTCATGTTGCCTGCTCGATTTTTTTTCATTTCCTGGTTGTGAGGCTAGAGGTCATGTTTATCTTTTTAACAGATTATTTCTTCAATTACTTTGAATGCCACATAGCCATGTCTGTCAAAACACTCATCCAATTTCCCAAATATATTGCAGGCAATAAAGCTAAGAGAAACGAATTTCTCCACTACCAACATAATATACTTACGTAAATTCGATGTGTAGAATCTAATAGATATACGTTGTCAGACACTCGTCCATATAGATTTGTCCTGGGACTGGAAAGACCGAAGGCACTATTTAAAATAGCCCTTGCATATCTCCATCTTCAATATTTTTGACACGCAGCGTATACTTCGAATCGAAGTGGAATATAATTCCGGCCTCTTCGAAACGGTTTACGTAATGTCTTTCACGGTTGATATTTTAAGAACTGCGTTCAATATTCACTTTGATCTTTACAAATGGTAGGAACTTCGCAACCTCCCCCACTCTAGGTTAAACAACTCCACCATGAGTGTTATTATAAAGTTTGATATTAGCGTACGTTTATAACCGAATTATATGCATTTTGGGTTTGTGCTTGTGCTTTTGTAATTGAATTTTATTTGTGTTTATGTTTAGTATTTGTAACCTAACATTAAAATTCCTTTTTAGTATTTGTATTTGTAGTTAATCAGTATGTTTATTTGAGATTTTTGTACGCGGTTGTGTCATTTGTTTGTGTTTGATATTGAAAGTGGAAGCTGCTATTAAGCAGCAAGTTTGAATAGGTGCACTTGCCAGGTGCGCCTATTCAAAACACTAATGGGCGCACTAGGCAAGTGCGCCCCGTATTAAAAAAAACTGGCTGGCTCATCGCTAAGCTGGCCAGAACCAGCTTATATCTGCAAACAGTTTTTGAAGCAGTCTATTTGTGCTATTATTTATTAAAATTAGCCCCTTTTGATAATGTATCTTATTTTAATTAAACTCATATTACACAATAAAACAAATAATTAGTTAGTTATAAGACAATTTGTAACATCCCGTATTTTTAGCAATTTAATAATTAATTTATTTAATTATTTTATACATATTGGGTTAATAATTTAAATGGTTCAAACTCGAATATTTTGAATATGTAAATAATAATAATAATAATGGAATTATAATATATTTATTTTCTAAATAGTCGGAAATGGTGGAATTTGAAATATTGTATATATCGGATGGTTTGAGGAATTTAACTGAGTTTATATTAGGATTACAATAACGAATATATTATTTAAACGATGGTTGAACGTATTATTTATAATATAATTATAAACAAGCTCGTAACGTCGTGGTAGTTCATAATATTTAGTTTTGAACTTCAACTGAATGTACATGATTCGTTATAAGTCGGATTTCTTTGAAACAAGAAACATTTGAATCTAATTAACTATATTTTTCTAACGGAAAGAAAAATCGAGATTTCATCTTATAGATTGCAAGTTATACCCAAATCAAATTTTCAAATAGTCGCTATGGAATCATTTATAAATCATAACAATTTATTATTTATAATAAATTATTTATAATAAATTATTTATTTCGAATTTGGACGAGATATTTGAGGCGTAGTTATAATTTAATTTTTAGAATTTTACTGTAATTTTTAATTTGAAAAATAAGAAATTTTTTATTTGGAGTATTTTACACCCTATAACAATAAATTGGGGTTTCACAAAATGAATTATCTTGTCTATTTTATTGTATTTTTGGGATCGTAGCACGTTGTTAGTCATAACGGTATTTTTATTTTTGTCATTAGCAGTTCATAAACGAACGAAATTTTATGCAATCGGGTACCCTTAATAAATAAGTATAAGAGGATTTTCTTTTAAAGGACAAACTTACGAATTTTTTTGGTGAAAAGTATGGGAAGGTTCAAAATTAGAAAGAAGGACACATTTACACTAAAGGTGGAATTCAGGGGGGCCACTATCCTTTCCCATTTACACTATCATTTGGCCTTCTCACTAAATTCTAAACTTTACATACTTTTCGCTAAAATTTTTGTTAAGTTTTTCCTTCTCCCTATTTTCCACTAAGTATAATATATATATAAATATATACTTCTTTGCTAAGCGATCCTACCATCTCTCATTTTTAGAACGCAACCTGTCATTCGAACGAAAAGAAACTACATTACAACTCGATAGAGAAGAAATACACTACGAATCTAAAATCAGAATAATGAAATGGGATGGTAAGAAGTAAAATAAAAATAAAATAAAATGAGTATGCTTATCCTTTAACCTAGATTATATAAATGTATATATGTCTATCATCATATAGGCATTTTCCTTTTACACAACCTATGTATTGAAAAGGTAAACTACCCCAAAAACATGCACAGCCTATGCCGTACCTGTAATACTTTGAGATCAAGTTTTTTCCTATTATAATAGATCACGAAAATACTCCATTCCTATTCTTATTTCTTTAGGAAGAACAAATCCACGCTGTAGTTTCCAATGGCTTCACAATATTAAAAACATGTCCAAACAAAATCATTTAAAACCGAATGAACTCCACCCTAGTACTCACGAGACCTCCTGCACTTACATATTCGACCACAGCGGCATACTTTTAATTGAGCAGTCATGTTGCATGATGGCGGGTGGGGGAATACCGTGCATCGAAAGACGAAGAGGGGGCAACGAGTGGAATGGTTGAGCTAGTGGGTGCTGGGTGCGTGAAGACTAGGAATTGCGTGTGGGGTGTTGAGGTGTTTGGCAACAAGGGATGTCGTTCACTGTACTCGCTGAAGACCGGGTAATTTGGAGCCTAGCAAGGCCATTAGGAAGAAGACGCAGATGTGTAGTAAAGAAGGGGAGTTGACGAGGTGTACAATATGGTGTTAACTGCATTAGAGTTAATGGGAAAGAGGGAGAAGCTAGGATGCACGACCATGGCAATTGTATTAATCTAGAGCACATATTATATAATAACAGGAAGTTGTTTCTATTTTAAACAATGAAGAAATTCTGTGCATTTATATTTCACAATTCACTGTAGAGCCTGACATTAATGAAAGCCCAAAGGCAAGGGCGTGAGTATCATGGTAGCACGGTGCTGGACTGACCGACGAGATGTACAGGGAGGGCTCAAAATCAAATTTTGTAGGGCGACATTGGTATAATGGAGGAGCAGAGTTCTTTGGAACGATGAAGGAAGAAAGGGCTAAATGGAGTGGGTAGGTGGAATATGATTACGGGCTGGATTTCAGTGTAAGGCCCAAAAATTTAAATTAATAATGTTAACATTTATTCAGATCGGATATGTATGTTCTCCATGCACAAAATTACATCATCAGTTTTATGACATGGACATTCATTTGATTTTCCACACCTTGGATGATGAGTTAATTGGAAGTGTGGATTCGGTTACAACTCAAATTTAAATCTAGGTAAAATTTTAATATAAATAGTATGTTAAATTGCAATGTCCGTGACATATATTCGTTATCAGAATTGCACAAGTGTGGATCCGTTGGGATCGTATGAACTCAAGTTACGTACTGGAACCAATTTGAAGAGATCGGGAGCACGTACCATTTTAGATGAAATAAAGACGCCTGATTCGATCAAATCAACCATTTATCGTGAATTAACGATAAATGACTAAGTTGAGTAAACTCACTAACTCTGTCCAGTTCTATAATTTATGAACATTATTTAATATTGATAAAAATGATTCAGTGTTGTGTGTTGGTTGTTTAGATGATTTACAAATAAATTGATTGATAGTTATATATATATACATATATTTCATTGATTTAATACCGATTCTGTTTATTTTTAATTTCATATTGATATGGAATTAGGATTACTTATATTAATTAACATCTGTGGATGCAAGAAAACGGGTTGGAGGGATCCAACTAGATTCCTCAACAATTATATTGTTGTTTTTCATATATTACATTATATGATGTGACGAATAATCTATGGTTGATTATTGTATGGTTGGGATGTTTGAACAACATTGACCTGAATAATTGGTATTTAAATACTGTAAATATATTCGAATACATGGTAAGAGAATTTGGGGTTTAAAAAAGGGGAAAATCTATTTTAAAATAGAAATTGAGTTTCGATTGGCTAGAATATATTAACTTGTTTAATTATATAAAACAAGTGGTTGATTTATAAAACAATATTTATAAATAAAGCGAGATAATTTTTATTAAATAATTTGGGAATGTGAGTTCAAGAAATTGGTTAAAATGAGGAATAAGGAAATTGGGGCAGATGTTCGGAATGTGAGTAGAGTTGGAATTAATCCATGGGATTTATAATTCGATGGTATCGATTGTTTTAAGAATAATCTATTTTTAGAAATTATATATTATATAATCTGGAATTAGACAAGAAAGTAAATATTTGATTTAATTTATAATTGGATAGGTAATCAGATTTAGTTATAAACTTAATATATAATTAATAAGAAGTTGATTTATAAATGGAGTGTATAAAGTGAAATATAAATATGAATTTTTAAAATAACTCGATAAACAAGATTTGAACCTGTAATGGTATTTAAAAATATAAATCAAGATTTGATTTGATAATACGAGCCCAGTTTCCTGTGAAGGGTAAATATTCATGTTTTAAAGTGAATAATGATTTAAAAAGCAAAACGTTTGCAGATTAAATGGATTATAAAAGGAAATTGATAAATATGTGAAGTGATAAATTCAAGCATGAATTTAGAAATCAAGTTAACCCCAAAGGTTAGTTTATCCCGACGTTCGGAACATTAACTGAATAGAGAGCATTCAAAAGTGGGTTATATGTTAGAATTCAGTTCTGTCGAATTTAGGAAAGTACCATTTACTTCCCTGTTATAATCAAGATTTATTTATTTATCTAATTATTTAATTATTTGTTTATTTATTTAAATAAAAGTTATATTTTCAAATTAAATATTTCAAAAGCAGAGATTATAACGTTATCATTAAAATCAAAGATTTCCGTAAGAAATTGGATTTGTAAATTGAATGAAGAGTTATGTAAACAGTTTTGTAAATAAGAAATTAAGAAATGGAGTTAATAACATTATAAATGGACTGGAAATTAATTGTGTTGAATAGTTGTTTGAGTATCGATCTGATATTGGTTTCGGCCTTCGGGGTTTATACTTAGGGAATTGTTCTCTTGCTAGTGTACGGTTAGGGACTGATGGTTGTGGAAGGTTAGCGACGCGTGAATAAGAAATGTAAATGATTTCCAAATGTAATTAGCGTATATTTTCTAGATATAGGAAATAAGAAATTTGTGGATATGGAAATGTTTTCCGTGAATCGTGAGAGACTAAACGAGTTTAAGAAATATGAAAATGGGAGATTAAGGAATGAATAAATTAATGATAAATTAGTTTAAAAGGGCCAGAATGTTGATTAATGATTGGTCAGTGTAATTTCTATTTGGAAATATGACCATTGTTTGTATGTATGTTTCCTTTAATAGTTAAATAACCGGCTATCAAAGTTTTGACCTATTCTCTATTGTCAATACAAAGAGACCGGGTCAGATTTATTATCTGAAAACCACTCCGTATGGGCATTAGCATTGCGAATCAAATATGATGAAGATAATTGAAGACGTAGTTGTTCAAGGGTTGTTGTGGCGACCCTAGTTAGAAATTTCCTAAGATGGATTTACAGAATAGTGTCTTCGGTTTGTCCAGTCCCAGATCAACATGCATGGACGAATATCTGGCAGAGTATATATAATTGATCGTGTAAGTTGATCATTTCAAACGTATTTACGTTGGTGGCGGAGGAATTCGTTTCTCTTAGCTTTATACCCATGGTATTTTTGGGGAAATCAATTTGTGATTTGGCGGGTATGACAATGTGGCATTCAGAGTAAATAAAGGTGTGATTTGTATAATAGTATGTTATGACCTCAAGCCTCATCAACCAGGAAATGACGAAAATCGGGCTGGTAGCATGGCTAAGTGGGTCGCACCCAATTAGGGTATATTGTCACCATCTAGAGAATATTCATATTTGTTACTTCATTCACTTCTGTATCTCCCAAGAACGGTTATGTTGGTATACCAACCGTAAGGTGATAATATATTTGGAACATTTAAGCAAAATGAATGGCCGGTCGTGTGTGGCCGAGTTACAAGATGTTCTTGTTGAACTCCAGTGTATCGCTTCTAGAGTACATTGATCGGAAAGTGGTTCCATACCTTGTCATAGTTGGAATCCATTACCCAATAAGAGCCCGCGGTTTTTTATTATATATTATATATGTAGAGCATGAGATGAAAGCGTTCTGCTAGATTGCTATTTACTTTATTTAGACATTATTATAATATCATAAAATATTAATCTTAAGAAATATTTTTTATTATCGTAAGGTAAAACCCGTCTGTGTTTATGTGTGGATTGGTCTTATGATTATCATTTCTTTTAAAAGGATTTTAAAAGTTAAACCAAGTGATTAGAGTTTACTCACACCAGTCCCATAACAGACCCATAGTTTATTTTATTTTATTTACCTAAACTCTTGGGTACCCAAATTTGTACGGGCAGTCAAGTAGCCGGGATTTTACAGATATACTTGGAGGAGCTTGGAGCAGGAAGCTTCAAAATTAGTTATATATATAGAGTATATTCCCGCTGTGATGTTATGTGTTATAATGGTATGTATATACAGTTATATTCTTGTATTTCAAAATTTGTTATACAATATATTTGTTCGTTCTGCTGTGAGATTCGTGTTTACTCTGATTATGTTCTGTTGTGGTCTTCTTCTTCTTCTTATATTCTAACTTTCTTTCTATTTCTCACCCTCTAACTTCTTTCTATTAATGGTCTGGTATTTCCGAAACTTGAATAGTTAACATGGCGTGTTGTGTTGATTTTCAGGGTTGAAAATCTCATGTTCCTTACAGTGGTATCCGAGCTGAAGGTTAATTGATTACCTTTGCTCTGTGGCGTAACTCAGTAGAGATAGGGTTAGTAATACCCTAGAATTAGTTGGGTGTATATATACGAGAGAGCGTATTTTTAGATTGATTAAAAATAGTTTATATTATGGAGATTTATTGATCGAGTGGCTTATAAATTCTGGTCGATGGTAGGGCACCACAAAGTCGATAGGGGTTTCTAAACACTTAAATACAATGAACCAATACAATATGTTTTGAAACGAGGGTAAATAATTCTACCCAAAATTATTTTGATATGAAATAATAATTGATTTTGGAATTATTATAGTATATTGGTTGTGTTGGTTGTTATTATAATCGATTAAGATCATAATTGAAATGGTTATAAATAACCAATCAGATAAAATAATATATAAAATCATATGGATTATATCTGGATTTATATCAGAATTTGGAATTAAACTCCCGGAAACTGGGAAAGGTGTTTGAAATTGAATTTTGAATTATATAAGGAAATTTTAAGATCCTGGGTAATTTGAATATGTTGTCAAATATTGTAAAATATATTTTGAAGTAATTCAAAAATGAAGTGATTAAAATGGTTATGAAAGTGATATAGTATTGAACTCACTTCGATCAACGGAAAATAACTCAGATGATGACGGCCACATCATCAGTGTTCATTTTCGAGTTATTAGGTGACAGATTACTACCAAAGTTTTTTTTAAAATTGTTTTGAGAAAAAAGTTGTCAAAAATTGAAATGTTTTGAATATATATATATATGATCTCATACTGATTTGAAATAAAACCCAGGAATTTGAAATTTAATTTAACTTATGAAGTTAAATAAATTGAAATGGTGAAAGTGAATAAATAAATTAGAATTTAACTTAAACTAAGTTAAGTAAAATTGGATTGGATTAGAGATAATTTGGAATGGAATTGAATGAATAAGTTAAGAGTTTATAATTGAGATTGGGATTGGAATTTGAATGGAATTCGTTTTGGATATAGCAAAGATTGGATTGGAAGATAAAGTGATTGGAGATCAATTGGGAATGTATGGAAATATACTGAATTGATAACAGATGGAAGTGATAGATTTAAATGCCCGATAAGAAGGTACAAGTTTATATTTACATGAGCATGCGATTTATGAGCCTGTTTGGCAAGCCGCTTGCCTGTTTGATTTTCTTTTGGATTGGAGAAAGGCCTAGAGAGGCGAGTTGTAGTTGAACCGATTGATCCATGCAAAGGGGATGCCGACGAAATTTTTCGGGAATTTAAGTTGTTAGAAAATTTTCAGAATTTTAGAAAATTTTCGTTGTTAGAAATGAAATAATATTTTAATTATAATTAATTAGCTTGTTGAAACAGAAGTTAAAAAGTAAAACAAATGATTTTTAACCAAGTTATAATAGAGTTCGTAACATATTCCTAACTTAGTAATTTCGGGGACGAAATTCTTTTAAGGGGGAAGAAATGTAACGTCCCGTATTTTTAGCAATTTAATAATTACTTAATTTAATTATTTTATACATATTAGGTTGATAATTTGAATGGTTCAAATACGAATATTTTGAATATGTAAATAATATTAATAATGGGATCATAATGTATTAATTTCCGAAATAGACGGAAATGGTGGAATTTGAAATATTGTGTATATTGGATGGTTTAAGGAATTTAATTGAGTTTATATTCGGATTATAATAACAATATATTATTTAAACAATGGTTGAACATATTATTTATAATTTAATTATAAACGAGCTTGTTACATCGTGATAGTTCGTAATATTTAGTTTTGAACTTACCCTGAGTGTACATGATTCGTTATAAGTCGGATTTCTTTGAAACAAGAAACGTTCAAATCTAATTAACTATATTTTTCTAACGGAAGAGGAAAATTGAGATTTCGTCTTATAGATTGTAAGTTATGTCCAAATCAAATTTTCAAATAGTCGCTATGGAATCGTTTATAAACCATAACGATTTATTATTGATAATAAATTATTTATTTCGAATTTGGACAAGATATTTGAGGCATAGTTATAATTTAATATTTAGAATTTTACTATAATTTTTAATTTAGAAAATAAGAAAAAATTTATTGGGAGTATTTTACACCCTATACCAATAATTTGGGTTTCACAAAATGAATTATCTTGTCTATTTTACTATATTTTTTGGATCGTGACACATTGCTCGTCATAACGGTATTTTTATTTTTGTCGTTAGCAGTTCATAAATGAACGAAATTTTATGTAATCGGGTACCCTTAATAAATAAGTATAATATATATAATATATTATTCTTTGCTAAGCAATCAAACTATCTCTCTTTTTCAGAACACAACCTGTGACTCGACTTGTAACAACTCGAAAAATCTGAGCCAGTTTAAATTTTTTTAAATTGGCTATAATAGTGAATTTGAAGTATTTAAAATAAATATTTTAAATAATAATGACGAAAAGTAGTTTGAATCGACGTTTGAAAATAAATATAATTACTTTGAATTATAAACAAGGCCTGAATCGGCGCGGCAGTTTCAAAATTTGAATTCAAACTTTGACTGACTGTACCGGGTGCAAAATAAAACAGATTTTAGTGAAACCAAAAATATTTAAATCTGTTAGTGAATATCTTTCTAACGAATCTGAATAATCAAAGTTTCATAGCGGGAGTCAAAAGTTATGGCCAAATGAATTTTCAGAAAGGTCGCTATAGAATATATATAGCCCTTGAAAATAGACATTTTGCAAACGACCTCGGAATTCGACGAAACCACTTTTGTTGGATCCGGGATGTCAAATTTTTGCTAGGTTTCAAATTTCATAATTGTTGAAGTTAAAAGGTGAGCGTGGCAAAAGAAAATGTGTTTGGTGAACCTTTGTTAAATTGGATCGGCTAGAAAATGACCATTTTTCAAACGGTCTCATAATTCGACGAAACCAGTTTTGTTGGAACCGTAGCGTCAAAACTTAGCCAGATTTATTTTTCTAGAATTTTTTGAATCAATTTGTGGCCTTGGCAAATTGAAATATGTGTTATAATTGAATATTGAATGTTTTATATTTTAATTTGAAGTAAAACTGGCTGAAACTTTCGAATTGGCCAACGAAACATATCCCATTGTGTTTGGAATGGGGGTATTTAGCTAGGGATGACAGCCGTTGGGTCTGGATTGGGGTTCGTGGGTGAAAGGGGGTATTTTCGAGATTTTAAAAGTATATAAATAAATAAAAAATTCCTGGCCAATCACGTTACTTCTCTTTCCCCGACCTTCTTCCCGAAACCCTCCCAGTGAACGGCGGAATAGGCCCCCATCTTCTCTCCTCTTTTTCTCCTCAATCATTCAACGAAATCAGTCGGTCAAGTTGAGAATTTTGTAGAGGATCACTCAAGCTTCAAATCAATATAAAGATTGGATTTTTTTCGTGGAGTTTTCGTGGAGATCTCGGGCTCGAAAGTCTGACCATTTCGAGCGCCGCCGTGGACGCCGAGGCCACCGAAGTGGGCCCCAATTCCAGAGAACAGGCGCCCTTCCTAGCTCCACCTGGTGGCGTGCTCCGATCGACGCAACGTTACACCGTTTGATCGTAAATTGAAGACCTAATTTTGAACCTTTGCTGAAAGGTATCGGCTTTGGTTTTTAATTAAAGTCCATAACACTTTTAAGCGTTGCAAACTATGATTTTAGTTTAAAAATCATATCTTTTTCATGCGTTAATGAAATCCAGTGAAACAAGAGACAGTGGACTCATGCGGACGTCTTCTATGTTCTAGAAGAGACCGGATATTTTTCTGAGCCTTCTACAATTTTTGGTGGAGTGGAACCCAATGTGAGATTTCTAAATTATAAACGATATGGAAAACGACGATGTATAAATTATATAGTCGATGTATGAGTTATATAAGCGTTGTACACCTCATGTATAAGCGTTGTATAAGTTGTACGTTCGATGTATAAGTTATATATGCATTGTAAAAATTATATATGTGTTGAAATAGAAGTGAAATTTACTTATATATATATATATATACATGCCCCTCGTCCACAAACCATGGACGATATTTATTGGTTGTGATTGGTGTGAAAATTGGTTGATAGCGAATGGTTGATTAAAATTGTTTGTGGTTGAAATTGATTGATTGTGGTTGAAAAATACCCGTTTGTGGTTGAGAAATATTTGCTTGAAACCACATAGGATTAGTTTTGTGGAAAAAGAAAATAAACATGCCGCCTACGTGCGAACTAGATGCATGAAATCCCCATTGTCAAAAGCTGCGAGGCTTTAAGGTAGAGCGAGGAGCCGTACTAGGACGGCCCCGGTTTTTACTACCCTGCCGTTATGCTACCGAAATTTTGAATAATATTCATGTATTAGAATTATTTTCATGTGTTGAAACTATATTCGTGTGTTGAATAGAAATTCATGTGTTGAATAGAAATTCATGTGTTGAACGACATTCATGTTTTGAAATAAATTGTTTTATAATAAAAATCATATTTTTATCATCTATATGAACTATATAAAATAGTCGTGTTTTGAAATAAATTGTTTTATAATAAAAATCATATTTTTATCATCTAAATGAACTATATAAAATAGTCGTGTTTTGAAATAAATTGTTTTACAATAAAAATCACATTTTTATTATATACATGAATTGTTAAAAATAGTGAAGCATCGAAATAAATGTCGGTTGGATAAAAATACCATTTTTATCAAATGTATGAAAAGAATATGGTTTTGAAATCGAAGAATCGATTATATATATATATATATAATTAAATTAAATCGAATAACGACGCTGTAGTTCGTATTTTGAAATCGTAACTTCAAACGATTAGCGCGGGAGATCCGACCGTCAGATTTTCCCGAAACTGAAACCGTTGGATTCGTTTTGACAAGATCTTTCTAATGATATAAATTTTGTGAAGATCCAACGGTTAGATTTTCAGAAATGTGTAAATCAAATCTGGAGAAAAATAGCGCCATGGCCGCGTTATGGCCTGAAGCGTTGTTTTGAATAAATTGGCTATTTTTTAATAAATAAAAATAGCGATAAATCGTGATAAAATATTATAAACGATATGGAATGGAAACAAACTAAATTTTCTCGGTTTATGGGATATTTGATGGTTGGATGTGTTTGGCGTGAAAACTACATTGAAGAACAAAATTGGTGATGTCGAATAATTTAACCATTGAAATGAATTGATTTGAAATTCTAAATATACATGAATTATTCGAAAAGGCCGAGTTAATTCTCATTTCAAGTAATTTATCGACGAGTGAAAGTCGAAGATATGAAGACGATGCAATACCGATGATCTTCACGTCGAATGAAGGGGTGCTACTGATGCTCATGATAGGAGTAGCCACCTAGAAGGGGTTGAAGTAGTAGTCGTTCGGACGTACATGTTGCTTGTACAGATGTGCGAGGAATACGGATCCTCCGGTTTCATTCAAACCCAGAACGGACTTGTAAATGGACTGTGTGTCTGACATTGGATTTCATTCTGTGTGATTGATAGACGTCAGTTGCATGGCGTGAATTGCCTGTGTGGCATGCTAAGATGCAATGATCAAAGCTTTTGTTGAAAAGCAGAGCTTTGTGGTGGATGATCAAAGCACTGCCTATGTGGCCTAGCTTTGTGTATAACGTAAATTCTCTAGCCTCACACCCCGGTATGGACTAGAAATGGGAGAGGACTTCAGAGAGGACATGCGTTTCTTTCTGGCTAGAGGTGGTGTCAGTGCTTAAACTGGCTGAAATTTATATTATCTTCACCTGTGTGGTTGTTGCTGTTGCGAGGCACCTCGGATATATCGGTGACTATGTGAAGCCGATAGAGTCATTCGTTGGCTCATTTACATCCCAAAGGGCGTGGAAACGCAGTGTTCAGGCATTTTAATCCACATCGGTGGACCGACCCTGACGATCCAAGGGCCCACCTGAGTCTGGGTCCTGAGACATGGTTGGCTAGTTTGACTCGAAGCGGTGAGGACGATTCCTGGCCTCGGTTCATGATGGAAATCCAATTTCCTAATACGACATCGTGCGGTTTTGATTGTGTGTGTATATATATATATGTATATGTATATATATATAGCGACATAGTGGTATAGGGCATTAATGCCGTCTATGATTGATATTTATGATTGTATCTAAAATTAGAAACTAGCTGGAAATGAGCTAGGACGGATGGTTTCCTGGGTATTGGTCTGATGTTGGTTTCAGCCTTCGGGGTTAATACTTAGGGAATCGTTCTCTTACTAGTTTACAGTTGGAGTATGATTAAGAATTAAATGATAAAATTTACATTTTTAATGATTTGTTTTATTCGTATCAAGCATATTTTGGCCATTATAAGGTAAAACTCTATCTCCGGTTTGTGTTGCATTGTGTGATGGGAACTGAGTCTTATAATGGCTTCATTTTTATAAAAAGCATTGCGATGTTTAAAAGATTTATTTGTTTTAAAGCACTGGCAATCCAATGGAGTAAACCCGTTCCGCGAAAGTGGCGTGGTCCTGTGATTAGCCATATTGTAAGATGTGTTAAGTAGATTTCTCATACCAGTCCCATGACTGACTCGTAGTTTGTTTCACTTGAAAACTCGGGTGCCCCTTTTTCTACACTGGCAGCCTTGTATTCAGGTTTTAGCAGGCTCTTTCTGGATAGTTGGAGCTGAAGATGGATTCTATCATTTATCTCTTTTTATGCTATTCAGCTCCTGTTGTACATATTATGTTTTCTTTTCCGCTGTAGACATTTTATGTATAGCTGAACTGTATTTTGTACTAAGTATGATCCTATATACTGTGTAACTCTGATGATTATATTTATCCAGCGTATTCTATTGTAAATTATCTAGTGTATTTATTTATTTCTGTTCTGTTATTATCTATTTATGTGTTATATTCCAAAGATTACCCTTGCACCGTCTTATCGGGGTTTGGGGTCGTCACAAACGTGGTATCAGAGCTTTGGTTAAGCTTAGTTCTAGAAAATAACATATGAACGAACTCGTTAGAAATAGAACCAATAATGTTCTAGGATGAGTAACTCATTATATATAGGATCCGTAATATCCTAGTATGAGAATAGCAGAATGAAATACACCTCGATAGACACATTTACATTCAAGTATATGTCTCTATGCTTTATAATATCTTTTTTGTTGACCTGACACTTGGTCTGCTATTTGCAGAGGTACTAGAAAATGAGTGCCAGAAACAGAAGGAATACAGACCCAGATATAGAAGCTCTACTTAAGAAATATAGAAATATGGGTGGAGTACCATTGTTGGGCGAAGAATCTATTGCTAAAACAAAAGCTTGGATTCGTTCTGCTGAGAAAATCTTTAAAGGTTTAAAGCTGAGGGATGACCAGAAAAGATTACTAGCATCTTGGGCACTCAAAGACGAAGCTTTGTTCTGGTAGGATTCGATTGTTAAAGATAATGCAGAAGGTGATATCACCTGGGATAGATTCAAAGAGCTTTTCAATGAAAAATTTATTCCTCCAGAAGCAACTGAGCGGTTATATGATGAATTCTACTATTTGATACAAGGAGATATGGATATCCCAGAATATCATAAGAGATTCAATGAACTTTCTCATTTTTCCCCTCATCTAATTCAAAAGCCAAAGATGAAGAACCTGAGGTTTATTAATGGTCTTCAAAGAAAATACCAGAATAAAGTAATAGGGCATGTGGAGCTTCCTTTTCCTGAAATAATATACATGGCCTACCAGTATGAGGATCTCGATAGGAAAGGTATGTTGCGAGACGAAGAGGAAGTCAGTTCTAGCAGCAAAAGAAAATTTGAAACTGATAGCCCAGAGACAAGTACACAGGTTGAGCGAAGTACGACATCTGGGGCCAGAAAGAAGCCTAAATTAAATCGAGAAAAGGTTATATCTGAGAAAGGACCAACAACGACTGTAATATGCAATAATTGCAAGAAGCCAGGGCATTTTCAAGGAAATTGCAAATCCTCGAGGAAGGAAAGAAATGTGGGATTAAAATCCGGTAAGAAGGGTCGAGAGAATAGGAAATGTAATCTTTGCCATCAGGCTGGACATATTGCGAAGAATTGCCGACTATCACCGAAATCCAAAATGGTACAGGTAAATAAAGTCGCAGAAGTTCCTGCACCCTTATCTGGTCAGGAAAGGTGAGATGTTTTAGAAGGCACGCTTACTGTAAAAGACATTCCGGTAAAGGTATTATTTGATACATGCGCATCACGAAGCTTTATTGCAAAAAATGCGGTTAAGAAATTTGATTTGAATTTGAAGAAGCTCAAAGAATCAATGACTGTTCATAATCCGGTTGGGGGTTCCCACGATCTTAGTTGGGTATGTGGAGTGCCGGTTTATTTTTCCCATTATCGGTTCCCCACTATCGCGGTCATCATGAATTTTACAGAATTTGATCTTATCTTGGGATTGGATTGGTTAACCAAATATGAAGCAGAAGTTAAATGCACCGAGAGAATTGTAAAGGCAAAAACAATGTTCGGAGAATATATAACCATTCCATGTGAAGGCCCGAATTCTGATAGAAAAGACTTCTGGGCAGCTTTGGATGTTTCTCCTTCTCAAATAGAACCTATTCCTGTCGTTACAGAGAATATTCAGGTCGACATTGCAAATATCCCAGTTGTCAAGAACTATGCGGATGTGTTCAAAGAAGTTGTTAACTTACCTCTGCAGAGAGAAATTGATTTTAAAATCTCTTTAGTTCCGAATGCAAGGCCAGTAGTTCACGATGTTCGAAGAATGGCCTTGAAGGAGAAAGAAGAGTTAGACAATCAAACTAGACAGCTAGTATGGAAAGGTCTGATCAGGCCTAGTTTCTCTGATTGGGGAGCAGCTGTGGTATTTGTTCCAAAGTCAGATGGTACTCTCAGATTATGTGTAGATTATCGTGACTTGAATAAGTAGACGCTGGAAAAAAAATCCATTGCCGCGGATTGATGATCTGCTGGATCGATTGAATGGCGCACAAGTGTTTTCCCGAATGGACCTAGCTACAGGTTTCCATCAGCTTCGTATCGCCGAGGAGTGTGTTCCTTTGACATCATTCAGAGGTCCAGACTTATTCTACGAGTGGTTAGTAATGTCGTTTGGCTTATGTAATGCTCCAGCCTATTTCGTCGATCTAATGAACCGAGTATTCAGAGGAGTATTGAATAAATTTGTTCTGGTTTTCATAGATGATATATTGATCTTCTCTAAATCAGAAAAGGAGCATGAAAAGCATTTGGAACAAGTGTTAGAAATTCTGAGGAAGAATGTGTTGAAGGCAAAGTTTTCCAAAATGTATATTCTAGCAGGAAGAAGTCAAATTTCTTGGCCACGTCGTGTGAAAACAAGGAATTTCAGTGGATCCCAGTAAGATCACTACTATTCAGAATTGGAAACAGTCTCGTACACCCACAGAAGTTAGAAGCTTTCTCGAGTTGGCCAGTTATTATCGGAAGTTTGTTGAGAATTTCTCGAAGATATCCAGTCACTTAACGAAGCTTACTAAGAAACATTTGAGATCCCACTGGACTCCGGAATGTGAGGCAGCTTTCCAGGAGCTGAAGTTAAAATTGACGACTGCTCCAGTGCTCACAATTATTGATGGAAACCAGGATTTAAAATTCTGGACCTATGCTTCTAAAGAAGGCCTTGGTGCAGTGTTAATGCAAAGAGGCCATGTAGTCGCTTATTGTAACACCCCGGATTTTTCCGTTAACAGTAAATTAACAAATTAAAGTATAATTAAATTGTAACAGAAAAATTAAGGGAAACAGACATCACCATTGCGTTCGTCTCGGAATTCTTCTTGAGATAGAGTCCGAGTTTGCGCAAAACGGATAACGTATGAAGAAGATATCTTTAATTTAAATATTACAGCAAAACATGAAAAAAGAGAAGTAAGGAGAGGACAATAATTATTATTATTCTAAGACTTATTAACAAAAGCCTCTGTAGCTCAGTTGGTTAAGGCATTGGATTTGTAGCATGGAGGTCGGGGGTTCGAACCCCGGTGGCAACATAATTTTTATCTCTGTTTTAGAGAGGGCCAACTGAGCATGCAAATACATGTACGTATACAAATTCAAATTTTGAAAGGATAAGAACGTACATATAAGGAAATAAAGAAAATATATGTATATATATGAGAATATATATATATATATATATATGCAAAAATATATGTATACAATAGATAAAATTCAAATAGACTAAAACAGCTCAATTTAAAGTTTAATTTTTGAAAATCGAACCCAGTCCCTCCTGGCTGGCCTGGTCTGTGTTTGGTCGAATTTCTGTGGGTTGCTTTGTCATTAAGGCTAGGTGGCAAGTTTTAATTGGTCTCTCTATCTAATGAATGGCTACGATCTAACCTAGCAACATCAATGGTTCTAATCAATTCTTAACCTCTATATAAACAACCCTAGACTAAACCCTAATCTATTCATTCAAATTAAGAGCATAGCCGCCATGTTGCTGAGGAACGACTAAGAGTAGCCGCCATCTAGAGAGAGAGGATTAGGGAGAAAGTTCTAAAGCCTAAAGCAATTCAAGCAACCTAAAGCTAATCAATTCAACAAAGGAATCATATCTCTTAATTAGAGAATTTGCCGCAACCATTGTAAGTAGAGTATTACTTTGGTATGAACAAATGATTGTGTAGATATGTATGCTTGAATTGTGGCAATGAAATTCGTATTTGTGCGATTTATATACTTTTGGATATTCTGAATTATGTCATTCAATTATAAAGAACTACATGCGGTAGTTCTATGCAAATATACGTTTGGAATATTGCGCAAATTATGTAGTCTATGTTGAAGCTACATGTATGTAGTTGATTGAAATTCATGCAAGTTTGGGGCTTTGTTATTATGCCATCATGATGTCTATTTTGTGCATAAATCATTTTGCAAGTAATTGAGACAAGTTTGGTTGTTATAGTTCATATGAAACTATGTTGGAATTTTGACACCATAATCCATGTATTAAGTCATGCTTTTGCAAAACTTATGAATATGGCTAGGCTATGAATGATATTGGGCATAATTGAAATTCATGATTAAGTCTATCTTGTTTAAAAGAATTATATGATGACATATGTGAGACATGGCTAAGTTAGACACAAAAATCCCTTTTTTGCAAGTTAAAAGCAAACACCATGATTAGGAATATTTATGCATAAGTATACCATCGTTATGTGATTAAATTTAATTAAGTTGAACTATGCTTTTGTGTTAGTAACAAAGTATCCTCTTTGTAAACATGTAGAAACCTTATGAACATGACTTGTTTATATTTATGCCATGAACAAATTTAACTATACCTATGCCATGTTTATGCTAGAAGTATTTATGCCATGCTTATGTTTGACATTATGCCATGTTTATGCTAGAAGTATTTATGCCATGCTTATGTTTGACATTATGCCATGTTTATGCTAGAAGTATTTATGCCATGCTTATGTTTGACATTATGCCATGTTTATGCTAGAAGTATTTATGCCATGCTTATGTTTGACATTATGCCATGTTTATGCTAGAAGTATTTATGCCATGCTTATGTTTGACATTATGCCATGTTTATGCTAGAAGTATTTATGCCATGCTTATGTTTGACATTATGCCATGTTTATGCTAGAAGTATTTATGCCATGCTTATGTTTGACATTATGCCATGTTTATGCTAGAAGTATTTATGCCATGCTTATGTTTGACATTATGCCATGTTTATGCTAGAAGTATTTATGCCATGCTTATGTTTGACATTATGCCATGTTTATGCTAGAAGTATTTATGCCATGCTTATGTTTGACATTATGCCATGTTTATGCTAGAAGTATTTATGCCATGTTTGACATTATGCCATGTTTATGCTAAAAGTATTTATGCCATGCTTATGTTTGACATTATGCATAAATAAGAATATAGGTTCATGTTACAGTTAAACCTATGCAAGTTCGCATGCTTTGATTCATGTCACCTATGTTACCATTATGCAAGTACACCAGTTTCCAGTATGTATTTCCAACGTCATGTGCAAGTTCATGCGCTCACCCTTCCCCACTTTGTGTATGTAATTACGCCATAAGCCTCCCCTTCGCATGGCTAAATTGGGCTTTAAAAGGCTAAGCCCAATATACATAAACGGACGTGTAAGAACGGGGGTAAATAACGTTGGGCTAAATTAATTTAATGAATGGAAACTAAAGTAAAAGGGCCCCAAATTCAAGAATGGGTTGGGCCCATGATTGGTGTAACCTTTACACCATTAACTTAAGAATGGGCCGCAAATATTTACATATAAGAAATAAAGAAGAATGACAAGATATGTAAATGTAGAACATACGATGTGTTTAACCCGAGGTTGGATTGAGTTGTGATGTAAACCTGCCCGGAACCGCCCGGCTGTCCAGTAGTCACAACAATACCTATCCAATGTGGGAGGTTAAACATGGAGCCCAGCAAGGACCCGAGGTTAGACTGAGTTGTGGCGTAAGACTGCCCGGAACCAACCGGCAACAGGCAGCCACAACAATACCTGTCTAATGTGAGAGGTCCGGGCCTTAATAAGACAATTAAGGCTGAGTCAGGTTTGATAGGATTAAGTGAACTAAAGACTTAATCAAAATGGAACATGCTAAACTAAACGGACTGGTGGGGTTAGGTTAGAAAACACTTAACCAACTTAGCATGTTGGCTAGAGATAGAAAACCTAGTAACGGGGGGCCCTTTTCAGCAGTAACCCTAAAAGGTGTATCAGGATACCCTGAAACTAGGCAGGGTGGGGCACGATTACTGGGCTGATTGTAAGAGGTCAAAACGACGGCGGTGGTGTAGCAGTGTAGGTTCTAACGGAGTGCGGGCGTGCACACACTCCGGCGCAGAAAAATAAGGCACTGGACACCAGTAGCATACCTGTGCACTCTAAGGTTGTGTCGGGTTGCCACTATGGGACTTGATACACCCCATGGTGGGACCAGCATAGGTAACTACAGACATCGGGGGCCGTAAGACACATGTAACTATGCGAGTAGGAGCCGATCATCATGGAATGGATCACATCACCCTGATTATGGGGTGCAAATTGGAAACTAGTTTATATGGGTTCAGAGATTAACATGGGGTACGATAGTATATTCGACCCTAGACAACTTAACCAAGTTTATAGTGTTTGCCCACTTCCTATTTATACTTATCATACCCAGTTCTTTATTCATAGACAAAATAGTACTAGACTTACTCAGGCTTTATGTCTGACTCTACTTTTCTTTCGTCTTCTTTCTTCCGTTTCCCCCCCCAGGTCCTCAGGGAGGGAACACAGCAGCTTGACCTACCTCAGCATCCAGCTTGAAGAAGAGAAAATGTATTGCTTGGACTTTCCTGTTTTGAACTATGGCTTTGGACAATTCACTATGGGGCTTTTGCAGTTTATCTATGTTTTATTTATGCTTCTTTAAATAATGTACTCAAGACAGATTATGAAAGTGTTATGTTATGTTTTTGGAAAGGATGTTGTTGTAACACGTATTTGACTTTATGAAATAAAAGTTTGTTGTTGTTCTTCCGCTGTTTACAAATATGTGTTCTTATATCTGTCTTGTATATCTGTGACTTGTACTTATAAACCTCCACCAAAATTAGGGCATTCCCTTTGAGAGTGACCCTAACGGAGGTGGGGTGTTTCACTTGGTATCAGAGCATAGGTTTACCAGATAAGATAAAAAGTTTTGGAAATTTATTTTCAAAAAGGAAATTTAAAGAAGCATTTTTAAAAGAAAAATATTATTTTATTTAAAAAAAAAGGCAAAAGTCCACTCCCCAAAGCCATAGGTACTATCTCTTATCCTTCGTTTTGAACCTATCCTTTTTGTTTCAGCATGTCCCAAGAACTTAACTTACCGGAAGGGGTACCAATACCTGGTTGGTTTAGACGGTTCTTAGAAGCAAGGGCCACTCAGCCAGGTCCTACCATTCCTCCTCCCCTAGCAGCAGGGAATCATCCAGCCGCAGCGGCACCTTTTCCTCAACCTCCTCCTCGGGGAAACACTTTCGCTAAGATATGTAAAGATTTTAAAGCTATGGGAGGAAGGGATTTCCATGGAACTGAGTCCTTCGTAGCAGCAAGGAATTGGCTGAAAGAAACGGAGGACCTATTCATCATCTTTGAGGTAGAAGACAGACAAAAAGTGCAATTGGCAGTATGGCTATTGAAGGGCGAGGCTTCCTACTGGTGGGAGGTCACTAATGCTGAAAGACCAGTGGAGACATGGGAGGACTTTAGGGGAAGGTTTGAGACTAAGTTTCTCTCAGATGCGGAAAGAAGTTTGCAGTTGGAAAAATTCTTATTTCTTAAACAAGGGGACAAGACTGTCAGAGAGTATGTGAATCAGTTCGATGAGCTGGCTAGGTTTGGGCTTGACCTAGTCAACACCCCGCACAAGAAGGCTCTCCGTTTCGTCAAGGGGTTGAATGAGCCATTACACAGTTTGGCCATGACCCATATACCCATGGGAGCCACGTATGAAAGATTGGTGCAAATGGCATTGCTGAATGAAGAGGATAAGGGCAAGAAGGAGACAAAGGCAGAAAGCTCTCAAGGGAAGAAAGAGGGTTTGCAGCCTAAGAAGACAGACTTTAAAAAAGGCGGGGAAGGCAACAAAGAGAAGAGGACGTGTAATTTCTGTGGCAAAGTGGGGCACTTAGTAAAGGACTGCCGGAAAAAGAAGGCCAAGGAGAATGGTGGGTGCTTTTCTTGCGGTGAGACGGGCCACAGGGCTAAGGACTGCCCAAAGAAACGAGGGCAGGGGCAGGGTGCTGGATCCACCCCAGGGGCACAGATTCATGTGCTGGAAGCGCCACCTTTGCAACAGCGAGGTACAAACACTTCTGTAGAAAGTGTAGTTTATCTTTATGATCACCCCGTTCGCACTTTATTTGATTCTGGCGCATCACACTCCTTTATCTCGTCTGCTTTAGTAGAATCTCTGCACCTAAAAACTAGTATGATGGAGGACCCCTTAATTGTTTGAAACCCAATTGGGGGCCCAGTTCATTTGTCTATGATCTGTTTGGGATTGAAAATTTCTATTCTAAGCGTAGAACTTAAGTGTAGTGCCTTTATTTTGGGCTTTTCGTGATATCGTTTGATTTTGGGTATGGATTGGCTATCCAGTAATGGGGCCATCCTTGATTGTGAGAAAAGGGTTGTTAGGCTCCTAACCCAGCTCGGTAATACTTTGGAAATTTCTTGTAATCCCTCGTATGCGGTTATGCTTAGTTATCTTGAGTCGCTAGATGCCTCTGTTGAAAATTTGCAATCAGTTAGAGTGGTCCGGGAATATCCGGATGTCTTCGAAGAGGTGAAGGGCTTGCCTCCGAAGCGGGAAATATACTTCCGCATATATCTTGTAGATAATGCAAAGCCCGTTGCGTTGCCCGTTAGACACATGGCTCCACGAGAAAGAAAAGAGCTCAGTAAACAGATTAAAGAGCTTCTAGAGAAGGGGTTCATTAGGTGGAGCATTTCAGAATAGGGCACTCCAGGAGTGTTCGCCACTAAGGCTGAAGGTTCATTTCACTTATGCATGAGTTGTAAAGAATCACCTTAGTAAGTACATTTGGCAACATAGTTGGACTTAGGAAGGGACTCCCTTGTGACCTAAAAGGAGTCCATCATGCTTAGTTTCCTAGAATCATATGTGGTGGTTGGGTTGATTAATTCTTTGGGTGTCAGTCTGATGTTGATTTCGGTCTTCGGGGCTGATGCTTAGAGAGTTCTTCTCCTAATCAATATATATGTGGCATAGATTTCCAGTTTTGACATTGCCTAATGGGCACAAAATTTTTACTTGCTTCTATCATTCGACTATACCTTTAGGTAGGACCATTTCCTATCATTGAGAAAATTTGGAAAATGACCTATAGATTAGAGCTACCCGAGAAATTGGCCGGAGTCCACAACGTTTTTCACGTTTCACATCTCCGAAAATGTCTACATGAGTCTGCTGAAGTGGTAGAGCCAAATATCCTCGAAGAGGCCGAAGTGGAACGCGAAGCAACCATAAGAAAAGTTCCAACCCGCATACTAGGAACGAAAGTGAAGAAGCTACGCAACCGCGAAGTCAAACTCGTCAAAGTTCAGTGGAGCGACGCCGAGGGAGACGCGACTTGGGAAACTGAAGCTAGAATACGCACTGCTTACCCTTTTCTTTTCGAGGGTACGTCCTTGATCTTTCTTTTTCCTTAAGTTGCGCTTTTATCTATCTTTTTAGGAATATCTCCTCGACCTTATCTTTTAGATAGAAACCTTTTGGATGAAAACATGTAATTGAAACATGTTATGTATGATGGTTGCAAGTGGTTGCAAGTGATTGCTAGTAGTTGCTCGTGGCTGCATATACACACAC
The DNA here is from genome assembly GCA_030737875.1 of Allium sativum. Taxonomy (NCBI): domain Eukaryota; kingdom Viridiplantae; phylum Streptophyta; class Magnoliopsida; order Asparagales; family Amaryllidaceae; genus Allium; species Allium sativum. The sequence continues at coordinate 153,593,751 of CM060927.1, read as the reverse complement.
AATCTAGGTTTTAGATCGGCTCAGTCACTTCATATTGCATATGCATATATGTTTGCACTCGTATATGGTTGAATTGTAATGTGTTGTCATATGGATGTTGCATTTGTATGAAAGATTGTGCACCCATGTAGAATCATGAATAGGAAAAATCTGCATACATAATGGATACATGGCACTTACATGATTCGCATTAAGGAGGTCAACTGAATCAGTAGACCGCCTGATTTTGCATTAGATAAGTTCATGAACACACACACTTCGCATATGATCATGAAGCATTAGAAGTCTTTTAAGGACAATGGATGCTCGTGTTTGATGGATGAGTAGATGGATGATTGAATGTTAGGATTTACATTCTTCCTAAACTTGAAGATTTCGGGGACGAAATCCTTTTAAGTGGGGGAGAATGTAACACCCCGGATTTTTCCGTTAACAGTAAATTAACAAATTAAAGTATAATTAAATTGTAACAGAAAAATTAAGGGAAACAGACATCACCATTGCGTTCGTCTCGGAATTCTGCTTGAGATAGAGTCCGAGTTTGCGCAAAACGGATAACGTATGAAGAAGATATCTTTAATTTAAATATTACAGCAAAACATGAAAAAAGAGAAGTAAGGAGAGGACAATAATTATTATTATTCTAAGACTTATTAACAAAAGCCTCTGTAGCTCAGTTGGTTAAGGCATTGGATTTGTAGCATGGAGGTCGGGGGTTCGAACCCCGGTGGCGACATAATTTTTATCTCTGTTTTAGAGAGGGCCAACTGAGCATGCAAATACATGTACGTATACAAATTCAAATTTTGAAAGGATAAGAACGTACATATAAGGAAATAAAGAAAATATATGTATATATATGAGAATATATATATATATGCAAAAATATATGTATACAATAGATAAAATTCAAATAGACTAAAACAGCTCAATTTAAAGTTTAATTTTTGAAAATCGAACCCAGTCCCTCCTGGCTGGCCTGGTCTGTGTTTGGTCGAATTTATGTGGGTTGCTTTGTCATTAAGGCTAGGTGGCAAGTTTTAATTGGTCTCTCTATCTAATGAATGGCTACGATCTAAACTAGCAACATCAATGGTTCTAATCAATTCCTAACCTCTATATAAACAACCCTAGACTAAACCCTAATCTATTCATTCAAATTAAGAGCATAGCCGCCATGTTGCTGAGGAACGACTAAGAGTAGCCGCCATCTAGAGAGAGAGGATTAGGGAGAAAGTTCTAAAGCCTAAAGCAATTCAAGCAACCTAAAGCTAATCAATTCAACAAAGGAATCATATCTCTTAATTAGAGAATTTGCCGCAACCATTGTAAGTAGAGTATTACTTTGGTATGAACAAATGATTGTGTAGATATGTATGCTTGAATTGTGGCAATGAAATTCGTATTTGTGCGATTTATATACTTTTGGATATTCTGAATTATGTCATTCAATTATAAAGAACTACATGCGGTAGTTCTATGCAAATATACGTTTGGAATATTGCGCAAATTATGTAGTCTATGTTGAAGCTACATGTATGTAGTTGATTGAAATTCATGCAAGTTTGGGGCTTTGTTATTATGCCATCATGATGTCTATTTTGTGCATAAATCATTTTGCAAGTAATTGAGACAAGTTTGGTTGTTATAGTTCATATGAAACTATGTTGGAATTTTGACACCATAATCCATGTATTAAGTCATGCTTTTGCAAAACTTATGAATATGGCTAGGCTATGAATGATATTGGGCATAATTGAAATTCATGATTAAGTCTATCTTGTTTAAAAGAATTATATGATGACATATGTGAGACATGGCTAAGTTAGACACAAAAATCCCTTTTTTGCAAGTTAAAAGCAAACACCATGATTAGGAATATTTATGCATAAGTATACCATCGTTATGTGATTAAATTTAATTAAGTTGAACTATGCTTTTGTGTTAGTAACAAAGTATCCTCTTTGTAAACATGTAGAAACCTTATGAACATGACTTGTTTATATTTATGCCATGAACAAATTTAACTATACCTATGCCATGTTTATGCTAGAAGTATTTATGCCATGCTTATGTTTGACATTATGCCATGTTTATGCTAGAAGTATTTATGCCATGCTTATGTTTGACATTATGCCATGTTTATGCTAGAAGTATTTTTGCCATGCTTATGTTTGACATTATGCCATGTTTATGCTAGAAGTATTTATGCCATGCTTATGTTTGACATTATGCCATGTTTATGCTAGAAGTATTTATGCCATGCTTATGTTTGACATTATGCCATGTTTATGCTAGAAGTATTTATGCCATGCTTATGTTTGACATTATGCCATGTTTATGCTAGAAGTATTTATGCCATGCTTATGTTTGACATTATGCCATGTTTATGCTAGAAGTATTTATGCCATGCTTATGTTTGACATTATGCCATGTTTATGCTAGAAGTATTTATGCCATGCTTATGTTTGACATTATGCCATGTTTATGCTAGAAGTATTTATGCCATGTTTGACATTATGCCATGTTTATGCTAAAAGTATTTATGCCATGCTTATGTTTGACATTATGCATAAATAAGAATATAGGTTCATGTTACAGTTAAACCTATGCAAGTTCGCATGCTTTGATTCATGTCACCTATGTTACCATTATGCAAGTACACCAGTTTCCAGTATGTATTTCCAACGTCATGTGCAAGTTCATGCGCTCACCCTTCCCCACTTTGTGTATGTAATTACGCCATAAGCCTCCCCTTCGCATGGCTAAATTGGGCTTTAAAAGGCTAAGCCCAATATACATAAACGGACGTGTAAGAACGGGGGTAAATAACGTTGGGCTAAATTAATTTAATGAATGGAAACTAAAGTAAAAGGGCCCCAAATTCAAGAATGGGTTGGGCCCATGATTGGTGTAACCTTTACACCATTAACTTAAGAATGGGCCGCAAATATTTACATATAAGAAATAAAGAAGAATGACAAGATATGTAAATGTAGAACATACGATGTGTTTAACCCGAGGTTGGATTGAGTTGTGATGTAAACCTGCCCGGAACCGCCCGGCTGTCCAGTAGTCACAACAATACCTATCCAATGTGGGAGGTTAAACATGGAGCCCAGCAAGGACCCGAGGTTAGACTGAGTTGTGGCGTAAGACTGCCCGGAACCAACCGGCAACAGGCAGCCACAACAATACCTGTCTAATGTGAGAGGTCCGGGCCTTAATAAGACAATTAAGGCTGAGTCAGGTTTGATAGGATTAAGTGAACTAAAGACTTAATCAAAATGGAACTTGCTAAACTAAACGGACTGGTGGGGTTAGGTTAGGAAACACTTAACCAACTTAGCATGTTGGCTAGAGATAGAAAACCTAGTAACGGGGGGCCCTTTTCAGCAGTAACCCTAAAAGGTGTATCAGGATACCCTGAAACTAGGCAGGGTGGGGCACGATTACTGGGCTGATTGTAAGAGGTCAAAACGACAGCGGTGGTGTAGCAGTGTAGGTTCTAACGGAGTGCGGGCGTGCACACACTCCGGCGCAGAAAAATAAGGCACTGGACACCAGTAGCATACCTGTGCACTCTAAGGTTGTGTCGGGTTGCCACTATGGGACTTGATACACCCCATGGTGGGACCAGCATAGGTAACTACAGACATCGGGGGCCGTAAGACACATGTAACTATGCGAGTAGGAGCCGATCATCATGGAATGGATCACATCACCCTGATTATGGGGTGCAAATTGGAAACTAGTTTATATGGGTTCAGAGATTAACATGGGGTACGATAGTATATTCGACCCTAGACAACTTAACCAAGTTTATAGTGTTTGCCCACTTCCTGTTTATACTTATCATACCCAGTTCTTTATTCATAGACAAAATAGTACTAGACTTACTCAGGCTTTATGTCTGACTCTACTTTTCTTTCGTCTTCTTTCTTCCGTTTCCCCCCCCCCCCCCAGGTCCTCAGGGAGGGAACACAGCAGCTTGACCTACCTCAGCATCCAGCTTGAAGAAGAGAAAATGTATTGCTTGGACTTTCCTGTTTTGAACTATGGCTTTGGACAATTCACTATGGGGCTTTTGCAGTTTATCTATGTTTTATTTATGCTTCTTTAAATAATGTACTCAAGACAGATTATGAAAGTGTTATGTTATGTTTTTGGAAAGGATGTTGTTGTAACACGTATTTGACTTTATGAAATAAAAGTTTGTTGTTGTTCTTCCGCTGTTTACAAATATGTGTTCTTATATCTGTCTTGTATATCTGTGACTTGTACTTATAAACCTCCACCAAAATTAGGGCATTCCCTTTGAGAGTGACCCTAACGGAGGTGGGGTGTTTCACTTATGCTAGCCGTCAATTGAAACCACAAGAAAAGAATTTTGTAACTCACGATCTAGAATTGCTAGCTATCGTGTTTGCTATGAAAATCTGGAGGCATTATCTTTTGGGTGAGAAGTTCGAATTATACACTGATCATCAATTATTGAAATATTTATTCACCCAGAAGGATCTGAATATGAGGCAGCAGCGTTGGTTAGAATTTCTCACAATTTATGACCTAGATATTTTATATACTCCGGGAAAAGCCAATGTTGTAGCTGATGCGCTTAGCAGGAAGAATGTGATCATCGCCAGTATTATCATTACACCATCGTTGATTGATAGAATAGCTATTTTTCAGAAAGACGATAGTTTTTTAAGGAGATGATCAGAAGAATTCAAAAGGGATAAGTCTTCAGTTTTCGAGTGGATGGCGCAGAAGTTCTGAGATTGAAAGGTAGAATTTGTGTTCCCGACAACATTGATCTCAAAAGAGAAGTATTGGACGAGTGTCACAAGTCCAATTTGTGTATCCACCCAGGGGTTAGTAAAATGTATAATGATCTCAAGCGAACTTTCTGGTGGAAGGAAATGAAAAGGGATATCTCCATATATGTAAGTCGGTGTTCCACTTGTCAGCAAGTTAAAAGCGATCAGCAGAAGCTCGCTGGATTGTTGCAACCTTTGGAAGTTCCAGGTGGAAAGTGGGAACAGATTTCTATGGATTTCATAGATGGTTTGGCTAGAACCAGAAAAGGAAATGACAATATTTGGGTGATCGTAGATCGTTTCACGAAGACCGCCCATTTCATACCTGTCAAATCGAATAGGACTGCTCAGAGTCTGGCACAGGTTTATTTCAAGGAAATTGTTAGACTGCACGGAGTTCCTATGAGCATTGTTAGACTGCACGGAGTTCGTATTTTAGAAGATTTATTGTGGGCTTGTGTTATTGATTTTGGTGGATCATGGGAAGACCATTTACATTTGGCCCAGTTCTCATACAACAACAGCTACCAAGCGAGCCTGACAATGTCCCCTTCGAAGCACTGTATGGTAGACCGTGCCGATCTCCTGCTTGTTGGGTAGAAACTGGAAATAGACTCGTATTGGGACCTGATATGATTCGCGGTGCTGCGGAAAAAGTCGATTTCATTAGGAAACGATTACTAGCCGCCCAAAGCCGACAAAAAAGCTTTGCAGATAAGAGAAGAAGAGATATATCATTTGCTGTTGGCGACTATGTGTATTTGAAGGTATCTCCGATGAGAAGAGTTATCTGTTCGGTAAAACATGGAAGTTGGCACCCAAGTTTATTGGTCTGTTTCCTATTCTGGAACGGGTTGGAACTCTCGCTTATAGGGTTCAATTACCTGATTGGTTGCCTGGAGTACATAATGTGTTTCACGTATCTCAACTTCGAAAGCATGTTCATGATCCAGACTTGATCGTGGAAGAAGCAGCTCAACGGGATATAGAAATTACTCCAGAATTGGCTGTGAGAAGAGAGCCGCTAAAGATTATTGGCAAAGAGACCAAAGAGCTGAGGAACAAGAAGGTTCACTTAGTCAAAGTGCAATGGAGTGGAGATCCGCGAGATTGTACTTGGGAAATAGAGGAGAGCATTAAGAAAGCCTATCCCAAGTGCAGGGTGGATATCTCTGATTGACTCCGGTGCAAGGTACATTTACGATATCTTTGCATTACCTTCTTGTTCTCTACTTTGCTGTTGTTTTCTTTCATGCATGTAAATTTTTAATCATATAGTCTGAGTGATTTAATAAGAGTATATGAATTAATTAGTATATTTTTGAAATATGAAAACAAATTGATTGCTGGTTGTGTTGTTTGATTTTTTTGGTTGTTTAATTAGAGTTTTGAACCATTTAACCAAATTGAACAAATATTGCAACTGAATTGAAAATTGATAAAGATATATACATGTGCATTATATATGTGTGAACAGGTTATGGATGAGCAGCTAAGCAAAGGAATAAAATTGTATGCCCGACAAATAGGTACACATTTATTGTATTTCTTGGGATTTGATGATTTTATGAGCAGATTTGGCTAGCCACTTGGCTTTTTCTTTTTCTTTTGGACCGGTGAGGGCCATGGGAGGCTATTTGAAATATCCCGAAGTCCCCCGTACAAAGGAGGTTATGGCGAAATTTTTCGAAAATTTAGGGTGTTAGCCAAATTTTTGAAGAATTTGAAAATTCTTAGAAGCTGAAAAGTTGGAGAATTAAAGCCAGAAGGAAAGTAGAGTTGATTAATCAAACCACTTTCGACTTTGTTCCTTTTCGGGGATGAAAAGTTTTAAGTGGGGGAGATTGTAACAACCCGGAAAATATGAGCCAGTTTAAAAATTTTAAATTGGCTATAATAGTGAATTTGAAGTATTTAAAATAAATATTTTAAATAATAATGTCGAAAAGTAGTTTGAATCGATGTTTGAAAATAAATATAATTACTTTGAATTATAATCAAGGCCTGAAATGGCACGGTAGTTTCAAAATTTGAATTCAAACTTTGACTGACTGTACCAGGTGCAAAATAAAACGGATTTTAGTGAAACCAAAAATATTTAAATTTGTTAGTGAATATCTTTCTAACGAATCTGAAGAATCGAAGTTTCATAGCGGGAGTCAAAAGTTATGGCCAAATGAATTTTCAGAAAGGTCGTTATAGAATATATATAGCCCTTGAAAATAGACATTTTGCAAACGATATCGGAATTCGACGAAACCACTTTTGTTGGATCCGGGATGTCAAATTATTGCTAGGTTTCATTTTCATAATTGTTGAAGTTAATAGGTGAGCGTGGCAAAAGAAAATGTGTTTGGTGAATTTTTGTTGGATTGGATCGGCCAGAAAATGACCATTTTTCAAACAATCTCAGAATTCGACGATACTAGTTTTGTTGGGACCGTAGCATCAAATCATAGCCAGATTTATTTTTTTGGAATTTTTCGAATCAGTTTGTGGCCCTGGCAAATTGAAATGTGCGTTCAAATTGAATATTGAATGTTTTATATTTTAATTTGAAGGAAAACTGACTGAAACATTCGAATGGGCCTACAAAACATATCCTATTGTGTTCGAAATGGGGGTATTTAGCTAGGGACGACCGTCGTTGGGTATGGATTAGGGTTCGTGGGTGAAAGGGGGTATTTTCGAGATTTAAAAGTATATAAAAAAAAATCCTGGCCAATCACGTTATTTCTCTTTCCCCGACCTTCTTCCCGAAACCCTCCCAGTGAACGGCGGAACAGGCCCCCATCTTCTCTCCTCTTTTTCTCCTTAATCATTCAATGAAATCGGTCGGTCCAGTTGGGAATTTTGTAGAGGATCACTCAAGCTTCAAATCAATACAAAGATTGGATTTTTTCGTGGAGTTTTCGTGGAGATCTCGGGCTCGAAAGTATGACCATTTCAAGCGCCGCCGTGGACGCTAGATGCCACCGAAGTGGGCACCACTTCCGGCAAACAGGTTCCCTTCCTAGCTCCACCTGGTGGCGTGCTCAGATCGACGCAACGCTACACCGTTTGGTCGCAAATTGAAGACCTAATTTTGAACCTTCGCTGAAAGGTATCGGCTTTGGTTTTTAATTAAAGTCCGTAACACTTTTAATCATTGCAAACTATGATTTTAGTTTAAAAATCATATCTTTTTCATGCGTTAACGAAATCCAGTGAAACAAGAGACAGTGGACTTGTGTGGACGTCTTCTACATTCTAGAAGAGACCGGATATTTTTCTGAGCCATCTACAATTTTTGGTGGAGTGGAACCCAATGTGAGATTTCTAAATTATAAACGATATGGAAAACGACAATGTATAAATTATATAGTCGATGTATGAGTTATATAAGCATTGTACACCACATGTACAAGCGTTGTATTAGTTGTACGTTCGATGTATAAGTTATATATGCGTTGTAAAAATTATATATGTGTTGAAATAGAAGTGAAATTTACTTATATAAATAAATAAATATATATATATATACACACGCCCCTCGTCCATAAACCATAGACAATATTTATTGGTTGTGATTGGTGTGAAAATTGGTCGATAGCGAATGGTTGATTAAAATTGTTTGTGGTTGAAATTGATTGATTGTGGTTGAAAAATACCCGTTTGTGGTTGAGAATTATTTGGTTAAAACCACATAGGATTAGTTTTGTGGAAAAAGAAAATAAAATGTTGCCTGCGTGCGAACTAGATGCATGAAATCCCCATTGTCAAAAGCTGCGAGGCTTTAAGGTAGAGCGAGGAGCCGTACTAGGGACGGCCCCGGTTTTTACTACCCTGCCGTTATGCTGCCGAAATTTTGAATAATATTTATGTGTTAGAATTATTTTCATGTGTTGAAACTATATTCGTGTGTTGAATAGAAATTCATGTGTTGAATAGAAATTCATGTGTTGAACGACATTCATGTTTTGAAGTAAATTGTTTTATAATAAAAATCATATTTTTATCATCTATATGAAATATATAAAATAGCCGTGTTTTGAAATAAATTGTTTTATAATAAAAATCATATTTTTATCATCTATATGAACTATATAAAATAGTCAAGTTTTGAAATAAATTGTTTTATAATAAAAAATCATATTTTTATCATCTAAATGAACTATATAAAATAGTCGTGTTTTGAAATAAATTGTTTTACAACAAAAATCACATTTTTATTATATACATGAATTGTTAAAAATAGTGAAGCGTCAAAATAAATGTCGGTTGGATAAAAATACCATTTTTATCAAATGTATGAAAAGAATATGGTTTTGAAATCGAAGAATCGATTATATATATATATATATAATTAAATTAAATCGAATAACGACGCTGCAGTTCATATTTTGAAATCGTAACTTCAAATGATTAGTGCAAGAGATATGACCGTCGGATTTTCCCGAAACTGAAACCGTTGGATTCGTTTTGAAAAGATTTTTCTAATGATATAAATTTTGTGAAGATCCAACGGTTAGATTTTCAGATATGTGTAAATCAAATCTGGAGAAAAACAGTGCCACGGCCGCGTTATGGCCTGAAGCGTTGTTTTGAATAAATTGGCTATTTTTAAATAAATAAAAATAGTGATAAATCGTGATAAAATATTATAAATGATATGGAATGGAAATAAACTGAATTTGCTCGGTTTATGGGATATTTGATGGTTGGATGTGTTTGGCGTGAAAACTAAATTAAAGAACAAAATTGGTGATGTCGAATAATTTAACCATTGAAATAAATTGATTTGAAATTCTAAATATATGTGAATTATTTGAAAAGGACGAGTTAATTCTCATTTCAAATAATTGATCGACGAGTGAAAGTCGAAGATATGAAGACGATGCAAGACCGATGATCTTCATGTCGAATGGAGGGGTGCTACCGATGCTCATGAAAGGAGTAGCTACCTAGAAGGGGTTGAAGTAGTAGTCGTCCGGATGTACATGTTGATTATACTGATGTACGAGGAATAAGGATCCTCCAGTTTCGTTCAGACCCAGAACGGACTTGTAAATGGACTGTGTGTCTGACATTGGATTTCATTCTGTGTGATTGATAGACGTCAGTTGCATGGCGTTAATTGCCTGTGTGGCATGCTGAGATGCAATAATCAAAGCTTTTGTTGAAAAGCAGAGCTTTGTGGTGGATGATCAAAGCACTGCCTGTGTGGCATAGCTTTGTGTATAACGTAAATTCGCGAGCCTCACCCCTGGTATGGACCAGAAACGGGAGAGGACTTCAGGGAGGACATGCGTTTCTTTCTAGCTATAGGTGGTGTCAGTGCTTAAATTGGCTGACATTTATATTATCTTCACCTGTGTGGTTGTTGTTGTTGCGAGGCGCCTCTGATATATCGGTGACTATGTGAAGCCGATAGAGTCATTTGTTGGCTCATTTACGCCCCAAAGGGCGGGGAAACGCAGTGTTCAGGCATTTTAATCCACATCGGTGGACCGACCTGCTGATCCAAGGGCCAACCTGAGTCTGGGTCCTGAGACATGGTAGGCTAGATTGTCTCAAAGCGGTGAGGACGATCCCTGGCCTTGGTTCATGACGGAAATCCAATTTCCAAATATGACATCGTGCGGTTTTTATTGTATATATATATATATATGGCGACATAGTGGTATGGGGCATTAATGCCATCTATGATTGTATCTAAAATTAGAAACTAGCTGAAAATGAGCTAGGACGGATGGTTTCCTAGATATTGGTCTGATGTTGGTTTCGGCCTTCGGGGTTAATACTTAGGGAATCGTTCTCTTACTAGTTTACAGTTGGAGTCTGATTAATAATTAAACGATAAAATTTAAATTTTTAATGATTTGTTTTATTCGTATCAAGCATATTTTGGCCATTATAAGGTAAAACTCTATCCTCCGGTTTGTGTTGCATTGTGTGATGGGAACTGAGTCTTATAATGGCTTCATTTTTATAAAATGCATTACGATGTTTAAAAGATTTATTTGTTTTAAAGCACTGGCAATCCAATGGAGTAAACCTGTTCCGCGAAAGTGGCGTGGTCCTGTGATTAGCCATATTGTAAGATGTGTTAAGTAGATTTCTCATACCAGTCCCATGACTGACTCGTAGTTTGTTTCACTTGCAAACTCGGGTGCCCCTTTTTCTACATGGGCAGACTTGTATTTAGGTTTTAGCAGGCTCTTTCTGGATAGCTGGAGCTGAAGATGGATTCTATCATTTATCCCTTTTTATGCTGTTCAACTCCTGTTGTACATATTATGTTTTCTTTTCCGCTGTAGACATTTTATGTATAGTTGAACTGTATTTTGTACTAAGTATGATCCTATATACTGTGTAACTCTGATGATTATATTTATCCAACGTATACTGTTGTACATTATCTAGTGTATTTATTTATTTATGTTCTGCTGTTATCTGTTTATGTGTTATATTCCAAAGATTACCCTTGCATCGTCTTATCGGGGTTTGGGGTCGTCATGCGACTGAAAAGAAATTACATTGCAACTCGATAGAGAGGAAATACACTGCGGATCTAAAACCAATATAACGTAACGGGATGGTAAGAAATAAAATAAAAACCAAATAAAATGAGTATGCTTAACCTTTAAGCTAGATTATATAAATGTATATATATATCTATCATCATACAAGCATTTTCCTTTTACGCGGCCTATGCATTGAAAAGGTAAACTACCCAAAAACATGCACAAGCCTATGTTGTACCTGTTATACTTTGAGATTAAGTTTCTTAATATTATAAATAGATCATGAAAATAATCTAGTCCCTTTCTTCTTGCTTTAGGAAGAACAAATCCATGCCGCAGTTTTCAGTGGCTTCATAATATTAAAAACAAGTCCAACTAAAATCGTTTTAAACCGATGAACTCCACCCTAGTACTTGCGAGACCTACTGCACTTGTATATTCGAGCTCAATGGCATACTTTTAATTGAGCAGTCCTGCTATACGATGGTGAGTGGGGGAATATTGTGTGCCGCAAGGCGAAGAGGGGGCAACGAGTGGAGTGGTTGAGCTAGTGGGTACTGGCTGCATGAGGACTAGGAATTGTGTGTGGGGTATTGAGGTGTTTGGCAATAAGGGACGTCGTTCACTGTACTCTGTGAAGGCCGGGGAATTTCGAGCCTAGCATGGCCATTAGGAAGAAGACGCGGATGTGTATTAGAGAAGGGGAGTTGACGAGGTGAACAATATGGTGTTAACTGCATTGGAGTTAACAGGAAAGAGGGAGAGGCAAGGAAGTACGACCATGGAAATTGTATTAATCTGGATCGCATATTATATAATAAGAGGAAGTTGTTTCCATTTTGAACAATGAAGAAATTATGTGCATTTGTATTTGGCACTTCACTGTAGAGCCTGACATTAACGAAAGCCCAAAAGCAAGGGCGTGAGTATCATGATAGCATGGTGCTGGACTGATCGGCGTGATGTACAGTGAGGGCTCGAACTCAAATTTGTGGTGCGACATTGGTATAGTGGAGGAGCAAGTTCTTTGGAACGATGGAGGAAGAAAGGGCTAAATGGAGTGGGTAGGTAGAATATGATTGCGGGCTGGATTACAGTGTAAGGCCTAATAATTTAAATTAATAATGTTAATATATATTTAGATCAAAAGTGTATTGTGACACCCCATGTCCGTTAATGTCACTCAATAAGCGAATTCGTTAAGTTTCGTGAAGCGTTATAGGTAAACAGAGAGAATAATTACAAGAAAGATATAAATTAGATAGCAACAGAAATTTTAAAATTTTATTTCAAACATAAATCATAATGTCGTGGTCCATAATACCATAAGTCACAAAAACCATTACAATAAAACAGCTTCTGTCTTGCATCATCAGAGTACATAAGATTATGAAAAACATAATTCCCCAATTAAAAGAGTTAAGCCATAGTAGAGACAAGAACTTGAGCCATACTTCAAAAGTAGCTCCTAGCAAGATGATATCTGAGTCCTGACCAAGCCTGGGTGTTTCCTCCCTAAGAACCTGGGGGGGGGGATAACAGAAGAAAGAAGGAGAAACAAAAGGATCGGGCATAAAGTCTGGTGAGTCAAGTTACTTTTAGCCAGTAAATAAATAAAAGTAACATGACAGGCATATAAAGTGGATAAAAGAGAGATCACTACATAAATGGCAGGTGTAATGAGGTAAGCAAGAAAAGGTGTATGTGCCTCACTAATGATTACTCTGCACTATTACTAGTACAACTAAAAATGAGATGATCCCTTCCACTATAAGTTGGTAGACTTAGGGCATACGTCCGAGTGTACCCTAACCACTACCCTAATCGATCGGCTCCCTACCCCGTAGATATCATGTGCTAGCCCATAGAAAGAGGAATCACTTCCTAAAGTGGAAACCATTAAGGTGTGCACAACTATACCTACTGGTGTCACGGTCGTCTTATCCCCTTTTGCCCGGCTCATGCACGCACATGGCCCGGTCGGTTTGCGCCGCCCACGCCATCATTCTCGTTTGGATCTCTTATAATCAATCAGTAAGCATGTCCCTTCTCCGCCTAGTACGGAGTTCTTTATTTGATACCAACTCCGGGTTACTGACTGAAATGGATCCCACACAATATGATACAAGCTCTCCCCTTTGTCTTGTATCCCCACTAGGTTTTTCACTAACTATATATACCCTTAGGTGTCTTTAATTACATAGCCCTATGTTAGTTATGCTTACCCTAAAAGGGTGTCTTTAATTACATAACTTCATTATATTTTCCACCGATTATGAATACCACTAGGTGTCTTTAATTACATAACCTTATTGGGTTAAACTCGTGGGCCTATATGTAAATATTACCCACCCCCTCTAATTTACTTAACCCACCCACTACTCATCCAATTTTACTTAGCCCTAACTTAAGTTCATAATAATACATTCCTTATGGATTAAGTTTGGTTAAGTAGTCCAATTCAATACCATGTCCAATTAAGGTTATAATGGGCTAGACCTCCTACATTAGGCCTACAACGTGTGGATGCTGGATATGTCGGTCAGATCCGGGCAGTCTTATTCCACAGTTGGGCCTAACCTCATGTCTTAGCCCGATTCGTATTTGCGCACTTAGACCTCTCACATTAAGTTCAGCATTAGTGGCAGCTGGATATGTCGGTCGGGTCCGGGTAGACATCCGCTACTAATGCAACCTAACCTCGTGTCATAAGTGCAATTACAATTCCTAATTGTAATTAATAAATGTTCCATTTTTATCCAAATCTACCTATGTCATTATAGGTGATCATTTCTATGCTACCCCATTTGAATTAAATGTCCAATTTGTATAAATATTACATAAATTATGCCAATTATAAATCCTTTTTCCCCGTTTCTTAACTAACATATTCACACGTATTTTGGCGGTATCTAGGATATAAAGCAGCCTAGCCATAACAATGAAAAGAGAATATGACAAAGGTGATAGTTTCAACATATCTTGGCATAAATTAGCATGATAACAAGGTGAATGTGTTGAGAACAAGATTTTGATCGTTGCCAACATATAAAGTTGCAATGAAGATCATTACATAGAGATAAGGTTTTTACATCGACTCATGTTAGAAATATGTTAAAATCTATCCTCAAAGTATAACACGAATGCACAAAACAATATCATATCTTCGTTGTAGAAATCTGTATATTTGAGGAATTGAAAAGTCACAGAAAAAGCCCAAATGGTCCAGGCTCCGACCGGGAAAGAGTGCAGAGTTATATAGACTGTGGACCGAGGTTCTCTGGTCCACAGCCATAAAACGGTCGACCGCCCAAAAAGAACCAGTCGACCGTTTTTAATGTTTTTGCACATAACGGCTATTTTTCTAGAATTTTTTATTTTAATTAAATTCAACCAGTCGACTGGTAATTTTCAACCAGTCGACCGTTTTGAAACAGCAAACTTTTTTCTGAAAGGTTGCTTCTATCTGTGAAGAGATCTCTATTCAATAATCAAAGGAAATGGATATAACTTTTTATAGAAACTCTTCATGAAGAATTACTACCTTTCTACTATTATATAAACAACTTCAAACTCGTTTTTCAATAACCGAATCATTCTATATTCTCTCTATTTTCTGAATTGCATTTTCATACTCTTTGCAGAACAAAAGCTCACCAAATTTAAATACTAGTTGAATCCTTGAATCAATTTAATATCATTTGATTCAACAAGCATTTTACTTCCTTAAGTCTACGCATTCAAAGTATATACTCGAGGATCAGATTATAGGAAGGTTGTACAAGAATTGAAAAATTCGTGTTATTGAGAACACACATTGTGTAACGACCCAGAAAATCTGAACCAATTTAAAATTTTTAAATTGGCTAAAATAATGGATTTTAAATATTTAAAATAAATATTTTAAATAATGGCGATGAAAACTGAGTTCGAATCGACAATGGAAAACGAATATAATTAATTATAATTATATATAGAATTGAAAATGGCGCGGTAGTTCGATAATTCGATTTCAAACTTCAATTGAATATACCGGGTGCAAAACAATCCGGATTTTAGTGAAACCAAAAACATTAGGATCTAATTGGTAATATCTTTCTAACGAATCTGACCAATCGAAATTTGATAGCGGAAATCAAAAGATATGTCCAGTTGAAAATTCTGAATAGGCGCTATGGAATTCAGGCCCTTGAAAATGGACATTTTGCAAATGACCTCGGATTTCGACGAAACCACTTTTGTTGGATCCGCAGGGTCAAGTTATTGTTAGGTTTCAAATTTCATAATTTTTCGAATCAATATGTGAGCGTGGCAAAGGAAAACGCGTTTGGCCAGTTTTAGTTAATTTTAATCGACTGGAAATTGGCCATTTTTCAAACGGTCTCAGAATTCGACGAAACTAGTTTTGTTAGGACCGTATCGTCAATACGAAGCTAGAAAATATTTTTCTGGAATTTTTCGAGTTCGTATGTGGCCCCACTAAATTGAAATGTGCGTTTAAATTGAATATATAAAGAAGTACACTTTAAATTCAACGGAAACTGATTGTAACGATCAAATCAGCTTGCGATACATATCCCATTGTGTTCGGAATGGGGGTAAAACGCTATGGACGACAGGCGGTGAGCCTCGTTTCGAGGTCGTATGTAAAAGTCAACCTATTTGCAAAATTAAATAATTAAATAATAATAAAAAAAAATCTAAACTCCCTCCCTTTATCTTTCTTCCTGGCCCCCCCGTTCACTTTTATTTCAGTTAAACAAAAAAAAAAAAAAAAAGGAAAAAGACGGACGGAGAAACCCCGAGCGCCACCGCCTTCAGACGACGACCAGACCTCCACCGCGCCTCCGATCTTCTTCCCCCCCCCCCTCTTCCTTGCACTCGTTCCCCCCTCCATCGATCGAAGCCATCGCGAGCCCCCCCGAAGCCATCGCCTCCCTGTTCGAATCTTCCCACCGCCGACCGCCACCAGAAACCCCCCCCCCCCCAGCCGACGACCTCCCACCGCCGACCGCCACCAGAAACCCCCCCCCCCTCTGTAAGTTTTTTTTTGTTTTTGTTTTGTTTTGTTATTTTATTTTAATGATTTTAAAACTGTTTTATTTTAATTAGAATTATAACTGAATTTTAATTAGAATTATAACTGAATTTTAATTAGGATTAAAACTGTTTTTTTTTATGATTTCAAAACTGTTTTTTTTATGATTTCAAAACTGTTTTTTTTATGATTTCAAAACTGTTTTTTTTTTAAGAATTCAAAACTGTTTTTTTTATATAAAGGATTAAAACTGATTTTAATTTTAAGTTAAAAGAAAAAGGTTTGAACTTTAAAACTGATTTTAGTTTTAAGTTAAAAGCAAAAGGTTTAAACTTTAAAAAGATCAGATTTGTAGAAAAGAAAAAACATATTTTTTATATATTGAAAGTCGAAAGAAAAATCATATTTTTTTTATATATTGAAAGTCGAAAGAAAAATCATATTTTTATATATTGAAAGTGGAAAGAAAAATCATATTTTTATATATTGAAAGTCGAAAGAAAAATCATATTTTTATATATTGAAAGTCGAAAGAAAAATCATATTTTTATATATTGAACATCGAAATAAAAATTCGATTTTTATATATTGAATAACATAGTAAAAATTCGATTTTTACATATGTAGAGAATACAGGCAACGAAGCGACAAAAGGCGAGAAAGGCGAAGATTTCTAAAGGAAGAATCGTAGTAGTTGGATAGCTATTGGTGAGATTTCTAATTTAAAAATATTTTATATGTGTTGATATGAAAATGAATTGCTATATATAAATATATATCTATATATATATACGCCCCTCGTCCACAAACCATGAACGATATTTATTGGTTGAAATTGTTGTGAAAATTGATTGATAGCGAATGATTGTTTGGGATTGTTTGGGATTGATATTGGTTGATTGTGGTTGAAAAATACCCGCTTGTGGTTGAAAAATATTTGGTTGAAACCACATAGGATTAGTTTGTGGAAATGAAATAAATATATACATGCCGCCTGCGTGCGAACTAGATGCATGATCCCCATTGTCAAAAACCGCGAGGTTTTAAGGTAGAGCGAGGAGCCGTACTAGGGACGGTGCCGGTTTAACTACCCTGCCGTTATGCTGCCGAAATTTTGAATAATATTTGTGTGTTTGAATTATTTTCATATGCTTAAACTATATTTATTCATTGTATAGAAAACATTCATGTGTTGAATTGATATTCATTCATTGTTTAGAAATTCATGTGTTGAATGGTATTCATATTTTGAAATAAATTGTTCGATAATAAAAATCACATTTTTATCTATATATAGAAACTATAGAAAACATTCATGTGTTGAATTGATATTCATTCGTTGATTAGAAATTCATGTGTTGAATGGTATTCATATTTTGAAATAAATGGTTCGATAATAAAAATCACATTTTTATCTATATATAGAAACTATAGAAAACATTCATGTGTTGAATTGATATTCATTCGTTGTTTAGAAATTCATGTGTTGAATGGTATTCATATTTTGAAATAAATGGTTCGATAATAAAAATCACATTTTTATATATATATAGAAACTATAGAAAACATTCATGTGTTGAATTGATATTCATTCGTTGTTTAGAAATTCATGTGTTGAATGGTATTCATATTTTGAAATAAATGGTTCGATAATAAAAATCACATTTTTATCTATATATAGAAACTATAGAAAACATTCATGTGTTGAATTGATATTCATTCGTTGTTTAGAAATTCATGTGTTGAATGGTATTCATATTTTGAAATAAATTGTTCGATAATAAAAATCACATTTTTATCTATATATAAAAACCATAGAAAACATTCATGTGTTGAATTGATATTCATTCGTTGATTAGAAATTCATGTGTTGAATGGTATTCATATTTTGAAATAAATTGTTTGATAATAAAAATCACCTTTTATCGACTATATGAACTATATAGAAAAATAGTGTTTTGAAATGAATCGTTTTACAATAAAAATCACATTTTTATTGTATGCATAAATCGTTGAAATGTGAAGTGTTAAAAATAGCCACTTGTTCAAAATAAACATATATGAGTTGAAATATTCATTAATTAGCTAATGAAATGATTTGCAACTATTTATGTAACATTAGAATGAATGGCGTTTTTAAACCAAATAGAAATCAGATATGAAGTTGAATAGAAAATGATAAATGTTAAGAACTGTGTATATATGTACATACATATTCATTGAACAGGTTATAGCGAAGGGGCTAGAGAAGAGGAATAAAATTTTGTGCCCGACAAATAGGTACACATTTACTGATTTGTTTGGGTGATGATTTTGAGCCTGTTGGCTAGCCGCTTGGCTTTTTCTTTTTCTTTTTGAGATTAGAAGGACCGGGAACGCTATTCGCGATTTCCCGATGCTCCCGGTGCAGGGGAGGTTATGGCGAAATTTTTCCAAAATTTAAGGCGTTAGAAAAATATTTGAAGTGAAAACGATATAGAAAGCATTGAATGAACTATATTTATATAAATATATAAATATAAATAAAATTAAAACGAAACGAGGCCGTGCAGTTCGTATTTTGAAACCGTGATTTCAAACGACTAGTACGGGAAATCCGACCATTGGATTTTCCCGAAACCTCAACCGTCGGGTTCGCCTTGGAATAATCTTTCCAACGGCACCAACCTTGTAAAAATCCAACGGTTGGATTGTCTGGAATGTTTAATTCAAATCTGAAGAAAAACAGCGCCAGAAG
This sequence comes from Allium sativum, assembly GCA_030737875.1. Lineage (NCBI taxonomy): Eukaryota > Viridiplantae > Streptophyta > Magnoliopsida > Asparagales > Amaryllidaceae > Allium > Allium sativum. Next base: position 153,574,650 of record CM060927.1, on the reverse strand, counting down.
CGATTATATTTATATATATATAAATATATTTATATATTTAATCGAATAACGACGCTGCAGTTCGTATTTTGAAATCGAAATTTCAAACGATTGTACCGGGAGATCCGACCGTCGGATTTTCCCGAAACTGGAACCGTTGGGTTCGTTTTGAAAAGACCTTTCTAATGATGTAAATTTTGTGAAGATCCAACGGTTAGATTTTCAGATATGTGAAAATCAAATCTGAAGAAAAACAGCGCCACGGCCGCCTTATGGCCCGAAGCGTCGTTTTGAATAAAATGGCTATTTTAAAATAAATAAAAATAGCGATAAATAGTTATAAAATATCATAAGCGATATGGAATAGAAATAAACTGAATTTGTTCGATTTATGTGGCTTTTGATGGTTGAATGTGTTTGGGGTGAAAATTACATTAAAAGAACACAATTGGTGTTGTCGAATAATTTAACCATTGAAATAAATCGATTTGAAATTCTAAATATACGTGAATTATTTGGAAAGGCCGAGTTAATTCTCATTTCGAATAATCGACCGACGATTGAAATTCAAAGATGAAGACGATGGTCGAAGACCGGAGATCTTCACCTCGTTTGGTTGGTGACCGAGGTCCTGATTGGGAGGCATCCCGAAATATGGATAATGAGTGGTGATCGTCCAGACGTACGTGGTGATCGAAGGGTTTGCGAGGTATTTAGTGCCTCCGGTTTCGTTCAGACCCAGAACGGACTTGTAAATGGACTGTGTGTCTGACATTGGAGTTTATTCTGTGTTGATTGATTTCTGTTAAATATACATCTGTTTGGCGGCGGAGAATTTATTCTTTTGCTTAACGCCCTTCTCTGAGACGCACGAGCTCAGGGGTTGTATATCGATGGACATCAGTCGCATGGCATGAATTGCCTGTGTGGCATGCTAAGATGCAGTGATCAGGGCTTCTGTTGAAAAGCAAAGTCTTGTAGTGATGATCAAAGCACCGCCTGTGTGGCGTAGCTTTGTGTATAACGTGAATTCGCGAACCTCACACCTCGGTATGAACCAGAAACGGGAGAAAGGACCTCAGGGAGGGCCTACGTTTCCTCCTAGCTAAAAGTGGCGTCAGTGGTTTTACACGCCCTGACGAGTTTGACTTATGTGGTTGTTGCTGTTGCGAGGCGCCTCGGTTAGATCGGACGATCCGGGTCCGATGGAGTCATTCGTTGGCTCGCTTACGCCCCAAAGGGCGGCGAAACGTAGTGCTCAGGCATTTTAATCCACTCCGTGTGGACCGGCCCTGACGATCCAAGGCTTGCCTGCGCGCTTGCCTGAGACTCGGGCTAGGCAGTCTCGAATTCGGTAAGGACTATCTTTTGCCTTGGTTCATGATGGAAATCCAATTTCCAAATACGACATCGTGCGGTTTTGATTGTATATATATATGGCGACATGATATATGGTACCCATGCCGTCTATGATTGATAGTTATGATTTGAAATTGTTTTTCAAAAACATATAAACTCTAGCAATAATATCAATTGCCTTTGTTTTATTCGTATCAATCATATTTTGGCCATTATAAGGTAAAACTCTATCCTCCGGCTTGCGTTGCATTGTGTGATGGGAATTGAGTCTTATAATGGCTTCATTTTTATAAAAAGCATAGCGATGTTTAAAAGAAAGATTTGTTTTAAAGCACTGGCAATCCGATGGAGTAAACCCGTTCCACGAAAGTGGCGTGGTCCTGTGATTAGCCAATTATATATGTGTTGAGTGGATTTCTCATACCAGTCCCATGACTGACTCGTAGTTTGTTTCACTTTCAAACTCGGGTGCCCCTTTTTCTACACGGGCAGCCTTGTATTCAGGTTTAGCTGGTTCTTTCTGGATAGCTGGAGCTGAAGATGGATTCTCTCATTTATCTCTTTTTATGCTGTTCAGCTCCTATTGTACATATTTTGTTTATTTCCGCTGTAGACATTTATGTATAACTGAACTGTATTTGTACTAAGTAAGATCCTGTATACTGTGTATCTCTGATGATTATTTTATCCAGTATATTCTATTGTTCATTATCTGGTGTTTTTATTTAATTCTGTTCTGCTATTTTCTGTTTCTGTGTTATATTCCAAAGATAACCCTTGTCTCCGTGAGAACGGGAAATCGGGTCGTCTCACATTGTCAAACTACAAGTATACTCATCTTGTTTGAAGTCCTCCGTGTTGTCAGAGACAAGTTTGAAGTCCTTCGTGCTGTAAGAGGCAAGTTGTGAAATCCTCGTGTTGATAGAGGCGTGAAATTCCCGTTCGGCTGCTCGGGTGTTGTATACATGTTCCTCTAGGTGAAATGAGGAGATTGTTATTGAAATTCCAGAAGGAAGTCTGGGACTGGACGTAGGACGGTGCTCCGAACCAGTATAAAAATCTCTGGTGTGATTTTTCTTTTTTACTGCATTTACTATTTTATATCTGTGATTAGCTATTACTTCGTACTTGAATATTGTTTGTCATATTACACGATCCGTGTGTGTATTATACTTAGCAAGCACACACACACTTTCAGAATGGACATGCAATTAACATCATCACAAGGTGGACATAAAACTGATAACTTGTGGCAGTTACTACGATGTCAAAGCAAGCATAATGAGATCTAAGTTAACCATTTTATGCATCCCACTATTTGAGATCTAGCATAATTAGGGTGACATGTTTAGATCTAAAGATGGTTTCACATGTCAAGTTTACAACATATCTAGATTGATCACAATATGACAAGTGAAAAAGGGATTCACATAAAGAACTAGATCTATCCAATGTTACAACTATCCAATTTAATAGATGTACAATCACCACAATATAGTTACAAGTCAAGATCCACATAGGCAATATAATAGAATAACCACAATTATATTAGATCTAGAGAAACAGATCTATCATGACATAATATAGGATATAACACTTGCACAGAATCATACTTTACAACATATCCAATTTACAGTCTTTCACAATTTACTTTTATTTATCTAAACCTAAAGTAATCTAGAAACTCACAGCATTAGGTTTAGAGAATTGAGAAAGAATGGATCTTGAATTCTGAATTTGATTTGCAAAGTATGTTGTTGTAGAAAACGGTCATGTCTTAGTTCGTATCCCGGCAGCATATGGCTCCCATAATTCCCAATGAAGAAATAGTAGATTTGAGCACATATTTGTAGCTGCAAAGCCCTCTGAAATCGACTGCCACCTCAGCCCTCGGGGTGTCGACACCTATGTGGGTGGGTCGACCCATAGGTCGACACCCCTTCAGGGGGTTGACCCCTAGGTCGACACCTCTCTAGGGGGTTGACCCCCTAAAGTGGGAATTTCACTGTTCTGACGAATTTTTCGAATTTGAATCGTTCTAGATAAAATTCTAACTTATCTCTGACTCATCTCTGATTCATGCGTATATATATTATTTTTCTGCGCGTATACAAACTTAAAACCCTCATAACTTCCTCATACAGTGTCCGTTTTACGTAAACCAAATGTCTATCTTGACCAGAATTTCGAGACGGACGCAATGGTGCAGTACATTTTCTCTAATTCTGAATATTAAATTAATTATTATTTAATTTATCCTCTTTTAATGTCGATACAAATTCAGGGTGTTACATTCTCCATTACTCAAAGGATTTGGTCCCGAAATCTCTAAGTTGAGAAGAATGCATATCCTACCATCCATCATCCATCTACTTATCCACCAATCACTGGCATCCATTGTCCTTAAAGATACCTGATGCTTATATGAATATATGTGAAGGTGTGTGTATATGTCCCAACACTAATGTGATGATCAGGCGGTCAACTGATTTAGTTGACCTCATTAATGCAATGTATGTTAGTGCCACGAATCCAATATATATGCAAATAATCCTATTGTATTATATAAGTTCTATATGTCTGCACATTCATTCGTCCAAATGCAACATCCATATGCTAACTCGTCCATTTTCATCCATAAAAGAAAAGAAAATGCATACACATCCATATGCAGTATAAGAGTGATTGCGCTGATCTTAGTGCCTAATGTGTGTGTATATGCGTCCACAGGGAACCACTAGCAAACACTTGCATCCATCAATCATAACATGTTTCAAACACATGTTTACATCCATAGGATTCTTATCTAAAGGTCTAAAATAATATAGATAAGATATACTCTATTGATAGAAACAAGCACTGATAAAACTTAGGAAAAGGAGTTAATAATATACCCTCGAAAAAAAGGGTACGAAGCACGAATCTTGTCTTCGGTCTCCCAAGTCGCATCTTCTGGGTTATCTCCCCATTCAACCTTTAGCAACTTGATTTCCTTATTGCGCATCTTCTTAACTTCTGACCGAAGAATACGGGTAGGGACTTGTCTAACTGTCGCCTCCCGTTCCACATCGATTTCTTCCAACATACTCGACTCAACAACTTCTGCGGTGTCATGCAGGCACTTCAGCAGATGAGAGACAAGGAAAACGTCATAAACACTGGATAGATTTTTGGGAGCTTTACCCGGTAAGCCATTTGGCCAATCCTCTCGATTATAGGAAATGGTCCCACGAACCTAGGTGCCAACTTCACTACTGATCCGAAGCGAACCACATTCCTTAAAGGCGATACTTTGATAAAAACCAAGTCTCCCACTTCAAATTCGATGTTAGTCCTTCTCTTGTCTGCATAGGACTTCTTCCTATCTTGAGTTGTCTTCATCTGTCGTCGAATAAGGTCAATCTTTTCGGATGTTTCCCTAACCATATCTGGTCCATGAAATAATATTTCTGTAGATTCCCACCAACAAGTTGGTGATCTACAGGGTCATCCGCACAATGCTTTAAAGGGTGTCATGTCAATGTTAGCTTGATAACTGTTATTATAGGTAAACTCTACTAAAGGAAGATGCTCTTCCCAAGTCTCTCGAAGTCTAGGATACACATCCTTAACAGATCTTCAAGAACCTTGTTTACCCTCTCTATCAGCCCATCGGTCTGAGGATGGTAAGCGGTGCTTATACACAACTGTGTACCTAATGCTTCTTGCAAACTCCTCCTAAATTCGCTGGTAAAGATGGGGTCACGATCGCTCACGATGTTAGAAGGTACTCCATGAAGACGAACTATCTCACGAACATAAATTGCTGCTAACCATGATGCAGTCCTCTTACTCTTAACTGGAATAAAGTGAGCGCTCTTAGTGAGTCTATCCACTACCACCCAAATACTGGTGTTACCTTTCTTCGATCTAGGAAACCATCTCCATGTCTTTCTTACTCTTAACTGGAATAAAGTGGCGAACTAAACATTGAGAAACAAGTTCGGCCACATCTTTCTTCATCCCAGCCCAGAAAAAACCCTCTCCATGTCTATTTACATCTTGTCACCATCTGGATGAATAGTTATCTTAGAATAGTGGGCTTCTTCAAGGATTGTCTTTATCAAACTTCCAGATTGAGGAACACAAAGCCTTCCATCTCGTCCCAACCACCCCTTTTCATCTATGGCATATCTATTGAGGGGACTAGAAGTCTCCCCTCTTCTTAGCTTATCCATGATGTTTAGAATCTGTGGGTCACCATGTTGTGAAGCTCCTATCTGATCCATAAGAGTTGGCCGTATCTCCAAGGATGCAAAAAAATCAGGCAGAACCCCGATGGAGGGTTTGAAATCAAAAGCTGATATGAACTCCAAGTTCTTTCTTTCCAAAAACAGAGGACTCAGGGCCACCCTCTGCCTCCTTAGTGCATCTGCCACCACATTACCCTTGCTAGGGGTATAAGAAATCTCAAAATCATATGAAGCAAAGAACTCCATCCACCATTGTTGCCTTAAGTTGAGATCCTTTTATGAGAATAGATACTTGAGAGATTTATGATCGGTGTAGAACTCGAACTTTTCTCCTAGTAAATAATTACGCCACGTATTTAACGCGAATACTATGGCAGCTAGCTCTCACTCATGGGTGGGATAATTCTTCTCATGAACTCTCAACTGTCTACCCCCATAACATATTACTTTCCCTTCTTGCGTCAGAATTGCACCAAGTCCTGTACCGCATGCATCAGTGTAAACATTAAACACTTTACTTCCATTAGGCAAGGTCAAGACTGGGGCTGTTGTCAGAGCCATCTTCAGTCGTTGGAAAGCAACGTCATAGTCTATGTCCTATGAAAATGCCAAATTTGTAACGACCCGGATTTTCAACGACTTTGGTTATCGACATAAACACGATGTCGATAACCAAAACATCGAAAAATCCTGGTAATTAGTGAAAGAAATTAGAGGGTGAGGAAAGATAAGATAGAAACTTAGAATAGAAGAAGAAGAAGAACACAACATCAGAGTAACACGAACCTCACAGCGGAACGAAAAACATATAATATATATAACATAAATTCAAATATACATCTGTACATGCATATACACATCATTATCAAAGTACAGAACTTACAACACAGCGGAATAATAATAGCGATATAATTCTGAAGCCTCCTGCTCCAGCTCTTCAACTATATCTGTAAAATCCCGACTACTTGACTGCCCATACAAATTTAGGCACCCAAGAGTTTAGGGAAAACAACAAAATAAACTCCGGGTCAGTCATGGGACTGGTATGAGTAAAACGGTTTAAAAACAGTTCGAACAGGTAAACGATATCACATAAGACCACGCCGCATAACGGAACGGGTTTTTCCCTTATGAGAATCCAAATATCTTTATATCAAAAACCTTTTGATATTATAATAATGTCTATCAACCACAACTATAATAATCACCTAGTAGAAACGCTTTCATCTCACGTTCTACATATATAGTATACAATCAAAACCGCAAGCACGTATTGGGTAATGGATTTCCAATAATGACAAGGTATGGAACCACCTTTCGCTAGTGTACCTCTAGAGAGGAATACACTAGGTTCAACAAGAACATCTTGCAACCGGGCCACACATGACCGACCACTCACTTCGCTTGAGCGTATCGAATGTATATCACCAACGGTTGGGATCAGCAACCGTTTCCCGAATGGGACAGCATCAACAATAGATTTTTAGAAGTAAATGAAACTCTAGATCAGGTGATTATACACCCTACTTCGGTGCGACCAACTTAGCCATGCTACCTGCCCGATTTCTGTCATTTACCGGATGTGAGGCTAGAAGCTACGCTTTATCATTACACCAGATTCACTTTTGAATGCCACATCGTCAAATCCATCAAATCACCGATTGACGTCCTCAACCATACATTACGCGTTAGCTAAAAGAAGTTTCCTTCTCCGCTTCCACTCTTGGTACAGTTGGAGAAATCAATATACGTGATCGTCTGGACATACTCTGTCAGACATCCGTCCATACAAGTCACCCAGGAACAGGATGAACCGAAGGCACTATTCTATAAACAGGATACCCCTTCCATAACTCCGTCTTCAATTTCCTTTGGAATATATGATTCACAACGCTTATGCCAATACAGAGTGGTTCTTTGGATAAAGATCCAACCGGTCTCTCCATATTAACAACGTTAAAATGGTCAAAACTTCGATAGTCTGTGATTTAACTATCGAATAAAAACAGGTGTGCAAACAACGATATCATTTCCAAATGGAAATTTATATCGATTAAACATCATTCAACATCTATCTCTTTATTTCATTAATTTACTTATCTCCTGTTTCCCTACGTTCAATATTCCTTATTTTCTAAATTGGGAAAATATACGTTATTAACAATGGAAAACATTTCCATTTCTTGTTTCCTTTATTTGAAAACATTTCTGGTTTCTTATTTGGAAAACATTTCCAAAGCTTCTTCATTGGACTTAGACAGATGTTTAAACAAACATCGCTATGCCAACTCAAACCATTTCCTTTACTGCCGAACCATAACTGTTCCTTGGTTAAAAACGAAGCCAATCAAGTTGGGGTAGAACTACCTCTCAGACCTTAACTGAACAACATTTCTAACCTTGAAATAGGCAAAGTTCACTTTATATTTCTTTTACTAACTTCTTTATTTAACCCTCTTCGAATAGCTATATTCGATTTACTCTTTTCACTTAACTCTATTCGATTAACCCCTATCAATTAATTTTATTGGACTAACACTATTGGATTAACTCTATTTGACTAACGCTATTGATTTACTCATTTCACTTAACTCCTTTCGAATAGACTATATTCGATAACTCCTTTTACTTTCTTCGAATAAACTTTATTCGATTAACTCATTTGCTTCTGCTCTAATCGATTAAACTAACATCGATTAACTCCTTTGCTTTAACCCTAATCGATTAAACTAACATCGATTAACTCCTTTCACTTTAACTCTAATCGATTAAACTAACATCGATTAACTTCTTTCACTTTAACTCTAATCGATTAAACTAACCTCGATTAGCTCCCTTTACTTTAACTCTAATCGATTAAACTAACATCGATTAACTCCTTTTACTTTAACTCTAATCGATTAAACTAACATCGATTAGCTCCTTTACTTTTAACTCTAACCGACTAAACTAACATCGATTAGCTCCTTTTACTTTAACTCTAATCGACTAAACTAACGTCGATTAGCTCCTTTTACTTTAACTCTAATCGATTAAACTAACATCGATTAACTCCATTTACTTTAACTCTAATCGATTAAACTAACATCGATTAGCTCCTTTTACTTTAACTCTAATCGACTAAACTAACATCGATTAACTAACATTGATTAACTAACATCGATTAACTCCTTTTAACTTTACCACTAATCGATTAACTAACATCGATTAACTCCTTTTACTTTATCACTAATCGATTAACTAACATCGATTAACTCCTTTTACTTTATCACTAATCGATTAACTAACATCGATTAACTCCTTTTACTTTATCACTAATCGATTAACTAACATCGATTAACTAACATCGATTAACTTTTCATTTATAAAAATTTACTTTTAGTAACAGTTCTTCACTTTACAAATGATTTCCCTTTTATAAAACTCTATTCGTTTTTAAAAACATTTTTCCCTTTTATTTATTTTCGAAATATTTCCTTTTATAAAATCTGTTGATTTTATAAAATCCCTTTATTTCAATATACATTGAAATACTTCTTTTTACATCCCAGGGTCTTTTATGATATTTAAAATATCGAATAAAAATGATCAACATCATTCCAACACCCATAATCCATAACAGATTATATAACACATCATATATCACAATATATGAAAACAGTAAAATAAATGTTGAGGAATCCAGTTGGATTCCTCCAACCTGTCTCCCTGCATCACAGATGTTAAACAATATAGATAACATCACTTTTCAGTTCCATATGATATATTCCGTTAAACAGAATCAATATAGAAATTCAACTAACTGACTAGCAGTTCAATCAAACAGTCAACACACAGTCAATCAACCAATATCTAACAGTTCTAAAAATACAACATGAAATTATAAACTGTTCAGAGTTAGTAGATTTACTCACATTGTATGTGATCATTAAATAACGATTTACGGTCAGTTTGTCCATTCAGGCATTTGATTTTCCCCTTTGAAATTCCAGTAGCTCAGTATACAACGAAATCCATTCCACATTGAAGATTTCATCGTTAAAATTCCAATGTTATCGATTTTGTTCGACTCTGTTATATGAGGAGATAATTTTGTTTGTTATATAGTTACAAGACTGTATATGAATTTAATTAAATAAACTTTAAATTCCCTTTTTATATTGTTTGGGTTTTACCTATAATTTCGGCCCAACCTTAACTTGAAAAGCCCAAACCAGCATGACCTTCTTCAAAATCTGCCATCACTTGTCCATTTCAGCACTGACTTCCCATTTGCTTTCTCAGCACAGTTCATTCAAAACCACCCCAGTTTGCTCGAAGTTCAACACCACCATTCACGACTTAAACTCCGACCACCGCAACAAAAGGCCACCCACGATCCTCATCCATCCCAGCGCCTTGATCTCCTGCCATATATTTAAAGTAGCCTACTTCTCTTCATCACCAGACCTCTTCGAACTCCTCTTTCCCTTCACCGACGGCCAGACCTCCGAAGGTCAACCTGATCAAACCCCTAAGCCCATTCTGAAATCATCGATCCATAAAATCAAACTCGCATGCCTCACAAACGAAAACTGACGTCGTTGCTTTTTCTTCAATCAACAGACAATGATCGACAAATTTTTAAATTACAGGAAACCACAAAAATTCTTACGAAGTGTTATTTAACTCTCTAACTCCAGAAACGAACTCAGATCGAGCTCAAACTCTGTCAATTCGAAGCAGACGTCATCCCTCAACTCGTTGGAAAAATCGCGTCTACTAGGATAAGTTCGAACCATTTGAAACTGAGATGGAATAGAAGAGGAAGCTTTCAGGAATCCGAACATATACACGCTATGATTTATCGATTTTTATATGGGTTCCTTTTTGATTTTAGAAGAGTCGGATTTTGGTTTTGCTGAGAAAGGAACTGGCGGCTCCTTTTTACCAAGGAGAATAAATTAGGTTAAGGTGGTGTTAATAGGTAATTATATAGGGTGTTTTCATTTTGATTAACAGGATGGTAACCATCCACGTTTTCTTCTTTTGAGAGGGAGAGGGTGCCGTTGAGAGAAGCTATACATGGCCTTGTTTTTGGCCTAGCAATACTTAGGATATATATTTCTAGGGTACAAAAATATCCCCTTTTACTAATTATATGATTACTTACCGCTACGGACAGAAATAAAAATACTGTTGTATCGAGCTCAGTTCCACGATCCCAAAAATATAATAATACCGGTAGATGAACTCATATTGTGAAACCCCGAAATGTCGATACAGGGTGCCAAATACTCCAAATAAAAAGTCGCTTATTAAATTAATTAAAAATTACAGTAAAATTCTAAAAATTAAATTATCGCTATGTCCTAAAAGAACCATATCTGAATTCACACCCGATATCTAGTTATATCGAATAAACCGATACGGTCGATAAACGATTCTATAGCGACTATTTTTAAAATTTGATTTGGAGATAAATCAAAATCTACACGACGAAATCCTGATTTTTCTCTTCCACTAGAAAGATATACTCCACCAGCTCCACACGTTTCTTGTTTCACAGAAATCCGATTTAAAACGAATCCTGTACATTCAGTTGAAGTTCAAATCGCCAAATAGCGAACTGCAGCGCCATTTCAAGCTCGTTTATAATTATATTATAAACTATACGTTCAACTGTCGACGATTGAATATATTCGTTATTCAAATTCAATTCCAAGCTGAATTAAATATCACAGATGATCCGGTTCACACCATATCGTCATTTCAGCCAAATTCTGATTATTTCAGAATTAAATATATTTTTAATTTATTATTTTAATTAAATATTCACTATTATTTAATTCCATGATCATTTAATTCACTATACCACCATTGATATAATTAAATAAATAAATCATAATACCTCTGCCAATGCGGGTCATTACAATCTTTCCCACTTAAAATAATTTCGTCCTCGAAATTGCTAAAAAGTAGGGGACGACCCTATCGACTGGTTAGAACATATTTGTTCACTTCTTAACTTCAGTTTCAACTGAACCAATTTAATTTCAATTAAATTATTAATTTATTCTTATCAACGAAAATTTTCAAAAAATCCTGAAAATTTTCTAACGCCTTAACTGTTCGAAAAATTTCGCCAGCACCTCCTTTATACCAGGAGCATCGGGATATTTCAAATAGCCTCCCATGGCCCCCACCAATCCAAAAGAAATAGAAAAAGCCAAGCGGCTAGCCGATACGGCTCATAAAATCTCATATATGAATTAAATACAAACCTGTTGTCGGGCATTCTATTTATATACCTTCATACCTTGTCCCTGCCTATCCCATGTATATTTATACCTGCCCAATCTATTTTAACTCTACATGATCGTTTTAACTCAATTCATTAATTTATTTGTTAATTAACTCTTTAGTCTATTTCACTTTTATATTTGAACATGACATGTTCAAATATATCTTAACTTGCTTATTAACTAATTTGAATCCAAATTTCAAATTTAAGTTCTATATTCGATTTCGAATATCCATTTACAAATCCAATTCACATTTCAAAGTTCAACTTCAAATTCAAAACTCGATTAACTAATTCCTCTTCGACTTAGTTAATTCTATTCAATTTCTGTTCAAATTTTATATCACTTCTATTATTCAAATCCTATATATTCAAATCCCATATTTGAATTCCATTTGAATTCTTTATCCAAATTCCATTTCACCTTCGATATTCAAATCCTATATTTGAATCCCTTTATATTTTCTATATTCAAATTCTACATTTGAATTCCATTTGAATTTCTATATTCAAACTCTATTTCAATTTCATTGAATTTCATATATTCAAACTCCCTTTGAATTTCTATATTCAAATTTCATTTTACTTTCGGTATTCAAATCCTATATTTTCAAACTCTATTGAATTATATATTCCAATTCCCATTTCAACTCTATTTGAAATCTATATTCGAATTCCTATTTCAAATTCTATTTTGAAATTCTATTTTCAAATTCCATTTCAATCTATTTGAATTTTATATTCAAATTTTCATTATTACTCTATATGAATTCTATATTCAATTTTCCATTATTTAAAACTTCTTTATTCAAATCTCATTTGAATTTCTATATTCAAATCCCCTTTGAATTTTCTATATTCAAATCCCCTTTGAATTTTCTTATTTACATTCTATGTTTGAACTTCCTTTATTCAAATTCCTTTAAATAAGTCTCGATTTCAATTCCTTTTTAAAATCGATGTTTCTACCTTTGGAAAATAGATTTCCCTTTCAATTTCACACTTGTATTTTTATTTCTGAATTATCCAGTGATAATTCTTTTCACTTCATTTATAAACTTTGTTTATAAAAGAACTATTTATAAACTTCGTTTATAAGGGAACTTCTCGTTTTATTTCTTTTAAAACAAGTTAATATTTCAAATCTATTTAAAAATTCAAATTCTATATTTGAAATTTCATTTGAAATTCAACACAACTTGTCTTTCCCAAAACAAATTCAAAACAGTATCTCTGGTAGTAATTCGTCACTTACAACTCGAAAATGAATACTGATGATGCAGCTGTCATCATTAGAATCTATTTTCCAGCGATCGAAGTGAGTTCAATACTATAAAACCATTTCTAAACATTTCCACTTTGAAATTCATTTCAAAATATAATTCACACTGTTTGTAAAACAATTTAAAATCTCCCAGGATCTTAAATTTTCCTTATTTTTTAATTCAAATCCATTCACAAACACTTATCCAATTCTCCAAAAAATTTAATTCAATTTCTGATTTAAATTTCAGATTTAACTCATCTGATTTCACGTATTTCACTTATGTGAATTCTGATTGGTTATTTACATAACCATTTAATTCATAATCTTACTCGATTATAATATCAACTAATATATCCAATATGTATCAAATATACTTTGGGTAAAATTATTTTCATTTACCCTCTTTCAAAACATATCGTGCCGACCCATCGTATTCGAGTGTTTATCAACTCCTACCGATACACTGGATCAAACTGATCTATCAGAGCTCATAAACAACTCAACCAATGAATCTCCACAATATAAAAATTATTTTTATATCAATAACAAATACGTTCACTCGTATATATACACTCAAACTCAATCTAGGGTATTACTAACCCTATCTCTACCGAGTCACGCCACAGAGCCAAGTGATTCTTAACCTCGCTCTGATACCAACTGTAACGACCCGGATTTTCAACGACTTTGATTATTGACATAAACACGATGTCGATAACCAAAACATCGAAAAATCCTGGTAATTAGTGAAAGAAATTAGAGGGTGAGGAAAGATAAGATAGAAACTTAGAATAGAAGAAGAAGAAGAACACAACATCAGAGTAACACGAACCTCACAGCGGAACGAATAACATATAATATATATAACATAACTTCAAATATACATTTGTACTTGCATATACACATCATTATCAAAGTACAACACTTACAACACAGCGGAATAATAATAGCGACATAATTCTGAAGCCTCCTGCTCCAGCTCTTCAACTATATCTGTAAAATCCCGACTACTTGACTGCCCATACAAATTTAGGCACCCAAGAGTTTAGGGAAAACAACAAAATAAACTCCGGGTCAGTCATGGGACTGGTATGAGTAAAACAGTTTAAAAACAGTTCGAACAGGTAAACGATATCTCATAAGACCACGCCGCATAACAGAACGGGTTTTTCCCTTATGAGAATCCAAATATCCTTATATCAAAAACCTTTTGATATTATAATAATGTCTATCAACCACAACTATAATAATCATCTAGTAGAAACGGTTTCATCTCATGTTCTACATATATAGTATACAATCAAAACCGCAAGCACGTATTGGGTAATGGATTTCCAACAATGACAAGGTATGGAACCACCTTTCGCTAGTGTACCTCTAGAGAGGAATACACTGGGTTCAACCAGAACATCTTGCAACCCGGCCACACATGACCGACCACTCATTTCGCTTGAGCGTATCGAATGTATATCACCAACGGTTGGGATCAGCAACCGTTTCCCGAATGGGACAGCATCAACAATAGATTTTTAGAAGTAAATGAAACTCTAGATCAGGTGATTATACACCCTACTTTGGTGCGACCTACTTAGCCATGCTACCTGCCCGATTTCTGTCATTTACCGAATGTGAGGCTAGAAGCTACGCTTTATCATTACACCAGATTCACTTTTGAATGCCACATCGTCAAATCCATCAAATCACCGATTGACATCCTCAACCATACATTACGCGTTAGCTAAAAGAAGTTTCCTTCTCCGCTTCCACTCTTGGTATAGTTGGAGAAATCAATATACGTGATCGTCTGGACATACTATGTCAGACATCCGTCCATACAAGTCACCCAGGAACAGGATGAACCGAAGGCACTATTCTGTAAACAGGATAGCCCTTGCATAACTCCGTCTTCAATTTCCTTTGGCATATATGATTCGCAACTCTTTTGCCAATACAGAGTGGTTCTTTGGATAAAGATCAAACCGGTCTCTCCATATTAACAACGTTAAAATGGTCAAAACTTCGATAGTCTGTGATTTAACTATCGAATAAAAACAGGTGTGCAAACAACGATATCATTTCCAAATGGAAATTTATATCGATTAAACATCATTCAACATCTATCTCTTTATTTCATTAATTTACTTATCTCCTGTTTCCCTACGTTCAATATTCCTTATTTTCTAAATTGGGAAAATATACGTTATTAACAATGGAAAACATTTCCATTTCTTGTTTCCTTTATTTGAAAATATTTCTGGTTTCTTATTTGGAAAACATTTCCAAAGCTTCTTCATTGGATTTATACAGATGTTTAAACAAACATCGCTATGCCAACTCAAACCATTTCCTTTACTGCCAAACCTTAACTATTCCTTAGTTAAAAACGAAGCCAATCAAGTTGGGGTAGAACTACCTCTCAGACCTTAACTGAACAACATTTCTAACATTGAAATAGGCAAAGTTCACTTTATATCCCTTTTACTAACTTCTTTATTTAACCCTCTTCGAATAGCTATATTCGATTTACTCTTTTCACTTAACTCTATTCGATTAACCCCTATCAATTAACTTTATTGGACTAACACTATTGGATTAACTCTATTTGACTAACGCTATTGATTTACTCATTTCACTTAACTCCTTTCGAATAGACTATATTCGATAACTCCTTTTACTTTCTTCGAATAAACTATATTCGATTAACTCATTTGCTTCTACTCTAATCGATTAAACTAACATCGATTAACTCCTTTGCTTTAACCCTAATCGATTAAACTAACATCGATTAACTCCTTTCACTTTAACTCTAATCGATTAAACTAACATCGATTAACTCCTTTCAGTTTAACTCTAATCGATTAAACTAACATCGATTAGCTCCCTTTACTTTAACTCTAATCGATTAAACTAACATCGATTAACTCCTTTTACTTTAACTCTAATCGATTAAACTAACATCGATTAACTCCTTTGCTTTAACCCTAATCGATTAAACTAACATCGATTAACTCCTTTCACTTTAACTCTAATCGATTAAACTAACATCGATGAACTCCTTTCACTTTAACTCTAATCGATTAAACTAACATCGATTATCTCCCTTTACTTTAACTCTAATCGATTAAACTAACATCGATTAACTCCTTTTACTTTAACTCTAATCGATTAAACTAACATCGATTAGCTCCTTTACATTTAACTCTAACCGACTAAACTAACATCGATTAGCTCCTTTTACTTTAACTCTAATCGACTAAACTAACATCGATTAGCTCCTTTTACTTTAACTCTAATCGATTAAACTTACATCAATTAACTCCTTTTACTTTAACTCTAATCGATTAAACTAACACCGATTAGCTCCTTTTACTTTAACTCTAATCGACTAAACTAACATCGATTAACTAACATCGATTAACTAACATTGATTAACTAACATCGATTAACTCCTTTTAACTTTATCACTAATCGATTAACTAACATCGATTAACTCATTTTACTTTATCACTAATCGATTAACTAACATCGATTAACTCCTTTTACTTTATCACTAATCGATTAACTCCTTTTACTTTATCACTAATCGATTAACTAACATCGATTAACTCCTTTTACTTTATCACTAATCGATTAACTAACATCGATTAACTTTTCATTTATAAAAATTTACTTTTAGTAACAGTTCTTCACTTTACAAATGATTTCCCTTTTATAAAACTCTATTCGTTTTTAAAAACATTTTTCCCTTTTATTTATTTTCGAAATATTTCCTTTTATAAAATCTGTTGATTTTATAAAATCCCTTTATTTCAATATACATTGAAATAATTCTTTTTACATCCCAGGGTCTTTTATGATATTTAAAATATCGAATAAAAATGATCAACATCATTCCAACACCCACAATCCATAACATATTATATAACACATCATATATCACAATATATGAAAACAGTAAAATAAATGTTGAGGAATCCAGTTGGATTCCTCCAACCTGTCTCCCTGCATCACAGATGTTAAACAATATAGATAACATCACTTTTCAGTTCCATATGATATATTCTGTTAAACAGAATCAACATATAAATTCAACTAACTGACTAGCAGTTCAATCAAACAGTCAACACACAGTCAATCAGCCAATATCTAACAGTTCTAAAAATACAACATGAAATTATAAACTATTCAGAGTTAGTGAGATTTACTCACATTGTCCGTGATCGTTAAATAACGATTTACGGTCAGTTTGTCCATTCAGGCATTTGATTTTCCCCTTTGAAATTTCAGTAGCTCAGTATACAACGAAATCCGTTCCACAATGAAGATTTCATCATTAAAATTCCAATGTTATCGATTTTGTTTGACTCTGTTATATGAGGAGATAATTTTGTTTGTTATATAGTTACAAGACTGTATATGAATTTAATTAAATAAACTTTAAATTCCCTTTTTATATTGTTTGGGTTTTACCTATAATTTCGGCCCAACCTTAACTTGAAAAGCCCAAACCAGCATGACCTTCTTCAAAATCTGCCATCACTTGTCCATTTCAGCACTGACTTCCCATTTTCTTTCTCAGCACAGTTCATTCAAAACCACCACAGTTTGCTCGAAGTTCAACACCACCATTCACGACTTAAACTCCGACCACCGCAACAAAAGGCCACCCACGATCCTCATCCATCCCAGCGCCTTGATCTCCTGCCATATATTTACAGTAGCCTACTTCTCTTCATCACCAGACCTCTTCGAACTCCTCTTTCCCTTCACCGACGGCCAGACCTCCGAAGGTCGACCTGATCAAACCCCTAAGCCCATTTCTGAAATCATCGATCCATAAAATCAAACTCGCATGCCTCACAAACGAAAACTGACATCGTTGCTTTTTCTTCAATCAACAGACAATGATTGACAAACTTTTAAATTACAGGAAACCACAAAAATTTTTACAAAGTGTTATTTCACTCTCTAACTCCAGAAACGAACTCAGATCGAGCTCAAACTCTGTCAATTCGAAGCAGACGTCATCCCTCAACTCGCTGGAAAAATCGCGTATACTAGGATAAGTTTGAACCATTTGAAACTGAGATGGAATAGAAGAGGAATCTTTCAGGAATCCAAATATATACACGCTATGATTTATCGATTTTTATATGGGTTCCTTTTTGATTTTAGAAGAGTCGGATTTTGGTTTTGCTGAGAAAGGAACTGGCGGCTCCTTTTTACCAAGGAGAATAAATTAGGTTAAGGTGGTGTTAATAGGTTATTATATAGGGTGTTTTCATTTTGATTAACAGGATGGTAACCATCCACGTTTTCTACTTTCGAGAGGGAGAGGGTGCCGTTGAGAGAAGCTATACATGGCCTTGTTTTTGGCCTAGCAATACTTAGGATATATATTTTTAGGGTACAAAAATATCCCCTTTTACTAATTATATGATTACTTACCGCTACGGACAGAAATAAAAATACTGTTTTATCGAGCTCAGTTCCACGATCCCAAAAATATAATAACACCGGTAGATGAACTCATATTGTGAAACCCCGAAATGTCGATACAGGGTGCCAAATACTCCAAATAAAAAGTCGCTTATTAAATTAATTAAAAATTACAGTAAAATTCTAAAAATTAAATTATCGCTATGCCCTAAAAGAACCTTATCTGAATTCACACCCGATATCTAGTTATATCGAATAAACCGATACGGTCGATAAACGATTCTACAACGACTATTTTTAAAATTTGATTTGGAGATAAATCAAAATCTACATGACGAAATCCTGATTTTTCTCTTCCACTAGAAAGATATACTCCACCAGCTCCACACGTTTCTTGTTTCACAGAAATCCGATTTAAAACGAATCCTGTACATTCAGTTGAAGTTCAAATCGCCAAATAGCGAACTGCAGCGCCATTTCAAGCTCGTTTATAATTATATTATAAACTATACGTTCAACTGTCGACGATTGAATATATTCGTTATTCAAATTCAATTCCAAGCTGAATTAAATATCACAGATGATCCGGTTCACACCATATCGTCATTTCAGCCAAATTCTGATTATTTCAGAATTAAATATATTTTTAATTTATTATTTTAATTAAATATTCATTATTATTTAATTCCATGATCATTTAATTCACTATACCACCATTGATATAATTAAATAAATAAATCATAATACCTCTGCCAATGCGGGTCATTACAAAATTCTTCTTTGTCAGTCTGGTGAGAGGGCTTGATATCTTCGCAAAGTCCTTAATGAACTTCCTATAATAATCTGCCAACCCAAGAAAGCTTCTCACCTCGGTTGCATTTTCAGGAATCTGCCAATCCTGCACTGCAACCACCTTGGCAGGATCTACAGCTATCCCTTCTTGGAGACTACATGCCCCAAGAATCTCACCTCTTTTCTCCAAAAATGGCATTTGAAGAACTTGCCTTAAGCTGATGGTCACGGAGAGTTTTCAAGACTTCTCTCAAATGTTTGGCATGCTCTTCTTCATTCTTGGAGAAGATCAAAATATCATTAACAAAGAATATGACAAATTTGTTTACGAACACCCAAAACACCGTACTCATCAAATCAACAAAACAGGCAGGTGCATTTGTTAACCTGAAAGGCATAACTAGCCATTCAAAGAAACCGTTCGGAGTTCTGAAAGCAGTCTTATCTATACTGTCCTCAGCCACCCTCAACTGATGGAACCACGTAGCCAAGTCCAACTGAGAAAATACCGAGGCACCAACAAGCTGATTAAATAAATCATCAATCCTCGGAAGTGGGTGCCTATTCTTCTTGGTGAGCTTATTTAATTCTCTATAGTCAACACACAAACGAAGTGAACCATCCGCTTTAGTTGTGAATACTACTGGAGCACCCCATTCAGGTATGCTTCATCTGATAAACTGTAACAACCCGAATTTTTAACCACATGTTAAAATAAGAATCAAGGCAGAATTAAATTATAACATACGAATCAAGGGAAACGGGCAGTGCCATTGCGTTCGTCTTGGAAAAATACGCGAAATAGAGTCCGAGTTTTCGAGAATCGGAGTCTGTATGACCAAGATATGGTCCGTCGAAGTTTTCAGAATTTTCAGAGTTCAAAACAGATTCGAATTCAAATCAGGAATTCAAAAAGACAACACAGGCTAAGTCAAAGGGGGTGTCGACTGCCAAGTCGACACCCCCCCCCCCCCAAGTCGACTGCCAAGTCGACTAAGGAGTCGACACAGGTGGCCTTGCCAGTTTGGCCTGGTGCACCTGACTTCTTCTCCAAGACATGCTTTTGGTCTGGTTTGTTAGCTTGTGACGAATTTCAGTGGCTAGGATCTAAACTAGGGTTAATCCTATGGCCTAAACTATCCTAATCTTCTATAAAAAGACCCCTAACTTAATCTAAAACCTTCATAAATTGATCCTACAACTAAACTATGCCAAAATGTTTAGTCATGGCCTCCATCCTCTTGTCATAAATTCTATCTTCATTCACATGAGAGATTACATGATCATATGAGTGATTTCAAGTTTGTATGAGAGTTCATAAGTTGCATTCTAGCCAAAGTTGCAACCTTTCTACTTCAAGGCAAGGATTTTTATTGATATTTGCTCAAGGGTTTCATTTGGAGCTTATCATTTGGGGTTTTTGGTGTTGCTTGAGTGGCTTCGTCTCAATCTTTGTATTATATGTCGTTTTATTGCCTTCATAACATTGTAAGCCCTTTTCTACTTTCTTTTTAGACTATGAAGTTAGATGAATGTTGCAAGTTGGGTTTGAACATTAAGTATCATACATGCTATCATGTTATGTATCCCATCATGTTTGTAAAGACATTATCTTGATCTTGTGGGCTAAAAGCTATAAGCTTTATGTTGAATGTTGCATTATGCAACATGAGAGCTATCATATCCCTTATGATAACTTGCATATAATGCTATATGCGAACTTCTAGTCATCTTTCTATGTCACCTATCATCATGATTCGCCTATGTGCTAAGTTTGGGGTTATGCATGTTTTTGAGGCTTAATAATGTAACATGCAAGTTAATTAACACATTTATGCCTCATATGCCACCATGATTAACTTGTGGCCTTATACCCTTTTTTGTCATGCCTTTGCCAAGTTCCTTCTTAAATCCATTATGCGTTGTTGCGAATGTATATGCGAGTTTAAAAGCGTTGCGGTTACATTATGGGTAAACTTTAATGACATGAAACACGACTTGGGGTAAATTGGTATAAACATGACAACATGTAATTTTGGCTATGAACATGGAACTTGAAAACTTGACATGTATGGGTTGTAAGTGTAATAAGACACTAGACCAAACATGAAAGTGGCCAACTCGAGGTTGGGTTGAGTTTGTAGCATAAATCTACCCGGACCCGCCCGACTTAACTAGTGGCTACAAACAATAGGACCCAATGTGAGTAGTTGGTCACATAGCACTTAAAACCCGAGGTTAGATAGGTTGTGGTATAAATCTACCCGGACCCGCCCGGCTTAACTAGTAACCACAACGAAGTCTAATGTGAGAGGTTGGGGTGCATTAATCTAATTAATGCCACATGAAAAGGTTAAGTAATTTTGACTAATGACACTTAACCGATATGACACGAATGGGTAGGTTAAGTGAAACCGGACTTGGTTTCTTAATGACACTTAACCATATAAGACAATTAGGGGATGGGGTTAAGTAATTTACACTTAACTAATCCGACTTGGTAATTAGATGGGGTTAAGTAACCTACACTTAACTAATCTAAACACGGTAATTAGATGGGGTTAAGTAATCCATACTTAACTAATCTAACACGGTAAATTCGATGGGGTTAAGTAATTTACACTTAACTAATCCGACTTGGTAATTAGATGTGGTTAAGTAACCCATACTTAACTAATCTAACACGGTAAATTCGATGGGGTTAAGTAATTTACACTTAACTAATCCGACTTGGTAATTAGATGGGGTTAAGTAACCTACACTTAACTTATCTAAACACGGTAATTTGATGATGTTAGGTTAACCTAGACTTAACTAATCTAAACACGGTAATTCGATAAGGTTAAGTTAAACACTTAACCAATCTAAACTTGATAATTCAATGAGGTTAAGTAACTAATACTTAACCAACTTAACATGATAATTTAATGGGGTTAAGTAACTTATACTTAACCAATTATACATGATGATTTGATGAGGTTAAGTAACCTATACTTAACCAATCTAATATACGGACCTGATAGGGTTAAGTCACAAGACCTTTTTAAATATACTTAACCATTGTAATACGATTAGTGGATGGGGTTAAGCTAACCCATACTTAACCAATCCGACTCGACAATCTGATGGGATTAAGATAATCTATGCTTAATCAATCTAACACGATAACCTGATAGGGTTAAGACAAACAAATACTTAACCAACTTGACATACGAGTTGTGGGGCTAAGCCTTGAACTTGAACACTTAGCCGATTATGACATGGTTGGTAGGCGGGTTAAGTCATGGGCTTGAATAATAACACTTAACCCAATAGACAAAACCCTAGTTAGAGGAACTAGGTAGAAAATCGTAGTTAACCAAGGATAACGGGAAAAGAAGCTAAGTGGTAAACCTTAGTTAAGAATAACTAAGTAATAATTCTTAGCCAAGGACATGAGACTAGTTCATAAATAGATGAGTAACCTGATACGGTAGGTCATCGCTTAGTATACGAGGAAGAGCAACTTATCTGACTTGGATAAAAAGCTCCAGCGAACTGGGTGACGAAGCGGTAGCTTCGGGGGACGTGAGGGTACTCTTGGTATCCCTCTGTAAGGTGGCGAATGGTCCATGAAACCTGGCCTCACAGAGGTTAAGGTCTGCGGTAGAAGAGCCAAGAGTATGCCTTGGTTGCTATGCGAGCGACCTAAAGACTGGGATGGATTAGCGTGGAGTCGACGATACTTGTTTTTGCCCTGGATAGCACGTCGCCGACTACCTACCATCTTTAGTCAATCGTGTACGAACGGAAAGGCAGAGAACACCCAACAGACCATGTTCTTGCTATCGAGTCATGGGTGAGGTTGGCCAATAGGAAAGTGGGGCATAGTGGGGCCGGGATGTAGTTCTCACACATGATTTTTCTTGGGTTGCCTTTCAGTAGTTGAGGGAGGGGTCACGTGGGACCATAGCCACGGATACAAAAACAGACCTTGATATCTGCATCAGCAGACGACTTAAAGCTCCCGACCGAGTTCCGTATTTCTCGATTTTCCCTGGCACGGAACTCGGATGGCACATTGAGATACATGTGCGTCTAGACATGGAACCGATTCACGACTTATACGTGGGACAAAAGGCGTGGTTGACGGGTGGCATAATCCCTAGTGGTCCTAGGTGGCTTGAACCCAAACCGTGACACGAAAACGTTCATTAGGTAGCATAATCCCTAATGGTCCTAGGTGGCATAAAGCCTAAGTGAACACGCGATAGTTCATGGTAAGAAAACATAACCAGATCAAGGGTAGCAGTCCCAAATAACCTCAGGGATAAAACGGTACTACGTTGAGGTGGTATAGATTTACATGGGAAAGCCCGTACAGCCTACGGCAAAGGACTGAACTTATACATGGAAAGAAAACATACGAGTTGGGAAAACCTACATATGCTATATATTATGCTGACATGGACCATTACATGACATTGGGCAAGGGACATTCATAGTTAATACATGACGCGGGTTGGGATACTAGTACGAGAGGTGCAGAGCAAATATACATGACAAATATCTTGGGATGGTATACTTGATAGAAACCTGACGATGTGATACCTTGATTTATCATGACACCATAGTTTATCATGACATCTTAGTTTATCTAGGTACTGTAGTTCATCCTGTTGTTTTGGTTTAGCTTATCTATCTTGTCTTCATACTTATGTTTCATCTCAGTTTCTCATGTCAGTTAACTTTATTAGTCTTTATACTGGAAGTAGATAGGACTTACCAGTCTTTATGACTGACCCCGTTTTGTTTCGCCTCTTTGTCTTCCGTTTCCCCCCAGGTTACAGGGAGGAAATGCTATTGTTAGTTCGGACTTCTTCTGTTTGAAGGTCATCATGTATGGCTTGGACTTTTCTTGGCTATGGATACTTTACTGTTTCACTTGGGGAATAATTTATGAAAAGGTTTTTATGCTTCTTTACTATTGCAAGACAGGTTTTCATGTAAGAAATTCTCTGATGTAAAAGGCTTTAGACCTTATTTATTAATGATATGAAAGTTGGTTTTACTTCCGCTATTTTATATGTTCTGTCTTGTAATATTTCTGTACATGTTTACCAATAATACCCCTCTAAAGCTAGTGCATTCCTTTGCGAGTGACCCTGGCGGAGGTGGGGTGTTACATAAACCCTTTCTCAAGTAGCTCCCCTACTTGCTTACTCAACTCACTCCTTTCCCTTAGAGCCATGTGGCACACCGGTAATGCAACTAGCTTTGCATTGTCCGCCAGATATATGCGGAAGTCAATCTCGCGCCTTAGAGGTAAACCCCGTACCTCATCAAAAACATCGGAATAATCTCGAGCCACTGGAACAGATTGCAAATCATCTATGGATGCATCTAGAGATTCTAGGAAGCAAAGAAGAACAAACCCTTGGGGTCACAAGAAACTTCGAGGGTCTTCCCATGACAAGTCAGGAGTCTAATAACCCTCCTCTCACAATCCAGAATGACCCCATACGTGGTAAGCCAATCCATTCCTAGAATCAACCCGTAGCCCATAAACCCAAGCACATATGCGTCGCATTCAAATTCGACGCCTAACACAGATTTTTCAAACCCCGACAGATCATCGATAAATGAGCCAAACCACCAATGGGGTTTGAAACAACTATGGGATCTACTACCATACTAGTAAGTAAGTGCAGAGATTCAACCACAGAACTAGATATAAACGAGTGTGAAGCACCAGAATCAAAAAGTGTTCTAACTGTATGTTTTTAAAGAGAAACTAAACTTTCTACGGAAATCTTTCTACCTCTTTCAGGAGCACTGATCGCAAGAGCATGCACTTGCGCTCCAGAAGTCCCTACTCTTTTGCCTTGTCCCTGCGATCCATGTTTCTTCGGGCACTCTTTAGAAAAGTGTCCGACATCTCCACAATTAAAGCAATTGGCCTTCCTTCTCTTACAATCTTTGATCAAGTGGTCGTCCTTTCCACAATTGTGACATTTTCTCTTATCCTTTCCTTTATCATCTTACCCTCCTTTCTTCTATTGTTGTTGTTGTTGCTGCTCCTTCTTGGGCTACACCGTCTTATTCAGCGATGTCCCCTCATCTTTTATTTCCTTCTTTTCTCCCTTGTCCTCCTCATGCATTAGGGCCATATCAACAAGCTTTTCAAAGGTGGCCCCCATTGGAAGATGGGACATAGCTAAACCATGTAGAGGCTCATTCAACCCTTTAGCAAACCGCAAAGCCTTTTTGTGCGGTGTATCCACCAACTCTAACTCGAACCTTGCCAACTGGTTGAACTTGTTCACATACTTCTTTACCGTCAATTTTTTTTGTTTGAGTGCTAAGAACCTCTCCATCTGTATGCTTCTCTCATCTTGGGAAATAAATTTCATTTCGAACCTCTGTCTAAAATCTTCCCAAGTTTCCACCGGATGTCCAGCTTGGGTGATTTCCCACCAAAATGAGGATTCGTCCTTTAACAGCCAAGCAGCTAACTGAATCTTTCTTTGGTCCACCACTTCAAAGATTACGAATAAGTCATCAGTCTCCTTAAGCCAATTTCGAGTTTCTACAAATGTCTCGTTCCCATGGAATGGACTTCCTCCCATAGTCTGGAAGTCTTTGCAGATCTTGGCGAAGTTGTCAGCTCTTGGAGGGGGAGAAGGAGGAGGAATGACTGGTGCAACTGGGGGAGGAATGTCTCTTTAGCCTTCGGCCGGAGCCGTGGCCTCCAAATACCTAAGGAACCATCTGGGTATTGTGACACACTCTAGGATATTAGGGATTTTTTGTTCCCCAGACATGCTAAAAAGGGAAAAGGAAGAAATTTAGATAAAGGACCGAAGGATACTACATATGGCTTTTTGGGGAATGTTTTTCAAAATAGACTTTTCTTTTGAAAATACTTTCTTTTAAAACCTTTTTGAAAATAATTTCCAAAATTGTTTATCTAATCTGGTAAACTTCAGCTCTGATACCAAGTGTGACACCCCACGTCCGTTAATGTCACTCACTAAGGGAATGCATTAAGTTTCGTGAAGCGTTATAGGTAAACAGACATAGAATAATTAAAGACAGATATAAATAAGATAGCAGCAGAAATTTTTAATTTTTATTTCAAACATAAATCATAATGCCGTGGTCCATAATACCATAAGTCACAAAATCCATTACAATAAAACATCTTCTTTCTTGCATCATAGATTACATAAGAATATGAAAAACATAATTCCCCAATCAAAAGAGTTAAGCCATAGTAGAGACAAGAACTTGAGACATACTTCAGAAGTAGCTCCTAGCAAGATGATATTTGAGTCCTGACTAAGCCTGAGTGTTTCCTCCCTGAGAACCCGAGGAGGGAGGAATGGAAGAAAGAAGGAGAAACAAAAGGGTCAGACATAAAGTCTGGAGAATCTAGTTACTTTTAGCCAGTAAACAATTAAAAGTAACATGACAGGCGTATAAAGTGGATAAAAGAGAGATCACTACATAAATGGCAGGTGTGACAAGGTAAGCAAGATAAGGTGTATGTGCCTCACTAATGATTACTCTGCACTATTACTAGCATAAGTAAAATGAGATGATCCCTTCTGCTATAAGTTAGTAGACTTAGGGCATACGTCCGAATGTACCTAACCACTACCCTAATTGATCGGCTCCTTATCCCGCAGATATCTTGTGCTGGCCCCACAGTAAGAGGTATCACTTCCTAAAGTGGCAACCATTAAGGTGTGCACAACCATACGAAGTGGCAACCATTAAGGTGTGCACAACCATACCTACTAGTGTCATGGTCGTCTTATCCCCTTCTGCCTAGCTCATGCACGCATATAGCCCGGTTGGTTTGTGCTGCGCACACCATCCGTCTCGTTTTGATCTCTTATAATCAATCAGTTAGCGTGCCCCTTCTCCGCCTAGTACGGAGTTCTTTATTTGATACCAACTCCGGGTTACTGACTAAAATGGGTCTCATACAATATGATACAAGCTCTCCCCTTTGTCTTGTATCCCTACTAGGTTTTTCACTGACTATGTGTACCCTTAGGTGTCTTTAATTACGTAGCCCTATGTTAGTTATGCTTAACCTAAAAGGGTGTCTTTAGTTACATAACTTTATTATATTTTCCACTGGTTATATATACCACTAGGTGTATTTAATTACATAACCTTATTGGGTTAAGCTCGTGGGCCTATATGTAAATAATACCCACCCCCTCTAATTTACTTAACCCATCAACTACCCATCCAATTTTACTTAACCCTAACTTAAGTTCATAATCATACAAACCTTATGGATTAAATTAGCCTAAGTAGTCCAATTCAATACCATGTCCAGTTATGGTTATAATGGACTAGACCTCCCACATTAGGCCTACAACGTGTGGATGCTAGATATGTTGGTCGGGTTCAGGCAGCCTTATTCCACAGTTGGGCCTAACCTCGTGTATTAGCCCGATTCGTATTTGCGCACATAGACCTCTCACATTAGGTTCAACATTAGTGGATGCTGGATATGCTAGTCGGGTCTGGGCAGACTTCCGCCACTAATGCAACCTAACCTCGTGTCATAAGTGCAACTACAATTCCTAATTGTAATTACTAAATATTCCATTTTTATCCAAATCTACCTATGTCATTATAGATGATTATTTCTATGTTACCCCATTTGAATTAAATGTCCAATTTGTATAAATATTACATAAATTATGCCAATTATAAATCCCTTTTCGTCGTTTCCTAACTAACGTATGCACACGTATTTTTGCGGCATCTAGGCTATAAAGCAGCCTAGCCATAACAATGAAAAGGTAATATGACAAAGGTGATAGCTTCAACATATCTGGGCATAAACGAGCATGATAACAAGGTGAATGGACATGTAATTAACATCATCACAAGGTGGACATCAAACTGATAACTTGTGTAAATTACTACGATGTCATAGCAAGCATAATGAGATCTAAATTAACCATTTTAGGTGTCCCACTATTTTAGATCTAGCATAATTAGGGTGACATGTTTAGATCTAACGATGGCTTCACATGTCAAGTTTACAACATATCTAGATTGATCACAATATGACAAGTGACAAAGGGGATTTACATAAAGAACTAGATATAGCCAATGTTACAACTATCCAATTTAATAGATGTACATTCACCAGAATATAGTTACAAGTCAAGATCCATATAGACAATATAATAGAATAACCACAATTATATTAGATCTAGAGAAACATATCTATCATGACATAGTTAGGATATAACACTTGCACTGAATCATACTTTACAACATATCCAATTTACAGTCTTTCACAATTTACTTTTATTTATCTAAACCTAAAAGTAATCTAGAAACTCACAACATTAGGTTTAGAGAATTGAGAAAGAACGGATCTTGAATTTTGAATTTGATTTGCAAAGTATGTTGTTGTAGAAAACGGTCCTGTCTCTGTTCGTATCCCGGCAGCATATGGCTCCCATAATTCCCAATGAAGAAATAGGAGATTTAAGCACATATTTATAGCTGTAGAGCCCTCTGAAACTGGCTGCCACCTCAGCCCTAGGGGTGTCGACACCCCTGTGGGTGGGTCGACCCATAGGTCGACATCCCACTAGGGGGTCGACCCTCTAGAGCGGGAATTTTGCCGCTCTAACGAATTTCTCAAATTTGAATCGTTCTGGATAAAATTCTGACTCGTCTCTGACTCATGCGTATATATATAATTTTTCTATGTGTATACAAACTTAAAACCCTCATAACTTCCTCATACATTGTCCGTTTTACGCAAACCAAATGTCTGACTTGACCAGAATTTCGAGATGGACGCAATGGTGTAGTCCGTTTCCTTTAATTCTAAATATTAAATTAATTATTATTTAATTTATCCACTTTTCGTGTCGGTACAAATTCGGGGTGTTACATGTATGTTCTCTATGCATAAAATTGCATCATCAGTTACATGACATGGACGTTCATTTGATTTTGCACACCTTGGATGATGAGATAATTGGAAGTGTGGGTTTGGTTGCAATTCAAATTTACATCTAAGTGAAATTTAAATATAAATAGTATGTAAATTTGCAACGTTCGCAACTTATACATTCATTATCAGGATTGCACAAATGTAGATCCGTTGGGATCGTATGAACTCAAGCTACGTACTAGAACTAGTTTGAAGAGTTCTGGAGCACGTACCATTTTAGATGAAATAAAGACGCCTGATTCGATTAAATCAACCGTTTATCGTTAATTAACGATAAATGACCAAGGTGACAAAAATTACGAACTCTGTCTAGTTCTATAATTTTATAAACATTATTTAATATTGATAAAAATGATTTAATGTTGTGTGATGGTTGTTTGGATGATTTACAAATAAATTGGTTGATAGTTATATATATCATTGATTTAATACCGATTCTGTTTATTTTTAATTTCATACTGATATGGATTTGGGATTACGTATATTGCTTAACATCTGTGGATGCAGGGAAACGGGTTAGAGGGATCCAACTGGATTCCTCAACAATTATTTTGTTTTTTCATATATTACATTATATGATGTGACGAATAATCTATGGTTGATTATTGTATGGTTGGGATGTTTGAACAACATTGACCTGAATATTTGGTATTTAAATACCGTATAATATATTCGAATGTACTGGAAGAGAATTTTGGGTTCGAAAAAGGGGAAAAATCTATTTTAAAATAGAAATTGAGTTTCTATTGGATAAAATATATTAACTTGTTTAATTATATAAAACAAGTAGTTGATTTATAAAGCGATATTTATAAATGAAGCGAGATAATTTTTATTACATAATTTGGGAATGTGAGTTCAAGAAATTGGTTAAAAAGAGGAATAATGAAATTGGGGTCGATGTTCAGAAAGTGAGTAGAGTTGGAATTAATCCATGGATTTATAATTCGATGATATCGATTGTTTTAAAAATAATCTATTTTTGGAAATTATATATTATATAATCCAGAATTGGGCAAGAAAGTAAATATTTGATTTAATTTATAATTGGATAGGTAATCGAGATTTAGTTATAAAGTTAATATATAATTAATAAGAAGTTGATTTATAAATGGAGTATATGAAGTGAAATATAAATATGAATTTATATAATAACCCATAAACATGATTTGAACCTATAATGGTATTTAAAAATATAAATCAAGATTTGATTTGATAATACGAGTCCAATTTCCTGTGAAGGGATGATATTCATGTTTTAAAATGAATAATGATTTAAAAAGCAAAACGTTTGCAGATTAAATGGATTATAAAAGGAAACTGAATATGTGAAGTGATAAATTGAAACATGAATTTAGAATCATGTTAACCTAAAAGGTGAGTTTATCCCCACGTTCGAAACGATGATTAAATAGAAAGCATTCAAAAGTGAGTTATATGTTGGAATTCGGTTCTGTCAAATTTACGAAAGTACCATTTACTTTCCAGTTATAATCAAGATTTATTTATTTATCTAATTAATTAATTATTTGTTTATTTATTTAAATAAAGGTTATATTTTGAAATCAAATATTTCAAAAGCAGAGATTAAAACGTTATTGTTAAAATCATGGATTTCTGTAAGGAAGTGGATTCGTAAATTGAATAGAGAGTTGTGTAAACAATTTTGTTAATAAGAAATTAAGAAATGGAGTTAGGAACATTAGAAATGGACTGAAATTAGTTATGTTGAAAAGTTGTCTGAGTATCGATCTGATGTTGATTTCGGCCTTCGGGGTTTATACTTAGGGAATTGTTCTCTTACCAGTTTATGGTTAGGGCTAATGGTTTTGGAAGATTAGTGATGCGTGAATGAGAAATGGAAATGTTTTCCAAATGTAATTACCTTATATTTTCTAGATATAGGAAATAAGAAATTTATGGATATGGAAATATTTTTTTCCTGAATCGTGAGAGACTAAACAGGTTTAAGAAATATGGAAAATAGGAGATTTAAGGAATGAATAAATTAATTTAAAAGGGGTTGAATGTTGATTAATGATTGATCATTGTAATTTCCATTTGGAAATACGACCGTTATTTGTATGTCTGCTTCCTTTGATAGTTAAATAACCGGCTATCAAAGTTTTGACCCTTTTTCCGTTGTCATTACGGAGAGACTGGTATCATATTTATTATATGAAAACCACTCTGTATGGGCATTAGCATGGCGAATCAAATATGATGAAGATAATTGAAGACGGGGTTGTGCAAGGGCTGTTCTGGTGACCCTAGGTAGAAATTACCTAAGATGGATTTATAGAATAGTGCCTTTGATTTGTCCAGTCCCAGGACAACATGTATGGATGAATATCTAACGATGTATCCAATAGATCGCATAACTTGATTGCTTCAAACTTATTTGCGTTGGTGGCGGAGGAATTCGTTTCTCTTAGCTTTATACCTGTGGTATTTTTGGGGAAATCAATTTATGTTTTGGCGGGTATGATGATGTGACATTCAGAGTAAATAAAGGTGTGATCTATATAATAGTACGTTATAACCTCAAGCCTCATCAACTGAGAAATGATAAAAATAGGGCTGGAAGCATGGCTAAGTGGGTCGCACCCAATTAGGGTATATTGTCACCATCTAGAGAATATTCATATTTGTTACTTCTTTCGCTTCTGTATCTCCCGGAAACGGTTATGTTGGTATACCAGTCGTAAGGCGATAACATAATCGGAACATTCAAGCAAAATGAATGGCTGGTCGTATATGGCTGAGTTACAAGATGTTCTTGTTGAACTCTGGTGTATTGCTTCTAGAGTACATTGATCGGAAGGTGGTTCCATACCTTGTCATAGTTGTAATCCATTACCCAATAAGATCCCGTGGTTTTTGATTATATATTATATACGTAGAGCGTGAGATGAAACCATTCCGCTAGATTGCTATTTACT
This sequence comes from Allium sativum, assembly GCA_030737875.1. NCBI lineage: Eukaryota > Viridiplantae > Streptophyta > Magnoliopsida > Asparagales > Amaryllidaceae > Allium > Allium sativum. Next base: position 153,542,372 of record CM060927.1, on the reverse strand, counting down.
TGATTTAGGCATTATTATAATATCAGAAAATATTGATCTTAAGAAATATTTTGGGTTATCTTAAGGTAAAAACCGTCTGTGTTTACATGTGTATCAGTCTTATGATTATCATTTCTTTTAAAAGGATTTTAAAAGTTAAACCAAGTGATTAGAGTTTACTCACACCAGTCCCATGACTGACCTAGAGTTTATTTTGTTTTGTTTTCCTAAACTCTTGGGTGCCCAAATTTGTATGGGCAGTCAAGTAGTCGGGATTTTACAGATATGCTTGGAGGAGCTTGGGGCAGGAGGATTCAACATTAGTTGTATATAGAGAGAGTATATTCCCGCTGTGATGTTATGTGTTATACTGGTATGTATATACAGTCATAGTTTGGTATTTCAAAGGTTGTTATACAATATATTTGTTCGTTCCACTGCGAGATTCCTATTTACTCTGATTATGTTATGTTGTGATCTTCTTATTCTTCTATTCTAACTTTCTTTCTTTCTATTTCTCACCCTCTAACTTCCTTCCATTAGTGGTCCGGTATTTTCGATACTTGAACAGTCAACATGGTGTGTTGTGTTGATTTTCAAGGTCAAAAATCCCGTGTTCGCTACACAATTAAGTAAAAAAATCACAGCTTAAATGCTTCGCATAAAGATATAAATGCATACTCCGTTTAGTTTTCACTTTTTTTATATTCCATATTTAGATACCTCGCTAAAATGCCTCGTTACTGTTATGCACCAATGCACACACAATCTCACTCTTTCAAGATTTTTCTTTATAAGTTTGTTTCCCTTTGCTTGCAATTGGGTTGAAGATGGAATGTATGTTGTAAAGTAAAAGAGTGTATTTATAGAATGAGAAGATGATTAGTAGGGGTTGGTTAGGGAAAGCCCCATGTTGTACTCATGGGCTGCTGATAGCTGTTTTCTAATAATAATCACTCAATTGAAGACTGATTTCAATCCGTTTGATGCCCTTGATCAATGTAGCAGCCACTTTGTTCTTTTTTACTCTAGCAGACTAACTGAATTTGATCACAGCTTTAGTTTATCGATAATTATTGTCTTTGTCAACATGTCCTTAGGATTCTTACTTTCTTTGATTTTATCCAGTATTAACAAAAGATGTGATGAAGTGATAACAAAGTCCAATTTTCCTGGCTTTGGAATGAAATGCTAAGTTCTTCGCCAATGTATTGCACTCTGACTAGCACAATACAAAATATTGTTTTTCTGTTTAAATCCTAAATCAATTAACAAACTTTAAAATAATATAATCTCTTTACTTGCTTTAGTGATTTCTACATACTCAACCTTTTTAATGGGTAAATTGACAGTCTTATGTATCTCTGACATCCAACTAGCAATAGTAATTCCAACAATGAATATATAACTGATGGTGCTTCTTCGATAATCGACTTCACCTCCAAAGTCTGAGCTTTAAGCTTTTAACCCTCTTTTTCCAAAGTATAAACTATTCCCTACGATGCCTTGTAAATACATCAATATCCATTTGATTGCTTCCAAATGAGCTTTCACAGAATTTGAGATAAACCTGCTAATAACTCCCGATGTATGGCCAGTGTCTAGTCTCGTACAATCCATGGTGTACATCAAACTTCCAATAGTCCCTACGTAAGGAATATCAATCATGAAATTTCTCTCTTCCTCCATTCGAGGGGATTGATCCTTAGATAGGCAAAAGTGACTTGTTAATAGTCTACCGACTAGCTTAGCATCACCCATACGGAATTTCTACCAAACATGGTCAATGTACTCTGCCTGAGATAACTAAAGAAACCCTCTTTGCTTATCTTTAGCGATTTGCATTCCAAGAATCTTATTTTCTTTACCAAAGTATTTTATGTCAAACTCCTTTGACAATTTTCACGTCAACCTTCTGATTTCATCCATATTTGAACCTGCTATTAACATATAATCAACATAAAGTAGTAAAGTGACATAATGGAACCTATGTCTCTTGAAGTTGTAATAGTGATTAGCATTGCACTTTTGGAAGTCTTCCTTGTGTATGAATCCATTAAACATTTTGTACCACTTTTGGCGTGTTTTACGCCATACAAGCTTTTCTTTAGTATGCATATAGTGTTCTTCTTCTCTTCCCCCTAAGAAAGATTATGTTTAGTGCTTGTATATCTCCCCATCCAAGTCTCCATGAATAAATCGGGTCTTAACATATAATTTTTCAAGATTAATGTCTTCATTAGCGATAATACTTAATACCGACCTAATAATGTTAAGCCTCGCAGTGCGATAAAAAATGTCATTGTAGTCCACTCCTTCCTTCCATTGGAATCCTTAGACAACTAGTCAGACTTTGTATCTTTTGAAACCACCATGCTCCTCTTTCACCCGATAAGCCTATTTATTTTGGAGTTCCCTTTTTTCCATGGGTAACTTAGCCAGTTCCTACATTTGGATGGAGATAAGAGACTTTATCTCATCTTCCATGGAAAACTCCCACTTGCTAGCATCTTTGCTCTAAGAAGCTTCGTCATAACATTCTAATATCCCTACATCAGTTAGAAATAGTGAATTCATGTATATTTCATTAGGTACACGTGGTCAAGAAGAACTTCTCAATACAAGAGATGAAGTAGGATGTTGTGATGTGTAAAAATGGTGCACACTGCCTAGTTCAATGAGTTTATTTAGCTAAGGACTTTGCTACAATAAGTTCTCCTATAAGACTATTTAGAATATCATTTGCATTTGCAAATACTAGCTCACTCAGTTTTGAGTTGAAGACTTATGCTTTACATATGTTTTGTACATTATTCTTGCATTAAAATTCACAGTTCGGCTACAAATCACCTTATTGTTTTCAGCATCCCAAATGTAAGCAAACTTACCCTTGCTATAGTTGATGAGAGTGCATTTCTTTAATTTGGAATCATACTTATTCTTTCCTTGATCACTGATATGCACATATGTTATACAACCAAAAACTTTTAATGTGATGGTCTTATTTCTTTTCCACTTCATTAATCCTCTAGTACTTTTTGCTCTAATGGAACCGATAGATCTTTATTAATCAACTAATATATTGTGTCAACCGCTTTTGCCTAGAACTACTTCAGTACTCCTAATTGTAAATGAATGTTTTTAACCCTTCCTGTCAACATTCGATTCATATGCTCAGCACACAATTGCAACGAGGCATACGCGACATGGTTCTCTACATTCTAATCCCATGCTCATAGCAGAACCTTTTGAATTTGGTATCTTCAACTGACCCTTATTGTTAGTTCTAAGCTTTTTGATCTTTAGACTAATCTTATTTTTAGTTATATCTTTTAATCTTCTGAAAGCCTAAAACAATTTATATTTTTCCTTAAAAATTAAATACATACCTTTCTTGTGTTATCATAAATGAAAACAACAAAGTAACTCTTCCGACTAATAGATGAGATAGTGTTTCCCCCTAAACATCGGAGTCAATGATCTCTAACCTTTCCTTCTTTGGGGTTCTACCATTTATTTGAAAGTTGACCTTCTTGTATTTTCATGTATGCAATCTTCACACATGTTTATTTGCATTGATAATAAACCTCGAAGTTTCCCTTTAAAGTGCATAATTTTCATTTCCTTCTCACTCATATGGCCTAGCCTATGGTACCACAGGTTGGAATTTTCATTGCGAGATGCAAAATTGATCGAACATCATGCTCTTACCGTCTTACAAAAAGTTCCACTCTTCTTTCCTTAAGCAATCATCATTGCAACCTTTGAAATTTTCCAATCATCACCGTGGAAGTCTTAGTGTAGCCTTCACTAGCCAATTTTCTTATGGGGGTCAAATTCTTTCTCAGGTCAGGTATGTGCCTGAGCTCCCAAACCGGCTCATTTAACTTAATCTTTACAACACCTTACCAATAATATCACAAGGTTAATCGTCACTAAGATATACCTTTTCTAAGACCTCTAATAGCGTACCTTTCTAAGAATTATTTCTTTAAAGCGAAAAGAAATGATGCCCCAGAGTTTAGCACCAAACACTCTTCCTTGCACTCCAGAAAGCATATCAATGCTTCATCTCCTCCTGAGGTGGAGTTCTATTTGAGTCTTCCTTCTCATACTCGTCCTTTGGTGCACTTAAGCATTAATTTTTGTAGTGCCCGGTCTTTTCACAGTTTCAATACTCAACAGTCTTTGAGTAGTGAGAATTATTGGGATTTCAGGATTTAGATCTTCAATCCTTTATTGCACCTCAATAGTTCAATATGCTACATCCATTTCCTATTGTTGAATCCTTTTATCTTGATTATATATGCAAAATTAAAAAGGTTATTGACTCACTTGAATCTCTTCGTCGGATATCTTCATGAAGGACTATATCATAAATATCATTAAAATTTTATTTATTGCTTTAGACAAGCGACTCACTGTCATGATAGTAATATTCCAACTTTTAGGAAGAGAAGAAAAAAGTATTAATGCTCGTACTTTTTGGTCAAATTCATTTTCAACAGAATTTAATTAGGTTGTAACGTATTCAGTTATTGAGATGTTGAGTTACCGATGCACCTTTTATCGTCCACAAATTATACAATTGTTTCACCAATGAACTTTGTTTGAAGTCGATGGCTTCTCATACATGTCCCATACATGCTAAAGAGAGATTCCATGAGACCTACTATAATCTTTTCCTTTGCTATGCTGAAAACAACATTACAAGATAATATCAATCAAATAACAGCGTGGGTCTGTCAAGAGCTCAGTCTTACATATTCTCCGATTTCTGTTCTAAGAGCGGTTGATAAAGCTTTTTCTTGTAAAGCTAATCTTTAATTACATTTTCTAAAAGCTAAAGTGAAAACCATCGAACGTCTTGATTTTCACCTTTCCTTTATCTACAGCCATCACTCTAACTCAAATCTGATTTCCTTCCTCACAAGTTATGGTTTTGATACCAGTTGTTGCAAAATTACACAAATTAGCCTATAATTAGAATTGTGAGGAAAGGAGATAAAATATGGAATAGTAAGGCATACAACTTGATAACGGAGTTTGACCAATTGTGCTTACATCTCCGGGATGCTATGGATCAAAACATCTTTAACTCAAACAATCAATCTGACTCTTTTAAGATTTTTATTTATAAGTTTGTTTCATTTTTCTTTCTATTAGGTTGAAGATGGGATGTATATTATAAAGCAGTACGTATTTATAGAGTAAGAAGGTGGTTGGCAGAGGTTAGTGACATGGTTGGTAGTTGCTTGGTTGGTGGCGACCCCATGATGTAATCATTGGTTATTGATGGTTGTTACCTATTTAAAAAATACATAGTTGATCAAGTAACTACTATTTAAAGGAATAACTTACAGTGGGACAATTTGGGAAGTAAAAATAGGATAATAAACTCCTGTTTAAGGGGAAATTTTTTAGAAATATAAAGAATATTATAAAGGAGAAAAGGAAATTTTTATGGATTTAAAAATGATTCATCAGAAATATAGGATTATTAATTGAAATGAAAAAACATTGCATATGTACGTCAGTTTATTTGACGAATGTTAAAACTTTCGTATTATACACAATAATGTCAATTAAAAAATGATATTTTTTTGCGCTTAATACTCAATTTTTGATCAAATTGATGATACTTTCTGCCGTACTTACCAAAAATAAAGCTATTATAATATCAGATAGTTATATGATTTTATATTTCATAAATTTACGATAACATCAAATTCAGCATAACGAACTGTAGTTTTGTTTGTTTTAACATGTAAATATGAAACATTATTTTCTTATAAGGTCATATCATTCCGTAATTTTGAGAGATAACTGTTAAAGGCATTTCTCATTTTTGGGATTTTTTCTTGGACCGATTTTTTTGGCATGGCAATGCCAGTTTTATAGTGTCCGTACCACTTTTATTAGAAGTGCAAATAATGAAATGGAGAATTGTACGTGCACAGCAAATCCATCTGGTTTGAAGTGCCAGAACACTATGACTATATATCAAAGGAGAGAAACAAAGTGTTTTAGCTACTATTATGGACCACACAACTAATATCCATCAAGGCATGTATCACTGGAGGTATCACTACCTGTAACATTGACATACTTACAAAAAAGCACAGCATGGTTAGTTACAAAAAACAGGTTAGGACTGCGAAACTCGCACTCCCAATCCTAAGCAGAATCTAGGAAAAGTAACTTGTTCTTCTCACCTAGCTCTCCATCCTGAATGATCTCAAATCCATAACCCACAATCATATATTCCAATCTTCTAGTATCTTACTCTATGTCTGTTACATATTTGTAGTATTCATTTTCGTATGGATCATATCTCATATCAGAAGCATCATGGACCCGAGCAATCATGTTTATCCCAATTTGTGCCATCATCTTAAGATTCTGCATCTGATGATTCTACTTCAATTTTCTTTTATTCTTCATTATAGGTAATTTCTTCACACTTCAATGCTTTTTCTGAAGTAGGGTCTTCTTTGACTTTCTTATCTGATTCTTCGTGCTTTTGAACCCAAATGCTAGGTGGAGGCTTCATGAGAGGAGATCATTCCTTAGTAGGACCTACAAGCTTACAAGCTTCGATAAGACGTCCAAATGATTGACATTTAGTGCAGATATCCGGTTGCCATGAGTACTGTGCATCAACAAAGGAATCATAGCCATCAATAGAGACTTTGAGATATTTTGGTAGTGGTTTGTTCTGTGTTATTTTTATCAAAGCTTTTGCAAAGACAAGGTTTTCCCGAGCCTCAATGTTAGCATCAAAACATTTGAAGTTCCCGATTCTACTAGTTAACCACTACATATATGCTGATTATGCTGTGTTTTTAGCCGTATCTAAAGCTGTTGGGCACGGTAAATAACCATATCAAAAAGTGGCATGTTAAATTATTAGATACGGCTTTAACCCGTATCTCAATGGATTAACATACGGCTATTAGCCGTATCTAAAATGTATGTAGATACGGCTAAAAACCGTATCTTATGTATATACACACACACACGCACGCACTCACACACACACACACACACACACACACACACATATATATATATATATATATATATATATATGTATATAAAAGCAGAAACTGCAGCACATATTATTTGTAACACAAAGCATATATAACACAGGATACACTAGTTCACAATTGTAACAGTAAACGAAATATTTGTATGAAATATTTCATTACATTACAATATATAATGATACATGCTATTTGACTACATTACAATAAATAAGTACACGCTGTTTCATTACACTAAAGAAGATACATGATGTTACATTACAGTAAGCTGTGATAAATACCCGAACCGGCTTTGTGAGCTTGTTGAATCAATGCTTCCTTCAAGATGAACATCCACCAAAACATTCCATTCTATCCAAGACATGAAGGAACCCTTCAGGAAGATCAACACGCTATTCTATCCAAGGCCTGGTAATAAGTTAGCTTGGATGGCATGTACACTACAAAGACATGTAAAAAAGTGCAAACCGCATAGTTTAGGATATGATATATGTCCACATTATTATTTTCATTAGTAGCTGAATATTGCAAGTCTACAACATTTTTATTTGTTCAATCGAGACTGAGTCTCGATTAAAGACAGTTGTTATAGCCTAATTAAAGAGCAATATAGAGGATATGTCCACATTATTATAATTCTCATTATTGTCACTTGGCTGCAATGTACATATAACATTACATTAGCAAGTTCTACGAGTGGTCGCCCTTAACTAGCCCTATTCGCCCTTAACCAGCCCTATTCAGAGCTTCAAACATGGACTCATACTCTAGTTTTGACCTGATCTAAAATCGCTTCTAGTTACGACTTTGAGGCTAAAAGAATTAATGAATTCCGACTTGATATGAAAGAGTTATGGACACTCAAAAATGGACTCAGGCCATGTTTGCAGCAACAAAATGTGCATTTGCAAAATCTTGTGGCCAAACTGATCTCGCCGCAAAGGTTATAGATATCAAACGAAGTATTTTTGCACATAAATTTTCATGTATCTATACCATAACACATAAATTTTCATAGAAAAAGCGAGATATTACCTGATGTTTAGATCAACAAACTCACATCCATGCTTATTAGCTTCATCCAAATGACGGAGGCTGCATGCTACATACACATATTATATTAATAGTCAGCTTCTATTTTTGCACGTAAGTTGACTAAAAAAATGATTTGTTACATGAGCACAAAGCAACTTGGTTCAATGCAGCAAGTCATAAATGGAAAAGCAGTTTTATGCCTTTACTCACACGCAGTGTGACACGCATGACACAACAAACAAATTGACTAAATCTCAACCTATAAATGCCATTCTATTTTCATTCATGCATCTATCATCGGCATTTCTACTCAATCACACAAATTTCCTAATATCAATTACCAGATACATGCAGCTCAGTCAACAGAACTAGTATGCTTTAGTTCTCAAATCAAATCATACACATGCACTTCAGATCAGTTATAAGGATCAGTGTACATGGTGCAATAATACACACAAATGAGCAAGGCAGCACAATCAAAAGTGTCTGAATTCAAGGTAGACAAATACAGCACAAGTAAATGGTAGCAAATACACTGTCGCACTATAATAATGGGGATAATGACCAATTTAAACACAATAGCAGCATATTAAACCTAATTTAAACCCAATTCGAATTCAGATTAAACCCAAATTAAACCTAATTCATATTAAAATTTAATCGTGATCTAGTACTCACCTCCAGAGGCGACGAGAAGGATGGACAGCGGTGGACTGAGGCTTCGCCGGTCAGTTGAAGGCATCGCGAGATAATGATAACTCATGGACTGCGGTGGATCGATTATTGACAAAGGAAGACGGTCGAGTACCAAAACCCTAATTTGGGTATTCGGTGGTCTCCATTGCAAAATAAAAAGAGGGATTATTCGTCCGAAAGTTTTGATAAGACAAAACTCGATCGTGCCTATGTACAGGTACGAGAGGGGGAAATTTGATACGAATTTCATACGGTCCAAAGCCGCATCAAATGAACTAATCCAGGACTTCGTTGATGGATGGTCATATTAAGGGTGTTTGGGGTGGTGCGGATCGCAAAAATTAGTTTGATACGGATTTGAGAACTGTCAAATTTGATAGGGCTTATAGCCCAATTTTACGCCCGCATCCTGGTGTGCTAAATTGGCTGATATGGTGTAGTGAACCAGTCCAAACCTGGAAGTTTTTGAAGGACTGAAGGAATTCTGGTAAAGATTGTCCAAACTAGAATTGAAGGCACACGCCCCCTTGCACTCCCTACTATTGTACTCCAGGATGTAATGATAAATGGTTTGCCTCTAATTATAGCAATATCAGACTCCAAAACTTTCCTTCTCTCCTCCTTAATAAAAAATTCGAAGTAAAACATTCGATTAACAAAATTAACTAGTATGCCACCTCTCAAGTTCCAAGCCTTTCAACAGTGATCACGTACATTAAGATAGAGAACTTTTGTGTCTAGGAAAAATCCAACAAGATGTTCTTTCCAATAATTTACTCCTTCTTGAACTATCTCAGAAGGAGGTATCAGACTTTCTGTAAATGAGGAGAAATCACATGCACATATGCTCCGGCACATCGAGGGAGGGAGGTGAATAAGCAGGTGTAACTTGGTTTGGTGTTCGTGTCAGCAGGCTTATTATTTTCACTGAAGTGGGGCAGATTTGATTTTGGCACATCAGGTTCCACTGAGGCATTATCACAAACACTATGCTTGCAGGTTGTAATGAGATTGGGGATTAGAGAGGAAACAGAGTTGGGTGGCACTATCACACAATTCACTGTCTCAGTTTTTGCAACACCGTTTCCCGCAGTTTTGGATGACACATTATCACATCTCAAATCCTCAACATCCATTTTCAAACTTGACTTAATATTTTTAACGTTGTCATCATCAGCCCCAAAAGTCTCAGTTTCAAGATTTTTCCTTACAAACCTGAGATAATCTACTCCTGGTCATCTTCATTATTCGCTGCAACATTATCATTCGTCCATCTCTCATGCATTCCAGCTAGCAGAGATAAAACAGGCGAGGCCAATGTTGACTTGATGCCTGAAATCAGATTTGTTGCGCTAGTTGTTTCCATAATTTCAGATATTTTTTGGATCGGAGTTGAAGTTTTTGGGTCTATAACTGTAACTCGATAACTACATCCGGATCTACTTATTCTCTTAGAAAAACGAGGCTTCACTTTTTTGTTCTTCAGCGTAGGATAGGAATCGATGGGAGAGACTGGATGCTAGCAAGAGGAAGAAGGCAGTGAGAGATTATGGAAAGGTTAGACATTAGGGGAAGGAAGAGGGAGAAAGTGTTGGAAGAAATAAATATCTATATAGGTCGCTATTAACCATGATTATCTACCTTTTTTAATTTTATCTTATTTTATATATTTCTCAGACCGTTTCACACCTGATGAAATCTTATTTCTTCTATAACATTTGTCTAGAGGAAAATTTTATTCGAAACCACTTCCATTATACCAGGAATGATAGTTTCCATTTCCAAAGAGTTGTTATATGTTGCAAATGGAAACCATTTGAGAGATATGACCATTTGAAGGATTTCTAGATCATAAACAACTCATTTCCAACCATCTAGGCACATTTTTAGGTAGTCCCAGTTTGGATTTCAGGATTAAGGAGATAAAGGGCTTGAATGAGTTACTGTAACTCATTTTTGTCATTTCATTTTCCTCTCCTTCTTCCCCTAAGCTTCTACCTCCATTATAGTAAACTTTTCTTCGTCTAAAACCTAAAATATCCACAAAATTTAAATAAAAATATAGAGATCAGTAGATCTAGACTAGAGAAACATATTTCTGACTGCTAGGAGGGAAGATTTATTCTACTTCTATATTTTTTTCAAATTTGAGATTTCGTAAACATAGTTAACCGGTTTAATCTTATTTATAGAATTCTAAATTTTGTAATCTTAAAATAATTCTAGAAAAGTTAAACATATTAGGAATTTACAACTATGGGTCAAAATTACGAATTTAAAAGGTCAGGAAGAACTGACAAATTTTCTTATAAACCACTTATTTATCTATGTAAATCAATGATTTTATATATTTGGACTTCATAGAATAATTGGATTAATTGGTTGAAATTGTATGTTATTGTATGTCATTTTAGATGTTTTTATGTTTGGTTTGTTGTGGCTTGAATGTTTGAAAACACCTACAAATGATAGCCTAAATTTAGGATTTTGCGAAGAATTCCATAAATTAAAATTTCTCGTAATTACACCAAATTTGGAGGAGACGGGCTGGAAGGTCTCTATAGGTTGCGTGAGAAATTTGGAATAATTTGGGATTCGTACAAGAAAGCTATGGTCGAATAGGTTTAGATCAGGAAACACTCAAAATTTCCAGAATTACATGAAATTTTTATGAAAGCTAAAGGATGCCCAGAGGATCCCACTTTTCAAATTTCAAGTTGATAAGATCAAAAACTTAGGAGATATGGAGAAAAGAAATCTGGTTCGACATAGACTCGGATTATCCTTCCTTAAAATCAAGGAATCCATACTTGCCTAAATTGGATGAAATTTTTTGGGAGCTAGAGAAGTCCTGAGGATCCTATGTTTCAATTTCAAATCGATTGGATCAAAAACGACCAATATATGATGAAAACAAGTTCGTATCGGTGTTCCTTAAATTTGGGTTGGCATTCCTTAAGTCTCGGTCGGCCTTCCTTAAATTCCAGTTCGGCCTTCCATAATTCTAGTTTATCCTTCCTTACCGAATTGGATTTCCTTAAAATCCAGATTGGCCTTTCTTAAAATATGGATTGACATTCCTTAAATCGGGGTCGCTGGACTATCCTCGTTTCGAGTCAACTTAAAATGGGTGTAACTTTTGCATACGATGTCCGTTTTGGACGCCTTTTTTGTGTTGGACTCATGGTGGAGAGCTCCACATTCTAGAAGACATCAAATTTGAATAGGAGAAACTTCAGATTTTAGCATTATGGATTGGCATACGTGGTATGGTTCAGATCGATGATTCTTTCTTCTTGTAGAACGACACCAATAACGACTAGTCCAACTCCTATAGTAAAGAAGTAGACCATCAGTAAAGATGGGAAAGTTGTATTAAGAAGGTTAAGGAGAAAGGTTAGACGACCAATGTAGTTGTCTAGGTAGTTCCCGACCAGGGAACTTCAGATGGAGTAGGAAGACAATTCTAGAGTAGATTTACAGTGAAGAATGCATGCAAAGGGATCATTAGTATGTAGGTACAGGTGGGTACTTAAAGAACCAGGGCTTAAGCGTCTATCGAGTCTTTGACCTGATGTTGGTTGTAAGCCAGTTCAAAGGCTGCCCGTTGAATAAGATTAATCGGGGGGGACTCATGAATACCACTTGTGTTCATCCCTAACCAGGTGGAGGTTATCAGTTTGACATAGACCGTTTCAACTCGGGTAGGGTACAATTACCATGAAACTAAACGTAATATATATTCAGTGCATTGGGTGAGTGAGTGAATGTGAGGATGAATGATGTTTTCTATGCTTGCTTAAACCATTTACCACCCTAGGGATGTCATTAGATGTATGTGGCATTAATATAGATATTACTAATTTTATTAAATTTCTTTATACTTTTATGTGCTTACTCTTTGGATATAGGAACCGGTCAGGTATGACCTACTATACTACGGGTTCCATTTATTTCCTGTTCTTCAAATTCTATTGCTCACACCAGACCTTATATGACCTAGAGTTTCATGTGTTTCTTCCTATTACTATGGGTGCTCTTACGTAAGTAGACTAGAGGCATGTTAGGAGTGCGCACAAGTAACTGATCAAGAGACGGACGGCAGACTATCCACGTATTGTTATATATACCATATCTCATTTCGTTTTTCACTACTGTTGGGCTCATTAGTATCTTTATCATTTCACTTCGAGACAATTTCCATTGGAGTTATTTCTTTTGTATAATTCTATGACTTTATGTTTTGCCGTTTTGAATCTATTACTCTTTTTTATAATTCTGTGACTTTATTATAGTACTCTATACTTCTATGTGCTTACTCTTTGGATGTAGGAACAGGTCAGGTACGACCTACTGTACTATGGATTCCATTTATTTTATGTTCTTCAGATTCTATTGCTCACACCAGACTTTATCTGACCTAGAGTTTCATGTGTTTCTTCCTATTACTATGGGTTCTCTCACATGAGCAGACAAGAGGCATGTTAGGAGTGCGCACAAGGAACTGATCAAGAGACGGGCGGCAGACTATCCACGTATTATTATATATACTATATCTCATTTCGTTTTTCACTACTATTGGGCTCATTATATCTTTATCATTTCACTTCGAGACAATTTCCATTGGAGTTATTTCTTTTGTATAATTCCAGCTTCATTCATGCCACATATCTAATTGTGTTTATGAAATTTCAATGGTATTACTAGAATGAAAATCTAATTTCGTCATGTATATAAAATCAAAAACCTTTAAAATAGTTTTATATCTCAAATTTTAAAAGTGAACATGAAAATTGACATAAATATAGCAGATGGACACTAAAATCAAGATGAAATACAATTAACAAGGTCTAGTTGACCATGAAAGCAAATTATAATTTTTCTACAAAAAAATAATCATGAGGTAGTTTAAACATTATGTTTATTTTGTAAAAAGGGTGGTAATAGACTGCTTTTGTTAATATATAATTATATATGGAAACAAGAATGTTAAAAAACATTCAAAGTCACAAAATCACTATTAACATCTAAAATACAAATAATGCAAAGCATTTAAATTAGTTTATGACTATACAATATATTGTTTAATCTAGGAAAAGGGAAGATTGATATTAATCATACCTGAATAAGCAAGCTTGTCATTTCCTTCACATACGCATTTTGCAAACAGGTATGAAACTAAAAAATTGAATATTTGAAAATTGAAACACTCCATTTTACATTTCAATATTAATGTTTTCCAACTAGTTTTTCCATCTATAAAGGTTAATTACCAAAAATAGCATTAACTGAAAATTTGTATGTAGTACATACCATATATGCAAAATGACTACTTTTACTTAATTTACAAAAATTTATCGATGACATAGAGTAAAATAATCATTGTCCAGTGGAGTTTTATTTGTTCCTTTTTAGTGTTCTTAACTCTTGAAACAAATTTTTAATCACTTACCTAGTATAAAGTTGTTTTTCTTAAGGTTATCTCGCATGTTACAAATGGGAAATGACAATCTAAATTTGAAAAGTGAGACATCGCTAAATAACTTCGAATTGCATATGAACATAAGAACATAACATCAAGGATTTCTTTTGTAATAATAAAATATTTGCTAACTCATATGGTTACACCTCATACTAGATATGGGGAGCTCGGTCGGCTGACATTGCGCGACGGTGGTATCAACTGATTGCTTTAGTTGTTACTAAGTGTATATCAACTCGTATGCATATTCATGTGCTAGAGATGGGGAATTTGATCCGACCATTGTTAACAACAATGATATCAGAGACAAAGGTTGCAAACTAGGTCATGTAAACAAATATTTCTAACACTCTGTATAAAAAAAACCTAAATATATAAGGAAGTTGAATTAAATTAAAAAGGTAAAATATTGAAATTTTAAAAAACTCAGGATTTAGCCATATGTTGCTTTTATAACAAAATTATGGTTTGTTTCATTATATAATATGCTGAAAACGAAGCTTGGAAGTAGAAGATATGTGCATTTGAAGTTTTTAGATTTAAATTAATTTGTTTTGGATTCAAATTTAAACATAGGATTTGAACACAAAACTTAACCACAAAATTTCTTGGGGTTAAATAATTGATAAGTTAATCAACTAATGTCAAGATCGATTAGGAAAACAAATAAACAAAAATAAATTATCACACCTTACAACAGAAAAGTGTCAACCTCGGTTTTCTTTAGGCAGCCAACCCTAATCGCCAACTGACCTAAAAGTGGTGGTCAGACTATCGAGCCTAGATATTGGTAGTGATGGCTAGGGTATGACACCCCACATCCGTTAATGTCACTCTTTATCAGAATGCATTAACTTTCATGAAGCGTTATAGGTAAACAAAAACAATCACAAGACAGATACAAAATAACAACGGAATTAAAACTTTATTTAGTAGAAAAGCTTCGTGGTTCAAACCCAATTACATAATAAGCCTAGAATACTGAAAATATAAAACTTCTGTCTTGTACGAAAATCATCATCAGAGTACAATAATACATAAAAAGAGAATAATCCCCAAAATATAGCTATAGTAGAGAAGATACGAAATCAAGCAGTACATCTAAGCAGCTCCAAGCAGAAGGAATGAAGAATCCTGATCAAGCTTGAGTATTTCCGCCCTGAGAACTTGGGAGGGGAAACCGAAGAGAAAGAAGAGGAAACAAAATGGGTCAGACATAAAGTCTGGCGAGTCCAGTTACTTTTATCATATAAATAAGTAAAAGCATCATGATAGGCGTATAAGTTGGAGAGAGATAATAGTGTCATAGGGCAGGTATAGCAAGGTAAACAGGATAAACCGAACAAAACATGCGTTGCGCTTCTATATTACTTTTCTCTGTACTAGTATTAACTAGAAAAAGATGGTCCCAAAAAGTACAAGATGGTAGACGTACGTGTACTTCTAGTGAGAGGTTTTACCCCATACAATAACAGGCAGCTCAATAGAACTGATAAGAGTTAACCCCAACAACAATAACGGGCTCCTAAACAAGCAAGACCAGATGTACCATAATTACTACCTCCAATAGATCGGCTCCCTAACACGTAGATACCCTGTGCTGGCCCTACAGTAGGATGTATCACTTCCTAAAGTGGCAAACCATTGCTTACAAGATGTGCACAAAACATATCTACATATGTCACAGCATCTTATCTTCCCTAGCAAGCGGACCCACGCACGCACATGACTCCGTTGGAACGCACCGTCAACACCCTCACTCAAGTGACCTCTAATAATTAGCTCAGTAAGCATGCCCAGACCTTGACCTAGTTTGGGTTTCCCGTTTGATACCAAGATGGGTTACTAACTGAACGGGTCCCACACAACAGATGATACAAGCTTACCCCTAGGCTTGCATTCCCACTACTAAGATTTCAACAGGTTATGCCTACTAGTTTAACAAGATTTCATAACCCCATAGGTTAAGTTTGTGGGCCTATATATAAAAATATTACCTACCGCCACAAGATTTACTTAACCCTCCCACCGATTCAAATAAGTTTACTTAACCCATACTTAATTTGACAGGTTCATGTAATCCTTATGGATACAAACAGGTTAAGTATTACTATTTCATCACCATTTATTTATTTATGGTTATAATGCGCTAGACCTCCCATATTAAGTCAACAACTTGTGGACGATGGATATGCCGGTTGCGTCCGGGCATACCTTTTCAACAAGTCGGAGTTAACCTCGTGTCTTAGCACTGTCACGTGTATGTTTTTGCACTTAGACCCCTCACATTAGATTTACCACTTCTGGACACTGGATTTGCTGGGCGGTTCC
The DNA here is from genome assembly GCA_030737875.1 of Allium sativum. Classification (NCBI taxonomy): domain Eukaryota; kingdom Viridiplantae; phylum Streptophyta; class Magnoliopsida; order Asparagales; family Amaryllidaceae; genus Allium; species Allium sativum. The sequence goes on along the minus strand of CM060927.1, from coordinate 153,525,803 downwards.
AAGCCGACTTCTACCACAAGTGTAATCTAACCTCATGTCTATGCGCGGTTACAGTTTCTAATTATTTTAAATCTAGGCATTTTCATTATTAACAATTTTTCATGTTTATCATGCCCCAAATCCCCATCCGATCTATGATACAAGTTATGCCCCAGATTTAGATCAAGATATCGATTATGCCCCCAAATCCCAAGTTTGGTTCAAGGTATAAATTATGCCCAAAATCCCCAATCATGTTTTACAATATGAATTATGCCCCAAATTTATAATTCCCAATCGTTCCCAATTTCGTGTGTCCGTGTATTTCAGCGATATGCCTTGACTCAAAGGTAGCCTGGCTATAAAACAAAAAGGGAAAGAAGGAGAGAAGAGAACAAGAATATGCATAACTAATAAAAATAGGCATATGATGATAGAATTAGTAATACTAACAGAATAGGCATAGTGACAATGATTAGGTAAAATAACATAGGAGGAATATGGTGACATAATTTGGCAAACTAACAAAATAGGGATATCATAAATAGGCATATAGGCACTAATCAATAGATCAGGTGTACATGTAATGGCAGATCTAATATGGTTCAGGTTACTAACAGGCATAGGCTTAGATCCAAACTTATAACATGTCAAGATTACATTTTAGGTGTTTTATATCTAAAAATAAAATAGACTCACTGTGATTGGATCTAAAGAGAAGGGAATTGATTGCAGATGTTGTAGCACAGATCTCTAAATACGTATAGCTTGCTATTGAAGATGAATAGGATATTTTGCTCTGAGATGGGGCAGCACCTCGTTGTCTCCATTGATTTGGATGAATAAAACAATGTGATTAAGGTCCTTTATATAGCTTAGGTCCAACGAATCTAGTCAAGAAACGAGTCTATGTTAAGAAACTGAATTCTACCCAGATATGGGGGGTTCGACATATGGGTCGACATGGGTGTGGGTCGACCCCTAACTGGCCGATTTCCCCTATTTTTCCTGCCTCTAGTTTTGATTTTCTGGAATCATTATATATATGTATATATATATGGCTTATATGTTTATAAACTTTAAACTTTAATATGTTCTTCATACGATGTTCGTTTTACGCAAACTTAGGGTATGTCCTAAGCAAAATTCTGAGACGAACGCAATTGCACAGTCCGTTTTACTTAATTTTCAATGTTTAATTAAGTATTCCTTAGTTTATCATTTTAATGTGTTATAAAATTAAGGGGTGTTATACTCTCCCCTACTTAAAGGATTTTGTCCCCGAAATTTCCAAGTAAAGAAGAATGTATATCCTTACAATTATCATCCATCTACTCATCCACTAATCACAGGCATCCATCGTCCTTAAAAGATTTATAATGCTTATATGAACAAACGCAAATGTGTGTGTATATGTCCCTATACTAATGCGAAAATATCAGGCAGTCTAATGATTCAGTTGACCTCCTTAATGCAATGAATGTTAGTGCCATGAATCCAATATATATGCAAATAATTTGATCATAACATCTAAGTTCTATATGTGTGGACAATCACTCATCCAAATGCAACATCCATATGATGATACACCCACTTTTATCCAATAAAATAAGAAAAATGCACAGACATTCATATGCAGTATGAGAGTGATTGACCGATCTAGTGTCTAATGTGTGTGTATATGCATCCACGAGCAACCACTCGCATCCACTTGCATCCACTTGCATTAACCAAACATAACATGTCTCAAACACATGTTTACATCCATGAGACTCCTACCTAATGGTCAAGGATTCGATTGATAGGATAAATTAAACGATAAAAACAAGCACGAATAAAAGCTTTGGAAAAAGAAGTCAAGAACATACCCTTGAATAGAAAAGGGTATGAAGCGCGACTATTTTCTTTAATCTCCCAAGTTGCATCCTCTTGGTTATCTCCCCACTGTACTTTCATCAACTTGACCTCTCGGTTGTGTAGCTTCTTAACCTCTGATCCAAGAATACGGGTAGGAACTCGTCTAACTGTCGCCTTCTATTCCACTTCTACTTCCTCAAGCATACTCGGCTCAACTACTTCTGCGGTATCATGCAAGCACTTATGTAAATGAGAAACGTGGAAAACATCATGAACGCCGGACAATCACTTTGGTAGCTTTACTCTATAGGCCATTTGGCCAATCCTTTGTGTTATGAGAAATGGCCCTACAAACCTTGGCGCCAATTTCATTATAGATCCCCAAACGAACTACATTCCTCAAAGGTGATACCTTGATGAAAACCATGTCTCCCACCTCAAACTCAATGTCAGTCCTTCTCCTATCTGCATAGGACTTCTGTTTGTCCTCAGTTGTCTTCATGCGCCTGCGGATAAGATCAATCTTTTTTGAAGTTTCCCTAACCATCTCCGGTTCAAGTAGAAGTCTTTCTTTGGACTCCCACCAATAAGTTGGTGATTTACAGGATCGTTCGTGCAATGCTTCGAAGGTGCCATGCCAATACTAGCCTGGTAACTGTAACTGTAATTGTAGGCGAACTCTACTAAAGGAAGATGCTCTTCCAAAGTCTCTCCAAATCTAGGATACACATTCTTAAAAGATCCTCAAGGACTCAATTCACCCTTTCTGTATGTCCATCGGTCTGAGGGTGATAAGCGGTGCTCAAATACAACTGTGTAACTAATGCTTCTTGCAAGCTCCTCTAAAACTCACTGGTGAATATGGGGTCACGATCACTCACAATACTGGAAGGTAGTCCATGCAGACAGACTATCTCATAAAGATAAACTGCTGCCAACCATGTTGTCGTCCTCTTACACTTAACTGGGATGAAATGAGCGCTCTTAGTAAGCCTGTCAACTACAACCCAAATACTGGTGTTGCCTTTCCTTGATCTAGGAAAACCATCAATGAAATCCATAGAGATGCTCTCCTACTTCCACTGTGGGACTTCCAAAGGATGAAGTAAACCACTAGGCATCTTTTGCTCAGCTTTGACTTGCTGGCAAATCAAACATCGAGAAACAAATTCCACCACACTTTCTTCATCCCAGCTCAAAAGAAAACCCGTTTCATATGTCTATACATATTATCACCACCTGGATGTGTAGTCATCTTAGAATGATGGGCTTCCTCAAGAACTGTCTTCAACAAACTCCTAACTTGGGAACACAAAGCCTTCCATCTCGTCACAACCACCCTCTATCGTCCATGGAATGTCTACTGAGGTGACTAGAAGTATTCCCTTTACTGAGCCTATCCAAGATATCTGCTACCTGTGGGTCCTCTCGCTGTGAAGTCCCTATCTAATCTAATAGATTAGGTCGCACCTCTACTAATGCCAATAAACCAGGTGAAAACTCGGCGGAGGGTCTAAAATTAAAAGTCAATATAAACTCCAAGCTTTTCCTCTCCACAAACAGAGGAATCAAAGTCATCCTCCGCCTACTCAATGTGTCTTCCACCACATTACCCTTGCTAGGAGTATAAGTAATCTCGAAATCATAGGACGCTAGGAACTTCATCCATCTTTGTTGCCTTAAATTAAAATCCTTCTGCGAGAACAAGTACGTGAGAGAGTTATGATCAGTGTACAATTCGAACTTCTCCCCAAGTAAACAACGGCGCCAAGTCTTAAGCGTGAATACCATGGCAGCTAACTCTAAGTCAAGGGTAGGGTAGTTCTTTTCATGAACTCTTAGCTGTCTACATCCATAACATACTACCCTTCCTTCTTGCATCAGAACCGCACCAAAACTTATACCACAAGCATTAGTGTATAATGTGAACACTTTGTTCCCATCGGGCGAGGTCAAGACTGGGGCTGTTGTCATAGCCCTCTTCAATCGCTGAAAAGCATCGTCACAATATATATCCCAAGAAAATGTCAGATTCTTCTTCGTTGGTATGGTGAGTAGGGCTGATATCTTTGCAAAGTACTTGATGAACTTCCTATAATAGCCTGCTAATCCAAGAAAACTCCTCACCTCCATTGCATTCTTTGGGATTTGCCAATCTTGAACTATAATTATCTTCGCGGGATCTACTGATATCCCATCTTTAGAGACTACATGCCCTAGAAATCTCATTTCTTTTCCCCAAAAATGACATTTGGAGAATTTCGCCTTAAGCTGGTGCGCACAGAGAGTTTTCAAAACCTTCCTTATATGTCGAGCATGCTCTTCCACGCACTTCGAGAAAACCAAGATGTCAGCAATAAAGATCACAACGAATTTATTTAGAAACTCCCGAAACACCCTTCTCATCAGATCAACAAAATAGGCGGGTGCATTCGTCAACCCAAAAGGCATAACAAGCCACTCGAAGAAACCATCTGGAGTTCTAAAAGCAGTCTTATTTATACTGTCCTCGGCCACCCTCAACTGATGAAACCCTGTGGCTAAGTCTAACTGGGAGAAAACAGATGCACCAATGAGCTGGTGATATAGGTCATCTATCCTCGGAAGTGGGTGCATATTCTTCTTAGTGAGCTTACTCAACTCTCTATAATCCACACACAAGCAAAGTGAACCATCTGCCTTAGTAGCGAATACTATTGGAGCACCCCATTTAGATATTCTTCGCCTAGTAAACCCGTTCTCAAGTAGCTCCCCTACTTGCTTGCCCGTCCTTTCTCTTGGAGCCATATGGCACACAGGCAATGCAACTGGCTTTGCATTGTCCACCAAGTATATACAGAAATCAATCTCGCGCCTCGGAGGTAAGCCCCGAACCTCCTCAAAGACATCAGGATACTCACAGACTACTAGTACAGATCGTAAATCATCGATAGATTCATCAAGAAACTATAGGAAACTAAGCATGATAGACCCCTTTAGGGTCACAAAAAATCTCGAGGGTTCACCCATGGCAAGTCAAAAGTCCAACGACCCTCCTCTCACATTCCAGAATGGCACCATACATGGTTAGCCAATCCATCCCTAGAATCAAACCATAGCCCATGAAATCAAGCACGTATGCATCGCACTCAAACTCGACGACTAACACAGATATTCTCAAACCCTGAAAAATCATAGACAAATGAGCCATACCGCCTATGGGGTTTGAGACAACAATGGGTTCCAAAACAATACTAGTACTATGGTGTAGAGACTCAACCAAAGAATCAGATATAAAAGAATGCAAAGCGCCAGAATTAGAAAGAGTTATAACTGGATGATTGGAAAGAGAAATCAAACCTTCAACGGAAACTATCCTACCTCTATCTGGCGTGCTGGCAATGAGAGCATGCACCTATCCTCTAGAAGATCCTGCCCTTTGACCCTATCCTTGCCTCTTCAGGCAATCCTTGTCAAGATGTCCAACCGCTCCACAACTGAAACAAGCATTCTTTCTTTTCTTGCAATCCTTGATCACATGACCCTCACATCCGCAATGATGGCATTTCCTCTTATCTCGAGCTTTGTCATTCTTACCGCCCTTCTTTTGTTGCTATTGTTCTTTCTTGGGCCACACTTTCTTGTTTTGTGTTTCCTCAACCTTAACCTCTTTCTTTTCACGTTTATCTTTCTCATGCATCAATGCCATGTCAACAAGTTTCTCAAAAGTTTCTCCCATTGGAATATGAAACATAGCCAACCCATGGAAGGTTTCATTCAATCCTCTAGCAAACCTCAAAGCTTTCTTGTGCAGGGTATTTTCAGCTCCAAACCAAACCTCGCCAATTGGTTAAATTTATTAACATACTCTTTCACAGGCATGGCTCCTTGCTAAGTGACAAAAACCTTTCCATTTGCATGCTTTGCTCGGCTTGAGAAAGAAACTTCATTTCAAATCTCTGTCGGAAATCATCCCCAAGTCTCCACTAGATGCCCTGCTTGCGTCACTTCCCACCAGAATGAGGCCTCGTCTTTCAGCTGTCAAACAACCAATTGAATCTTCCTACGCAGGGGGCATAGCCAGGAATTACATGATGGGGGTGCCAAAAAAAATTTAAACAAACAACAGTCTTGACTTTTTTGCATAAACTTCAGTGTCAACCAACAATCCTGATGGTTTTGTAATGATGGTACGTAGATCAAAGGACATACAATTGCATGACAAATGCCCAGTTTCTTTCCCATCTGCTGAATTATTGATTAGTTGGAATCCCAGGTGAATTAGATGCTACATATATAAGATTATAATATAAAAACATAAGATGTTAGCCTACTGGTACTGGTAACATAGAGAAATCTTGTAGGGCCATGGCCCCCACTAGTCAATGAATAGCTACGCCCTTGTTCGTACAGTCATCAACTTCGAAAATTCCAAACAAATCTTCCATCTCTTTAAGCCAATTCCTTGCTTCTATGAAAGTCTCAGTACCTCGGAATGGCTTTCCACCCATAGCATAGAAATTTTTGCATATCTTAGAGAAATTATCGACACGCGGAGGAGGAGAAGGAATGACGACTGCAGCTAGGGGAAGGGTGTCTGCTTGGCCTCCGGCAGGCGCCGTAGTCTCAAGATACCTTCGAAACTAACCCGGTATCATAACACCCTCAGGAATATTAGGTTCCACAGATATGCTAAAAAGAAAAGGAAAAAGGGATTCAAACAGAGATCGAAAGATATTTCATATGGCTTTGGGGAATATGTTTTTCAAAATAGACTTTTCTTTTGATAATGCTTTCTTTTAAAACCTTTATGGAAACAATTTTGCAAAATCTTTCATCTGATCTGGTAACCTTCATCTCTGATACCAAATGTGACACCCCTTGCTCATTAATGTCACTCTTTTTTCAGAATGCATTAAGTTTCATGAACCGTTATAGGTAAACAGAAACATAAACATTACAAGACAGATATAAAATAACAGCGGAATTATAACTTTATTTAATAGAAAAGCTTCGTGGTTCAAACCTAGTTACATAATAAGTCTAGAATACTGAAAATATAAAACTTCTGCCTTGTACGAAAATCATCATCAGAATACAATAATACATGAAAAGAGAATAATCCCCAAAATATAGCCATAGTAGAGAAGATATGAAATCAAGCAGTACATCTAAGTAGCTCCAAGTAGAAGGAAAGAAGAATCTTGATTAAGCTTATGTATTCCCACCCTGACAACCTGGGGGGGAATGTAAGAGAAAGAAGAGGAAACAAAATGGGTCAGACATAAAGTCTGGCGAGTCCAGTTACTTTTAGCATATAAATAAGTAACAGCATTATGATCGGCATATAAGTTGAAGAGAGCTAACAGTGTCATAAGGCAGGTATAGCAAGGTAAATAGGATAAACCGAATAGAACATGTGTTGCGCTTCTCTATTACTTTTCTCTGCACCAATACTAGTATAACTAGAATAAGATGATCCCAACAAGTACAATATGGTAGACGTAGGTGTACTTCTAGTGAGAGGGTTTACCCCATACAATAACAGGAAGCCCAATAGAACTGACAGGTGTTAACCCCCAACAACAATAACGGTCTCCTAAACAAGCAAGACTAGATGTACCCTAATTACTACCCCCAATCGATCGGCTCCCTAACTCGTACATACCCTGTGTTGATCCCACAGTAGGATGTATCACTTCCTAAATCGGTAACCCTTTGCCTACAAGATGTGCACAAACCTTATCTACAGACGTCACGGCGTCTTATCTTCCCTAGCAAGTGGACCCGTGCACGCACATGACTCCGTTGAAACACGCCGTCAACACCGTCACTCAAGTGACCTCTTATAATCAGCTCAGTAAGCGTGCCTAGACCCCAACTGTAACGAACTAAGATTTTAGCGTTTAAAATACGGAATTTACCAAGATTTAGTTATTAAGAATATGATATTTGTTTATAATTTTGAAATTTAATCTATTTTTTTAAATAAATTTTGTATGTATAAACAAAATTTTCTTTCGATTTGAATATTTTGTTAAGTTAAACAGTAATGATAGTTTAAACTAATTAATATATATATATATATATACATATACATATAGTGTCTAAGAATTTATTTAAATCATTTTGTGTATTTTGAAATTTTTATTTGATTTGAGTAGCTTTATTTGATTAACCATTAGCTATATTTTAAATTAATTGAAATATATTGTTAAAGAGATTTTAAATTTGATTTTTCAATTTAATTAAGATTTTATTTTATTTTATTTTGAATTTTGGTTTTAAAAATTTACTTAAGTTTATAATCAAATAAATTCGTTTGAGTAGATTTGTTTAAGTATCATATTTGAAAAAAATATTGATCTTTGGATTTAATTTGTTCCGTAAATTAAACAATGTTAGTATTTCAAACTAATATAAATATGTTGTTGTGAAGTTATGAATTTTGTTTTCCATGTTGTTTGAGAATTATTAGTGAATGTAAATCAATGTATTTAGAGTTGAATAGGGTTTATAGAAATCAATTTATTTGAGATTGTATTTGAAATTATTTTATATACTAGTATTTAAGTTTGTATATGGGGAAAAAACAAACATTTTAAAACACTTGTCCTTATAACCATTCGAGCACAACACATGTCGGTGCTTTGCACCATGCGTCACTTTTATCATTGTATCTCCTTTTATCTGTTCTAGTGCCTCCTTCACTATTACCAAATGAAAATCAAATATCCCCAAATCGAAAATATGGCCACCACCGAATTGCTCCCATCGTTCGCTCTTCACCAGCGTTCGCCAGTATCGGCCTCCGCTCCAACCAAGTGTCACTGCCTCCACCCTTCGAAAGCCCCTCTTCCTAAATCGGCCTCTTCTTTTTCCGCCGCATCGGATCGAATGCCACCTCCATCAGAAACTTTGTCTTCCTCCCATTGAAGAACGATGACGAAGCACTCACCGCGTTGATGTTGCGCTACTCCAGACCTACGCCTCCCCCTCACGCTTGTCAACACTCCCTCCGCCAATAGTCGATGTCTTCTAGCACCCGTCCTCTTTGATAAAGTTCTTCCTCGCGGTTTCATCAAAGTCTAACAGAAATTGTCACCGCTTTGCACTCATTGCCGCTGAAGCCCCTCCTGCATGCACGATTTTAAGGTGAGTGCACGAATACGATTAGCTTTCATTCAAATTTATTTATTCAGTTAGGTTGCTAAATATAGTAGTTATATTTGATGCGATACATTATTACGGGCCTATAGTTTAGAAATCACCTGTATTTGTTTTAGATTGCATTCATGTTCATGTTTGGACCTGAGTGCGTAAGCCATGTTAGAGTTTCTTTTGCTTTGTTCGTCTTGTCTGGTGAGTTTGAAGGCATGTGAATTACTGGTTATACTTGCATTTATGTTACCTTTTGTTTAGCCTTAGCTCCTCATGATTTTGCCACAACAAGTCAGTTCTATCGGTACATGCTGATGCATGTGTTGCACTATTCCACTTCCATGCATTTGTTCATTCTTGTTTTTTGTCACCCCACTTGTGTTATACCGGAGACACTGTATTTGAGCACAGTTTGCTTATAGATTTACGTGGAATACATACTGATTTGTAGGGGTATTGGGTGTTTATGCCTTTATTTTAAGCCGTGCAAACTTGGAAGTTGTTAGCCTAGGTCCTATTTACTTTGATTATCCATAACTTGCATATAATGTGTACATTTGTTTGTTTTGAAAGTTTGACTATGTTATGCTGCTACATTTATATGTGCACATATGGAATATGAACAGCTATAGGCTTAAATGGGCTACCTTATTATGAAGACAGACCTTTACCATGCTCTCCACTTGACTATGAAATGTTATCATGCTCTATTAATATGCTTGCACTTCACCTGAGTTCAGTTTTACATACTACTGAAATTTTAGCATTGTACTTAAATAAATTTATTTGAACAAAGTTAATCCTAATCCGAGGGTTTGTTGTGTTTTTATTTTATTATGCAATACGCTCGGGTTAGACTCTGAAGTGCTCCATATTTAAAGACTCAACTCGCAAACCAGAGAGGAACGTGAAGACGACGCTTGAATAAAACCGTAAAACTTTTATTTAGTTATAATTTCATGTAGACATTATGTTTATATTTTTCTTTCGTTGTATGAAAATGAAGTGTTGTAAAACTCTGATAAATTTTATGTATAATTTCATTTGTAAGCTATACTGTCATCTTCTGTGTCTGTGATTCCGTGTTAAATTTGATTAAACCCTGTAAGATAAATGATAACTACCCGTCGTTTTGAACGTTCTGAGTTGGTTTAAATACCGATTTCGAGCGGTCAAAATGGCAGATCGTTACAGTTGGTATCAGAGCCAGGTTTGATAAAGCTTAGCTTATCGAGTTTAAAAGCACATTAGAGACAGAGTAGCAATACTCTAGAATGAGTGAAATTGACACAAGAATTATTGTAGAGAGGGCATATTTTGAAAATATAAATTAAATAAATCATTTGAAAAGTGTAATGATTTTCGATATAAAATAAATTTGAAATGATATATTTTAGAAATTCAAATTATAAAGTGTCTTTGAAATGTAAATTATTCTGCAAATATTAGTTGATTTAGAAGGTAGAGTACATTTTGAAATTTAAGAAATTTGAATATAAATTTATTTGGAAAATATTTTGAAAATGAGAATACAGAATTTGAAATTTATTCGAAGAAACAAAGTATTGTGAAATATGAATAAATTTGGAATGGGAGTGTTGTGAATAAAAAAATTAGTGGAATAAAATGTATGTTGAAACTTTGGCGCTTTATAATAAGAATATTTTGAAATAAACTTGAATATTAAATCGACTGAAATAAAATAAATTTCTAGGAATAAATGGGGCTTAAATAAATTTGAATATTATATAAAGTGTCACTTGAATAGAGCAAGGATTTGGCCTGCATAAGTCAGATTGTGTTTGCAAATTGTTTGAAATATAACATGTGTAATAACTGATTTAATATTTAATTGGAATCAAGTATATTTGTTAATTGCTTGGTATATAAGTATGGACCCCATTAATAAATTCGATATTTAACTTGAAACGAGAAAAAAAAATTGTGCATAATTTAATTTGGAATTTGAAAATCCTTCTAAGATCTCCACTCTTCGAATCTACATCTTTGATAGCTTCTATTCGATAGGTCTCCTTTGTTTACATCTTGAATCAGTTCTATATTTGATCGGAAAAAAATATGAAAAGTTAAAAATTTGTACAAATCAGATTTCGTCTTTGACTATTGTGTACTCGATACGTATTAATTAATGACAACTAAAAGTTGATAAATAAAGAGAAGATGTTAAACCATTGAGAAAATATGAAATGTATACCGATCGATATATTGATTTAGTTACGACTAAAAGAAATTATTCGACTAAAACAAGAGAATTTAATTTCGGGAATTTTAAAATTGGTTTCAAATGTTTGAAATGAAAATATTCCAAGCAACTTAAAAGTGCTAGAAAGATTATATAAGTATTTTCGAATGATTTTCAAAATGCTTTGAAAAAATATATTTGAATGGAGAACCCCCTTTGTCACTAGATAATAATTTCAATGATAATTTTGCGTTGTTGAGATTTATATCAAGTTTCAGAGTGGGAAGACCATGTTAGAAACATTACTACTAGTTCGTTGATAAAATGAGGTTGATCTCGGAAATATTTTTAATATACAAATGTGTATATTTTGGAAAATTTTGGAAGAAGATCCAGAATTTCTTCTCTAGTATGAATTGATGATGTGAAGCCTATTGTAGCGGGATAATCTAATGCGTTAGCCTTGAATGAATATCTCTAAGGAAATGATGGAATACAAATTTACAATAGTTGAGTAAAGTTCGAATTTCGACTAGTTAAATAAATTTGAATAATTAGTTCAACTTGGAACTTAATTGAAATTGAGTCTTGTATTTCAAACTAAATTGAAATTGGAGATGAAAAAGGAAAATTGTAGTAATGAGCAAACGTGAACCTTTGGTTTGACTTGAAATGCAACTGAATTGAATTTGAAGTTAAATTGAGTTTAGTCTCGGAGTTGGAATCGACAATGATTAGGATTATGAAATTTGGACAATCTATTCAGATTGGGTTATTACGAAATTTGTATGTTATTTATAATTATTTTATTTGAAATTATGGTATTAGATTTATTTCTATATTTAAATTGTGTTGTATATGAGCTTAATTTATCTTTGTTTTCAATCAAATTTTCCTAAAGATTATTTTTCTAAACTTTATTTTATGTACTCAAACTTATTTTACAAACTGGTTTATTTTATCAAATTCATTCATATTAAATCTATTATCTTACAAAACCCATTTATTTCATTCAAACCATTTTCAAACCCATGTACATGTTTAATTTATTTTCCAAGGCTCTATTTATTTAAATCTATTTTATATCAAGCTAATTATTTAACAAAGCATATCTATTTATTTCAAACCTACTTCCAAATTTTATTTATTTATTCAATTTAATTTTATATTAAACTATTATTTTTCCAAAATTATTTTTATGTAGTTTAATTATTTTGATAGAAGTACATATCCAATTCAAACAAATTAAGATCCAAAATGTTTGAATGAAAAGACTCAAATTGAATATCGATAATCGTAATGTGAAATCCAAACTTGGATATGAATGTCAACAATGAATCAATTTGTAAACATCGATTTAAAATAGTGAAATGATATTGAATACTCATGTCAAGTTGCGAATGCGAACTTAAATTTTGAAATGATATTGGATACTCTAATCATTTTGAAATCAATTTAATTGATCTTGAAAATGGAAATTTTGAAGATTTGATATACGAACAATTTGATGTGAGATTTAAAACTTATATATGACTCATATAAGTATGAGATTCAAAAACTATTGATTTGGAATATAATTGATGAAAATTGATAATCTTATATAATGGGCTTATATGAGAAATGACATTTGAAAATGAGATCTGAGAAAATTTATGTAAATGGATATTTATATAAATATGATTTAAAATGAAGTATTATATGCATAATATATATGTTTTTGAACTAAGGATATGGGAGTACAGTATGCTTGATATTTGCATCGTGGCCACATTGTTGATTCATTCTATCGATTTATCTTCTCTAGATTAGGTTTTCCTGATATAATACTCAAGTAGTCCTTTGAATTCCGTGGGTTAACCCATGGTCTTATGAACTCGACTGCATAATGAAATTCGCAGGGCTGAGAGTACTTACGGTGACGGATGTTTCCTGGGGTATTCAGGCGAAACCATTGTGTTTGCTGCGATTTATGGTCGATTTGTGATGGCATGATCCGCAGGGCTGCGAGTGCCTACGGGTACGGATTATTCCTGGGGGATCCAGGCATAACCATTGTGTATCTACGGTCAATATGACGTAATTCGAGAGGCAGTGATTCCTTAAGGTCTATGTGTGATAGCGATGTAACCACCAGTGTTACTATGAGTAGACTTCGATCCATGAGTCGAGTTAGCATAGCGTAATTCGTAGAGCAGTGATTGCTCGAAGGTACGGATGTTTTCTGGGGGATCCAGATGAAACCATAGTGTATCTGCAATCTATGGTTATGTTGTGTGTCATAGCGTAATTCATAGGGCAGCGACTGCTCAAGGGTACAGATGTTATCTGGGCGAACCAGACGTAACCATTGTGTATCTGCGGTCCATGATTCGATTTGTTTGGATTGTATTTGCCATATCCATTGTAAATTTCAAGAAAATATTTTAAGAATTTCACTGGTAGTTGAAGCAAGTATATTTAGTACTTGGAGATTTTTAGTCATGTGTCGATACCACGTATGCTTAAATTTCTATAAGAACAAAAGTAAACTTGTTAAACTTCGAGTTATCAAGTATTTTCGAACTTTAAATAACAAATCAATTGTATGAATTTTAAACTTGTATGACCTAAACAAATAATTAAGAAAGAGGGTTTAAAGGGTTTTACAAGTTCAGGCTTTGAAAAATATGCTTAAAAATAAGTATAAACCAAATGAATAAGGTTGCATCGACAATAACGAAGTTATGACAACTAAATGGAAAAAAAATGAAAATATGTATATGTAGACATCCATGTTAATTAAATTAATGGGAAATGAATCGACAAATAAATGATGTATATGTCAATTAATTAATGAAGTCAGGAGGTAAGTGAATGAATTTATCGACAAGAAAATATGGAACCTATTTATCGCAAACGAATTTGAATAACATAAATGATAAGCATATATAGATATAAGATTAACAATTACTTTTGTATGGATTTGAATGTAAAAATATAAATGAGCTTTTTAAATTTTGTAGCATGTGCATGAAAGTCTACATATCACACTCACTTGCCTCTTGTTTATGCTCTATATATTGAATTTATCTTGTATCCATGAATCTCACATTTTTTTAAGTGTTTTAGTAGGAAGCCATGGCGTTGCTTCACATGAGAGCTCGCTTTTGCACTACATGTTAAAAAAATTAAGCAAACATGCTTATAAATGCTAAAATAAGGTACACATCTTGGATTTAACACCATATTTGGGTTTTTGTGTTGTTTTCCCCTGATTTGGGATGGCTCATTGTATAGATGAGATGTATATTTTTTGTTTCTGTTGTTTTTGTGTACGGGAAAATTTTCCCGATCGAACGTGTAGGGGAGGTGCTGCCGGAATTTTTCGTAAATCCGGACGTTAGAATTTTTTTAATGTCCTAAAGATTTTGTAACTTAATTTGTTCTAATAAGTTGTAACAAGGAATAATCTAAATAAAATTGAAATAGAACGAACGTTTAAAAAAAATTGTCCTCTCGTTGTTTACGCGTTTAGTTTCCCCTTGACCTGCAGTCACCTTTCGCTTATTATTCGTGCTTCAATTGTTAACTGTCCAGTTCGTATTCTTGAACTTTTCCTTTTGCCTTACATCGATAAATCTGAGGGCAAGTTGTATCATTAATTTGAAATTGATAAAAACTCGATATGGCTTATATATATCAATACACACACACATATATATATATATACGTATTGAAATGGTTTATAAAGTGTTTTGTAAACATAGAATTCGACGACTTGAAATCCCGATATTTTGAAATGTTTGGAAATGACAATAATAAGAATTGAAAGTATTTGTAAATTATGATTTAGAAATGTTTTAACTTCGGGATATGTAATGAAATGATTTGTTACCGAGATTCGAGTAACCCGTGACTAAAGAAAGGCATATAATTCGTGCTTTGTATTTGGTGCCCGATATCTGGATGTTAGCCAGGAGATACTTAGTGTTATATCGATACGTCATAGGCCTTGTCTTGTGGCCTTGTCATTAGGTGAAACCTCTCAACTTGAGACATGAATGTTTTATGTTGTTTATCGTAAAATATTTAAAATTTTAGAAATGATTTTGGTTTTTTTTTTAAAAAATAAAAATAAAAATCCCAAAGCGAGAAATATTCGATATGAAATGAAATATACAAGTTTCTAATAATTTGAAATGGAAACGGGATCTTAAGTCAAAGAAATAATACCATGCTTTGATTTTTAAAGTTTAAGTTCTTTTGATTAATTTGGTTAAGTTTAATTTGATCCTGATAAGTACTTTATTTATTTTTACACACACACACACACACACACACACATATATATATATATATGATTTAACAATCTCTCCTTTTCGAGGACGAAAAGCCTTAAGGGAGGATGATTGTAACGAACTAAGATTTTAACGTTTAAAATACAGAATTTATCTAGATTCAGTTATTAAGAATTTGATATTTGTTTATAATTTTGAAATTTATTCTATTTTATTTTTGTTTAAATATATTTTGTATGTATAAACAAAATTTTCTTTCGATTTAAATATTTTGTTAAGTTAAACAGTAGTGATAGTTTAAACTAATTGATATATACATATATATATATATATATATATAGTGTCCGAGAATTTATTTAAATCAATTTGTCTATTTTGAAATTTTTATTTGATTTGAATATCTTTATTTAATTAAGCATTAGCTTTTTTTAATTAATTGAAATATATCGTTAGAGAGATTTTAAATTTGATTTTTCAATTTATTTGAGATTTTATTTTATTTTATTTCGAATTTTGGTTTCAAAAATTTACTTAAGTTTATAATCGAATACATTTGTTTGAGTAGATTTGTTTAAGTATCATATTTGAAAAAAAATCGATCTTTGGATTTAATTAGTTTTGTAAATTAAACAATGTTAGTATTTCAAACTAATATAAATATGTTGTTTTGAAGTTATGAATTTGTTTTCCATCTTGTTTGAGAATTATTAGTGAATGTAAATAAGTATATTTAGAGTTGAATTGGGTTTATAGAAAAAAAATTATTTGAGATTGTATTTGAAATTATTATATATACTAGTATTTAAGATTGTATTTAGGAAAAAAACAAACATTTTAAAACACTTGTCCTTATAGATATTCATTCACAACACATGTCGATGCTTTGCACCATGCGTCCCTTTTATCACTGTATCCACTTTTATCTGTTTTAGCGCCTCCTTCATTGTTACCAAACGAAAATCAGAAATCCCCAAATCGAAAATATGGCCACCACCGAATTGCTCCCATCGTTCGCTCTTCACCAGCGTTTGCCAGTATCGGCCTCCACTCCAACCAACTGTCACTGCCTCCACCCTTCGAAAGCTCCTCTTCCCAAATCGGCCTCTGCTTTTTCCGCCGCATCGGATCGAATGCCACCTTCGTCAAAGACTTTGTCTTCTTCCCATTGAAGAACGGTGACGAAGCACTCACCACATTGATGCCGCGCTGCTCCAGACCTTCGCCTCCACCTCACGCTTGTCAACACTCCCTCCGCCAATAGTCGATGTCGTCCAAAACACATCCCCTTTGACAAAGTTCTTCCTCGCGGTTTCATCAAAGTCTGCCAGAAATTGTCACCGCTTTGCACTCATCGCCGTTGAAGCCCCTCCCACATGCGCGATTTTAAGGTGAGTGTTAACCCACTCACGAATATGATTAGCTTTCATTCCAATTTATTTATTCAGTTAGTTTGCTAAATATAGTAGTTATGTTTGCTGCGATACATTGTTACTGTCCTGTTGTTTACAAATCACCTGTATTTGTTTTATATCGCATTCATGGTCATGTTTGGACCTGATTGCGTAAGCCATGTTAGATTTTCTTTTGCTTTGTTCTTCTGGTCTGGTGAGTTTGAGGGCATGTGAATTACTGGTTATACTTGCCTTTATGTTATCTTTTGTTTGGCCTTAGCTGGTTATGATTTTGCTACAACAAGTCAGTTCTATCCGTACATGCTGATGCATGTGTTGCACTATTCCACTTCCACGCATTTGTTCATTCTTAATTTTTGTCACCCCACTTGTGTTATAATGGAGATACTGTATTTGAGCCCAGTTTGCTTATAGATTTAATGTAGAATACATACTGGTTTGTAGGGGTAGTGGGTGTTTATGCCTTTATTCTAAACTGTGAAAGCTTGGCAGTTATTAGCCTAGGTCCTATTTACTTTGATTATCCATAACTTGCATATGTTGTGTACATTTGTTTGGTTTGAAAGTTTGACTATGCTATGCTACTACATTTACATGTGCACATATGGAATATGAATAACTATAGGCTTAAATGGGCTACCTTATTATAAAGACAGACCTTTACCGTGCTCTCCACTTGACTATGAAATGTTATCATGCTCTATTAATATGCTTGCACTGTACCTGAGTTCAGTTTTACCTACTACTGAAATTTTAGCACTGTATTTAAAAAAAATTATTTGAACAAAGTTAATCCTGATTCGAGTGTTTGTTGCATTTTATTATGCAATACGCTCGGGTCAGGCTCCGAAGTGCTCCAGATTTAAAGATTCGGCTCGCAAACCGGAGAAAAACGTAAAGACGCATGTGTGTGCACGCTCGACAAAACCATAAAACTTTTATTTAGTTAAAATTTCATGTAGACAATATGTTTATATTTTTCTTCATTTGTATGAAAATGAAGTGTTGTAAAACTTTGATAAATTTTATGTATAAATTTCATTTGTAAGCTATACTGTCATCTTCTGCTTCTATGATTCTGTGTTAAATTTGATTAAACCATGTAAGCTAAATGATAACTACCCGTCGTTTTGAATGTTCTGAGTTGGTTTAAATACCGACTTTGAGCGGTCAAAAAGGCAGGGCGTTACACCAACCTAGTTCGAGGTTCCCCGTTTGATACCAAGATGGGTTACCAACTGAACGGGTCTTACACAACAGATGATACAAGCTTCCCCCTAGGCTTGCATCCCACTACTAGGATTTCAACAGGTTATGTCTACTAGTTTAACAAGATTGCATAACCCCATAGGTTAAGTTTATGGGCCTATATATATATATATATATATTACCTATCGCCACAAGATTTACATAACCCTCCCACTGATTCAAACAAGTTTACTTAACCCCTACTTAATTTGACAAGTTCATGTGATCCTTATGGATTCAAACAGGTTAAGTATTACTATTTCATTACCATTCATTTATTTATGGTTATAATGCGCTAGACCTCCCACATTAAGTCTACAACTTGCGGATGTTGGATATGCCAGTTGTGTCCGGGCAGACTTCTTCCACAAGTCGGAGTTAACCTCGTGTCTTAGCGCCATCACGTGTATGTTTATGCACTTAGACCCCTCACATTAGAATTACCAATTGTGGATGTTGAATTTACTGGGCGGTTTCAGGCAGACTTCTACCACAAGTATAAACTAAACTCGTGTCTAAGCGCGGTTACATTTTCTAATTACTGTAAATCTAGGCATTTTCAATATTAACAAATTTTCATGTTTATCATGCCCTAAGTCCCTATCCGATCAATGATACAAGTTATGCCCCAAATTTAGATCAAGATATAGATTATGCTCCCAAATCCCAAGTTTGGTTCAAGGTACAGATTATGCCCAAAATCCCCAACCATGTTTTACAATATGAATTATGCCCCAAATTTATAATTCCCAGTCATCCCCAATTTCGAGCGTTTGTATTTTCAGCGATATGCCTAAACTTGAAAGTAGCCTGGCTTTAAAACAAAAAGGGAAAGAGCGAGAGAAGAGAACATGAGTAGGCATAGCTAATAAAAACTGGCATATGATGATAGAATTAGTCATACTAACAGAATAGGCATAGTGACATGATTAGGCAAACTAACATATGAGGCATACGGTGACATGATTTGGCATACTAACAAAATAGGGATATCATAAATAGGCATATAGTCACTAATTAATAGATCAGGTGTACATGTAATGGTAGATCTAATATGATTCAGGTTATTAATACGCAGAGGCTTAGATCCAAACTTATAAACATGTCATGATTACATTTTTGGTGTTTTATATCTAAAAATAACATAGACTCACTGTGATTGGATCTAAAGAACAGTGAATTGATTGCAGATGTCGTAGCATAGATCTCTGAATACGTATAGCTTGCTATAGAAGAAGAATAGGCTATTTTACTCTGAGTTGGGTAGCACCTCATTGTCACCATTGATTTGGATGAATAAAACAAGGGGATTAAGGTCCTTTATATAGCCTAGGGTCAATGAATCTAGTCAAGAAACATGTTTGAGTTCAAAAACTGAATTTTGCCCAGATCTGGGGGGTCGACATGGGGATCAACATGGGTGTCGACACCTTATGTTGGTGTCGACCCATAAATCGACACCCTTAGGGTTGGGGTCAACCCTTAACAGGTCGATTTACCCCTATTTTTCCCACCTCTGGTTTTGATTTTCTAGAATCATTACATACACACACACACACACACACACACACACACATATATATATATATATATATATATATGGCTTATATGTTTATATACTTCAAACCTTAATATCTTCTTCATACGAACTCCCTTTTACACTAACTTGGGGTCTATCTTAAGCAGAATTCCAAGACAAACAGGCATAATCTGTTTTACTTAATTTTCAATGTTTAATTAAGTATTCCTTAGTTTATCATTTTAATGGTTATAAAATTACGGGGTGTTACATGGGGTTTGGAGGGGTTAACATTCAATTATGTGCAACCAATTTATTTGTTTTTTTTGCTAACTCAGTCCTGCGTTTTTGATAGCTTCCATCCCTATAAATAGAAGCCTATCCTCCTCACTTTTGTTAAAGTAATTTTAAGTATTTTTCTAAACTCCACAATTGTTATCTATCTCTATTAGGTCTAGAAACTCTATTGAAATTCAAGTAATAAAATTTTCAAATCAAAATCGTCTCCTTGCAAGCTATTCTTATTTTACTTTTTTAATTACTTTGGAACTAATAAACATATACACCTCTCCATTATTATGTATATATAAATTAAAAGAAAAGGATTTTTGTAGCTTCCCGCCTCTATACCCACTATCGTCCAATTCATTTCAGAGAAATGTCATAGACCATGACGAAGAATGAGGTTTGTGAAGAGCGACCGATTGTATGATTACTCTATGTGAGGAATGCACATCGAATTCTGATACCGATTAAAATTTCGACATGACCATTCGGCACATAGGGCAACTACATAACGGCTATATGCAATCCGTAAAGCAGTATAAAATAGACAACAATAATAATATAAATATGGTATATCTCAAAGCCAGACACAGAATAATCATATCACAAAGGCGGACTAGATATGAATAAACCAAGAATGTGTACATCAAGTTAGTGGTCAACAAATATCCACTAATACATGTACCAAGATCTAAATAAAAGAATATGTACACAACGAAAGATAATGTCGTAGGTACAAAAGTACATAAAGATGCGGAGGCTGAGTGGCAAGCTGAAGCGGAAGATCAATCCTGCGAGGAGTCCCAGAGGAGTACATAAAATGACTCTGCGGTCTGACCCGAGTATTATTTATAAGAATAAACAATAAATGGATCAGCCTAGTTGTACTTATCAAATAAACTAAGATAATAATAGATATAACGTAGGATGACATGATTCTAGTAATAATATCTAATCATAACTAAATATGAAACATGGCATGTCAACATAACCATCTCTAAATAATCTCTTAGCTAATGTAGAATGCAACATTCAAATAATAGCACACAATAGGAAATGGTAGAGGAAATGCCAAATATAAATCAAATTAGCGCTCATCGTATCAAAATAATCATAAATCAAATTGACGCGCATCGCATCAAAGTAAATATAAATCAAATTGACGCGCATCGTATCAAAGTAATCATAAATCAAATTAATCATAGAAACCAAGAATCCAGAAATCAAAAGAAATCTAGAAAACATCATAAAAGGGCAGACCTGTTCATAGATGAGATATGATCTCTGGGTAGCGAACCCTTTTGTTGGATTCGAAGCTCCCCATAGTCCCGGGTCGTGACCTCGGAAAGAGAAAACACATAAACTGTGAAATCTATAAAAAAACATCATAAATCGGGGTGCAAGCCTGTTCATAGATGAGATGCGATCTCTAGGTAGCGAACTCTTTTGTTGGAGCCGGAGCTCCCCACGGTTCCGGGTCGTTACCCCAGTAGAGGAAAGCATAAATCATAGAAAATCATAGATAGCTGGACCAAAGTCCCATAGATGAAGGTCACAAATTGTAATTTCACACTCGGGCGATCGCAAACTAAGCAACAATGTCATAGAGGTGGATATCATGGATCCGGGGGAATAGAAATTACACCGAGTTAGTTAATATAAGAAAATAGCGACATGTCCCATAACCACATGCTATTCTCGAATATTTACTCACTCGTAATTAGTTTCTATTCAAAACAGAGAAAATCAAAAAACATAAAGGTTGGACTAAAGTCCCATAGATGAAGGCCACAAACCGTATATTCCCACTCGGGCGATTGCGAACCAATAAATATGTCACGGAGCGGATACCAACGATTCGGGTGAATATAAATTATACCGGGATAGTTAATATAAGAAAATAGCTAAATGTCCCATAACTACTCGCTATTCTCGAATATTTACGAACCCGTTGTTGAATTTAAAAACTAATTAAACGTTGGTTCGATACCCATTGACAATATAAAACCCCATTATCCATTGTGGTTCAATTATTCATGAAAACCGTCGCTGTAGCGAATAAAACACAAACATCATAAAACATAAACTCACATTACAACAACATACAGGAAATCAAAGGGATAACGGTTGTAATTTCGATCAACGAACGAATCAAAATCCTGAACTAGCACCCGAAGTTTTGAAACTATATCAGAATAGACTCGAAGGATATCAAGTTGATAATTCATGTTTTAATGGCATGAATCATATTAACAAGAGTATCGAACAAATTCGATATACAGAATATAGTGCAAGGGCTTTAGAATGATCACTTATTCAATTAACATCTTAAACAATGTGAATAGACCAAAAGAATCAACATTAGAAGAATCAATTGAGAATCAAAGTCGATGAATCGAGCTGTTGGAATCAGAGAATTCGTGAAGCTGAAGTTCACAAAGGAAGTCCGAATGGCCCGAGCTTCGGCCGGGAAAGAGCCTGGATGGGGTAGACTGTGGACCGTGGTCTCTCTGGTCCATAGCATAAAAATAGAATCAGACGTCTGAATCATTTACGTCAGACGTTTGAACTGGGATTGTAACGACCCGCATTCTATGCATTGTAGGATCGTAGTATATTTATTTCTTTCACATACGAAGTCGTATGGTCATGTAACTTTGGGAGACGACTACTGGGGTCATTTCCCATGTTCATGATTTTTGCCGATTTTTAAATGATTGTTTTGCCCTTAACTGATCTTGTTTTGGCCATAACTTTTGATTGGTAAGGAATTTTGACCTGAAACCGCTTCCATTAGATCTGGATGATGGTTTATCTTTCCGTAGAGTGATCACATTAGCCAAACGGACTCACTGTTTGGGAGATATGGATGAAACAAGGTTTAGATGGTGAAAAACAGCTTAATTGAGCCTAATTAGGGTGATTAGCAAGAGAGCCCATAACCCATTTCGGGATTAGGGTTATGGGAGGGCTGAGATGAGTTAGTAAATTAGTTTTTATTTCATTTCTTAGCCGCCACTTATAACCTGTGAACCCTAGCAATGGCCTCCACTTGCTAAAACACCCCAAATCACCTTCTAATCGCTAATTAAGCCAAATCTACATCAAATCAAAGCTGATTAGCACGAAAATCGAGGTAGAGCTGCTGGAGTGTATTGGAATCCGAACCATTTTGTCCAATAGTTTTAGATCTGAGTTTATTTATGGCCAAGGTGAGTGATTAGCATTGTTTTACACTAATTACAGATAATTAGTATTAATTAACGAAATTTTGCATGTTAAAAATCTGGAAAAATGTTTAGAAATTCTTAAATATTATTTTAAGCCTTTGTTAGAAGTTTAGGTTAATTGGTTAAGTTTTGCTAATCCTATTATTAGATTTTCTTAAACATGCTTAAGGGGAAAACATAGGTTTTTTGGTTTGTCTGATCCGTTTTGACATATCAAATTGTTGTTTTGGTGTTTATGGTTGATTCTCTGTGTTGCTATGACTGTATGGTATGCTTTGAGATTGATTAAAAAAGTTAGAATGGGTCGAAAACGCCGTCGTATGGCGTAAAACAGTCGCTGGAAAAGTTGCAGGAAATGTGCAGGGTTTCAAATCGGATCGGGTTATAGGGCTCGGATCGGATTGGTGGATTGGGCAAGGGGAATAAGAACCGGATCAGAACTTGGAGCTAGCGGAGCCTTGGCAACAAGGAAGGCCACTTGCAAAGAGTTGGAGTTGGGTGGGATCAGATCAGAGCTGAGCATGGGATCAGATCAGAGGAGAGCAACTGGAGCAATGGATGGAGATGACCAAACCGACCCGGATGGAGTGCCACAACCGAACCGACCTGGAGGGTGATGACCAAACCGACCCGGATTGAGTGCCACAACCGAACTGACCTGGGGGGTGTTGACCGAACCGAACCGAATGGATGACCAGGAGCTGAAGCTTGTCGAAACGAACCAAGGGAAATCCACCAAACTGAACTGGATGTATGCTACTACTTCTACGCGATGACTCTTCTGAAGACCAACTCCAATTCGACCAAAACCCGAGATGTAGAGGAGGTCCAGATGGGAGGTTATTACTCAGGATCCAAATGGGATCAATGAGTTGACTTCATGATTGGACTTTGCTGCGGGACGTGTGCAAAGGGGTTATCGACGTCTACAGCTTTGATTCACCATCGAGACAGATGTTAGGTTGTGTATCAGTGCAGTGGGGGTAGTTATTACTCCATGGGACAGAGTGATCGTAGCATGGTTGTGAGCCAGTGCAGTGGAGTCATCATGACTTCATAGGGCAGAGTGGACATAGCAAGGATTAGTGGCTATGGATCAGTGCAATGGAGTCGTCATGACTCCATGGGGCAGAGTGATCATAGCAAGGATTTGGTTTATCAAAGCGGTGGATATCGTATGCTTTACGCACTGAGTGAGAGATGTGAGGATGGTTGCTATGCTTGATTGTTTGCCATTATTATGACATGCATACCCCCTCCCTCATATCTTTACACCATATGTTAGTGTCACCTTAGAGTATTGTACATCTTGTTGTGCTAACTCTTTGGTTGCAGGTCCAGGTTCAGGTATGGTTTAGTATACCTATTATTGTTCTATTTTGCTGCTTATTGTTCATACCATACTTTTGGCTGACCCAGAGTTTTATGTCTCTTCTTATTACTCTGGGTGCTCTTAAACGGGCAGACTAGAGACAGGTTAGGTGGTATGCATGAGTAGCTATATCGGAGATAAGCAGGAGGCTCCCACGTATGATACATATAGATATTCTCCCTGTGTCGCTGCTGGTCACTACTTTGGGCATTAGTACTGTACCTTTCTCATTTCGTTTGGAGATAGTTTTTTTTAAAGTTGTAATACTGATGATATGGAACAAAGCTGTATTTGGATTTTCCGCTTATGCACTATCTCGCCTATTTTATGTCAAGTATGTTATTATTATATTTTATTCCATGCGTTGTGAGACATTCTACAGGTTTCTTGCTAGTTCAAATTCCCTTCTTTCCTTTCTTTGGCAACCGTCCCGTGCTGGTTGGACATTGGTACAATGCACTTTCATTGGAAATGTCGGCTGGTGCGAGGCGGGCCGTTACATTTGGTATCAGAGCTCTAGGTTGTGTAGTTAACCTAGGGAAGACACCAGAGAGAGATAGTACGTATATGAGGGTACGTATTTGTGATATTTTGGTTTTCAAAAGCTATATATATACTATTAGTATATTTAAGGATGAAGTCGCATTGCACTGGCACCACTAAAGAGATGGTAAATCGTTTTCTCCATACAGATTGAACGATGAGCAGATATACAAGGGGTACTGGTAGAGGAGATAATAATGGTAATGCTCCTGATATGAGGGCGATGTTCACAGACCTCATGAGAAAGATGCTTAGGGATGTTCAGAGGGCAGCTCCTAATGCTGAAAATGGTGGTGGTGCAGCGGTGCAGGCGCCTATGGCAGATTTCGCCAAGCTATGCAAGGATTACACTAGTCTTGGTGGAAAGCCATTCCACGGAACGGAATCAGCTACAGAAGTTCAGGATTGGTTGGATAGCTATGAGCGTTTCTTCGAAGACATGGGTATTGAGGATGCGATGAAGAGAAAGTTAGCATCCCGTCAGTTGCAAGGGCGGGCGATGAACTGGTGGAATGCTATTAAGGCAGCTACTCCAGAGAATCAAGTTATTTGGGATCAGTTTAAGGCCCGATTCAGTGATAAGTTTATCCCAACTGCTCTGAAATCGGAATTGTTTAGGAAATTTCTGGAGCTTAAGCAGAATGGTAGAGCAGTCTCGGAGGACATTGCTGAGTTCGATACTTTATCGAAGTATGGACTATCCCTCATTGACACTCCCGAGAAGAAGAACGAGAAGTTCATAACTGTTTTAGATCAGTACTTGGGGGAATGGCTTATAAACCATATTGATGAGACTTTTGAATTGATTGTTGGGAAAGTATTGAGGTCAGAGAGCCTTTATCCTAAACCCAAGACTGAAGTCGCTGTCGTATCTGCAGAGGGACCAAAGCCGCAAGCAAGCGGTGGAGGCAAGAATAATTCTCAGAATAAAAGGAAGTAGAATTAGAACCAAGCTAAGGATGGTCAGAAAAAGAGCAAGAAAGATATTGAGTGTTTTAGCTATGGCAAGAAGGGCCATTATGCTAAAGAATGTCGAGCAAATCTAACGGACAGGAAGTGCTTCAACTGTGGCCAAGTAGGACATCACAAGGATAAGTGTCTGCAACCCCCTAAGGAGAAGCAGATTGTGAAAGCATATGCTCTTAATGCTGTTCCTTCTTCGTCGAATGCCCCAACCACGACGGAGAAAGGAAAGAATGTCAACATTCAAGGTATGCTTTCTGTTTATTATGTTCCTATTCGAGTATTGTTTGATACTGAAGCTTCCCGTTCCTTCATATCTAGTGACCCGGTAGATAGGTTGGGATTGGAACCCGAGATAGTCGATAGACCTTTAGCGGTGACGAACCCGATTGGTGGTTCAACTAGCCTTAGCATGATTTGTAGTAATGCGGTCTTATCGAGTCATGGATGCATGTTTGTTTGTGATTGCTTTGTTTTGGGCTCTACTAGGTTTGGCATTATTTTGGGAGTCAATTGGCTCCAAAGATACGTGGTGGTGGTAGACTTTGAGGGCTTTTTGGTGACAGTTAGAGCGGATGATGGGCGGAGAGTAGTGTTTGGTGGTCTACATAGTGATGGGGTAATGGCTAGTTTTCTAAATTCCCTCGACATCCTGCATGATGAGTTGTCAGATGTGCCCGTGGCTGGTCAGTACCCGGACGTCTTTGAGGAAGTGACTAGACTTCCACCACACCGAGAGATTGAGTTTCGGATTGATTTAGTGAAAGATGCCAGACCTATAGTGATGCCACTTCGTCATATGGCACCAAGGAAGCAGCGAGAGCTCGGGGTGCAAGTAAGCGATCTGTTGAAGAAGGGATTTATTAGAAGAAGTGTTTCTGAGTGGGGAGCACCAGTTGTGTTTGCTACCAAGGCAGATGGTTCCCTTCGATTGTGTGTGGACTACCGCGAGTTGAATTAGGTAACAAGGAAGAATAAGTATCCTCTTCTGTGGATAGATGATTTGTTTGATCAGTTAAGTGGCGCGAGAGTGTTTTCTCAGTTGGAGCTCGCGACAGGTTTTCATCATCTTGGAGTGGAAGCTGAGAGTATAGCTAAAACGACATTTCGGACGCCGTCTGGATTCTATGAGTGGTTGGTCATGTCATTCGGGTTGACCAATGCACCAGCATATTTTGTGGATCTTATGAATATGCTATTCAGGGATCAATTGAATAAGTTTGTTCTTGTGTTCATGGACGATATCTTGGTTTATTCGAGGAAGAGGAAGAACATAAGAAACATCTGAGGATAGTGATGGAGGTGTTGAGAAAACTCCAATTGAAAGTAAAGTTTTCTAAGTGTCACTTCTGGAGGAGGGAAGTGAGATTCTTGGTCCATGTTGTTTTAGAAAATGGTACTGCCGTGGACCCTACGAAGGTGGCTACGGTACAAGATTGGTCTACGCCCAAGAATGCAACTGATGTAAGAAGTTTCTTGGGATTGGCTGGATATTATCGTAAGTTTATCCAAGAGTTCTCCAAGATAGCAGCACCGTTGACTCGGTTGATTAAGAAGAATCAAGCTTTTGTCTGAGACGAAAAGTGTGAGAATGCATTCAAGAGTCTAAAGGAAAAGTTGACATGTGCACCAATGTTAGTCATTCCTAAGGGGGAATGAAGAGATGACGGTATACACAGATGCATGTGGTACCGGGCTAGGTGCTGTATTGATGCAAGGAGGTAGGGTTGTAGCTTATGCTAGTCGGCAACTGAAACCGCATAAGAAAAGGTATCCTACCCATGATTTGGAATTGGCAGTGATCGTGTTTGCATTGAAGATGTGGAGACATTATCTCTTGGGAGAAAGATTCGAGTTGTTCACCGATCGTAAATCGTTAAAGTATCTTTTCTCTCAGAAGGACCTAAATCTCCGACAGCAAAGATGTTGGAATTCTTGGCTTCCTACGATTTCGATATCGAATATACACTAGGAAAAGGCAATGCGGTAGCTAATGCATTAAGTAGAAGACATGCCAGTTTAGGGGCTATGATTCTAGAATGGAAGCAACTGGAGTACATCGCTGGGTATGATTTCAGACCAAAGTGAGAATTGGATCCCAAAGTATTAGCAAGTTTGATGATCAGACCCACTTTGATTGAGCGGATTGGTTCCAGTCAGAGAGACGATCCTAACCTGTTAGAAATCATCTTCGAGTTAGAGATGGGTATCGATGAGGAGATGGACAAGTATGGGCTTGATCGAGATGGATGGCTTAGAAAGAATGGAAGACTAGTTGTGCCCAATGTCAATGAATTGAGAGATGAAGTGCTTAGAGAATGTCATCACTCAAAACTAACTATACATCCTGGTGGTAATAAAATGTATCGAGACATGAAGCAGACCTACTACTAGGAAGGAATGAAAAGAGACGTTGGGAAGTTTATATCCAAATGCATGAACTGCCAGCTAGTTAAAGCTGAGCAAAAGAAGCCTAGTGGTTTGTTGCAACCATTGGAAATTCCAGAATGGAAATGGGAATAAGTCTCAATGGATTTCATTGATGGGTTACCAAGAACTAGATCAGGCCATGATAGCATTTGGGTGATTGTGGACCAATTAACCAAGAGTGCAAGGTTTATACCCGTCAAGTTGAATAGAACAGCAGCTAAGTTAGCAGAGCTATATATAAAGTGGGTAGTGAGATTTCATGGAATACCCAAAGGCATTGTGAGTGACTGAGATCCGTTGTTCACTAGTGGATTTTGGAAGAGCTTACAAGAGGTGTTAGGATCAGAATTACATCTCTGTACTGCGTATCATCCTCAAACCGACGGTCAGACAAAGAGGGTGAATCGGGTATTAGAAGACCTCTTGAGAGCTTGTATATTGGATTTTGGTGGATCATGGGATGACCATTTACATCTAATAGAGTTTGCATATAATAATAGTTATCAATCTAGTATTGGTATGACTCCATTTGAAGCTTTGTATGGAAGACCGTGCAACTCACCGTCATGTTGGTTACAAACTGGTGAGAAGTTTGTGCTTGGGCCAGATGTGATAGGAGAAACCTCAGATAAAATCAACGTTATTCAACAGCGAATGAAGGCTGCCCAAGATAGGCAGAAAAGTTATGCTGATAAGAGGAGAAGGGATCTGAAATTCTACATTGGCAACTTGGTGTTTGTAAAGATTTCTCCATTAAGGAGCGTGATACGATTTGGTAGGAGAGGCAAGTTAACACCAAGATTTGTTGGTTCATTCCCAGTTCTCGAGCAAGTTGGGAATTTGGCATATAAAGTTGAATTACTAGAGAAGATAGCAGGAGTTTATAACATATTTCATGTTTCCCAGTTAAGGAAATTCGTGCACGACCCTAGTGTGACTATTTCACTTGATCAGTTGGACGATATCGAGGTTGAACCCAAGGCAGTTGGGAACCGCAGGCCTATGCGTATTGTTGGGAACGATACGAAGCAGCTTCGAAGGAAGGCGGTAAAACCAGTCAAAGTTCAGAGGGGCGAGGATGAGAATGATTGTATTTGGGAGACAGAGGAGAGCATTAAGAAGACGTATCCAGAACTCTTTGTCTAGTAAGATTTTAATTGCAACTTAGTTTTCCGCATGCTAGGTTAGACTTGTTTGTTTGTTTTTGTATGTTTGATTGTTGGGAATGATTGGAAGGCATGCGGGATCCTTTGTATGTTTTGGGTTAAGGAATTTCGGGGATGAAATTTCTTAAGGGGGGGAGAATGTAACGACCCGCATTCTACGCATCGAAGGATCGTAGAATATTTCTTTCTTTCACATACGAAGTCGTAAAGTCATGTAACTTTGAGAGACGACTATTGGGGACATTTCCCATGTTCATGATGTTTGTCGATTTTTAATTGACCATTTTGCCCCTAGTCGATCTTGTTTTGGCCATAACTTTTGATTGGCAAGGAGTTTTGACCTGAAACCACTTCCATTAGATCCGGATGATGGTTTACCTTTTCGTAGAGTGGTCACATTAGCCAAACGGACTCACCGTTTGGGAGATATGGCTGAAACAAGGTTTAGAAGGTGAAAACAGCTTAATTGGGCCTAATTAGGGTGATTTGCAAGAGGGCCCATAACCCATTTCGGGATTAGGGTTATGGGAAAGCTGAGATGAGTTAGTAAATAAGTTTTTATTTCATTTCTTAGCCGTCAGTTACAACCTTTGAACCCTAGCAATGGCCTCCACTTGCTAAAACACCTTAAATCACCTTCTAATCGCTAATTAAACCAAATCTACATCAAATCAAAGCGGGTTGGCATGAGCATCGAGGTAGAGCTGCTGGAGTGTATTGGAATCCGAACCATTTTGTCCAAAAGTTTCAGATCTGAGTTTATTTGTGGACACGGTGGGTGACTAGCATTGTTTTTACACTAATTACAGATAATTAGGGTGATTAGTGTTAATTAACGAAATTATGCATGTTAAAAATCTGGAAAAATGTTTAGAAATTCTTAAATATTATTTTAAGCCTTTGTTAGAAGTTTAGGTTAATTGGTTAAGTTTTGCTAATCCTATCATTAGATTTTCTTAAACATGCTTAAGGGTAAAATATAGGTTTTTGGGTTTGTTTGATCCATTTTGGCATATCAAATTGTTGTTTTGGAGTTTATGGTTGATTCTCTATGTTACTATGACTGTATGGTATGCTTTGAGATTGATTAGAAAAGTTATAATGGTCAAAAACGACGTCGTATGGCGTAAAATAGTCGCTGGAAAAGTTGCAGGAAATGTGCTGGGTTTCGGATCAGATCCGATTATAGGGCTCGGATCGGATCGGTGGATCAGGCAAGGGGAATATGAACCGGATCGGAACTTGGCACTAGCGGAGCCTTGGCAACAAGAAGGCCACTTGCAAAGAGTTGGAGTTGGGTGGGGATCAGATCGGAGCTGAGCATGGGATCGGATCGGAGGAGAGCAACTGGAGCAACGGGTGGAGATAACCAAACCGACCCGGATGGAGTCCTACAACCGAACCGACCTGGAGGGTGTTGACCAAACTGACCCGGATGGAGTGCCACAACCAAACCAACCTAAGGTGTGTTGACCGAACCGAACCAAATGGATGACCAGGAGCTGAAACATGTCGAACCGAACCAAGGGAAAGCCACCAAACCGAACCGGATGTATGCTGCTACTTCTACGTGATGACTCTTCTGAAGACCAACTCCAATTCGACCAAAACCTGAGATGCAAAGGAGGTCTAGATGGGAGGTTATTACTCAGGATCCAAATGGGATCAAAGAGTTGACTTCATGATTGGACTTTGTTGCGGGACGTGTGCAAAAGGGTTATCGACATCTACAGCTTTGATTCACCACCGAGACGGATGTTAGGCTGCGTATCAGTGTAGTGGGGTAGTTATTACTCCATGGGGAAAAGTGATCGTAGCATGGTTGTGACCTAGTGCAGTGGAGTCATCATAACTTCATGGGGGAGAGTGGACATAGCAAGGATTAGTGGCTATGGATCAGTGCAGTGGAGTCATCATGACTCCATCGGGCAGAGTGATCATAGCAAGGATTTGGGTGATCAAAACGGTGGATATCGTATGCTTTACGCAAAGAGTGAGAGATGTGAGGATGGTTGCTATGCTTGATTATTTGCCATCATTATGACATGCACACCCCCTCCCCCGTATCTTTAAACAATATGTTAGTGTAACCTTAGAGTATTGTACATCTTGTTGTGCTAACTCTTTGGTTGCATGTCCAGGTTCAGGTATGGTTTAGTATACCTGTTATTTTCTATTTTGCTGCTTATCGCTCATACCAGATTTTTGTCTGACCCAGTGTTTTATGTCTCTTCTTATTACTCTGGGTGCTCTTAAATGGGCAGACTAGAGACATGTTAGGTGATATGAATGAGTAGCTGTACCGGAGACGAGCAGGAGGCTCTCACGTATGATATATATGGATATTCTCCCTGTGTCGTTGTTGGTCACTACTTTCGGCATTAGTACTGTACCTTTCTCATTTTGTTTGGAGACAGTTTTTTTTTAAAAGTTGTAATATTAATGATGTGGAACATAAGCTGTATTTGGATTTTCCGCTGCTATGATGGTTTAGTTTTCAGCTTATGCACTGTCTCGCCTGTTTTTTGTCAAGTATGTTATTATTATACTTTATTCCATGCGCTATGAGACATTCTACAGGTTCATTGCTAGTTTAAATTCCCTTCTTTCCTTTCTATGGCGACCATCCCTTGCTGGTTGGACATTGGTACAGCGCACTTTCATTGGAAATGTCGGTTAGTGCGGAGCGGGCCGTCACAGGGATATTCATAAACCAGCAAGGATTTAGTTCATTTTGGCCCCCTTTCAGACGTCTGAATTATTCCAGCCAGATGTCTGAATACAATTCAGACGTCTGAATATAATAATTCAGACATCTGAACTGCTCTTTTGATTTTCATAATAATTTATAGCAGATCAGACGTCTGACCTATAATATTCAGACGTCTGAAACCTGTTCCAGAGCACAATTTGCCTTGAAAACATGTTCAAAACGATATCGATGAATGCCCGAAGGCCTGTGATGTTATGCACATGTATATGAGGGTTCGCAGGCTTGCCGAAATAACTTATAACACCCAAATACGCGTGCACAAACATTCATACAAGAGAATAACAAAGGCTACGATTATAAATTCTAAAATGGACGAATTTCTAACCAAAGCGATCAAATACGATTCAAGCGACTTGTGAAGACTTAGAACTTTGTCGAGGGACAACGGAGCTTCACAACATCACCAAATCAACTCATACCATATGCATCAGATCGTGTAAACAATCCTACTTATAATTTCAATTCAATAGAACATAAATACGTGAAATCGGCCAAGTTACACTAACATAACCAATTCACTAGCACATGCAAACTCATGTGAACACTAAGTTACACTTGTACAAGCCAATGGCTTGTGGCATAGATCTGAGTTCAAAAAGAACTCACCTGGATTTCATTCGGAGGAAGAACAAGCATAAACCCAAGTAAAGAAGCTTCATTTCTTCAATTATTCCTCTCTAATCACCATATAAACACACATGCAAACGCATGGATGTTAGAACATCATAAAAATCCAAAATTGATGAGCTATGGAGGTAAAGAAGAGGATAGAGAAGCTTACCCACGTCATAGAATTGGATATGCACAAGAATTGAGCTCTAGACTGAAGGCCCTAGCTTAGGGAATTTCTCATTCCCTTCCCCCATTTTCTATTTTCTTTGAAGTGAGAATGAATGAAGGAGGAGAGAGCTAGGTGGAGCTCTTAAGTGAATGAGCTAGGTTGGCTAACCAAGCCCTAGCCAAGGTGCCTGTAACAACCCAAATTTTTAATAACATGTTAAAACAAGAAATCAGGGAAGAATTAAATTATAAGTTAAGAATCAGTGGGAACGGGTTACATCATTTCGTTCGTCTCGAAATTCTACTTGAAAACGAGTCCGAAATTTCGTAAATCGGAGTCCGTATGACCAAGGTACGGCCCATAGAAGATTTCAGAAAAATCAGAATTCGGCCCGAAATTCAAATTCAGCCAGAAGAAGATTGGGCGGGAAAATTTCCCGCCCTACCCCAGGTCGACAGGGGGGTCGACTGGGGAGTCGACCTGACCCCCCCTAGGTTGACTGGGGTGTCGACCTGGGGGTCGACCCCCCCTGGTCGGACCCTGCTGGTCTGGTGCACCAGTTTGCTCCTTTGGTCTGTTTGCTTGGCCTGTGACGGGATTTGATGGTTCAGATCTAAATTAGGGTTAATCCTATGGCCTAAACTAGTCTCTACACCTATAAAAACACCCTAATACCAAGCCTAAACCATCACAAATCATCCTAACAACTAAATTCTGCCAAAATGCTCCCTAATCATGGCCTCCATCTTCATCTTTAGAGCTTCTAAGGCAAAAAGGAGCCATCTTTCTTCATCAAATCAAAGGAGCTACTTATTCTCAAGGCTATTTGTGTTGCTACATCATTCCTAGAGCTTCTACAACGTCTCTATCTTGTTCTGTTTGGTTCTAGTTCTCATAGCCACGCTTTGTAAGCCCCACTCTACTCTTAGATTTAAACGAAGAAGTTAATATGATCATGTAGCAAGTTGAAATGGGACTTTTGGTATAATACTTGTCTTGGGGCTATATTTGTATGCATAGATCCATTTATGACTCTTTTGATCTATGATTGTGGCACTATCATGAACCTAGTACCATTTACCTTGATTTTTGGGTAGAAAGCTATAAGCTTTATTTGGTGGTTATGCATAATGCAACATAGAACTTGGTGGTTATGCATAATGCAACAATAACCCCTCATAACCTTGATGTTAACTTGCATATGATGTTGAACTACATGCTACCCACAAGTTTATCACTCAATGTCAACTATTATCATGTTTCACCTTTGCATATGATGTTGAACTACATGCTAGTTTATTTGCTAAGTTTGATGTCATGCATGTTTTGAGGCCAAAAACCCCTATATGCTAGTTGTGATGAACACCTTTGCCTCAAATATCATCATGTTTAACCTATGACCAACTTTACCACCTTATGCACACCTTGGTCATATTTTTATGTTCCTTGATTCACTTGTGTTGATGCGAGTTTACGTGCGAATGGGAATACGTTATGGGTAGTTAGGCAAACTTGAAATAACATGAAAAACATGGCTTGAAAATATGACATGAAAACTTGATTTTGCTTGAAACTTGAATGTGGTCATGACATGCAGAAAACCATAAAGTGGCCAACTCGAGGTTGGGTTGAGTTTGTAGCGTAAACCTGCCCGGAACCGCCCGACAAATCCAGTGGCTACAAACAATAGGACCCAATGTGAGAAGTTGGTCACATCGCGCTTGAAACCCGAGGTTAGACTAGGTTGTGGAGTAAAGCTGCCCGGACCCGCCTGGCATATCCAGTAACCACAACAAAGTCTAATGTGAGAGGTTGGGTGTATTAAATTGATTAATGCCACATGTTAGGGTTAAGTCATGAGCCACTTGGATACACTTAACCAACTTGAAGCATGATTGGATAGGGTTAACCACACTTAACCCGTTAGAAACCCTAGTTACGCGGTCCTTTTCAGAAGTAACCCTCTTGGATGTATCACGATACCCTAGGGACTAGGCTAGGGTGGGGCACGATTACTGGGCTGATTGTAAGCGACAAGAACGACGGCTGAGTTGGTGCGCCAGTGTAGGTTCAGGCGGACTATGGTCGTGCACATAGTCCGGAGTTGGAAAAGCAGGCACGTGCACCAGTAGGTTTAGACTGTGCATGCTTGATCCGTGTTAGTGGTTGGCACCCTAGGACTTGATACACCCTAGGGTGGACCTAGCACAGTTTAACTACATTCTGTGATTGGGCCGTATGACACCGACACTCGACGAGTTAGGCTTATAAGGAGCCGATCGACTAGACCGTGTAGTTGGGCCCCGACTTGGGTCATCTCATGATATTGGGATAAGGGATCATTTCTTGTTTATACTTGACATGGGTTGGATTACTAGTACTTTTGGTGCAAAACAGAACCTTGTATATGCGATGCCACACTTTATCTACCTTGTTATCTATTTATCATGCCAGTTAGTTACCATCTTTATGTTTCATCTCAGTTTCTCATGTTTAGTTAACTCCATTAGTTTTTATACTAATAGTAGGTAGGACTTACCAGTCTTTATGACTGACCCTTTTTCTTTCGCCTCTTTTCTTCTGTTCCCCTCCCCAGGTTCTCAGGGAGGGAACACTAGTGCTTAGCTTGGACATTTGGCTTGCTTTCTTGACAGCTCATGTACGGTTTGGACTTGAGCTTGCTTTGGCTTCATCACATCTATCTTAGGGATAGTTTACTTTATGTTATTTTCAGTTTATGTTTTCTAGACTTGTGGTAGTTGGAAAATAATGACTGAGTACTTTGATGTAAGTTGACTATTTGGTTTTGAAATGGTTAAATATGGTTTTTAAATTTCTACCGCTGCTTTACTTATTTATCTATCTATGTTCTGGCTTGTGATATCTCTGTGCATGTTTACCTAGACAACACCCCTCCAATGCTAGTGTCAGCACTCGTGAGTGTGGCCCTGGCGGAGGTGGGGTGTTACATTTGGTATCAGAGCCTGAGGTTTTACTGGACTGGACAAAAGTTTTAAAAACCCTTTTTGAAAAACTATTTTCAAAACCAATTAAGTATTTTTCCAAGAAAAAGTCTAGCTTATTTTAAAAGGCTATTCCCCAAAAGCCATTAGCACTATCCTTCGTTTCCTCATTCTAAATCTATCTTTTCCTTTTTCAGCATGGCTGATCTTAATCTTCCCGAGGGAGTACCCATACCCGGATGGTTCCGAAGGTACTTGGAAGCTAGGGCCAACGATGCGGGCCCAACAAACACTCCCACTCCTCCCGTACCTGAGGTTCCTCCTCCTCCTCCTCCTCAGCGTCCACAAGCGGATTTCGCGAAGATTTGCAAAGACTTTAAGGCGATGAGTGGCAGGAATTTTGTTGGGACGGAGACTTATGTTGAGGCAAGAAACTGGTTAAAGGAAACTGAAGACCTTTTTGCTATCTTTGATGTAGAAGACCGTAGGAAAGTTCTGTTGGCAGTATGGCTATTGAAAGAGGAAGCTGCTTATTGGTGGGAGGTCACCAACGCTACTAGGCCTATAGAGACTTGGGCCGACTTTAGGATGAGTTTTGGGCTTAAGTTTCTATCATCTGCTGAGGAGAATCTACAAATGGAGAAGTTTATATCTTTGAAGCAAGGGGACATGATCGTAAGGGAGTGTGTGAATAAGTTTAACCAGCTTGCTCAATTCGGTTTATACATGGTTAACACACCTCAGAAGAAGGCTCTACGCTTTGCTCGGGGATTGAATGAGCCATTACAATGTTTGGCCATGTCTCATATACCCATGGGGGCCGCTTTTGAGAGCTTAGTGGATATGGCCTTGCTTCAAGGAGATGACAAGAATGGCAAGAAAGAAGTTAAGCTTAATGAGACTCAAACCAAGAAGGTGGATCCCAAGTGGGGAGGCAACCAGAGCAACCAGAACAATCAGGACAACAAGAACAACAAGGGTAACAAGGCCAACAACAACAAGGCAAAGGAGACAAGGAAGTGCAACTTCTGTGGGATCACTAGACACATAGCCAAAGATTGTAGGAAGAAGAAGAGGAAGTTGGGAGAATGCTTTCATTGCGGAGAGTCTGGACACTTCAGTAAGGATTGCCCAAAGAAGCAAGGGCAGGGGCAAGGACAGACTCAACGAGCATGACCTTCTGGAGGGAAGATGCATGCTCTCAACACTACTCCAGCTCTGGACCGAGGTAGTATTTCTGTACAAATCCTTGTTTATATTTCTGGTTTTCCTGTTCGAACTTTATTTGATTCTGGCGCATCGCATACCTTTATTTCTTCTGACATTGTTGAAAGTTTGCACCTAAGTACTAGTCTAGTTGAGGATCCCGTTAGTGTTTCAAATCCAATTGGGGGTTCCGCCCATCTATCTATGATTTGTATGGATTTGAGGATTTCTATCTTGACCGTAGAATTCACATGTAATGCTTATGTTCTCGGGTTCATGGGATACGGGTTGATTTTGGGCATGGATTGGTTGTCCAGTTATGGAGCCATTCTCGATTGTGAGCATAGGGTAGTGAGGCTTATGACTCGCCTTGGCAATACCCTAGAGATTTCTTGTAACCCTCTGGATCCCGTCATGTTATGTTATCTTGAATCCCTCGACTCGTCTATTGACAATCTTCAATCTGTGAGGGTGGTCCGAGAATATCCTGATGTTTTTGATGAGGTGAAGGGGTTACCCCCTAAATGCGAGATAGACTTCCGTATTTATCTTGTTGATAATGCCAAGCCAGTTTCATTGTCTGTTAGGCACATGGCCCCGCGGGAAAGAAGAGAGCTCAGCAAGCAAATCAAGGAGTTGCTTGAGAAAAATTTCATTAGGCGAAGCATTTCTGAATGGGGTGCTCCTGTGGTATTCGCTACTAAGTCGGATGATTCTCTTCGTCTATGTGTTGATTATCGTGAGTTAAACAAGTTGACAAAGAAAAAAGGCACCCGTTACCGAGGATTGATGATCTCTTTGACCAGCTTGTTGGTGCTTCTGTCTTCTCTCAGCTCGATCTAGCCACCGGATTCCATCAGCTTAGAGTGGCTGAGGATAGTACTGACAAGACTGCGTTTAGGACTCCAGATGGATTCTTTGAATGGCTTGTCATGCCGTTCGGTTTGACTAATGCACCCGCATACTTCGTTGATTTGATGAGTAGGGTGTTTAGGGAGTTCCGTAACAAGTTTGTGGTCATCTTCGTGGATGATATTCTGATCTTCTCTAAGGACGAGGAAGAGCATGCTATACATCTCAAGGAGGCTATGGATACGCTTAGAGCTCATCAGTTAAAAGCCAAGTTCTCTAAATGCCATTTCTGGAGAAGGGAAGTTCGGTTCCTTGGGCATATAGTTTCTAAGCAGGGCATAGTTGTGGATCCCGCTAAAGTGGTGGCGGTACAAGACTGGAAAGTTCCGAAGAATGCAACTGAAGTGAGAATCTTTCTCGGTCTGGCAGGATTTTATAGGAAGTTCATTAAGGACTTCGCTAAGATTTCATCTCCTCTCACTAAGTTAACGAAGAAGAACTTAGTCTTTGCATGGGACTTATAGTGTGAGCTTGCTTTTCAAAGGCTCAAGAAAGCCCTCACCACAGCTCCAGTTCTAGCATTACCCGATGGAGGGAAGATGTTTATCGTGTACACCGATGCATGTGACACGGGATTAGGCGATGTCCTGATGCAGGAGGGGAGAGTGATATGCTTTGGTGGTAGGCAACTCAAAGTTCATGAGAAGAACTATCCCACTCATGATTTGGAGTTGGCGGCGATCGTCTTTGCACTCAAATCCTGGCGCCATTATCTTCTAGGCGAAAGGTTTGAGTTATACACTGATCACAAGTCGCTCAAGTACCTCTTCTCGCAGAAAGATTTGAATCTAAGGCAACAGAGGTGGATGGAATTCTTGGCATCATATGACTTCGATATAGCTTATACCCCTGGCAAGGGTAATGTTGTGGCGGATGCGCTAAGTAGAAGAAGGTTGACTTTGAGTCCCTTGTTTGTTGAGATGAAGAGCCTAGAGTTCTTGGTAACCTTCGATTTTACACATGTTGTTGAGTCGATGACTGGTTCGTTAGAATCCCTTGAGCTTAGACCTGCACTTCTTGATCAAGTTGGGGCTTCACAGAGGGAAGACCCGCAGATAGTCGAGATCATGGACAAGTTGATTCGGGGTGAGACGTCAAGTCACCTCGCTAGATATACTATTGATGACAAGGGATGGGTAAGGCATGATGGAATATTATGTGTCCCACGAGTGGGAGATTTAGTAAATAAAGTTCTTGAGGAGGCGCATCACTCGAGGATGACCATACATCCCGGAGGGGATAAGATGTACCGGGACATGAAGCGCATTTTCTTTTGGGATGGGATGAAAAAGGATGTTGCAGAGTTTGTTTCTAGATGCATTGTTTGCCAACAAGTAAAGGCCGAGTCGAAGAAGCCTGGTGGGCTACTGCATCCATTGGAGGTCCCGCTATGGAAGTGGGAAAGTATCTCAATGGATTTTGTGGATGGATTGCCGAGATCAAGGAAGGGGAATACTAGCATATGGGTCATAGTGGATAGACCCACGAAGAGCGCTCATTTCATTCCAGTAAAGAGCAAGAGGACCGCATCATGGCTAGCATCTGTTTATCTACGAGAGATAGTGCGATTGCACGGAGTTCCTTCTAGCATAGTGAGTGATCGTGACCCAATCTTCACTAGCCAATTTTGGAGTAGTTTGCAAGAAGCGATGGGTACGCGATTGAATCTAAGTACAGCCTATCACCCACAGACGGATGGCCAGACCGAAAGGGTGAATAGGGTACTAGAAGATCTGTTGAGG
The DNA here is from genome assembly GCA_030737875.1 of Allium sativum. Taxonomy (NCBI): domain Eukaryota; kingdom Viridiplantae; phylum Streptophyta; class Magnoliopsida; order Asparagales; family Amaryllidaceae; genus Allium; species Allium sativum. The sequence continues at coordinate 153,485,802 of CM060927.1, read as the reverse complement.
CTATGCATTCTTGACTTTGGTGGTACTTGGGAAGACCACCTTCCTCTCGTAGAGTTTGCTTATAATAACAGCTACCAAGCAAGCATAGGGATGGCACCATTCGAAGCTTTGTATGGGAGGCCGTGCAAGTCACCAACATGTTGGTGGGAGATGACGAATAAGCTTATACTTGGGCCCGACATGATAAGGGACACATCCGAGAAAGTTGAGTTGATTCGAAGGCGGATGAAAACGGCCCAAGACAGACATAAATCCTATGCAGACAAGCGAAGGACAGACTTAGAGTTTGAAGTTAGAGATATGGTCTTCGTGAAGGTTTCTCCCTTGCGAAATGTGGTTCGTTTTGGAGCAGTTGGAAAGCTAGCACCAAGGTTCGTAGGACCCTTCCCTATCATTGAGAGGATTAGGCAAATGGCTTATAGAGTGGGATTGCCCGAGAAGCTGGCTGGAGTGCACAATGTCTTTCATGTCTCGCATCTCCGAAAATGCCTACATGAATCAGCCGAAGTAGTTGAGCCTAGCATTCTTGAAGACATGGAGGTAGAGAAAGAGGCAACCCTGGGGCGAGCTCTGATTCATATCTTGGGAACGGAGATCAAGAAGCTGAGGAATCGAGAAGTCAAGTTAGTAAAGGTTCAGTGGAGTGAAGCCGATGAAGATGCAACTTGGGAAACTGAGGAGAAGATGCGTGGGCTTTATCCATTCCTTTTTGAGGGTACATTCTCGATCTCTTTTCCTAGTCAGCATATCTTTCTTTTACTATCCATGTTTATCTTGTTATCTCGTTAATCTTGTCATGAGAACCTTAGGTAGAAACCCTTTGGACGAAACATGTATTTGAAACATGTTATGCTTGATGGTTGCAAATGGCTGCAAGTGTTTGCAAGTGGTTACTCGTGGATGCATGATACACGTTAGGCACTAAGATCGACTCACACACTTTCATATTGCATATGCATGAGTGTTTATGCTTATTCATCGATGAAACTTGTTATGCTATCACGTGGATGTTGCATATGATTAAATGTTATGTGCACTCATGTAGAGATTATAAATTATGTTAGGAATTTGCATACATTTGGACTCATTTCACTAACATATTCTGCATTAAGGAGGTTTACTAAATCAGTAACCGCCTGATTTTCGCATTAGTTAGATGCATATACACACACTTTTGCATATGTTCATCCAGCATTAGAAATCTTTCAAGGACAATGATTGCATGTGGATGATGTTTGAGTAGATGGATGATGGATGGTAGATACGTTCTTCATAACTTGGAGATTTCGGGGACGAAATCCTTTAAGGTGGGGAGAATGTAACAACCCGAATTTTTAATAACATGTTAAAACAAGAAATCAGGGCAGAATTAAATTATAAGTTAAGAATCAGTGGGAACAAGTTACGCCATTTCGTTCGTCTCGAAATTCTACTTGAAAACGAGTCCGAAATTTCGTAAATCGGAGTCCGTATGACCAAGATACGGCCCATAGAAGATTTCAGAAAAATCAGAATTCGGCCCGAAATTCAAATTCAGCCAGAAGAAGATTGGGCGGGAAAATTTCCCGCCCTACCCCAGGTCTACAGGGGGGTCGACTGGGGAGTCGACCTGACCCCCCTAGGTTGACTGGGGTGTCGACCTGGGGGTCGACCCCCCCTGGTCGGACCCTGCTGGTCTGGTGCACCAGTTTGCTCCTTTGGTCTGCTTGCTTGGCCTGTGACGAGATTTGATGGTTCAGATCTAAATTAGGGTTAATCCTATGGCCTAAACTAGTCTCTACACCTATAAAAACACCCTAATACCAAGCCTAAACCATCACAAATCATCCTAACAACTAAATTCTGCCAAAATGCTCCCTAATCATGGCCTCCATCTTCATCTTTAGAGCTTCTAAGGCAAAAAGGAGCCATCTTTCTTCATCAAATCAAAGGAGCTACTTATTCTCAAGGCTATTTGTGTTGCTACATCATTCCTAGAGCTTCTACAACGTCTCTATCTTGTTCTGTTTGGTTCTAGTTCTCATAGCCACGCTTTGTAAGCCCCACTCTACTCTTAGATTTAAACGAAGAAGTTAATATGATCATGTAGCAAGTTGAAATGGGACTTTTGGTATAATACTTGTCTTGGGGCTATATTTGTATGCATAGATCCATTTATGACTCTTTTGATCTATGATTGTGGCACTATCATGAACCTAGTACCATTTACCTTGATTTTTGGGTAGAAAGCTATAAGCTTTATTTGGTGGTTATGCATAATGCAACATAGAACTTGGTGGTTATGCATAATGCAACAATAACCCCTCATAACCTTGATGTTAACTTGCATATGATGTTGAACTACATGCTACCCACAAGTTTATCACTCAATGTCAACTATTATCATGTTTCACCTTTGCATATGATGTTGAACTACATGCTAGTTTATTTGCTAAGTTTGATGTCATGCATGTTTTGAGGCCAAAAACCCCTATATGCTAGTTGTGATGAACACCTTTGCCTCAAATATCATCATGTTTAACCTATGACCAACTTTACCACCTTATGCACACCTTGGTCATATTTTTATGTTCCTTGATTCACTTGTGTTGATGCGAGTTTACGTGCGAATGGGAATACGTTATGGGTAGTTAGGCAAACTTGAAATAACATGAAAAACATGGCTTGAAAATATGACATGAAAACTTGATTTTGCTTGAAACTTGATTGTGGTCATGACATGTAGAAAACCATAAAGTGGCCAACTCGAGGTTGGGTTGAGTTTGTAGCATAAACCTGCCCGGAACCGCCCGGCAAATCCAGTGGCTACAAACAATAGGACCCAATGTGAGAAGTTGGTCACATCGCGCTTGAAACCCGAGGTTAGACTAGGTTGTGGTGTAAAGCAGCCCGGACCCGCCCGGCATATCCAGTAACCACAACAAAGTCTAATGTGAGAGGTTGGGTGCATTAAATTAATTAATGCCACATGTTAGGGTTAAGTCATGAGCCACTTGGATACACTTAACCAACTTGAAGCATGATTGGATAGGGTTAACCACACTTAACCCGTTAGAAACCCTAGTTACGCGGTCCTTTTCAGCAGTAACCCTCTTGGATGTATCACGATGCCCTAGGGACTAGGCTAGGGTGGGGCACGATTACTGGGCTGATTGTAAGCGACCAGAACGACGGCTGAGTTGGTGCGCCGGTGTAGGTTCAGGCGGACTATGGTCGTGCACATAGTCCGGGGTTGGAAAAGCAGGCACGGGCACCAGTAGGTTTAGACTGTGCGTGCTTGATCCGTGTCAGTGGTTGGCACCCTAGGACTTGATACACCCTAGGGTGGACCTAGCACAGTTGGACTACATTCCGTGATTGGGTCGTATGACACCGACACTCAACGAGTTAGGCTTATAGGGAGCCGATCGACTAGACCGTGTAGTTGGGCCCCGACTTGGGTCATCTCATGATATTGGGCCAAGGGATCATTTCTTGTTTATACTTGACATGGGTTGGATTACTAGTACTTTTGGTGCAAAACAAAACCTTGTATATGCGATGCCACACTTGATCTACCTTGTTATCTATTTATCATGCCAGTTAGTTACCATCTTTATGTTTCATCTCAGTTTCTCATGTTTAGTTAACTCCATTAGTTTTTATACTAATAGTAGGTAGGACTTACCAGTCTTTATGACTGACCCTTTTTCTTTCGCCTCTTTTCTTCCGGTCCCCCCCCTCAGGTTCTCAGGGAGGGAACACTAGTGCTTAGCTTGGACATTTGGCTTGCTTTCTTGACAGCTCATGTACGGTTTGGACTTGAGCTTGCTATGGCTTCATCACATCTATCTTGGGGATAGTTTTCTTTGTGTTATTTTCAGTTTATGTTTTCTAGACTTGTGGTAGTTGGAAAATAATGACTAAGTACTTTGATGTAAGTTGACTATTTGGTTTTGAAATTGTTAAGTATGGTTTTTAAATTTCTACCGCTGCTTTACTTATTTATCTATCTATGTTCTGTCTTGTGATATCTCTGTGCATGTTTACCTAGACGACACCCCTCCAAAGCTAGTGCCAGCACTCATGAGTGTGGCCCTGGCGGAGGTGGGGTGTTACAGTGCCAAAATTCCAAAGCTTGGAATATATCGAAGTTTTCGAACTCCTAAACGATCTAGACTCAATGGAAGTGGTCCCGAATCCTAATTTTATCGTTTGTTCAAAACGACATTTTGAGTGACACATCGAACACGACGATATATTTAAATAAAATATTTAAATCTATTATCATCAAATAAGCGGGTTGTTACAGACTTCCCCCCTTAAAAGAATTGCGTCCCCGCAATTCCTTAAGAATGAAGTAATAAGTAACAATCTAAAATAATACCACGATGTGGTACCACAAGAACCAACACGAAATGAAACGATCACTCCAACGGCTAGGTGAGATTCCAATTTCGTCTCCCAAGATCATAAAAGCTAGAGTTCAATCTCGAACTTCATTACCCATGAAGGTAGTCATCCCAAATGGGTAAAATAATTCCTGGAAAATTCATAAGCGCTATGAATTCAAATAGGCTCGCCTTTCTTCGTATGATTCTCAAGGGAATGATAATCAATAGAATGCACAAAAACCAAGCGAATATAATTTGGAATTTCAAGGAGCAACGGGACTGCATCCTACAGATGCGAGATATCAATAGTAGATATTTCTCTTAGGATATGAAATGGGAATTTACGATGGTTGACTAGTCCATTCCCAAAACTCAATCACGATGATGTAGTGAACACTGAACTTCAGCATTTTAGTCTTGCGACAAGGTGGCTGACACCCACACAAGAACAACTCAGAGATTCCAACGAAGTTAGCTAAAGAGAGAAATTCTCGAAGGAATAATCAATGATCCAGGTTGGTACGGAATACCAACGAGCTAGAAATCGATAACTAGTATTGGTAATGGAATACCAATGAACTACTCGGGCAAATCGATTTCTAAACAGGTACTAAATCTCATTTAGTAACCATAAAGACGAATCACTAGGAATTATATGAAATTCCCAATATTCTGGAACTCGGGTATCAATTTTAGAAAATCAGAAACATTAAGAAGATGATGGATAAGTAGTGCACAACTTACCACATTAGAACAACATGATTTAAGATAATTTTCCGCCAAAAATCTCAAATCACAAAAGCATCAGCATTTAATCAAAGAAGCAATAGACAATTTCTATAACAAGATGAGATTAAACCAAAGAGATCGTAATCCCCAAAATTTTAGATTCACAAGGGTTAACAAACATGCGAAGACAATTGTCAATCCAAATGATTCAAACAAACCAAGGAGGAATACCAAAAGAGCTCCTCCTTTCAATATTCATTTCTAAGAACAACTCAAGGCTAAGTCCATAAGTGAATTGACTATAGCACTTCCGGATGATCGTCTAGATCATAGATTTGAAGAAAGGAATTATTGAGTTCGCCGCGGGTCGCGAAACCCAAATCTCCCCTCCGATCCCCACGGGATTCCCATTCTCTCGAGTGATCGTTCACTAGAGAAAATAGGAAGATCCATGGAGTTACAAGAATACTAAATTCTCTTTAGCAAATCGAGACAAGGATTAAGAATTAGGCGAGATTCTCAATCACTAAGAATTCTCGAAAATCAAAGATCTGAAATCCAAAACAAATCTGAAATCCAAAAACAAGAGACATAAATAAATAACTTTTTGGGTTGTTCGTGGAGTTATTTAATTTACTCGAAGAAAAGATTCAATATAATTTCTAATTGAATATCTTGAACCACTCAAATTCTTGGAATTGCTCCAAGGATATCTAGAAATAAATTATCTAGAAAAATAACAAATGATTACGAAAAATCGCAAAAATCCAAAATATTATTATTTTGATTAACTTATGAGGAGAATTTTAATTTTAGGAATCATTTCGAATGTCGGATTGTCACATAATGGTGTTTAAGAATTCCGAACTACAACATGGCATCCTATATCTCGTTCGAGATCCTTAACGCACCCGATGGACAGGTTAGCACAAGAAAGTCCTCACAATTTCTAACGTTCATGCAAATCTCGCAAAAATATAAAAATTCAATAAATCATTCGGGATGGCATAAAGGAAATAAAATTCCTTTATCAACTTAAGAATAAAAAGACAAATGATAACTTTTGATAACGAAGAATACGATCAGCACATGTCAAAAGAATATAAATAAAATAATCTTTGAATAAGGTAAATGACATTAAGGAATTAATGACACGTACCTTGACTCAAGAAGAGGGATCACAAGAAGCGGGATGCTTTCCCTCGTTCTTGATCTTGAGTTTGGAACAAACGATACATTTGTTGAGTTAATTTAGCATAAATGCTTGGTGACTCACACCGGCACAACGAGGTAACAAATGACTTGTTCTAGCCCGAAGGCTTGGTGATGTAACACCAAACCAGAACTGTATAGCTGACAACAAGGGAGTAGGTTTAGTAACAAAGACATGGTATCTCCATACCGATCGACAAGTGATCAATAGACCATGCTAGGTATATAACGACGTACGAAACAATCTTAACTAGACATCAAGAAATATCAGGGTCAAAGACACTTACAACGTGCGTAACGACGCACAGGCAAGATATCCAATGATCAATCAATTACAAGGATCAAAGAATGAAACAGAAGTACCACTAGAGCACACGACCCTAGATGGACTACAGATATCAACCTGAAAGGACAAGTCGATAACTATTCTAAAAGACTAAAAATATGCCACTTGAGACATAATCACCCTTCCTGTATGAAGTACACTGGGTGAACCGGCACTTGCACGGCTACAACCAAATATTCCGCTTCTTTAAGGAAAAAGAAGGAGGAAAAACTTAGTCTCAAGTTGAATCCAAACGACGCGAATTCAATCAAAATGGAATCGTATAGGAAGATAAGCTATGACGGGTCTTAAGACTCTAACTAAAACCCTAAAGAACGATTCCCGAAAGAGGCTTAAGACAATACCATCGTCATGCTATCTTACACTGTTCCAGAAAGTGGCTCTGGTAACAAACTGTAACACCCCACCTCTATACCCATTATCGTCCAGTTCATTTCAGAGAAATGTCGTAGACCATAATGGAGAATGAGGTTTGTGAAGAGCGACCGATTGTATGATTACTCCATGTGAGGAATGCACATCGAATTCTGATACCGATTAAAATTTCGACGTGACCATTCGGCACATAGGGAAACTACACAACAGCTATATGAAATCCGGAAAGTAGTATAAAATAGACAACAACAATAATATAAATATGGTATATCTCAAAGCCAGACACAGAATAATCATATCACAAAGGCGGAATAGATATGAATAAACCAAGAATGTGTACAACAAGTTAATGGTCAACAAAGATCCACTAATACATGTACCAAGATCTAAATAAAAGAATATGTACACAACGAAAGATAATGTTGTAGGTACAAAAGTACATAAAGCTGCGGAGCCAGAGTAGCAAGCTGAAAGCAGAAGATCAATCCTGCGAGGAGTCCCAGATGAGTTCCTAAAATGACTCAGCGGTCTGACCCGAGTATTATTTATAAGAATAAATAATAAACGGATTAGTCTAGCTGTACTTAGCAAATAAACTGAGATAATAAGAGATATAACGCAGGATGACATGATTCTAGTAATAATATCTAATCATAACTAAATGTGAAACATGGCATGTCAACACAACCATCTCTAAATAATCTCTTAGCTAATGTAGAATGCAACATTCAAATAATATCACACAACAGAAATGACAGAGGAAATGCCAAATACAAATCAAATTAACGCGCATCGTATCAAAGTAATCATAAATCAAATTGACGCGCATCGCATCAAAGTAAACATAAATCAAATTGATGCGCATCATATCAAAGTAATCATAAATTAAATTAATCATAGAAACCAAGAATCCTGAAATCACTAGAAATCCAGAAAACAACATAAAAGGGGCAGACCAGTTCATAGATGAGATACGATATCTGGGTAGCGAACCCTTTTGTTGGAGCCGAAGCTCCCCATGGTCCCGGGTCATGACCCCGGAGAGAGAAACACATAAACCGTGAAATCTCTAAAAAAACATCATAAATCGAGGTGTAGGCCAGTTCATAGATGAGATACGATCTCTAGGTAGCGAGCCCTTTTGTTGGAGCTGAAGCTCCCCACGGTTCCGGGTCATGACCCTGGTAGAGGAAAAGAAAAACCATAGAAAATCATAGAAAGCTGAATCAAAGTCCCATATATGAAGGTCACAAATCGTAATTTCTCACTCGGGCGATTGCGAACCAAACAACTATGTCATAGAGGCGGATATAATGGATCCGAGTGAATAGAAATTACTCTGAGCTAGTTAATATAAGAAAATAGCAAAATGTCCCATAACCACATGCTATTCTCGAATATTTACTCACTCTTAATTGGTTTCTATTCAAAAAAGTGAAAATCATAAATCATAAAGGTTGGACTGAAGTCCCATAGATGAAGGCCACAAACCGTATATTCCCACTCGGGCGATTGCGAACCAACAAATATGTCATGGAGCGGATACCAACGATCCGGGTGAATATAAATTACACTGGGATAGTTAATATAAGAAAATAGCTAAATGTCCCATAACCACTCACTATTCTTTAATATTTACGAACCCGTTGTTAGTTCATACTCAAAACAATGAAAATCACCACATATGTTCAAACGCACGAGTCCAAGAGTTATTCGCCGATGTAAACATATAAGGGGTCATAGTCCTCCGTTTTACTATGCCAAATAAACTAAATTTCTCGTCTGATCGATAGGATAAGGAATCATTTATAAATCAACAGAATCGGAATCGGGTTAAGAAATTGAATTTACTTTTAAAGGGTGTGAATTTAAAATCTAATTAAACGTTGGTTCGATGCCCATTGACAATATAAAACCCCATTGTCCATTGTGGTTCAATTATTCATGAAAACCGTCGCCGTAGCGAATAGAAAACAAACATCATAAAACATAAACTCACATTACAACAACATATAGGAAATAAAAGGGATAACGGTTGTAATTTTGATCAATTAACGAATCAAAATCCCAAACTAGCACCCGAAGGTTTTAAACTATATCGGAATAGACTCAAAGGATATCAAGTCGATAATTCATGTTTTAATGGCATGAATCATATTAACAAAAGTATCGAATAAACTCGATATACAGAATAGAGTGCACGGGCTTTAGAATAATCACTTATTCAATTCACATCTTAAACAATGTGAATAGACCAAAAGAATCAACATTAGAAGAATCAACATTAGAAGAATCAACTGAGAATCAAAGTCGATGAATTGAGCTGCTGGAATTTGAGAATTCGTGAAGTTGAAGTTCACAAACGAAGTCCGAACGGCCCGAGCTCCGACCGGGAAAGAGCCTGGATGGGGGTAGACTGTGGATCGAGGTCCCTCTGGTCCACAACATAAAAACAAATTCATACGTCCGAATCATTTAGGTCAGACGTCTGAGCTGGGATTTTCAGAAACCAGCAAGGATTTAGTTCAATTTTGGCCCCCTTTCAGACATCTGAATTATTTCGGCCAGACGTCTGAATTACAACTCAGACGTATGAATAAAATAATTTAGACACCTGAATTGCTCTTTTGATTTTCATAATTATTTGAAGCAGGTCAGATGTTTGACCTATAATATTCAAACGTCTGAAACCTGTTCCAGAGCACAATTTGCCTTGAAAACATGTTTAAAACGATATTGATGAATGCCCGAAGGCCTATGATGTTATGCATATGTATATGAGGCTTCGCGGGCTTGTCGAAACAAATTATAACACCCAAATACGCATGCACAAACATTCATACAAGAGATTAACAATGGCTATGATTATAAATTCTAAAATGGACTAATTTTCTAACCAAGGCGATCAAATACGATTCAAGCGACTTGCGAAGACTTAGAACTTTGTCGAGGGACAACGGAGCTTCACAACATCACCAAATCAACTCATAGCATATGCATCAGATCGTGTAAACAATCCTACTTATAATTTCAATTCAATAGAACATAAATACATGAAATCGGCTAAGTTACACTAACATAACCAATTCACTATACATTTGTACAAGCCAATGGCTTGTGGCATAGATGTGAGCTCAAAAAGAACTCACCTTGGTTTGATTCGGAGGAAGAACAAGCACAAACCCAAGTGAAGAAGCTTCCTTTCTTCAAAGTTCTTCTCTAATCACCATATAAACACACATGCAAACGCATGGATGTTAGAACATCATAAAAATCCAAAATTGATGAGCTATAGAGGTAAAGAAGAGGATAGAGAAGCTTACCTATGTCATAGAATTGGATTTGCACAAGAATTGAGCTCTAGATTGAAGGCCCTAGCTTAGGGAATTTCTATTTCCCATTCCCTTCCCCCATTTTCTATTTTCTTTGAAGTGAGAATGAATGAATGAAGGAGAAGAGAGCTAGGTGGAGCTCTTAAGTGAATGAGCTAGGTTAGTTAACCAAGCCCTAGCAAAGGTGCCAAAATTCCAAAGCTTGGAATATATCAAAGTTTATACTTTTCGAACTCCTTAACGAGGCTTTGAACTCGATGGAAGTGGTTTCGAGTCCAAATTCATTCGTATGCGAATAGTGATATTTTGGTCACATACTTAAATGGAAAACGACCAAATTTTACCTAACTCCGAGTGTATTGACGCTTATAGTCAAAAAGGTCGTAAACGATGATCTGAACTCAATGGAAGTGGTCCCGAATCCTAATTTTATCGTTTGTTCAAAACGACATTTTGAGTGACACATCTGACACGACGATATATTTAAATCTACTATCATCGAATGAGCGGGTTGTTACAATTTTAAAGGAAAATGTAAGGCATATAAATGTCCAAGGAAAGGTAGCAACGCTAAGGCTATATTGTGATCGTGTGCCTTAGCATTTATTCTTAGTAATTGGATAATGTAGCATTTTGCTATTTTTAATATGCCATAGAGATTTTGGGATTTCTAAAAGCACATTCAATAGAAATTACCTAAATTCCTTTGAATTATGATACGTCAATTCTATGTAAATATTTATCATTATTTGCATTGATTTGATGAGATTTATTTTATTTGATAACAAGGGTTTGGAGTATGAATTTATTTCATAGTTTATACCATTTATTCCACAAAAATATCTTCTTATTCTTTGTAAAAGAAAGAGCTTAATAGAATATGAGATTTTGATTGCAGCTAATATTATTAGGATTTTCCGTTGAATTGACGTAATTGTTGGATCTCTAGTTATTTATAGGTCTGTTATTACAATTTTGATATGGAGAATTGTTTCTCATTTTCAGTATTGCAATCGCTTATTCGATATTAGTGATACCTTGGGAATTTTATAGAGAAAATATTTTCGATAATAATTTGGGAAGTGAAATGACATTTTTATGCTGGTTTAGGATGTATGAAATACAGTTTTATACTAGGTTAGGATGTATAAACTACATGTCAGAATTAATTAGGCAAAAATATTTATTAACTCATTCTAATGTACAATTAGTGTGTATACCGTGTAGTAAACCAGGTATATATTCCCATTTATTTCCCTCATTAGCAGTGCAGTTATTGTTTAAAGGCATAGTAATGAAAGTTCAATATATATATATATATATATATATATATATATATATGTGTGTGTGTGTGTGTGTGTAAAGTATATTGTTGTTAAGTCATGGTAATATACTCCATGGTAGGTACTACATTGATGCGAAGTTAACCCAATACTGTAGGGTAAATCTACCTAACTAATCTTGCTCCAATTTCTACGAATGATTAAACTAATATGAGACATCATATGGTATAAGTTATAATATAATGAGGTGCCTACTTTGATGTTTTGAGATATTAAGTGGTTGTTTGAGATCCCACCTCTTTGGCTAAATGAAGAATTAAATATCAAAAGGGGTTATAGTAATAAATGGCTTCTATGGAAGGGCCGTGACAATATAACAAAAGTAGAAAAATCGTTATTGGAGAGATTGAACTAGAGGGGATTGACAGAAGGAACTTAATCAGCGCTGAACCGGAAGCCGCCATAAGTTCGTGACCTAATTTATCTTTTCAAATTTTCAGTCTTGTTCTGTCGTAAGGTACGATATTGACAAAAATCTATAATTTATACTTTTTATGCTATTTACTTTTGGGTTTTGTTCTGCTCTGGCCTGCATTGCCCATATGAGTTTTCACTGGTAAAAAATAAAGAGTTAACCAATTTTCATATCTCTTTATTAATAGCTGTAATACCATTAGTGTCACACTTTTTTCGTATTAATGTGAACTTCCTAAAATAACCTTGTACAGATATTAACATATTTCAGTATGCCTTAAACGTAGGATATAATAGTGAAACTTTTAAAATTTTAAAATAACCCTCTATGTTTAAGAATATGATCTAATAGTTAAACATCTTTGAAAATTCAAATTATCTCTCAATGCTTAAAATTAAGATCTAACAAATAAACACAATTAAAACAAATAAGCATCATTTACAAATTCGTTGTTTATCATTACCTTTATTGATAATAGTAATTATTTTTATTAATAGTTGTCTCGAAAATGTAATTTTCTTTGTCTGATTGCAAACTTCCCAAAATACCACTTTGGCATTACATTTTAGTATATAATTTTAAAATATCCATTCATACTTAAAAATAAGATCTAACAACTAAACTTCTTTACATGTTCAAACTAACCCCTCATGCTTACAATTAGTGTCTAATAAGTAAACATCATTTGAACAAAGAAACCTCTAATAAGTAAACATCATTTAAACAAAGAAACCTCTAATAAGTAAACATCATTTAACTAGACATGATTTTTACGTAAAAACGTGGCAAGATATTCATACAAGTTAATTTATCTTAAATGTATTAATCACATATAAGTTATACAAGCACAATTCACGTATGAAACATAGGTCATCATCACGCGTGAAGGGCATGTGTCGTAACACTCGTATAAATGTATATGAGGGTCATATGTCATCCATATTTCAGAGCACCATTTTCGCAACCCAACAATAGTATATTCATTTATATTTAAAATTTGAGTGAGAGAGAAACGTGTAAGTGGAGTATGAGTTTGTTCACCTTAAGGTGAACAAAACACCGGTTATTATTAGTAGAATTCAGGAGATCCTATATGGGAACAACTGCTTTCCACCAATCAAAATTAATGTTTTGTTAACCTTAATGTGAAAAAACTTCCATTTGGTTTAGTGGAGAGATCAAGATGATTGTGTGGGTGAAATTATTGAACATTCGTGGATAATGCACTTTTTGGGATTTATGCATTTGTGAGGCATTTCACAGTGAAATAATTTCTGGGGTGTTTTACGCAAGGTTTCAAAATCCCAATCGTTCTTTGACATCTTTAAATTAGCTGAGCTTTTCCACTTCATGAAATTTGATTTCTAAACGTTGCCTACTCCGAATTGATGGCTAACCAAACCGACATGTACCTTTCGTTTCTTCTTCACCTCTATAGCATCTTTCTTCTCTTCTGCTTTGACACTGACATTGATTTTAATAATTTTTATTTAGTAACATGTAATTTAGCCAAATGGGGATGTAGCTCAGATGGTAGAGCGCTCTCTTAGAAAGCGATGAATCGTTATCCCGCATCTCCATTTGTTTTTCTACCACCGTTCAACGGCATAATAAATTTCTTCAAAAAGATAGATGAACGTTGCCTATTATTACTCCTTAGTTTCAACTTCTGTCCCATCCATTGACTTTTCCCGATCCAAGTAATTGTCTAATTTCACTATAATTTGTTGTTTTAAATAAATCTAGCATTAGATTTATTTCGCTCTAGCTTTATGTGCAGATCGATGGTTAAATAATGATCGTCAATGGTTAAATATTGATCAGCACCAAAATTTGCAATATTTGATTTGAATGTTTTTACGCTTGTTGGTTAACGATTAAAGGTTGTTTACATAAAATAGGAATTTATTATTTCTTATTTAAATGCTAATTTTTGGTTTCTTCTTTGCTATATGCTTTTTATTGGTTGGCAATGACCTTTTTTGTTGAGTCTTGTGGCTCTTGTCAAAGGATGTGTAGTAATAGTTTGAAATCTATAACTTCAATGAATACCAAAATCTTAAATGTTTGTTGATATCAAAATAACGCCAATGGCCTCCATATATTTCTCCATAAATCATGAATATTAGTCAAATTTGTGATAGATTGACCATCATAAAACATGAAAAAAAAAAGAATTTAAAACTCAAAAGTTAACTAGCATATAATTATAATGGAGTTGCCACTGGGAAATTAATTTTATGTTATGCATTACCCATATGAATGCATTTGATATTTACGTAGTATTTATTTTTATGAAATATCAAGCATAATCCATAGGTTCAATTCAGATATCTCCACCTGAAACTACCCTAGTTTGAGATCAGAATTTTGTAAACTATATTACTACTAAATGCTAGATTTTACTACATAAATTCTACCATTTGAGTGGTATAGAATTGCAAACATTGAGCTTCTCAAACTAAGACACGCATTTAAACTATATAAAAAAATTATTTTGAAAAATAGTGCGCATTAAGAAGGCTTGGTATTTTACTGATACTGATAAGCATTTTCGATTTGGTGATAGAAGAATTTTATTCAGAAGAGAGGATTTCATGGAAACAAGAGCAGCAACTCTAATTTCTCTTGCCAAAATGAGGAATTTATTGATCTTTTCAGCTCAAGAAAGAAAAAACATTCATTTTAACCATTGTCCAGTGGTCAGTCAACATTAAGTGTGGATGGGAGCAATAGAAGTGGTTCTACAGCAACAAGACTGTTTATGTCAGAAAATATTATCTAAACACCTAGGTTATATTCATCAAAATATTTGTTTTTATTTTTGATATGTTATCCCTTTGGATGCGTTTTGGATATTGAAAATTGAAGTTTTCTGATATGCGTGAGAAAGAGATGGCAAATTATGCCTCCAAGTTGGTGTGATTCTACACAGTGGTTATGAAGAGAATATGGCAATTGCTATTGAAGAATTAAATTGGGCTATTGGGTTATTTTTGTTTGTATGGGGTATTATACAAAAATGAACGAAGTTTTAGTAATACAAGCATCATCATCATGTGAAGAAAACTCAACGTCCCCTTACACCACCTACAATGATCGAGTTTAGAGACCCGTTTCACATTTAAATAAAGATGGAAGGGTTAGTGATGATCTTAACATGTTGTCATTCATTTCATTATACTTATGCGTACACCGCATTAAATTATAATTATTATTATTATTTCTCATCCTCTTCTTCTTAAAGTAAAAAAATAAATTTCTTGAAATGAACTAAAATTTCGAGATAGTGAGTCGGACTAATACGGTGTTGTTAATTATGCCAACTACTATGTCCGAAACAGTATAATATTATAAAATTTCAATGTGCGCATGTATGTATGAATGTGTGCTTATATATATATATATATGTATATGTATATATATATATATATTTGTGTGTGCGCACACATAAACGAAGCTCATCATAATATCTTCAATAGCTTTGGCATGATAGGTGATGCAGTTGCCAAACTGGAGAGGCACTGGCACCGACTACTTGTTAGTAATGTAGCAATAGGTTGAAATTCATTATAGCAAAAGGGAACGTTTAAAAACATAAGTAATACCATTGCAAACACACACAATCTGTAGCAAAGAGAACACAGTAACAAACTATCGTATTATAGTGTCTGAGTCCAGTGATAGCTGTTTCCTTAAAACAATATTTCTCCCTCTATAGTGCTGCAGGGAAGTTTAACAATTGTTTCAGGATATAACAGACTGATCTATATAATGGAGCATTTACAATTGCAGAGCAACGATGAACTCAAGGTGGTTTCTTAAGAACAGATTTGCAGGGAAGAACAGTAAATGAATGTTCAGTGAGTGGGTTGGTTCCAGTAGCCAGTCCTTATATGGCAGTGGGGATGCCTATCCTAGGAGACGCGACTGTCCGTACGGGTGCATTGGAAGGAAACGATCACATCCAGCGACTGTTCGGGAGAACAGACACCTCTGATTAAAAAATCAACTCTCCGCAACGAGCAGCCGGCGACCTAACAAATCATGAGACCCCAAGAGCCCCAAGGCCCTATCTTTGACAATTTAATATTTATATGAAGGCCCAATACCTATATAGACCCAGGTCTTCATGTACTCACTTTGGTTGTTTGATACAACGTGTTAGGCTTTGGTTTATATGGAGAAATGGAAACAAAAATTTCCCGATGTGGGACTTTGTTTCCTTTGTAATTCTCCAACAATACCCAAACTCTTCTTCTCTAATCACCTCATTCATTTCTAACAATCCCCTATATGAAGGAGAGATTACTTAGTTTTTTTTCTTAAATTTTTGCAAAACATCTATCGTATTAGTAAAAGCAGCATAATGGTTTTTAAATTTTCCTACTGTTTTATCGTCACAACCTACTGGCGAATCAGCGGACTAGATTGTCTTTGAACTGTAAGCCTTTTATGTAAGTCTATAAAGATAACAAACATTAAGTGTTTGTAAATCCCTTGGTTCTCTGTTTGTGTTCATTTTTGTCATGAACACCTGCTTGGTCTCATGAGTGTTTGAAGAATTCGACCTTACTATTCTTCTTGAAGCAGTGCCTTCACACTCACATAGATGATTCTATAAAGAGTATCCCGTAATACTCCACTTGGGTCTTTTACAACACCACAGTATAAACATCATTAAAAGCTAATCTTATCATATTCTCCAACGGGTTGTGCACTGACTTATCATAGGAATCATTAGTATTTAACAGTGTTGTCAAGTTTATCTTAAACTTTGTTGTCCCTTCGAACCTAGATCTTGGGATCACCAGTCAACTAGGTGGGGTTTCCGTTTTAGAAAACTTTTAGTTTATAGGTATTAAACCCATTCCCATCGATAAGGTTTGAACTTTCTCTCTAGGCATGCCTTTAGTTAGTGGATTAACAATGTTATCCTTTGAACTTACGTAGTCTATATTGATAACTCCATTAGAGAGAAGTTGTCTTATGGTTTTATGTCTACGGCGAATATGTCTAGATTTACCATTATACAATGTACTATTCGCCCTTCCTATAATAGAATTGATATCAACATGTATACTGTTGACGCCAAAAGTTGGTCACTAGTGACAGTCAACCCCTAATCATGTGAAGGGAACACGAATAATTAACAATCATAAAAATGCAGTAAAGTAAAGAAAATAGGGAACACACAAGACTTTTTATAGTGGTTCGACAAAGAAGGTGCCTACGTCCACTTTATATGTATTGATTTGCTTTTGATTACAAGTACAACACTTTTTCTATTTGAAGAAAGAAGGAGAATTGGCTATTTTAGGAGCCGTGGAATATGAGCATAAGAATGGGAGGGAGCTCTTGACCAAGAGTGGAAGTGGAGAAATGAAGGTCTCCTAAAAAGTCCCTTTCTATTTTCAGCATGGTGGCATTTATAGGTGAAGAAGTGGACTGAGTGGGCCGCCACATGGCTTGCCTCTTTTGTGGAGCTCGGACACGTGGAGCCTGATCATTTGAAGTAGTTGTGGCGGTGGGACCTGATTTATTGTTGATTAATAGTATCCTCGAAAATTCTGGTTCACGTGGCACTCGAGCTGAGGTGTATCAAAAGTAGAGCTTTTGTCTGAAAGTGGTTGACCGCCTTTAATACCTTGAGAATAGGGCCAAGTATTAAATGACTCAGCTGAATAATTCCACATAGATCCAAAGATATTTGGTCGATCCGGATTTTAAGGATGTTCTTGGGAGAGTGATTATGCCGGGGCACGAGATGCCGTTGCTCAAAGGAAACTGGCTCAGGCTAAATATTTTTGGAACTTTCTAAAGTACAGGTCGTTCTATCGGTCGATCGACCGATGCTGAAAAGTGAGTTTTTGGACATTGGGCTTCGATCCGTTGAACCGCGACAACTTTTGCCAAAAAGTTGATCAACACTTTGCCCCTCAGAATACATCTTTCTTGGTAAAGGAGGTGTGTTCTGAATGTAGTATTGAAGCTCAATGTGCATGTAGAGATGGTAGCGCCGAACCATATTAAGGCCAGAAATCTGACGGTCCTGATGGTTGCATTAAAGCCAAAAAACCGACGATCGCTATGGATCTTATTGAGACCAGAAAACCGACGATCGGTATGGATCGTATTGAGACCAGAAAACTGACAACCATCAAAGACAGTATAAAGGCCAAGAAGGTTATAGAATAGTAGCAGCTCCTGATACATGTAAAGACAATATAGGCCATTCTCGATATAAAGATAGTCGTGAGCTTGATCGATCGAGCATAAACCATACTCCACTTGAAGATAAGAGCGAGCAATGATCACACTTGGTTTAGAGAGGTGGCGAGTATTATCCATACTCGGATACATAGATGGCGAGTATTATCCATATCCGGCTTACAGAGATTGCGAATATTATCCATACTCGGCTTGCAGAGATGGCGAGCATTATCCATACTCGGCTTATGAAAGTGTTAATCGTGCTTGGCGTATATAATTTTGTTCTACTTGGCCGATGGAACCAGACGTGCGAAGTCATCTGTAGATGATTTTATTAAGTCATGGCGAGTGGATAGTGCACTCGGCTTAGAGAAGGGGCGAGTATAACCGATACTCGGCTTTAGGAAAGTCCTACCGTACTCTGCTCGAGGTGTAGGTTTAGTTATGGTGGCAGGCTTTGATCATGCGTTACGGACGATGGCTTAGCACTAACCATATTCGGATTGGTGAGCATCAGTCATGCTTGACATGAATCATTCAAACATAATCCATGTTTGCAAAAGAAAGTTCATTGTTGCTAAAGAACTATTTCAAGGAAATGAAAATAAATTCTAAGAGGGAGAACGTTGATTCCAGAGCATGCCTAGGAGCTAAATCCTAACCCCGTACATGTGTACATCAACATGCCCAATTTTTTGAAAGAAGTAAAAATACATTGAAAATAAGAAATCTAAATCTTATTAATTGATGATGATGCCACGAATGCTGAGCTCAGGGTCCTGTCCATTTCTAGAAGCTTGAGGACAGGCCTGAGGAGCTTGGGCAAAAGATTGTAGCGGCATGACTGGTGTGTTTTTCTTGACGTACTCAGCAAGTTCCTCTCGCCAAACCCTATCCTTGATGAGATCGCGTAAGTGCGTGAATTCATTGGTGTTTTGACTGGCTTTGTTGTGAAACATGCAGTGCTTTCCAGAGTCGAGCTCTTTCTGGGTTGGCTCTCTTCGAGGAGGTCTTGGGAAAGTTAGGGATCCTCGTATGTCAAGGTAGATCTCGAGTAGGGAAGAACTGAACTCGGTATACTGATCGTACTGTTCTCCCTCCGAGGTCATACGTTGTGTTCATTCTTTCCGAGTCCTTTCCTCTTCCTTTATTCTGCCCATTGGTGTTGGATGGACCTCCTCCTTTGGTGGCATGGACCTCAAGGCCATCCATCTCAATGTTGGCATCTTCTTGTCGGAGGAACCGCTTGGCCTCTACGTAGAAATCTTCAATGTCCTTAGGAGGATCTCTGGTCAAAGAGATCGAGAATTTTGATTGGTTCTGGACACCTGCGATGGCAGCCATAAGCACTATCGATGGCTCAGGTCGATCGGCTGATGCTACAGCCACGTTGAATCTTTCGAGGAAAGATCGAAGTGTCTCTCCCGGACGTTGCTTGATGGAGGTCAGGAACATGACACTTTTTGGTCGAGAGATGTGAACTCTAAATCGCTCAATGAAGCAGGTGACCAGCTTGTTCCAACTGCCAATTGACTCCGTTGTTTGCCGCCGAAACCACATTCCGGCTATATCTATGAGAAAAAGTGGGAAGCACTTGACCATAACATTGGTCGATGCAGAGAGTACTTCCATATGATGCATGTATCGCATATGGTGGATGGTCGAGTCGGTCTGACCATTGTAGGGTTCAGTGGAGGGAAACATAAAGTTCGGAGGGTTGCGAGAGTTTCTAATTTACCTGATGAAGGGGCTAGGGTGGATATTATCTATATCGTGCTGATAAGAAGTTCCCTGGGTGAAGCGTCAGATGATGCTTGCAAGCTGGCTTCCATCTCTAAGGACTCGTTGTCATGAATCCAACTCTGCATTCGGGAGAGCTCTAGCACTAGAGTCCAACGAAAGCATCCTCGGAAGGGTGGCCGTTGGTTGGGCTCAACCTCCGAGGGTTGAGTGAAGGTGAGGACGAGAGTCCATCACAGTTGTTGGTTCTAGGAAAACTGGTGCCTTTAGGACCTGATGAGAATTGGTCCGAGCCATGCCCGCGATGGAAGGTCTGGGCCGATCCAGCATAGCATGTGATGTTCGGGGATCCCTGGTGCCCTCGCCCAAAGTGATGTTAGAAGGGTTTATGGTAATGTTTTCCTCCACCATGGTGAGAATCGGTATGGTAGAGTGGTCTCACCAGAGGGAAGATTCCACCAGCTCTTGGTTGAAGTACAGGCGGCATAAGACGAGTCTGTTGTAAGATGCTGGGTTGTAATGGGAATGACATTGATCCTGATGGGCCCAACGGTTGCTCGATTGGTCCAAGGAGTCGAGCTGGTCCCCGAAGTGGAGGTAATATGGTCGAATGACCTAGATCTTGATCATGGGCCTCCTGTGAATCTGCAGCTACGGCTGCGCTGGTCGCTGGAAGCGATACTCCTGGCTATGATTAGTCGAGAGGTGGAGCCGAGCCAGGAGGAAGCAAAGAAGTGTTCTGATCCGCGGCTTGCATTTGTGTAGACCGAAGATCGGTTACTGCCAAAGCTTCGTCCGGTAGAGGAATTGATGTTGAACCGTGAAATCCCTTTTCGATCCGAGCGAGAAGGTGATCCATCAGTTGTTGTTGTCATTCGAGGAGTTTACCCAGAGATGTCATCTGGCCTCTTAACTCGGCCATAATCTTATCCATGTCGTCTTGGGTAAGATATCGGGATACGTCTTCATTAGAGGAGGCTTCCGGATTTGCCTCTACAGTGTTTGTCTCGCATGCATCAACGTTTATGGGACGAGAAGATGTTGCATCTTTCTCCCGCTTGTTCACGATGGGTCGGAAATTGTTGAAGGTCGTACAGTATGTCGATGTGTACGCCCCCTACCAAGCGCGCCAAAGAGTTGACGTCAAAAGTTGGTCACTAATGGTAGTCAACATCCAATCGTGTGAAGGGCACACGGATAACAATCACAAAAATGCAGTTAAGTAAAGAAAATTGGAAACACGCAAGACTTTTTATAGTGGTTCGGTTAAGATGGTGCCTACGTCCACTTTGTATGTATTTATTTGCTTTTGATTACAAGTACAACACTTTTTCTATTTAAAGAAGGAGAATTCGTTATTTTAGAAGTTAGCCGTGGGATATGAGCTTAAGAGTGAGAGATAGCTCTTGCCCAAGAGTGGAAGTGGAGAAGTGAAGGTCTCTCAAAAATTCCCTTCCTATTTTTAGCATAGAGGTATTTATAGGTGATGAAGTGGACTGAGTGGGCTGCCACATAGCTTGCCTCTTTTTCGGAGCTCAGACACATGGAGCCTAATCATTTAAAGTAGTTGCAGCGGTGGGACCCGGTCTATGTTGTTTAATAGTATCCTCGAAAATTGTGGTTTATGTGGCACTCGAGATGAGGTGTATCAAAAGTAGAGCTTTGTCCGAAAGTGATTGACTGCTTTAACGCCTTTAGAATCAGGCTGAGTATTGAATGACTCAGCTGAATATTTCCACGTAGATCCAGAGATATTTGGTCGATCCGTATTTTCAGGAAGTGCTTGGGAGAGCGATTAAATGGGGCATGAGATGCCGCTGCTAGAAGGAAAACTGGCTCAGGTCAAAAAAAATCTAAGCTTTCTGAACAGGTCGTTCTGTCGGTCGATCGACCGATGCTGAAAAGTGAACTTTTGGACATTGGGCTACGATCCGTTGAACAACGACAGCTTTTTCCAAAAAGTCGGTCAACATATACATATTGGAGGTACTGGTTTTTTCCAATTTGGAATGTCTTTCAAAAACTCCTAAGCCAGTCTGCTTCTTCCGCGCATTTATCTAGAGCAACGAACTCTAATTCCATTGTTGACCTTTCTATGCAAGTCTGTTTGGATGATTTCCATGAAATTGTTCCATTTCCTAATGTAAACACATATCCACCTGTGGGTTTTGTGTCATTAGATCCAGTTATCCAATGGGCATCACTATATTCTTTTATTACTAAAGGATACTTCTCATATTGCAACATTTAGTTTTGTGTATATTTTAGATATCCTATAACTCTGATTATTCCTTTCCATTGATTTTTACCAGGATTTCTGGTATATCTACTTAGCTTGCTTATAACATAAGCAATATCAGGCCTAGTGCAGTTCATGCCATACATAATGCTTCCTAGAATACGAGAGTATTCAAGCTGATATATACCATCACCAGTGTTTTTTACCCAATCTTGGTTCATATATACTAGTAACTTTGTAGTAGTTATATTATGCTACTTGAATCTTTCAAGTATTTTAGCAATGTAAAGTGACTAAGATAATGCATATCCTTATGATGTTTTTATAATTTTTAACACCCCACCTCCGCTAGGGTCACTCACAAAGGGAATGCACTAGTTTTGGAGGAGCGTTATCGAGGTAAACAAACACAAAAATATCACAAGACAGAACATAGATAAAACAGCGGAAGAATCAAAAGATAAATTTCATTACTTTCAAAAAAAGTCAAAACCTTTTACATCAAATAGCCAAGGTCATTATTTTCCATTACAACAAATTCTGTCTTGCATAAATAAAGAAGCATAAACTTAAAACATCAAAAGTAGCTTAATTCCCCAAAGGTAGCAGAAATGCAGCCATAGCATAGCTCAAGATCAAAACCATACATGAGCTGAACCGAAAGCAAGCGAAATCCAAGCTAAGTGCTAGAGTTTCCTCCCTGAGAACCTGGGGGGGAATGAAAGAAAAAGAGGCGAAAGAAAACGGGTCAGTCATAAAGACTGGTAAGTCCAAGTGTCTTTCAGCATAAAAACAGATAAAGGTAACATGACATTTATAAACTGAAAGTAAACATACGGATGATGACAAGATGGGCAAGATAGACTAAGATAACAAGATAAATCAAGTATAGGGTCACGTACTCAAGGTTCGCTACATCAACTGTACTAGAATCCCAAAACCCATGTCTTATATTAATCATGAAATGATCCCTTGGCCCAATATCATGAAATGACCCATTTCTAGGTCCAACGAAACGATCCACTAGTCGATCGGCTCCCTACAAGTTCTAGCTCGTCATGTGTCTATGTCATACGACCCTATCACGCATGAAGTCACCTGTGCTAGGTCTACCATAGGGTGTATCAAACCCTAGGGTGCCTACCACCAACACGAATCAAGAATGCACATATAAACCTACTGATGCCCAATGCCTGCCTTTTCAACTCCGGACCACGTGCACGACCATAGCCCGCCTGAACCTACACTGGTGCACCAACACAGCCGTCGTTCTGGTCGCTTACAATCAGCCCAGTAATCGTGCCCCACCCTGCGTAGTTCCAGGGTACCGTGATACATCTAGTGGGTTACTGCTGAAATGGACCACGTAACTAGGGTTTCCATCCAATAGGTATGTTTGTCTTTAAAATTCGTGACTTAACCCTTATCACTCTAGCATGTCTAGTTGGTTAAGTGTTATCATTCAAGTTCGTGACTTAACCCGCCTACGAATCATGTATCAAGTTGGTTTAGTGTTGTCTTTCATGTTCATGACTTAACCCTATCATGTGGCATTAATTCATTAATGCACCCCAAACTCTCACATCAGACCTGTTGTTGTGGTCACTGGATATGCCGGGCAGTTCCGGGCAGAATTACACCACAACTCAGTCTGACCTCGGGTTTTCAAGTGCAATATGACTAACTATCCACATTGGATTCTATTGTTTGCAGTAACTGGATTTGCCGGGCGGTTCCGGGCAGAATTACACTGCAAACTCAATCCAACCTCGAGTTGACCATTTTCAAGTTCATTCTAGTGTCATGCGCGTGTTCAAGATTCATGTCAAGTTCGTGTCAAGTTTCAAGGATAAGTTTCATACCAAGTTTCCTATAATTACCAATTTATCCCAACGTTACCCCGTCTAAATATTAGGCTAAAAATCTTAGCCTAATCTTCGTCTGCATAATTTTTGACATATAATATTAGGCTAAAAACTTAGCCTAATTTAACGTACACAAAATTTGCATAAAGCGATTCATCAACATAAACATGACATAGGTGTAAACTTGGCATTCTCGGTATAGTCAATATGAACACCATAGGTGTGTACTTGCAAAATAATCAACATGAATACCGTAGGTGAGAACTTGCAACGAAGACTAAACCAACATACATATATGTGAATTTGCAATATAGACTAAATCAACTTACATATATGTGAACTTGCAAATCAATCACGAACATATGAATAAGTGTGAACTTGAAATATGGCATAGGTTTAACATATACACAAAAACATGTAGATCTAACATTTGGTCACATATGTGATATGATTTCACAACCTAAAACTTGTATAACATGATAAACTATACAACTTGTCATAACGGGTTATACTCCAAGTTCATATACATATGAATAGACTTATTCATTAATTCCTAATTCAACATGATGACAAAATAGAACCACATGCATAGATCAATATTATTCAATTCCACATATAACATAATAAACATTATTCTATTATCAATTTATTTCCAAGGCATGACATAACTGAATAAATTGATTAAAACATCGCAGGCATAACAATATGAACATGAAAAGGTTTGAATAATAATCTAGATTCAAGAACATAGATAGATCTAACTTAAATAGAAAAATCCCCAAAATCATGACAAATAAAGAAAATAGGTCTGAATAGAAAATCAAGCTTAGATCCGATTTCATAGTCATAATTCTAGGCAATAACCTCATGGTCATGAATCATAGGAGATTAGTCATAATTGTCCTTGTCATAGTCATAGGCAACAGTCTTATGTTCAAAGTCATAGGCGTAGGCATAGTCTTATGTTCATAGTCATAGGCATAGACATAGTCTTATGCCATTAATAATAGTTTCAATGTCATAGGCAATATTCCCAAAAGTCAAGATCCAAGATGAACAAGAATAGATATGAATCATACATAGATTAATTCCAATTTATAACATGCCCATATTAATTTTATTGTTTTTATCTAAAAGTAACTGGAACTTACAGATCGTGGTCTAAGAAATTTAGATGCAGAAGTCAAGTCTAGAAATTTTTCGTTGAATCGTTGAATCTTGCTTTGATTGTAGAAGCAAATCCCCTAGCCGTAGTCTTCAAGAAATAATCTTGGCGTTTTATTTTTAATTTAATTTAATTTATAGGAAGAAGAAGAAGCCATGATCATCAAGAGTTTGAGCAGCATAAGGTTAGAGAAGAATGGTGTAAAGAGAATGAGGCTAGGAGGCTGTTTATATAGAATTTCAATTTAATTATAGTCGTCGATGAAGCTAGAGTTAATCAAGTCCATCCATCTCAAGAGAAGCCAATCAGAAAGTGACAAGTTAGCCCTAGTGACACAGCAGAGCTCAGAATTTCGACTAGAACCCGACCAGGCCAGCCAGGGCCAAACCAGAAAGCTGTGCAGGCCTGTTGCTCGGCCTGGGCACACCTGCCTAGTGCGCCAGTGCAAAATTGCATGGACGCACTTCCTAAGTGCGCCAGTGCAATTTTGTTCTGGCGCACTTCCCAAGTGCGCCAGTGCATTCTAGCCGGTTTCTGGTTTTTCTGCCTAACTTCGTTCGTCTATATCTTCTTCATACGACATCCGTTTTACACAAACTCGGACTCTATTTCAAGCAAAATTCCGAGACGAACGCAAAGGCGTAACCCGTTTCCCTTGATTCTTATTTAAAAAATTAATTCTGCCTTTATTTATGGTTTTAACATGTTATTAAAATTCAGGTTGTTACATTCTCCCCTCCTTAAAGGATTTCGTCCCCGAAATCTTCAAGGTAAGAAGAATGCATCCTATCATCCAATCAACCTTCTACTCAAACATCATCCACAAGCAACCATTGTCCTTAAAATATTTCTAATGCTATATGAACATATGCAGAAAGTGTGTGTATATGTTCCGTATCTGATGCAAATGATTAGGCCTGATTGATCTTCCTAATGCAAAATATGTTTAGTGCCATGAATCCAACATGTATGCAAATAGTCCTAGTCACATAAACACTATATGTGTGCACAAACATCCATCCATATGCAACATCCATATGATAACACATTAAATTTCATCCATAAACAAGTATAAACACTCATGCATATGCAATATGAAAATGTGTCTGGGCCGATCTAGTGCCTAATGTGTGTTATGCAACCACGAGCAACCATTTGCAAACATCAACCATAACATGTTTCAAGCACATGTTTTCATCCAAAAGGGTTCTACCTAAGGTTCTCAAGATAGGTTAGAGAAGATAAGAAAGATAAAACAAAGCATCTAGGAGAAGAAGTTAAAGATGTACCCCCAGAGGGTCCTGCTTGCGAGCCTTGCCCTTGCTTCTTCGGGCAGTTCTTGTTGATATGTCCAGTTTCACCACACTGGAAGCATGCTCCCATCTTCATCTTCTTCTTTCTACAATCCTGGGCTATATGCCCCTCAATACCGCAGAAGTGGCATTTTCTTTTCTCACATGTCTTGTTATCCTTATTGTTGTTGTTGTTCTTGCCTCCTTTCTCGGAGTCTACCTTCTTGTTTTGAGATTCATTCGCCTTGACCTCCTTCTTGCCATTCTTGTCTTCTTCATTTAAGAGCGCCATGTCTACTAGCTTTTCGTAAGTAGACCCCATAGGTATGTGGGTCTTAGCCAAGCTGTGAAGCGGCTCATTCAATCCCTTGACAAAACGAAGAGCCTTCTTATGAGGGGTATTTACTAAGTCCAGTCCAAACCGAGCCAGCTGATTGAATTGATTGACGTACTCTTTGATCGTCATACTTCCTTTCTTAAGAGATAAGAATTTTTCTAGATGTAGACTTCGTTCAGCTTGAGAGAGGAATTTCACCTCAAATCTTGTCCGGAAATCCATCCATGTGTCAACAGGTCTTTCAGCGTTAGTGACTTCCAATCAATAGGAAGCTTCGTCTTTGAGCAACCATACCGCCAACTATACCTTCTGCCTATCATCCACCTCGAAGATAACAAACAAATCCTAAGTTTCTTTGAACCAATTCCTCACTTCTACGAATGATTCAGTTCCCTTGAAATCCTTTCCGCCCATGGCCCTAAAATCTTTACAGGTCTTCGAGAAAGTAATTGCACGAGGAGGGGGAGAAGGAGGAGGAATCGCTGCAGCTGGAGGAGGAATATCTGCTGGGCCTGCATCGTTGGCCCTATCCTCTAAGTACCTCCTGAACCATCCAGGTATTGGCACGCCCTCTGGAAAGTTAAGATTCCCCGACATGCTGAAATGAAAAAGAAGATATTCAAGACGAGGAAATAAAGGATAGTGTTAACGGCTTTTGGGGAATAGCCTTTAAATAAAACAAGACTATTCTTTAAAAATGCTTCTTTGTAAACGGTTTTGAAAATAGTTTTAGAAGGTTTTAAAAACTTTTTTCCAGTCCGGTAACCTTCTGCTCTGATACCAAATGTAACACCCCACCTCCGCTAGGGTCACTCACAAAGGGAATGCACAAGTTTTGGAGGAGCGTTATCGAGGTAAACAAACATAGAAATATCACAAGACAGAAATAGATAAAACAGCGGAAGAATCAAAAGATAAATTTCATTACTTTCAAAAAAAGTCAAAACCTTTTACATTAAATAGCCAAGGTCATTATTTTCCATTACAATAAATTCTGTCTTGCATAAATAAAGAAGCATAAACTTAAAACAACAAAAGTAGCTTAATTCCCCAAAGGTAGCAGAAATGCAGCCATAGCATAGCTCAAGATCAAACCGTACATGAGCTGAACCGAAAGCAAGCGAAATCCAAGCTGTTTCCTTCCTGAGAACCTGGGGGGAAACGAAAGAAAAAGAGGCGAAAGAAAATGGGTCAGTCATAAAGACTGGTAAGTCCAAGTGACTTTCAGCATAAAAACAGATAAAGATAACATGACATGTATAAACTGAAAGTAAACATACGGATGATGACAAAATGGGCAAGATAGACTAAGATAATATGATAAATCAAGTATAAATCAAGTATAGGATCATGTATTCAAGGTTCACTGCATCAACTGTACTAGAATCCCAAAACCCATGTCTTATATTAATCATGAAATGATCCCTTGGCCCAATATCATGAAATGACCCATTTCTAGGTCCAATGAAACGATCCACTAGTCGATCAGCTCCCTACAAGTTCTAGCTCGTCATATGTCTATGTCATACGACCCTATCACGAATGTAGTCACCTATGCTAGGTCCACCATAGGGTGTATCAAAACCTAGGGTGCCAACCACCGACACGAATCAAGAATGCACAGATAAACCTAATGATGCCCAATGCATGCTTTTTCAACTCCGGACCACGTGCACGACCATAGCCCGCCTGAACCTACACTGGCGCACCAACATAGCCGTCGTTCTGGTCGCTTACAATCAGCCCAGTAATCGTGCCCTACCATGCCTAGTTCCAAGGTACCGTGATACATCTAGTGGGTTACTGCTGAAATGGACCGCGTAACTAGGGTTTCCGTCCAATATGTTAAGTGTTTGTCTTTAAAATTCGTGACTTAACCCTTATCAGTCTAGCATGTCTAGTTGTTTAAGTGTTGTCATTCAAATTCGCGACTTAACCCGCCTACGAATCATGTATCAAGTTGGTTAAGTGTTGTCTTTCATGTTCATGACTTAACCCTATCATGTGGCATTAATTCATTAATGCACCCCAACCTCTCACATCAGACCTGTTGTTGTGGTCACTGGATATGCCGGGCGGTTTCAGGCAGAATTACACCACAACTCAGTCTGACCTCGGGTTTTCAAGTGCGATATGACCAACTACCCACATTAGATCCTATTGTTTGCAGTAACTGGATTTGCCGGGCGGTTCCGGGCAGAATTACACTGCAAACTCACCCCAACCTCGAGTTGGCCATTTTCAAGTCCATTCTAGTGTCATGCGCATGTTCAAGATTCATGTCAAGTTCGTGTCAAGTTTCAAGGATACGTTTCATACCAGGTTTCCTATAATTACCAATTTATCCCAACGTTACCCCGTCTAAATATTAGGCTAAAAATCTTAGCCTAATCTTCGTCTGCATGATTTTTGACATATAATATTAGGCTAAAAACTTAGCCTAATTTAACGTATACAAAATTTGCATAAAGTGATTCATCAACATAAACATGACATAGGTGTAAACTTGGCATTCTCGGTATAGTCAATATGAACACCATAGGTGTGTACTTGCAAAATAATCAACATGAATATCGTAGGTGAGAACTTGCAATGTAGACTAAACCAACGTACATATATGTGAATTTGCAATATAGACTAAATCAACTTACATATATGTGAACTTGCAAATCAATCACGAACATATGAATAAGTGTGAACTTGAAATATGGCATAGGTTTAACATATACACATAAACATGTAGATCTAACATTTGGTCACATATAAGATATGATTTCACAACCTAAAACTTCCATAACATGATAAACTATACAACTTGTCATAACGGGTTATATTCCAAGTTCATATACATATGAATAGACTTACTCATTAATTCCCAATTCAACATGATGACAAAATAGAACCACACGCACAGATCAATATCATTCAATTCCACATATAACATAATAAACATTGTTCTATTATCAATTTATTTCCAAGGCATGACATAACTGAATAAATTGATTAAAACATCGCAGGCATAACAATATGAACATGAAAAGGTTTGAATAATAATCTAGATTCAAGAACATAGATAGATCTAACTTAAATAGAAAAATCCCCAAAATCAAGACAAATAAAGAAAATAGGTCTGAATAGAAAATCAAGCTTAGATCCGATTTCATAGTCATAATTCTAGGCAATAACCTCATGGTCATGAATCATAGGTGATTAGTCATAATTGTCTTTGTCATAGTCATAGGAAACAGTCTTATGTTCAAAGTCATAGGCGTAGGCGTAGGCATAGTCTTATGTTCATAGTCATAGGCATAGACATAGTCTTATGCCATTAATAATAGTTTCAATGTCATAGGCAATATTCCCAAAAGTCAAGATCCAAGATGAACAAGAATAGATATGAATCATACATAGATTAATTCCAATTTATAACATGCCCATATTAAGTTTATAGTTTTTATCTAAAAGTAAATGGAACTTACAGATCGTGGTCTAAGAAATTTAGATACAGAAGTCAAGTCTAGAAATTTTTCGTTGAATTATTGAATCTTGCTTTGATTGTAGAAGCAAATCCCCTAGCCTTAGTCTTCAAGAAATATCTTGGCATTTTATTTTTAATTTAATTTAATTTATAGGAAGAAGAAGAAGCCATGATCATCAAGAGTTTGAGCAGCATAAGGGTAGAGAAGAATGGTGTAAATAGAATGAGGCTAGGAGGCTGTTTATATAGAATTTCAATTTAATTATAGTCATCGATGAAGCTAGAGTTAATCAAGTCCATCCATCTCAAGAGAAGCCAATCAGAAAGTGACAAGTTAGCCCTAGTGACACAGTAGAGCTCAGAATTTCGACCAGAACCCGACCAGGCCAGCCAGGGCCAAACCAGAAAGCTGTGCAGGCCTGTTGCTCGGCCTGGGCACACCTGCCTAATGCGCCAGTGCAAAACTGCATGGACGCACTTCCTAAGTGCGCCAGTGCAATTTTGTTCTGGCGCACTTCCCAAGTGCGCCAGTGCATTCTGGCCGGTTTCTGGTTTTTCTACCTAACTTCGTTCGTCTATATCTTCTTCATACGACATCCGTTTTACACAAACTCGGACTCTATTTCAAGCAAAATTCCGAGACGAACGCAAAGGCGTAACCCGTTTCCCTTGATTCTTATTTTAAAAATTAATTCTGCCTTGATTTATGGTTTTACCATGTTATTAAAATTCAGGTTGTTACATTCTCCCCTCCTTAAAGGATTTCGTCCCCGAAATCTTCAAGGTAAGAAGAATGCATCCTATCATCCAATCAACCTTCTACTCAACCATCATCCACAAGCAACCATTGTCCTTAAAAGATTTCTAATGCTATATGAACATATGCAGAAAGTGTGTGTATATGTTCCTTATCTAATGCGAATGATTAGGCCTGATTGATCTTCCTAATGCAAAATATGTTTAGTGCCATGAATCCAACATGTATGCAAATAGTCCTAGTCACATAAACACTATATGTGTGCACAAACATCCATCCATATGCAACATCCATATGATAACACATTCAATTTCTTCCATAAACAAGTATAAACACTCATGCATATGCAATATGAAAATGTGTCTGAGCCGATCTAGTGCCTAATGTGTGTTATGCAACCACGAGCAACCACTTGCAACCACTTGCAACCATTTGCAAACATCAACCATAACATGTTTCAAGCACATGTTTTCATCCAAAAGGGTTCTACCTAAGGTTCTCAAGATAGGTTAGAGAAGATAAGAAAGATAAAACAAAGCATCTAGGAGAAGAAGTTAAAGATGTACCCCCAGAGGGTCCTGCTTGCGAGCCTTGCCCTTGCTTCTTCGGGCAGTTCTTGTTGATATGTCCAGTTTCACCACACTGGAAGCATGCTCCCATCTTCATCTTCTTCTTTCTACAATCCTGGGCTATATGCCCCTCAATACCGCAGAAGTGGCATTTTCTTTTCTCACGTGTCTTGTTATCCTTATTGTTGTTGTTGTTCTTGCCTCCTTTCTCGGAGTCTACCTTCTTGTTTTGAGATTCATTCGCCTTG
This sequence comes from Allium sativum, assembly GCA_030737875.1. Classification (NCBI taxonomy): domain Eukaryota; kingdom Viridiplantae; phylum Streptophyta; class Magnoliopsida; order Asparagales; family Amaryllidaceae; genus Allium; species Allium sativum. The sequence continues at coordinate 153,453,774 of CM060927.1, read as the reverse complement.
ACCTCCTTCTTGCCATTCTTGTCTTCTTCATTTAAGAGCGCCATGTCTACTAGCTTTTCGTAAGTAGCCCCCATAGGTACGTGGGTCATAGCCAAGCTGTGAAGCGGCTCATTCAATCCCTTGACAAAACGAAGAGCCTTCATATGAGGGGTATTTACTAAGTCCAGTCCAAACCGAGCCAGCTGATTGAATTGATTGACGTACTCTTTGACCGTCATACTTCCTTGCTTAAGAGATAAGAATTTTTCTAGTTGTAGACTTCGTTCAGCTTGCGAGAGGAATTTCACCTCAAATCTTGTCCGGAAATCCATCCATGTGTCAACAGGTCTTTCAGCGTTAGTGACTTCCAACCAATAGGAAGCTTCGTCTTTGAGCAACCATACCGCCAACTATACCTTCTGCCTATCATCTACCTCGAAGATAACAAACAAATCCTCAGTTTCTTTGAGCCAAATCCTCACTTCTACGAATGATTCAGTTCCCTTGAAATCCTTTCCGCCCATGGCCCTAAAATCTTTACAGATCTTCGAGAAAGCAATTGCACGAGGAGGGGGAGGAGGAGGAGGAATCGCTGCAGCTGGAGGAGGAATATCTGCTGGGCCTGCATCGTTGGCCCTATCCTCTAAGTACCTCCTGAACCATCCAGGTATTGGCACGCCCTCTGGAAAGTTAAGATTCCCCGACATGCTGAAATGAAAAAGAAGAGATTCAAGACGAGGAAATAAAGGATAGTGCTAACGGCTTTTGGGGAATAGCCTTTAAATTAAACAAGACTATTCTTTAAAAATGCTTCTTTGTAAACGGTTTTGAAAATAGTTTTAGAAGGTTTTAAAAACTTTTTTCCAGTCCGGTAACCTTTTGCTCGGATACCAAATGTAACACCCCACCTCCGCTAGGGTCACTCACAAAGGGAATGCACTAGTTTTGGAGGAGCGTTATCGAGGTAAACAAACATAGAAATATCACAAGACAGAACATAGATAAAATAGCGGAAGAATCAAAAGATAAATTTCATTACTTTCAAAAAAAGTCAAAACCTTTTACATCAAATAGCCAAGGTCATTATTTTCCATTACAATAAATTCTGTCTTGCATAAATAAAGAAGCATAAACTTAAAACAACAAAAGTAGCTTAATTCCCCAAAGGTAGCAGAAATGCAGCCATAGCATAGCTCAAGATCAAACAGTACATGAGCTGAACCGAAAGCAAGCGAAATCCAAATTATTTCCTTCCTGAGAACCTAGGGGGAAACGAAAGAAAAAGAGGCGAAAGAAAATGGGTCAGTCATAAAGACTGGTAAGTCCAAGTGACTTTCAGCATAAAAACAGATAAAGGTAACATGACATGTATAAACTGAAAGTAAACATACGGATGATGACAAGATGGGCAAGATAGACTAAGATAATATGATAAATCAAGTATAAATCAAGTATAGGATCACGTATTCAAGGTTCGCTGCATCAACTGTACTAGAATCCCAAAACCCATGTCTTATATTAATCATGAAATGATCCCTTGGCCCAATATCATGAAATGACCCATTTCTTGGTCCAACGAAACGATCCACTAGTCGATCGGCTCCCTACAAGTTCTAGCTCGTCATATGTCTGTGTCATACGACCCTATCACGAATGTAGTCACCTGTGCTAGGTCCACCATAGGGTGTATCAAACCCTAGGGTGCTAACCACCGACACGAATCAAGAATGCACAGATAAACCTACTGATGCCCAATACCTGATTTTTCAACTCCGGACCACGTGCACGACCATAGCCCGCCTTAACCTACACTGGCGCACCAACACAGCCGTCGTTCTGGTCGCTTACAATCAGCCCAGTAATCGTGCCCTACCCTGCCTAGTTCCAGGGTACCGTGATACATCTAGTGGGTTACTGCTGAAATGGACCGCATAACTAGGGTTTCCGTCCAATATGTTAAGTGTTTGTCTTTAAAATTTGTGACTTAACCCTTATCAGTCTAGCATGTCTAGTTGTTTAAGTGTTGTCATTCAAGTTCGCGACTTAACCCGCCTACGAATCATGTATCAAGTTGGTTAAGTGTTGTCTTTCATGTTCATGACTTAACCCTATCATGTGGCATTAATTCATTAATGCACCCCAACCTCTCACATCAGACCTGTTGTTGTGGTCACTGGATATGCCGGGCGGTTTCAGGCAGAATTACACCACAACTCAGTCTGACCTCGGGTTTTCAAGTGCGATATGACCAACTACCCACATTAGATCCTATTGTTTGCAGTAACTGGATTTGCCGGGCGGTTCCGGGCAGAATTACACTGCAAACTCACCCCAACCTCGAGTTGGCCATTTTCAAGTCCATTCTAGTGTCATGCGCATGTTCAAGATTCATGTCAAGTTCGTGTCAAGTTTCAAGGATAAGTTTCATACCAGGTTTCCTATAATTACCAATTTATCCCAACGTTACCCCGTCTAAATATTAGGCTAAAAATCTTAGCCTAATATTCGTCTGCATAATTTTTGACATATAATATTAGGCTAAAAACTTAGCCTAATTTAACGTACACAAAATTTGCATAAAGCGATTCATCAACGTAAACATGACATAGGTGTAAACTTGGCATTCTCGGTATAGTCAATATGAACACCATAGGTGTGTACTTGCAAAATAATCAACATGAATGTCGTAGGTGTGAACTTGCAACGTAGACTAAACAAACATACATATATGTGAATTTGCAATATAGACTAAATCAACTTACATATATGTGAACTTGCAAATCAACCACGAACATATAAATAAGTGTGAACTTGAAATACGACATAGGTTTAACATATACACATAAACATGTAGATCTAACATTTGGTCACATATGTGATATGATTTCACAACCTAAAACTTGCATAACATGATAAACTACACAACTTGTCATAACGGGTTATACTCCAAGTTCATATACATATGAATAGATTTATTCATTAATTCCCAATTCAACATGATGACAAAATAGAACCACATGCATAGATCAATATCATTCAATTCCACATATAACATAATAAACATTGTTCTATTATCAATTTATTTCCATGGCATGACATAACTGAATAAATTGATTAAAATATCGCAGGCATAACATTATGAACATGAAAATGTTTGAATAATAATCTAGATCCAAGAACACAGATAGATCTAACTTAAATAGAAAAATCCCCAAAATCAAGACAAATAAAGAAAATAGTCTGAATAGAAAATCAAGCTTAGATCCAATTTCATAGTTATAATTCTAGGCAATAACCACATGGTCATGAATCATAGGTGATTAGTCATAATTGTCCTTGTCATAGTCGTAGGCAATAGTCTTATGTTCAAAGTCATAGGCGTAGGCATAGTCTTATGTTCATAGTCATAGGCATAGGCATAGGCATAGTCTTATGCCGTTAATAACAGTTTCAACGTCATAGGCAATATTCCCAAAATCCAAGATGAACAAGAATAGATATGAATCATACATAGATTAATTCCAATTTATAACATGCCCATATTAAGTTTATAGTTTTTATCTAAAAGTAACTGGAACTTACAGATCGTGGTCGAAAAAATTTAGATGCAGAAGTCAAGTCTAGAAATTTTTCGTTGAATCGTCGAATCTTGCTTTGATTGTAGAAGCAAACCCCTAGCCATAGTCTTCAAGTTATAATCTTCGCGTTTTATTTTTGATTTAATTTATAGGAAGAAGAAGAAGCCATGATCATCAAGAGTTTTAGCAGCATAAGGTTAGAGAAGAATGGTGTAAAGAGAATATGGCTAGGAGGCTGTTTATATTGAATTTCAACTTAATTATAGCCGTCGATGAAGCTAGAGTTAATCAAGGTCATCCATCACAAGAGAAGCCAATCAAAAAGTGACAAGTTAGACCTAGTGACACAGCAGAGCTCAGAAATTCGACTAGAACCCGACCAGGCCAGCCAGGGCCAAACCAGAAAGCTGTGCAGGCCTGTTGCTCGGCCTGGGCGCACCTGCCAAGTGCGCCAGTACAAAATTTCATGGGCGCACTTCCTAAGTGCGCCAGTGCAATTTTTTTCTGGCGCACTTCCGAAGTGCGCCAGTGCATTCTGGCCGGTTTCTGGTTTTTCTGCCTAACTTCGTTCGTCCATATCTTCTTCATACGACATCCGTTTTACGCAAACTCGGAATCTATTTCAAGCAGAATTATGAGATAAACGCAATGGCGTAACCCGTTTCCCTTGATTATTATTTTAAAAATTAATTTTGCCTTGATTTATGGTTTTAATATGTAATTAAAATTCGGGTTGTTACAAATTTTTACACCCAAGATTACATCAGGCACTCCTAGATCTTTCATGTCAAATCTAGAGGATAACATATCCTTTGTAGATTTTATCATGGCCTTATTATTTCCAAGGATTAGCAAATCATTGACATAAAGACAAATAATGACATATCCAACACCTATACATTTTATATAAACGCACTTAACTGATTCATTTATTTTGAGTCCATTTGATAACATAGCTTCGTCAAATTTCTCATGTCATTGCTTCGGTGCTTGTTTAAGGCCATAAAGCGATTTTGCAAACTTGCACACCTTATTTTCATTTCTTAGGCTTAGAAACCCTTCAGGTTGCTGCATATATATTTCTTCTTCCAGTTCACTATTTAGAAACATAGTTTTCACATCCATTTGGTGTATTTTTTAAATTCAATATGGACGCGATTGCAATAAGCATCCTAATTAATGTTGTTCTAGTGAGCGTTGGGTATGTGTCAAAGTAATTTAGGTCTTCCTTTTGTCTAAATCCTCTTATTAAAAGTCTTGCTTTATACTTGCCTATTGAGCTGTCTACCTTTATTTTTTTTAAATATCCATTTATATCCTAATGGTTTTGATCCTTTAAGGAGATCTACAAGTTCCCACGTATGGTTTTGTAGAATGGATTTTGTTTCATTGTTGACGGCTTCCTTCAAGATAGGGACAATGGGAGATGACATTACTTGTTGGTAAGTTAGAGGTTCATTTTCTATCATATATGCAGAGAAATCGGGTCCAAAGGTTTTAGAGGTCCTTTGTCATTTGCCCCTTCTTTGTCCCTCTATCTCGGTTTCGACATTCATTTTATGTGTGCTTTGATTAGCATTATCCTCCGGAGTATCTAGATATCTTGATCTCTTTAGAACAACATTTTCATTAGAGTTTTTTAAAGGATAAATGTGTTTAAAGAATCTGGCATTTCGAGACTCGATAATGGTGTTTTGATGAATGTCATCAATTTCATATTTATACACCAAAAATCAGTATGTACTACTATTATGAGCATATCCAATGAATATGCAATCTGTAATCATTGGTCCAATTTTGACCTTCTTTGGTTTTGGTATTTCTACTTTGGCAAGGTATACCCCCACATTTTTATATATTTGTAAGATGGTAGTCTGTTTTTCCAAAGTTCATAGGGAGTCTTAGTCGTTTTCTTTCGTGGTATTTTATTTAAAATGTGGTTTTCCAAAAGAATAGCTTCCCTCCAAAAATTATCTGGCAAGCCAGAGCTAATAAGTAAGGCATTCATCATTTCTTTAAGGGTTCTATTTTTTCGTTTGACTATACCGTTAGAGAGGCGAATATGGTGCTATAGTTTGGTGTATTATAGCTTTAGCACAAAATCCTCAAATGGAAACTCATATTCTCCTCCTCTATCACTTCTTAAAGCTTTAGTATTCCTATTGAGTCGATTCTCAACTTCAGCTTTATCCTGCTTAAACATATTGATTGCTTTGTCCATACTTCTAAGGAGATATACATAATAGTATCTTGTACAATCATCAATAAAGGTGATGAAGTACCTTTTTCCTCCTCTAGTTTGACACATTTTCAAGTCACATACATCGGTATGTATTAAATATAGAGGTGAATGAAGTTCTTGTCAATTTGGCTTCAACACAAATTTGACATTTGTAATTTGAATCAATTCTACACTTAGGTATGAAATCTAAATTAATCAGCTTTTGTAAAGTATCAAAATTTACATGACCTAGTCTTGAATTCCATATATTAGGAGAGCCAACTATATAAGCAGAAGACTCAATTTTATTCATATCATTGTTTGTACCACAGTGGTTACATTTTCTTTAAATAAGCCATTACACACATAACCCCTTCTTTCATACAAACCATTCTTAGAAAACACAAATTTATCAGCCACAAAAGTTAGTTTGAAGCTATGTTTGCTGAGCACTGATCCTGAAATTAGGTTCTTGCAAATTTATGGAACATGGAAAACATGATTTACAGTGATTTATTTTCCAGAAGTCAGTTTCAGCACAATTTTTTCCCTTGCCTTCGACGTTTGATGTGGACGAGTTACCCGTAAATAGTTGTTCATCGTTAGTCGCATTTTTGTAGTTTGTTAACATCGATATATATATATATATATATGTGCATATATGTCTAGTGGATCCAATGTCTACAAATCACTCCTTGTGTTTGCCAACAAGGTTGCATTCTGAAGTAACCACACACAAATCCATTTTATTAACACCGTCTGAAACCTCTGCCACATTCACTCCTGATTTCTACTTTTCGGTGGGTTGTGACATTCTGCTGCTTTGTGACCCTTTTTTCCACAATTATGGCATGAAGCCTGAAACTTCTTCGACCTTTTAGGATGGTTGTCACGTTTTCTTTTGTTGGATTTATCTATCTCGTTAACATTTGCTTCGGCAACCATATTCTGAGAATTATTTTTCTCAGAATTCCTATTATCTTCCTCAATTCTCAATCAAACGACAAGTTCCTCCATTGTCATTTCCTTGCTTTGGTGCTCTAGATAATTCTTGAAGTTGATGGATGATAAGTTATAGTTCTTGAACCTGGTTCATCACAGTCTTTGTATCCATCATTTTAAAGTCGAGAAATTTGCTAGAGATGAACTTCTTCATGCCTGTATCTTCAGATTTGTACTTCATTTCCAAAGCCAACCATAGTTATTTGGATGTTGCAATAGTGCGGTACACGTTGATAGATAGTTGTCGAGAAAATTTAGGATGTAATTTTTGCACATGAAATCAAATTTTTTCCAAGCATTTAAGGCTTTAACCTTGATTGGATCACGTTCCAATTCTGCAACGATGGGAGCATCTTCTGTAAGATACTTTGCAAGGCCCAATGTTGTCAAGTAGAATAGCATCTTTTGCTGCCAACGTTTAAAGTCCATTCTGGTGAACTTTTCAGGCCTTTCAAAATGAGATAGTGCCATTGGTGGAACCGCAGATGCAAGTAGATCGCTGGTTACTGTCTGTGTTGGTGCAGCACTATTAGTACATTTAGACATTGTCATTTTTTGAAAAAGGAAAATATTGTTTCAGGATTGTTAATAACGTAGAAACAGATACATTGAAATCCGTTACAAACTTTCTGTAGCAAAAAGGAACATTTAAAAATGTAACACTACTGCAAACACACACAATAGGTAGCAAAGAGAACACAGTAACAAATTACCGTATTATAGTGTCTGAGTCTAGCGATAGCTATTTCCTTGAAACAACATTGCTCCCTCTACGACGCTGAAGGGAAGTTGAGCAATTGTTTCCCAAGATAAAACAGACCGATCTCTACAATGGAGCGCTTACAATTGCAGAGCAATGACGAACTCAAGGTGGTTTTTAGGAACATATTTGCAGAGAAGAAGAAGAAAAATTAATGAATTTTCAGTGAGTGAGTTGGTTCTGGTAGCCAGTCCTTATATAGCAACGGGGGGTGCCTATCTAGGGAGATGCGATTGTCTGTACGGGTGCGTCGGCAGGAAACGGTCGCATCCAGTGACTGTTCAAGCGAATAGACACCTCCACTCAAAAATAATCGTTTCAGCACAACGAGTAGTCGACGGCCCAACTAATCAGGAGACCCCAAATGGCCCAAGGCCCTAAATTCTATCTTTGATAATTTAATATTTATATGAAGGTCTAATGACTACATAGCCCCATGACTTCATGTACGTACTTTGGTAATTTTATATAGCATGTTGGGCTTTGGCTTATATGGAGAGATGGAAACAAAAATTTCTCAATGTGGGATTTTTTTTTCTTTTGTAATTCTCCAATAGTACCCAACCTCTTCTTCCCCAATCCCCCATTCATTTCTAGCACTACTATGTCCTTGAACCTTTTTTTTTTTTTTGCTCCTTTAAAGGTATGAAACACCTTGTAGGTTCATGTTCTTCTTCCACTTCCTCTTCTTCATTGTATGATTAAAAATATAGTAATGTACTTATTTTTCTTATTGGATGATGTACTCAGAGTGGAGATAATTTCGTTGTGAAGTGAAAGCAACATGTATTTTAGGTACGATGGTTTTTCTTGAAGGGCTTATATACAGATTATCAGATAATGAAGTCAGTGATATTGAAACCATTTATCTTTACTCTTTTTGAAAAAAAATTAGTTTCCTTAGGTTTGCTACTTTGCATGTTCAACCTGACATGGAAGCAAAGACGACTACTATTTGGATGAAAATTCAACGTTTAGTGCATCTACCTTCCTCCCTTAGGGAAAAGAATATGAAAATTCATTCTACTGATATAGGATTTCAGTTCAAAAACAAAGAACACGATGTGTAAAGGAACGTTATGTCTGTTTCTATTGAAATTGGAGTCGAATTCCATTACAAAAGTTAGCACTTTAACAATATGAGTGCTCCAAAGGTACAAAATCAAAACTTAATTCGTACTACAAATTTTCAGACTATAATTTGTTAATTTAATGCAGATTTTGGATACTTAGATTCTTGCAGCATTTCTTATTTTGTATATCATTTTATTACAAAATGAACACATTTTGAAATTTTCTGTACAAAACTTGTAACTACTCGGATTTTCGAGTAACCGAGAAGTGCAGATTTATCGTGTTTTCTGAATCTTAAAATAATATGTTGGTGATACGAGGTGTGAGAGCAACTCATATAATATTTGAATTTGAAATAGTGTTTTTGTGCATTTCTAAATCAAGTAGTTGAATAAATTATATAATTTCGTTATAATAGAAATTTATTCCAACTCATGATCTAAATATTATAACTAAATAACAAAAAGGGCATATTGAAAATATATTATTGATTGGGAACCATTATTTAAAAAGGGAATATATTTTCAATATCAAAGATAAATTGTATGTTGAAATTATTAATTTATTAATTGGGACTTTAACTGCAAGATGTGTTTTTGATAATAATATCAATTGAGAATCATGGTTAAACTACGTTAGAGAGTTTAAAGTGGATTTACGATTTTTATAAGTTAATCAATGAAAATTTGGTTGTTGATTGTATAAATATACACATATTGATCGTGAATTAATATTTAGAGGATCGGTATAATTTATTGTCACTAATAATGAATTTAATTTGTTGGGTTGATAGAATGAACAACAACATTGTTGTATTAATAAATTTTAAAATTCATGTTTTTAAACACCATCTATACATATAAATAGATGTGTGTATTGCTTTGTTGAAATAAAAAAAAGGGTAAAAGTGTTTTATATGAAAATTATTGAGTTAAAACCCTCTTCGTTATAGTTTGATGACAATAATTGTAATATTTGAGTAATAGAGCAATTTTTGTAATCTTGATACATAAAATATTATTGTAGAAACCTTAATTGGCGAAAATAAATAATGAATCAAATAATATGTGTTTTAGTATATTAATGATTTATTTTGTTAAAATAGAACATTATTGACAATTGTTTTGTTGCGCTAATGAAATTGCACAAGTGTTTAATCTTTAAATTGTTGCATTTGGGTTAGTTAATATTAATATCTTAGTTTGGGCTTAGCTTGTTAATTGACCCATTATCCCTAATCTAAGAGCTTCTAGAGGAAGCATTGAGAAAGGTACGACACCTTCTCTTTTTCCTCTCCTCCTCCCTTGGCTGTAGCTTCTCAAATCAAAATCCATGGTCTCTTAGCCCTCTTGCTTTTCAAAAAAATAATAATCAAAACAAATCAAATAAATTTCCAAAAATACTCAAATTTGTATATGATGTTGCTGAGAGGTTCCAGCACCTCTGCTCCAAATTTCATGCCATTTGGATTAGTGTTGAGGGATCAAACGTCTTCTTTTCTCTAGTGATTTTTGGGTCAGATCTGGGCTAAAAACAGAGGTCAGCATAAAAATCATAACTAACTGTAGAAAATTCCATAAATTCTGAAATTGGAATATGTTGTTTCTAACTCATTCAAGCACCTATCCTCAAATTTTCGCGGCAAATGGTTTAGATTTGAGGCATCAAAAGTCTTCCTTCATCAAGAAATCTTCGGGTCAGATCTGAGCAAAAAACGAAGGTTAGTAGAAAAATCATAACTAATTCCAGAAAAATCTAAAAATTCCTAATTTTGGATATTTTATTCTCAACTCATTACCACATCTTCTACAAAAATTTCGTAGGAGAATACTTAAATTTGCTATGTCAAACTCTTCTTGCAACAGAGGTTACAAATGTAGGGTTTTTTTTTTTTTTTTTTTTTTTTGGAGAAATTGATGATGAGTTGAGGCTTGCATGCTAATTCGTGAGGTTGAGATGAGTTGTTACAGTCACATATTCTTGTTTAAACTTTATCTTTTCATGTGGCGTGAGTTTGTTTGAATTGCATGCCAATGTTTAGTTTTAATAAAACCGAGTTTGATTGTCAATTGCAAATAGTTTGTCTCAATTCCGACAATGGAATGTTGTCGGATTTTCTTCTATTGATAGTTCATGCTTTGTATTGTAGATACATGAAAATTTCTATGTAATGCTACATCGTTTGATATCAAAAACCTTTGCGGCGAAATCAGTTCGGCAATAGGATTTTGCAATTGCACGTTTTGTTGCTGCAAACATGGCATGAGTTCATTTTTGAGAGTCAATAACTCTTTCATATCAAGTCGGAATTCATTAATTATTTTTTTATTGGAAAGCTAAGGTTTCATACTGTGTGCATGCCAGTTTTCAGATCATTTAGTGGTCATTTGAATGCTTTAAACTGACTCAAAGACGAACATTGTTCCTCGGACCTGTGATCGAATTTCCAAAGTGAAAACAGCGCCAAGACCTAACTTTGGGATTCTATATCACCTTCGTTATCTATCGGTTTTGAGTGATTCTTTTTGTGTTATAAAGTTTGGGAGCTTGTCTATATGCTTTCAAACTTTAGGCCAATCCGAGGTTGTTTGATTGTTCAAACCTGGTCGCAAAGTTGGACCTGGAAGTGATTTCAGCCCACGCCGAAATTCAGTCCAAAGTCGATGTTTAGAGCCCTATATCTTTTTCGTGCGATGTCGGAATTTAGTGAATCATTTTTCAGTTAAAAGCCAGTCCTTTCTTGTTTGTGCATGTGAAATTGTAGACCATTCAGAGATCGTTTGGTCATTCAAAACAATTCTGAAAGTTGCAACCCTAATTGATTTTTGGACGTATTTTTATGCCTTAGTGTAAATTTGGACGTATTTTCTTAAGTGTTTTCATGCTTTTCTTGAACTAGTTTTAAGCCGTAATTTTTGTGTTATATTTTGGTTACCTTTATTAATGGAGAAGCCTAAATTATTACTAATGCATAATTTGGAGGTTATGTATTTAGTGATGAGTTTTGATGAGATTTGAGCACACATTGCACGATTTAAACTAGTTTTTGATATATATATATATGTATGTATGTATGTATGTATGTATGTATGTATGTATATATATATTAAGTTTTCGTTATAGTTTTGAGGATAAATGAGATTTATATTTTTAGTTTTTACACTAAGTGGCCTCGAAACAATAATAGAAAAACCTGTCTTCAAATCTATTGCTTTCCAAGAAAGAAAATGATTGATTTCGTAAAATATTTTATAACTTGTATCAAAATCAAGTACTTTCTTATATATCAACTACACAATGTTGCACCCTTCAAGATAACATATTGGATTTTAAATGACATTGTACACTCCGTGGTATGGGACATGGAAGTATACGAAGTCGGTTAATTCCAGTATAGTTAGATTGAATCTGATGATTTGGTGTTTCCGATGATTTGATGTTTTCAATGATTTGGTGTTTTCGATGGTTTAGTGTTTTCGATGTTTTCAATTGCGAAGCTGATAAACAGCTAGTGAACCAGTAGTGAGAACGTGTGGTCTGGGACGCATTGTTACCACTACTCGGGTTACCGACTGTGAGTCAGTGACGCATATTATATTTGTTAAGCAAGTACTTTGCTTCGGGGGGAAGCTGAGACTCGGGGGGAGTCATGTATATGTATTCACTTGACCGGGGGGGTCAAGATACACTCGACCAGGGGGGGAGGGGGTCTTAGTGATAGGCACTTAACTTGAATACGTATAAGTACTGAGCTAAGCTCGGGGTGAGCTATATTATCATGTGGTTGCACGTGCATATTTATTTCTAATGGGTCCATATTGTGATGATATTTTTTGATTTGATCTATACGATCATACATTAAAGATTATTGGATTATAAATTTACATAAACTTTTGTGATTTTCTATGGAGTGTGATGCTCCTTCTATGATATTTGACTCACTCGAGTTATATGATGATTTTCATTTGATGATACATAGCTATTGCTCGGGATGAGCAACATTATAGCTTGGGATGTGCTTTATTACTATGGCACATGTACATTTCTTATGATTTCTTTTATGAGTTGGGTTTGATGATTTTAACTTGATCGGGATGATCGTACATTTGCAAAGTGCATTTGGATTTCTAATCTATCATATATTGAGATTTAGATGTTTTGGGCTGAGGAACTCCCTTTATTGATAAATTAACTCGTTTGAGATGTATAATTTTGATGATATTATGTTTCCATTGTGGCTTGAGAATGGTGATATACTTAGCCTAGATCTAGTCCTCGAGACTTGTATATTTTTCCCTTTTGTTATGTCATGTGAACTAAAACTAATTAATCCTTTTATGTCATTGTATTCACAACTCTTAGGGTACGAAGTTGTATATCTTGTGCTTATTTATTTCTTATACTGATTTGTAAACTAGACTGACTCGTGTGTGTATTCCTCAGGTCAGACCGAGGTATTTCAGGTGTAGATGTTGAGCTTGGGGTTAGCAGGTTCTCTTTAGTCTATCTTCACCGTAGCTTCATTCACTCAAGATTATGTAGTCGAGTTCGAATAGTAGACCTTTCTATTATTTCATTATTGTATCATATTTTAAGTGAGAGAAGTTTATCTATTCTTTTTGTAACACGTGTAATTGTTGTACTCTAACGATGTAATATTATGTAACTGTTTTGTGATCTGTGATGGTGTAATAATATGTATTGTGTTCTGAGCTGATTCTGGAGCCACCGTAGAATTGTATTACATAAAGTATTAAGTATGTCGAGCCTCTAGAAAAAAATAGCAATCGCTTTGTCGACATAATTAAGACTTTCTAATGCAAATCTACGAGTGGTCACCCCTAACTAGCCCTATTCTCTACTCTAATAGACGACATTACCTATTAATGCTCTTTATTAGGGTGGGTCACAGGGTGGGGCATTACAAAACTTCATTACTAAATTTATACTTATTTTTTTTGGTATATCAATTGTAGGTCATTGACCAATTATTTTGAATATCACTTTTAATATTACATTCTGTTTGGAATTCTTTATATTTGCAAATTTGTTACTATGATTAGTTACGAAAATAAGTATAAACATTATTTTGAATAATTTTAAAAAATTTGGTAGATCATAGTATGATTTATTACTTTTATCAAATCACCATCTTTATGTATCAAAATACATACTTTCCCTCCTTAACAAACAGGTGAAAGAAAAACATTTTGAAGTATTGAGATTCTGTATACAGCTCTGCAAATATTTGAAGATTTTGGTCTGGACTGCAAATTCTTATGGAGTTTTCTATACATATTTATAGAGAAATATGCAAATATTTGCAAAGATCAAAGTAAATATTTACTTTTTTTCAAAATTTTTGATTAGAGACATTTTGATTAATGTTTATTTTTCATTTCCCAATGACAATTCTTAATTAAAATAAAAAATATGAATGTGATTTGAAACAAGATTTTATGAAGAGTCTTCAAGTCCAAAAAAAATAAGAAGACCAAGTCAAATTTTCACTATTTTGAATACATAGATAACCAATGCATCATCATCATCATTATTATTAAAAGAACACATAAATTTTTGGCAAGTCTGGCTATGAAATTAGCTTAAATGTGTCAAGTATAAAACGTTGGATGTTAGTTTTATAAACTCATGTTACTTTTTTGTATAATGCACGTGCATGCGCATGCACATGTACATATTTAAAAAAAAATCTATGATTTTTTGTCTACATATTGTATATTTACAAAATAATATTGTTTAATGTGTAAGGAATTGGTGACCAATTAAAAGTATTAGTTCTCTTCTGATGTCTACACTATTTAATGACTGGATGAATTGTTTTTTTTTTTTTTTTGATTATTTGATTAGTGATCATTTTAAAATTATAAAGTATTCCATTAGCTAATTCTTATCTAATTCCTTCAACTGCTACATACTACTAACTTAACGATGCTCGTAAAAGAAATGTTGTGTTAAGTGATTGTGCGACTGCACATGCTACTGTATTTTATATTTTGTACATAGTGGCCCATTTACATTGGGCTTAGGCTTTCTGGTTTAGCTATTCATTATTATAAATAGCTATATATACATTCTATCTGGCAATCAATAAAATTACATTTCTGAATTGCTTAAAAACTCATTTCTTTCGATTCTCATTTTGATTCTGCATCACGTTTCTCCAAAATCCGCACAAACTTCTACACGGTAACAGAGCATAAGATTTACAGCACATAAGATCCTCATTATCGCCTGTTCTTCATCTTCTTATATCCTCATTGTTGCCAGGCAGTATCATATTCAGATCAAGGCCTAATTCTATTTAAGGTATTGTCTCCCATTAGCTTAAACCTCATCATTTGGGAGATAGAAAGCTAACATCAAGATTCAAAGTACCGTGCCAAGAACTCTATATCCAAAGTTCAGTTGCAACGTTGATTCTCAAAGTAATCCTCCATTGGAAATCAAGAAAGACAGTTGTTGCATTGAAATTTTCTTTCAAAAATCAGAATAAAAGACAGAACCGCCCAAGTCTTTAAACTGGTTGCATTCTGCCTTAATCTACATTATTTTCTTAAAAGAAAATTTCAATTACCGGAAGGCTCGGTCAATTTCCAATATTGTTTTCAAAGCTTTCACATCTGTTTCTCTCTGCCATGGCCCGAGATGATCAATCAGCAACAGGTCGAGTCGATTCCTCTCATCCCACATTGCCTGACCAACCTTCTTTACCCATACAATCTGATCTTGGATCCGATGCAAACAGTCTAATAAAAATAATAATTTGTCCTCAGAGCCAACTAATTACTGTTCATATGGAAGATGACAACTATCTTCTTTGGAGATTGCAAGTTGAAACCGTTGTTCAGGGATATGGCCTCGAGGGCCTCATTCTTGGTACTATTTCCATACCCTCGAAATTCGTCACAGACAATGAAAACATATTAGTTAGCAACAATGAATACATCAAATATTATAGACAAGATCGCTTTATAAGTTTTTGGCTACTTTCATCCATCAATTCTTATCTTCTACCACAAGTGATCGGTTGTAATCTGCAAATGAAATCTAGTCAACTACAAAAAGGGTATTTGGTGCCCAATCAGCAGCCAAAGCTATGCACTATAAAAGAGAATTACAAAATATACGAAAGGGAGAAGATAAAGCTGTGAATGACTATGTTGCAAAAATCAAGAAACTGTATAGCCTACTTGAGTATGCCGGTCGTAAAGTTAGCGAAGATGAAAAAGTTTTAACTATTCTAAATGGATTAGGCAATGAGTATGAAGTAGTGGTTGCAATTCTAACTGTAAAGTAAACAACTTCTGACATGCAATATGTTCATGCTACACTGCTCGCTCATGATTCAAGAATTGGTCACAATAAATCAATTATGTAATAGCCCGTATTTTACGTACCATAGGATCATAAACTATTTTTATTTTATTTCCTAAGGGTTGGATCATTCTTATATTTTAATATGTTGATTATGGGGATGTGATCTATGTCCGTAATTTTTATTAATTTTGTTTGTGACCATTTTGGCCCTGTCAGTCTTGTACAAGGAATAAATTTTGATTCGGATTGAATCAAGTGTTGAGACTTGTTCCATTGGAAAGGAAATGATGATTCTCTTTCCCTAGAGTGGTCACATTAAAGGTTTGGCTCAGCGGTTTGGGAGGAATCGTTGTTTTAAGGTTTAACAGTTGGCTGTTCAGGTTTTTAAACCATAATGGGTTGATTTGAAGACGCCCATTAGTGGGCTGGTGGAAGGCTATAAATAGAGGATGGTAGGTATGGGAAATAGTTTTACTTTCCTTATTCTCTCATTTGGAAGAACCAAGGGGTCCTCCATTCCTCCAATTCTCCATCTTTCCACCATTAAAGCTTAGGAAATCGAAGTTCTACACCATTTGAGGCCAGATCTACATCATTTCAAGGGCGAGTTCATCGAATCAAGGAGTTTGGATCCAATTCCTTGTTGTTCGTAATCTTAATTCATTGCTTTTGCTTTGATTTGGAGAATTGGTGAGTGATATGCATCTTTTACATGGATTCAACCAAGTATATGAATGTTTGTTCATGTTTTTCATCAAATTCAAGCATTTTCTCACAGATCTACACTTTGGTAAGTTCATTTTCATATGAATCACTATAGGATCTGATTTAGCAAGTTTAAACCGGTAATCCCATTTTATATGTTTATGCAAGTAAGATCCATAAATTAGATCATATGTTCATTTATTATGATTTTAGTGAAAATTGTATAATTTTGATGAAATTGTCATATTCACATTGTTAGTGATTTCATATCACGTTCGTTGTCATATTTGATGAGTTGGATGAATTGGTTTCGTCGATTGGCGAAGTTTTAGTCAAGATTGGGCTCGAAATGGGGTGGTGCAGGAAATGGGTCGGCCATGATTTTGGGTCGGGCGACATGGAGTTGCTCGGTCAGTCAAAGATGTGGCTTGGGGAACAAGTTAGGATTTGGGTCGGTCCTAAGTGGTCGGTCGGTCTTATTCGGGTTGATCGGTCATGAAGTACATGGAAAAGTGGACGGGTTGGGTGGTTCAAGCTTCTAGGTCGGTCGGCCTGGAGTTATCGAATCGGTCATATATGAGGTCGAGATATGTTGGTATGTGAAGACTGGGGTCGGTCGATCCTATTGGGAGAAGGCGGGTCGGTCAGTTCTTAGTCGGGCGGCGGGTGTACTGAAGGGTTTTCAGCAGCGTTTCTAAATGCTGTGGTGAATGGATTAAGTGATGTGGTTTATTTCTTTAGCAAATGTGTGTGAATGCTATAAACTATATTGAACCTTATGTCGAAATTGTTTGGTTCGATGGTGATGGTGGCTTCGACAAGAGTCCACATGAGGATGTTCGAAGTGATGTGATTTGTTCATTGTTCGTCGTATGCAATAAATGTGGAGATGGCTTAAGGATGTATTGAGTTCATGTGAAGTGGTTGCTCTAAAGTGTTATGAGCTTATGAATAGTCGTAATTGATAACGACTAGAGATGAGAAAGCCAAAGAATTATCGTTGTTGTAGGTTCTAACGGACTTAAAGCAGGGGTACGATAGAAAGACCGATTGAAGGTCAAGTACCCTTGGCATCGTGTATGGCCTCGACATGTGTTTTGTATAGCGTGCGGGGTTTTTGCTAGAACCAGGGGCATCCTGTATGGTCCTTGAAAATTGATGGCAAATTGTTTAGCCAGACATACGATTAACGATGGTTTCAAAGCAAGGTTTTCTTTGGGTGCTTGTCTGATATTGGTTTCGGCCTCTGGACTTGTACTTGAGGGATACCAAGTTCGATTAGGGTGGTTTTCGTGAGATGTAATTAGATGTTGTATGAGCTGCTTTTGTCATGTATGAATGGTTGTTCTGGTTTCCATGACTGAATTGTTGTTTCCTTTGGATGTAAGGATCATAAAGGCTTTCACTGTCAGTTGTGGGGAAGGCAGGTGTGAATTTCTCTCTGGAGCTGGGTAGATTAGTTCGTTTATTTACCCATTCTCATATACTTTATTGATGATGTTGTTAGCTGAAGAGATTCAGAGGTGGATGGATTGTAGTGTCCGGATTTTTGGAGACTTGGGAATAGATGGTGCAACAAGGAGAAAGCTTGCATCAAGGCAGCTGCAGGGCAGAGCCGTGGAATGATGGAATTCAGTTACACTTGAAACTCCAGAGGAAGAGATTTCATGGGAGCAATTCCAAGCTAAGTTTGAAGCAAAATTCATTTCCATAGCTCAGAAAATTGTTCTCTTCAAGAGGTTTGTAGAACTAAAGCAGAGTGGCAGATTAATGCTAGATTACATTTCTGACATAGAGGCCTTGTCCAAATATGCTCGTTCATACATTGAAACTCCTTATCAGAAGAACGAGAAGTTCGTCATGGGTCTGGATACCTATATTGGGAGGCCCTTGATGGATCATCTTAAAGATCCATTCGAGAAGCTTGTGGAAAAGGTTGTTCATCATGAGTGCTTATTTCCTAAAGAGGCCAATGTTGTCGCTGCAACCAAGGAAGTTAAGAAGTCACAGCAGGGTGGTAATAATAAGAAGAGGAGGCAGCAACAACAGAAGGGAAAGGATGGCCAGAAGAAGCAGAAAAATGAAGTGACTTGCTTTAACTATTGGCAGAAATTCCATTTTGCTAGTGAATGCAAGATTCCTAAACCTAAGAAGAAGTGCTTTAAGTTTGGAAAGCCAGGACATGATAAGAAAGATTGTCCAGAATCAGTTAAAGGGAAGCAAGTGTTTAATTCTTATGCTTTGGAAGCCATACCAACTTCTTCGAGAGCTCCTACTGCAGAGGAGAAAGGAAAGAATGTCGGTGTACAAGGCACTCTTTCATTTAATGGTGTTTCAGTTCGAGTTTTGTTTGATACTGGATCATTGCATTCATTCGTTTGCAATGAGCTTGTGTGTCGGTTGGGTTTGGAACCCAAAATTTGTGATAGGCAATTGATCGTGACTAATACAGTTGGGGGTTCATCCTGTTTGTGCATGTTGTGTCGTGGTCTAGTGTTGTCGAGTCATGGTTTCTCTTTTGTGTGTGATTGCTTTATTCTTAACTTCGTTGGGTTTGGGATCATTTTGGGCATGGATTGGCTCAAGAGGTATGCGGCAAGGGTGAATTGCGAGAAGCTAGAGGTGAGAGTCGGGGATGTGGAAGGGAGAAAGGTGTTGATACGGTGTAAGCGTGAAGATGGTGTCTTTTTTAGCTATCTATATTCGCTTGTAATTCCACAGGAAGACTTGTCATCTATGCTAATCGCTAGTGAGTTTGAAGATGTCTTTGACGACGTCAAATGTTTGTTGCCACATCGTTAGATCGAGTTTAGGATCGATTTGGTTAAGGGTGCTAGACCAATCGTTCTACCTCTTAGGCAGATGGCTCCTAAGGAACAGCGAGAGTTGAGGTGCAAGTTCGATATCTTTAGGAAAAAGGGTTCATTCGGAGAAGTGTTTCCGAATGGGGTGCACCAGTGGTGTTTGCAAACAAGGCAGATGGCTCGTTAAGATTGCGTGTGGTATATCGTGAGATAAACAAGGTGACCAAGAAGAAAAGTATCTGTTGCCAAGGAGAAACGACTTGTTCGATCAGCTCCATGAGGCCGAAGTGTTTTCTTAAATGGATTTGGCAAAGGGATTTCACCAATTGAGTGTGGCAAAGGATAGTGTGCCAAATACTCCTTTTAGGACACCATCCGGTTTCTTCGAATGGATGGTGATGCCATTCGGGTTGACTAACGCGCCAGCATATTTTGTGGATCTTATGAATAGAGTTATCAGAGATCAGTTGAATAAGTTTGTGCTTGTGTTCGTCGATGATATTCTGGTTTACTTTCGGAATAAGGAAGGGTAAAGATGCATTTGCGGGTAGTGCTAGAAATCTTGCGAAAACATTAGCTGAAGGCTAAGTTTTTGAAGTGTCACTTCTGGAAGAGCGAAGTGAGATTCTTAGGACATGTTGTTTATGGAAGTGGGATAGCGGTTGAACTCACTAAAGTAGCAGCAATCCAGGACTGGAATAGACCTTAGGTTGGCTGGTTATTACCGACGGTTTATCAAGGATTTCTCCAAGATAGCTGCAACATTGACCGGATTGACAAAGAAAAACCAAGTGTTCACGGGACGTAAAGCGTGAATAAGCATTTGCGATCCTGAAGGAGAGGTTGACGGGTGCTCCTGTGTTGACCATTCCAAGTGCAAATAAAGAGATGATTGTGTATATTGATGCATATGGTACTAGACTTGGAGTAGTGCTAATGCAGATGAATAAGGTTGTAGCCTACGCAAGTCGACAGCTGAAGCTACATGAGAGAAATTACCCAACTCATGATTTGGAGTTGGCGGCGATTGTGTTTGCTCTAAAGATGTGAAGACTTTTCCTGTTGGGAGTTCGATTAAAGTTGTTCACAGATCATAAGTCGTTGAAGTGTCTTTTCTCCTAAAAGGACTTGAATTTTCTGCAGCAACAATAGTTAGAGTTTCTGGCATCGTATGATTTTGGTATAGCCTATACTCCTGGCAAGGGTAAGGCAGTTGCAGATGTGTTAAGTCGAAGACACGCAAGATTGGGAGCGATGTTTTCAGAATGGAAAAGCCTCGAGTATTTGGCAAGGTTCGATTTTAGGCCAAGGTGTGAGTTGGAACCTGAAATGTGGGCAAGCTTATCGATAAGACCTACTCTTATCGAAAGGTTTGGCAAGGGCCAAAAGCGAGATGTGAAGCTTGTCGAATTTATCCAGAAGCTGGAACCAGAGAATAAAGAGTTTGAAGTTGATCGAGAAGGTTAGCTTCGAAAGCAAGGACGGCTAGTTGTTCCTAATATCGACGGTTTGAGAGATGAGGTTCTGAGGGAATGTCATCACTCAAAGTTAACGATTCATCCCAGTGGTAATAAGATTTATCAGGACATGAAGTGAATCTACTACTAGGAGGGGATGAAGCGAGATATTTGAAAGTTCATTTCCAAGTGCATTAACTATCAGTTGGTGAAAGCTGTACAGAAGAAGCTGAGTGGGTTGCTCCAGCCATTAGAAGTTCCTATATGGAAGTGGGAACAAATATCGATGGACTACCTAGAACTAGGGCAGGAAACGAAGGAATTTGGGACAGTGTGGATCGCTTGACCAAAAGTGCAAGTTTTATTCCTGTCTAATCGACTAGGACAACAACAAAGTTGGCTAAAATTTATGTCAATGGATAGTTCAATTCCATAACATTCTGAAAAGTATAGTGAGTGGATGAGATCCGTTGTTCACGAGTAGATTTTGGAAGAGTTTGCAAGAAGCTTTTGTAACCGAATTGTGTTTGAGTACGGCTTATCATCCCCAAATCAATGGTCAAACCGAGAGGGTTAACCGAGTTTTGGAAGATCTCCTAAAGGCTTATGTGTTAGACTTCGGGGGATCGTGGGAAGACCATCTACATCTAGTTGAGTTTGCATATAATAATACCTACCAGTCTAGCATTGGGATGGCACCATACGAGGCGTTGTATGGGAGATCATGTAATTCTCTAGCTTGTTGGTTAGAAACTGTAGATAAGTTGATACCTGGGCCAGAGATGATTAGAGATCGTTCAGTAATGAATGAAGGCAGCACAAGATCGTCAGAAGAGTTACAGTGATAAGCATCATAAGGACTTGGAATTCGACGTAGGCAATATGGTTTTCATGAAGATTTCACTATTGAAGCATGTGGTTCAATTCGGAAACAAAGGAAAGCTAGATCATAGGTCCATTGTTCCATTTCCAATAGTCAAGTGGATTGGAAAGCTTGCATATAGATTGGAGTTACCCGAGAAGATGTTGAATGTGCATAACACGTTCCACGTGTCATTTCTACGGAAGTTCGTGCACGATTCGAATGTAGTGGTATCTCCAAAGCAGTATGAAGACCTAGAAGTAGAGACCATAGTTGTGAGACCTTGTAAGCCACTTCGTGTTGAGGGGAATGACACTAAACAACTGAGGATGAAGACGGTTAAGCTAGTCAAGGTACAATGGAGTGAGGATGGTGACGATTATACATAGGAGACGGTAGAGAGACATGAAGGCGGCCCATTCGGAACTCTTTGTCAGTACGACCCATTAGTATCATTTCATCTTACATCACTGTAGCTTGTATTATTGTGTTTGTATTAGAATTCCTCATGTTAGGATAAGGCTATGGATGCATGGATTGATGACTGCTAGTTTGGGTGATAGAATTGGCTGCTCATGAAAGATAAGCATGCAGAATTGCTTTGTTTGCTCATGTTTGTTAGGATTTCGAGGGTGAAATCCCTAAAGGGGAGGAGAATGTAACAACCCGTATTTTACGTATCGTAGGATCGTAAAATATTTTTATTTTATTTCTTGAGGGTTGGATCATTCTCATATTTTAATATGTTTCTTATGGGGATGTGATCCATATCCACAATTTTTTATTAATTTTGTTTGTAACCATTTTGCCCCTGTCGGTCTTGTACAGGGCATAAATTTTGATTCGGATTGAATCAGGTATTGATACTTGTGCCACTGGAAAGGAAATGATGATTCTCTTTCCGTAGAGGGGTCAAATAAAAGGTTTGGCTCAGCGATTTGGGAGGAATCGTTGTTTTAAGGTTTAACAGTTGGCTATTCAGGTTTTTAAACCACAATGGGCTGATTTGAAGAGGCCCATTAGTGGGCTGGGGGAAGCCTATAAATAGGGGTGGTAGGTATGGGATATAGTTTTACTTTCCCTATTCTCTCCTCTGGAAGAGCCAAGGGGTCCTCTATTCCTCCATTTCTCCATCTTTCCACCATTAAAGCTTTGGAATCGAAGATCTACACCACTTGAGTCTAGATCTACATCGTTTCAAGGGCGAGTTCATCGAATCAAGGAGTTTGGATCCAATTCCTTGCTGTCCGGAGCCTTAATTCATTATTTTTGCTTTGATTTGGAGAATTGGTGAGTGATATATATCTCTCACATGGATTCAACCAAGTATATGAATGTTTGTTCATGTTTTTCATCAAATTCAAGCATTTTCTCATAGATCTACGCTTTGGTAAGTTCATTTTCATATGAATCACTATAGGATCTGATTTAGCAAGTTTAAATCAGTAATACCATTTCATATGTTTATGGAAGTTAGATTCGTAATTTAGATCATTATGATTTTTAGTGAAAATTGTATGATTTTGATGAAATTATCATATTCACATTATTAGTGATTTCATATCACATTTGCGGTCATATTTGATGAGTTGGTTTCGTCGATTGTGTTGATTAGCGAAGTTTTAGTCGAGATTGGGGTGGCATAGGAAATGGGTCGGCCGTGATTTTTGGTCGGTTGGCATGGAGCTACTCGGTGGGTCAAAGGTGTGGCTTAGGGAACAAGTCAGGGTTTGGGTCGGTCCTAAGTGGTCAGCGGGTCTTATTCTGGTCAGTCGATTGTGATAGGGGAAAAGTGGACGGATTAGGTCATTCAAACTTTTGGGTCGGTCGGTACTCCTCTAGTCGGTCGGCCTGGAGCTATCGGATCTATCATATACGAAGTCGAGACATGTTGGTATGTGAAGACTTGGGTCGGTCGGTCCTAAAGGGAGAAGGTAGTTGGTCGGTCCTAAAGGGAGAAGGTAGGTCGGTCAGTTCCTAATCGGTCGACCAGTGTATTGAAGGGTTTTCAGCAGTGTTTCTAAACAATGTGGTGAATGACTTATGTGTTGTGGTTTATTTCTTTAGCAAATGTGTGTGAATGTTATAGACTATATTGAACCTTATATTAAAGTTGTTTGGTTCGATGGTGATGGTGGCTTGGACAAGAGTCCACACGAGGATGTTCGAAGTGATGTGACTTGTTCATTGTTTGTCGTATGCAACGAATGTGGAGACATCTCAAGGATTTATTGAGTTCGTGTGAAGTGGTTGCTCTAAAGTGTTATGAGCTTATGAATAGTCGTAATTGATAACGACTAGAGATGAGAAGGCTGAGGAGTTATCGTTGTTGTAGGTTCTAGCGGACTCAAAGCAGGGGTATGATAGAATGACCGGTTATAGGTCGAGTACCCTGGACGTCGTGCATGGCCTAGTCACATGTTGTGTATAACATCTGGGGTCTTTGCTAGAACCGGAGGCGTCGTGTATGGCCTTGATAATTGATGGCAAACTGTTTAGCCAGTCAGACGATTAACGATGGTTTCAAAGCAAGGTTGGCGGTGATAGCAAGAGTCAGTCATGGACGTTTGAATGCTTGGTTGTACCATCTCACGGAGATTATCTGACTTCGAATGAGGTGTTCTTTGGGTGCTTGTCTGATATTGGTTACTGCCTTTGGGTTTGTACTTGAGGGATGCCAAGTTCAATTAGGGATGTTTTCGTTCTATATAACTAGATGTTGTATGAGTTGCTTTTGCCTTGTATAAAAGGTTGTTCTGGTTGCCATGGCTGAATTGTTGTTTCCTTTGGATGTATGGATCGTAAAGACTATAACTGTCAGTTGTGGGGAAGGCAGGTGTGAGTTCTTCTCTGGAGCTGGGTAGATTAGTTTGTTTATTTACCCATTCTCATATAATTTGTTGATGACCTTGTTAGCTGTTTTATCACTCACTAAGAGTGTTGTCTGACTCAATGTTTTATGTTTCCCTCTTATTACCTTGGGTTGTTCATCCGATTATTGGATGGGCAGACTAGGTGGAAGGTGGCAGATGTTAGCTTAGTGAGGACGATGATGCTATTCGGAGACGAGCAAGAGGCTGATGTATTATTTTACCTACTATCTAGTATTTGGATTTCTGTTGTTTGCTATTTTCTCTGAGTGCTGTAGTGAGACAAATTGTACAAACACTACTGTTGCTATCCACGTATATGGGTATTACTTTCTAGTTGTAATGGAAATTTGGTGTTTTCAGCTTCACTATCACTACCTGTTGTATATGTTCTATTATATTTTATCCTTGCACTGTGAGTTTACGACAGGTTCCGCGATTGTTACCTTACCTTGATGATCATTCATAGCTGCCTGGCATATTTCAATGCATTATTTCTCTTGTTCAGTGTAGGGATTATGGGAGGTCATCACAAATTAACAGTGACATATCTATCAACTATGTACCAAATAATAAAAGCAAGAATTAAAGAAATGATCAAGGCAAACAAAGGGGAGGATTTCTAACAGGTCTAGAGGTAGGGGAAGATGGAATAACAGCAATTCTAGACCTAAATGTCATATTTGTGAGAAACTAGGCTATACTGCAGCAAAGTGTTACTTCAAGTTTATTCAAAGTTACATGCCTGGTCAATCATCATCCAGTCAAAAGAATAATAATGGGAGTGCAAATCTTACTCAAACTCAAACTGACGGTGATCAAAGTAATAACAAAAGCTGCCAGCTGAGTGAAGCAGCAAAAGCAGAGAACATACAGAATGAATCTTGGTATCCAGACACATGTGCTACTAATCACATTACTAGAAATTTGGAGAATTTAAACGTTGATAACAAGGAATACAAAGGTAAATAATTAATTTGTTTAGGAAACAGTGACTGTATAAAAATAACACATACAGGGAATGCACACATCAAAGGGAAAAGGCAGTTATACCTGAACAATCTGTTAAGAGTGCCTAAAATCACAAAAAACCTAATCAGTATGTCACAGTTTGCATGTGATAACAATGTATTTTTTGAGTTTTTTTCCTAATTATTGCTTGGTTAGAGACATACTGACTAAAGAAATTCTCTTGCAGGGTGAAGCAGACAAAGGACTTTATAAGTTCAAATCTGTTCTTTGCAAAAAACTGAAAGTACCGATAGTAATTGTAATTTTTCTGATACTCGATTTGTGGCACAATAAACTAGGTCATTCTAATGATAAAACTGTCAGAAATTTTTTAATTGAAAATAACATTTTATTTGATGATGTTGCATCTCCATATGTGTGCACATATTGCCAACTTAGAAAAAAGTAACAAGTGACCATTTACTAATTCTGAAACCGAGTATAAGTAACCACTTGCACTGGTTGCTTAAGATTTGTGGGGACCTACACCTATCATCTTTGACTATGGCTACAAATACAACATTAGTTTTGTTGACTCTTACTCAAGAAACACATGGATCTATTTCTTAAAGTTAAAATCTGATGTGCAATGTTGTTATTAGCTTCATTAATATGGTTGAAAATCAAACAAGTAGTAAGGTGAGAATTTTTCAAACAGATGGTGGTAGTGAATATAAATCCATGAGTGAAGTTTTTCAAAAAAGAGGTATTATACATAGGACTACTTATCCCCACACCTCTGAACAAAATGGGCCAATAGAAAGGAAACACTGACATAACATTGAAACTGGTCTATCACTACTAGCTCATGCATTAATGCCCCTAAAATTTTGGCATGATGCCTTTAATACAGCAGTGTACTTAATCAATAGGTTACCTACTAAAGTGTTGATCCGTTTAAGCCCTACTGAAAAGCTTTTTGGAATCAAACCTAATTACAAAATGTTGAAAAATGTTGGGTGCTTGTGTTTTCCCTGTACTAGGCCTTATAATAAAATAATTTTAATTTCAGATCTACTTCTTGTACTTTTATTTGGAATGGTATCAATCAAAAGGGGGTACAGATGTCTCAATAATCAAGGGAAAGTCATCACAAGTAGGCACTTTGTTTTCAGTGAACATGTATTTCAATTTAACAGATTAGAAATAAAAAGTACAAACAAAATTTATAATGCAAAGAAGTCTGTACCAGACTTACCATTATATATTGATACTGTAAATGTGGAGCATGAAAGGGCCAGAGAATCTCCCAAATCACAACTCAATTTACCATTAGGGTCAAGTCATGAATTTGATCATTCATCCAGCTACTCACCTCAAACTCCTGAAAGATCATCAAACAATATTAACGATCACAATGATGATTGTACTACAAGTGAAGTTAACAGACCTGAGATTGACTCAAATCAAAACAATGCTAAAGGCTCACCACATAACAGAGATACCAGAATCGGTCATCCAATGATCACTAGAGACAAAAGCGGCATTTTCATGCCATAAATATTCACTGTCTCATCAACATTAGAGGAACATGATAACTTCAATAAAGCTATCAACAACATCATTTGGAAATTAACCATGGAGGAAGAGTACAATGCTCTTTTCAAAAAAAGCCTGTGATTTGGTCATAACTCCAAGCAATAAAAATATTGTCAACTGCAAATGGACCTACGAGCTAAAAAAATTCCAGATGGCTCTATTAACAAGTATAAAGCTTGACTTATTTCCAAGGGATATACTCAAGAATACGGGCTTGATTTTTCTAAAACTTTTTCTCCTGTAGCAAATCCTATCATTATAATATTGATTCTTACTATTGATGTATATAATAATTGGTGCATGAGACAGTTAGATGTCAATAATGCTTTCCTAAATAGGGATGTACAAGAAGAGATTTATATGCATCAGCCTCAAGGCCATGTGCATAATAAAACATGGTCTGAAAACTTAAGAAAGCTGTCTGTGGGCTTAAACAAGCCCCTAGGGTATGGTTTGATAAACCGAAAGCTACATTGTGGATAAGGGCATTCAGTTTACTAAATCAGATAATTCTTTGTTTATCAGAGACAATGATGTATCAACAATTTATATACTAATATACGTAGATGGTTTAATTATTACGGGGAATGATACAACTCAGATTGAACTGTTCAAATACTTGCATCATCAACTTTCCATAAAAGATCTTTGTCAACTAAATTATTTTCTTGGAACTAAGGTTACAAAATTATCTACCATAGAGATGATGTCAAGCCAGAAAAAAATACATTAGTGAACTCTTAATCAAAATAGATATGTTCAAAGCAAAGCCACAACCAACACCAATGGTTAGCAATCAATGTCTATCCAAAAACGGGGGGAACTATACTTAATTCTAAACAATACAGAAGAATTATTGGTGCTCTGCAGTATGTCACATTACCAGACCTGATATAACATTTAGCTTTAATAAATTATCTCATTTATGCAGGACCCTCGGGATAGTCACTGGAAAGCGCTAAAAAGAGTTCTTGGATATCTCAAAGGCACGATTGAACATGGACTACTTATCAAAAAAGGAAAAAACTTAATTTAGTTGGGTACAGTGATGCTGACTATGCATGTGATCAAGATGAAAGAAAATCAGTTACTGGCTACTGCATATATTTTAAGGGCAATCTAATTTCATGGAGCTCAAGAAAACAACCCACCAGTAGTGAAGCTAAATACAGAAGCGTTGCGAGTGCTACAGCTGAGATTATGTGGCTACAATCACTATTATTAGAGTTAAAAATCAAAAGTGAAGCCAAAGCAACACTGTGATGTGATAATCAAAGTGTCGTTTGTATGTCTGTTAAACCTATCCTTCATACTTGAACAAATCATATCGAGATTGATCTACACTTTGTTTGAGAACAGATTGCAAGAGAAAAGTTACAAGTTTGCCATGTGCCATCGTATTATCAAAGGGCAGATATACTTACAAAGCCACTTTCTAGCAAAAATTTCGAGAGGCTCAGATCTGACCTGAAGATCCAAGCTCCAGACATGAAGATCCAAGCTTCAGACATAAAGATACAAGCCTCAGACAACATCTGGAAGAAGGCACGACCCTCAGTTCAATTCGTCTTACTAAAGCTTCCAGATTATCAGCTAGAACTGGATTCATTTTTGCGGAAGCTTCAATCGAGCCAAGGGTTCTCAAAAATCTCTCCTCTCAATTTCAAGACAAAATTTCTCTGAGAATTTTTCTCTGGAAAACCTAATCCTAATTGGAATTAAGAGGGGGTAAAAGGAATGTTATGTTAAGTGATTGTGCGGCTGCACATGTTGCTGTATTTTATATTTTGTACATAGTGGGTCATTTACATTGGGCTTAGGCTTTCTGGTTTAGCTATTCATTATTATAAATAACTATGTATACATTCTATCCGACAGTCAATAAAATTACATTTCTGAATTACTTACATACTCATTTCTTTCGATTCTCATTTTGATTCTGCATCACGTTTCTCCAAGATCTGCACAAACTTCTACAGCCCGACCCAAGTGGTAGTTGAGGAGACTCCCGTCTAGGGCAACATACCAACCACGTTGAAGAGCGGCAACAAACTTCCTGTCAGTCTTGATAAAATATGAGTTATTAAAATATGCGGGCAACAAATACTCCAATGATGGATGGATGCAACAAAGTGGTTTATGTGATAATAGGTATGCTGCCCATGCAATTTCAAATCCTAACTACCTACATTTTGATGATTCTGCCCTAAAGTTTTTTTAGTTTCTGGCTAGGGCACAATAACTTATTGGTCCTGCACTGAACTTTATTCAAAAAATTTAGAAGAAGAAGAATTTTTGAGAAAATAATGTATGAGGAGGAAATGCTTATTTTATTTATTTTCTTAAAACTTGATTTCATGCATATATCAACCTGATTACATTGCTTTTATAATGCAGTACACTAGAGTATTCTAGGAAAACATTATTCAGAATTCTCTAAAATACGAATTCTAAATTTTCCTTTATTCTTAATTTATTCCTCTCATTAATACAATTACTAATTTGTCATACAATTAGTTCATTCCTAAAAAACCAAGATTATTTCCAACATCCCCCCATAAGCTTGGTTTTTCCAAACTGTATTGCACCTTCTTCAGTTCTAAGACTTTGTATTCTTTGTCCTTTAACTTTACGACCAAAAGGTTGCTCCAAATAAACTTCCTCCTCCAATTTACCATTTAGGAAAGTAGATTTCACATCCATTTGATGTATTTTCCATTTGTTTTGAGTGACCGCTCTTTGCTTATATCCTTTAGCCACTAACCTTGATTTGTATCTTTCAACTCCTCCTTTAGCATTCTTCTTCACTTTGTACACCCATTTTGCACCAGTAGCTTTGTGTCTTTTATCTATAGTTTTCCCTCATATTTTGTCTTTTTTTGCATCTTTATAGCCTATTGGTTCATGATTTCTAGAAAGACCAAGTAACGTAGTATCATCAAAAATTGGTGTTACTTCATATAATTCTTGCAAGGATCGCATGCGTAGTGGTCTTTCATTTGAGCTTTCTTCAAGCGAACATTCTTGATGGATGATTGAAGGGGATGATGGTGTTAGACTAATGGGCTCTTCTACCACAACATCATTGCACTCTTCTTCATAAAGTGGAAAGAATTTGTACTTCTTTTTTGTTCCAATTCCAAGCACTTTCTTCATCAAACTCCACATCACGACTAACAACCACCCTGTCACTATTAGGATTATACACCTTGTATCCTTTTGACTGTGAATCATAGCCAATGAAAATGTATTTTTCACTTTTATCGTCTAACTTTGAGGGTTTTTTGTCCGGCACATGGGAATATGCAATGCTCTTGAATATTTCAAATGGGATATACAAGGCTTTCTACCACTCCATGTGTAACAACCCGAAAAATCTGAACCAATTTAAAAATTTTATTTTGGCTATTTCAGTAAATTTTGAATAGTTAAAATAATTTATTTTAAATAATAGCGATTAAAAATTTATTTTAATCAAAGTTAGAGCGAATATAATTATTTTAGTTTCAAAAGGAATCGGAAATAGTACGGTAGTTTGAAAAGTCAAACCTGAACTTTGATTGAATGTACCGGATTCAAAATTTAACGGATTTTAGTGAAACCAAAAATATCTAAATCTGTTTGAATTTATCTTTCCAACGAATCCGAAAAATCGAAATTTCATAGCGGGAATCAAAAGTTATGGCCAGTTAAATATTCAGAATGGTCGCTATAGTATAATTTATAGCCCGTATAAAAGGCCATTTTTCAAACGACCTCCGTTTTCGACGAAACCACTTTTGTCGGATCCGGAATGTCAAATTATTGCTAAGTTAAATTTTCCAGAATTTTTTGAATTAATATGTGAGCGGGCCAAACGAAAATGTGTTTTGTCAATTTCAGTCAAATTTAATTGTCTTGAAAATGGCCATTTTTCAAAGGGTCACAGAATTCGATGAAATAATTTTTTTTTGGACCGTATCATCAAAACAAAGCCAGAAATAATTTTTGGAATTTTTAGAGTCTGTATATGGCCCGGTGAATTTAAATGTATGATCGAATTAATTAAATAAAAGATTTAAATTTTAAATTAAAGAATTCAGGCTATACACAGTCGTTTGGGCTGATGTGACCTAGCCCATTGGATCCGGAACATGGGCTATTGGGTGGGTTAAACT
Organism: Allium sativum; assembly: GCA_030737875.1. Classification (NCBI taxonomy): domain Eukaryota; kingdom Viridiplantae; phylum Streptophyta; class Magnoliopsida; order Asparagales; family Amaryllidaceae; genus Allium; species Allium sativum. The sequence goes on along the minus strand of CM060927.1, from coordinate 153,422,417 downwards.
CCTATTGGATTGGAATTGGAATTGTTTAGGACTTATGGATTTTTTTTTTTTGTAAAATTTACAATTAAAATATTATAAATATTCACAAAATTATTTCAAAACCCTAACTCCTATGCAAAGCTGCCGCCGCCCCTTTCTGTAATGGCTGAGATTGCTCCATACTTTCTCCACTAATTCCCATCAATCCACACAATAAAATCTCCCTCTCCAGTTGAGTTTATTGTAGAGGATTTCACCACCTTCAATTTCATACGGCTAGATCATTCTCTGGTGGCCCACACTTCAAGGACAAGCGCCCCAAACCCACGGCCTTGAGACCGCCGCCCACCCCCAAGGCTCAATCAAGCTCCACCATAGTGGGTCCCCCCTGTGCGCCTCGTTCCCCTCTTCGACGCTGCACCACCCGATCTTCGAACCATTGCACCATTCGATTACAAAATTGAAACCTAGAATTGAACTAGTTTGAAAAGCTTACGGCCTTGATTATCTAAAGTGCAAGAAGGTGGAATTTTACTTAATTATTCAAATTAATTTATTTTAAATTATTAACAATGTAAATTTAATCATATCTCATTCATACTGACTCAGAATAACATGATTTCTGAAGCGTTGCGATCGTAGCGACAAGATCTACGATTCTAGACTGAAAAGAAGCGATTCTAAGCTGATTGAATTTGGGGTCAAATTTGCAAATCTGAACTATTCAGATTCAAAAGAACAGCGAGAAATCCTATTTTATTTTTATTATTATTTATTTTAAAATAATTAGAATAAATCATAATTGTACTCTCATTGATTCGCTGTATATGCTATGTATGTGATTTGATTTGTATGTAATGTAGATCTGTTAATTTAGATACTTTGGTAATATAGATCTATATGTGATGTGTTAATCAGAATAAATCATTTTTGCTGATATTTTGTTGAGTCATATATATTCAAATAAAAATGGAGCATCATGTATATTTGTTGAATTGAATTAGAATTTTCAATTCAATAAAAATTTCACCTTTGTTGATGGTATTGAATTGAATTGGAATTTTCAATTCAATAAAAATCTCACCTTTGTTTATGTTATTGAATTGAATTAGAATTTTCAATTCAATAAAAATTTCACCTTTATTGATGTTATTGAATTGAATTAGAATTTCAATTCAATAAAAATTTCAACTTTTTTTATTTTGTTGAATTGAATTAGAACTTTCAATTCAATATAAAAATATCACTTTGTTTATTTTGTTGAATTGAATTAGAATTCAATTCAATATAAAAATATCACTTTGTTTATTTTGTTGAATTGAATTATATTTTGCAATTCAATAAAAATATTACCTTTTTTTAATGTTGGATTTAATTAGAATATACAATCCAATAAATATTGTTTTTGTTGTCATAATTAAACTTGCAACAAAATGGACATTTGGTTAAAATAGAAAAATTAGTTAAACAAAAATCCTTATTTTTGTTTATTGAACTTGTGACAAAAAGATGAAATTTATGTAAATAGAATTTTTTTTCATGTTTTTAATCAAAACATGAATTCATTAAAATATACAATTTTAATGCTGAGAAAAAGGATAGATTAAAAAGTTACATTTTTATTTACATTTTAGACATAAATAAAAACATAGATTAAAAGTTACATTTTTATTTACATTTTAGATGTAAATAAAAACATAGATTAAAAAGTTACATTTTTATTTACATTTTAGATGTAAATAAAAACATAGATTAAAAAAAGTTGCATTTTTATTGTCATGTTACATGAAATAAAAAGAATAGAAATAAAAACTACATTTTCATTACGACTTTAGAGACAATAAAAAGAGCCGAATTAAGTGTCACGTATTTAATGTCAATTTAGTCGAAATAAAAAGAACATATTTAAAAGTTGCGTTTTTATTGTCATGTTAGATGAAATAAAAAGAATAGAATTACAAGTTGCATTTTTATTGTCATGTTAAATGAAATAAAAAGAACAGAATTAAAAGTTGCATTTTTATTGTCATGTTAGATGAAATAAAAAGAACAGAATTAAAAGTTGCATTTTTATTGTCATGTTAGATGAAATTAAAAGAATAGAATTAAAAGTTGCATTTTTATTGTCATGTTAGATGAAATAAAAAGAACAGAATTAAAAGTTGCATTTTTATTGTCATGTTAGATGAAATAAAAAGATAGAATTAAAAGTTGCATTTTTATTGTCATTTTTGAGACAATAAAAAGAATAGAATTAGAAGTTGCATTTTTATTGTCATGTTAGATGAAATAAAAAGAATAGAATTACAAGTGGCATTTTTATTGTCATTTTAGAGACAATAAAAAGAATAGTTTTAAAGGTTGCAATTTTATTGTCATGTTAGATGAAATAAAAAGAATAGAATTAAAAGTTTTATTTTTATTGTCATTTCAGAGACAATAAAAAGAATAGTTTTAAAGGTTGCAATTTTATTGCCATGTTAGATGAAATAAAAAGAATAGAAATAAAAATTACATTTTGATTTCCATTTTAGAGACCATAAAAAGAATAGAATTAAATGTTACATTTTTATTGACATTTTATATGCAATAAAAAGAATAGATTTAAAAGTCACATTTTTGTTGTCATTTTAGATGAAATAAAAATAGTAGAATTAAAAATCATGTTTTTATTGCCATTTGGTTTCAGCAAAAAGAGTGAACATTAAAAATGTATTTTCAATGTAATTTAGTTTCCATTGAAAAGAATTTGACATTAAAACATGATTTGTTTAAAACTGTCACTTTTAACATGTTACTTAGGATGAAGAAAATCATATGTAAAATTTCTAACATGTATATGGACTATACTTGGCTTGCATGTGATTGATTGAAAGTAGTTGAAATCGCCAAACGAATTATATATATATATATATATATATATATATATATTAATTAAAATTAAACGAATCGCGCGCGGCAGATCGCGTTTCGGCAATCGTAACTTCAAACGATTATACCATAAGATACGATTGTCGGATTTTCCCAAAAATGGAACCGCTAGGACCGTTTTAGGAAGATCTTTCCAATGATATGAATTTTGTTAAAATCCAATGGTTAGATTTCGAGATTAGTGTAAATCAAATTTTGATAAAAACAGTGCCAGGGCCGCCCATCGATCCGAAGCGTCGTTAAATAAATTTGGCTATTTTTATATAAATAAAAATAGCAATTAACCGTTATTAAAAATCATTAACGATATAAAATGATTTTAAACTATATATATATGCGAGAATCATTTGAAAAGACTGAGTTAATTCTCATTTCAAATGGTTATACGACGATCTAAATTGAAGATCTTAAAGATGGTGATTGAAGACCGACGATCTTCACATCGAGAGGATAACTACTGATGTTCGACATTGGGTAGCTACCAATAAAGGGTTAGAGTGGTAGTTGTTCGGACGTACTTGTTGATTGTCCGGATACGCGAGCACCTCTCTTCCGTATTGGACATACGGGGCAAGGAATAAGGTGACCCCGGTTTCGTTCAGACCTAGAACGGATTTGTAAATGGATGTGTGTCCGACATTGAATTTCATTCCATGTAATTAAATTGATATCTATTAATATATATCTGTGGTAGCGGAGAATTTATTCTCTTGCTTAACACCCTTCTTTGAGACGCATGAGCTCAAAGGTTATATAATGGTAGTTATCGATCGCGTGACGTGAATTGTCAATGTGACATGCCAATATGCAATTGATCGAGGCTTTAGCTAAAAAGCAGAGCCTTGTGGATGATGATCAAAGCATAGCCTATTTCGGCATAGCTTTGAGTATTACGTTACTTCGAGAGCCTCACACCCTGGTAGAGTCAAAAACGGGACAAGGGAACGCAAGAAGTGCACACGTTTCTTTCTAGCTAGAAGCGGTATTTGGGCTTTTACAAGGCCCGACATTTTACTTATGTGGTTGATGGAATGAGGTGCCTCGGATTTATTGGTCGCCAATGGCCAATTTATAGGTCCAATAGGATCGAGGAGTGTGTGTTCAGGCATAACTAATCCACTAAAGTATTTGTGGACCGGCCCTGCAGGATCCAAGGGTTCGCCAGCGTCCGAATCCTGAGACATTGCTAGAGTGTTTTGAATCGGTTAGGAGATCGTCCCTAGCCTTGACTCATGATGGAAATCCACTCTCTAATACAACATCACGGTTTTGATTGTAAACCTATATATGGCGACATAGTATATGGTAGCTATGCCGTCTAGGATTGATACATTTATTTGAAGTATTTTTGAAACATATTAGACAGTAACAATAATATTAAAAATATTATTTTCTACGTATCAAGCATTTTTTTATCATTATAACGTAAAACTCAATCCTCGATCTGCGTTGCATTGTGTGATGGGACATGAGTCTTATAATGGTTTCATTTTCTAAAAAGCATTCCATTGTGTTGACTTTAAATTTATAAAACTTATGCACTGGCAATCCAATGGAGTAAATCCGCTCCACATTAGCGGCGTGGTCTAGTGATTAGCCATATTGTTAGTTTAGTGTGATTTCTCGTACCAGTCCCATGACTGACTCATGGTTTGTTTCACCTTGCAAACTCGGGTGCCCTCTTTCCACACGGGCAGCCAAATGACAGGTTTTAGCTATGGATATTTTCTGGACTGGATCTTCCAGAGAAAGAAGATGAAAAACTTTTCTTTTTATCTTTTTATTTACTTCTTAAGACTTTGAGACATTATTGAGTATTGATGCATTTTGGTGGAGATTGAGACTTTATTTCTCTCCTTGTTTTAGACATCTATTTTACTAAGTGTATCATGTACTGCGTACTCTGATATCTGTGATGTTAAGTTGTGATGACATTTCCATTTCCGCTGCAATGATTTATATGTTATGCTATTATCTGAGATCTATTATTGTTTTAATTATGTTATGCTCCTATGATTATCCTTACTTTCGTACCGCGGAAGTTTGGGTCGTCACACCATGCTTCTTCAGGCATTTTGTTCCATACACTTCGAGTTGGAGAACGATTTGCTAAATATACTGCACATTCAATAGCTTCTGCCCAAAACTCTTTTGGAACATTTTTGCTCTTCAACATACTTCACGCCATGTTGAGAAGAGATCTGTTTTTTCTTTATACAACTCCATTTTGTTGTGGAGTGCATGGGACTGTCAATGGACGATGAGTTCCATTTTCTTCACAAAACCTCTCAAATTCTTTTGATGTAAATTCTCCACCTCGATCAGATCTCATGGCTTTGATCTTATAACCATTTTAATTTTCTACTAAATCCTTTAATTTCTTAAAAGCATCAAACACATCTGATTTTTGTTTGAGACAATAAGCCCATGTTTTCTACTAAAATCATTAATAAAAAGTGCAAAATATTTACTTTTTCCAAGTGAGCATGGTTTTATGGGGCCACAAATATCAGTGTGAATCAATTCTAATGGTTCTTTGGCTCTTGTAGTTGATTGTTTTGAAAAAGTTTTTCTTGATTGTTTTCCAAATATGCAACCTTCACATAATTTGTTTTCATGATTTATTGATGTTAAACCTTTCACCATGTTTTTATTTTTTTAACAAAGATAAGCTCCCAAAATTAAGGTGTCCAAATCTCAAGTGCCAAAGCTATGATAAATCTTTATAGCATGATTTTAGGCATTTTGCAACATTGTTGGAAATATTTAATGGAAACATTCTGTAACACCCCTCTCGAAAAGCTAACACAAAGATCTTTTAGCACAGTGGTTAGTGTGTGGTGTTTCGTTACAGGAGGTCAGGGGTTCGAAACCCGTGGGTGTCACATTTGGTATCAGATCCTATACCCAGCCGGAATTGTGTGTGTAATGCTGCGGTTGTCAGTCGGTGTGGTACTGATGCGGGTTACATGCACAACGCCTGGGTGGTGAGTGATAGGTTACCCAGTCGGAATTGTGTGTGTAATGCTGCGGATGTCAGTCGGTGTGGTACCGATGCGGGTTACATGCACAACGCACGGGAGGTGAGTGATATGAGCCAACGAGGACGATGGGCTCTTTAAGGGGGTAGTCTGTAACACCCCTCTCGAAAAGCTAACACAAAGATCTTTTAGCACAGTGGTTAGTGTGTGGTGTTTCTTTACGGGAGGTCAGCGGTTCGAAACCCGTGGGTGCCACACATTCTATTTTTTGACATCTCCAATTTAGTAATTAAATCACCTTTACCATCTCTTATAAAAAGGTTTCTATTTTTCATGTGTATATCATATCCTTTCTTCAAAAGTTGCCCCAAACTCAAAATATTTGTCTTTATTTTAGGCACATAATAAACATTAGAAATAAGTTCATTGTTTCCATTTTTTAAGAAAATTTGTATATTTCCTTTTCCTTCAACTGGAAGTTTAGAGTTATCTCCAAAAAGAATGTTTCCATTTACCGATTCATCAAGTTTGGTGAACATGCTCCTCCTTCCGCATATATGATTGCTTGCCCCCGAGTCCAAATACCATGTATGATTGTCGCTGCTTTCATCACCTTTATGTGCCAACAAAAGTGCTGAATCTTGTTCGTCCTCTTTAGAATAATTTGTTCTCTCTTAAACTTTGTAAAAAGTGGATCTACACTCTGAAGCAAAATACCCAAATTTATCACAATTATAACATTTTATTTGTGATTTGTCATACCTTGTCCTTTCATTTCCCTTTGTGTTTCCTCCTCTTCCTCGACCTCTTGTAGCATATGCATGTTGGCTTCTCTTCTCTTTATTAAAAGATTTGTAACCACCTCTTCCATAGCTTTGTCCTCGACCTCTTCCTCTTTGGCTATGACTTCTTCCATCTTTAAATGTTTCATTTTCTCCCTAGGTGAGCTTTGTTTGAAGTGCTTGCTCCAATGGCTCTTCTTTGACTTTTTTCTTTAATTTCTCTTTATGGGCTTGAAATGAACCCAAAAGTTGATCAATAGTCATGGATTCTATATCTTTAGATTCTTCAATTGCCGCAACTATGTAATCGAATTTTGAATCTAAAGATCATAGAATTTTCTCGATAATTCTAGAATCTTCTTTTTTTTTTCCCCGTATCTTTTCATTTGATTTAAAATAGATAGAACACGAGAAAAATATTCATCAATTGATTGTGATGATTTCATATGCTACGGCAAAAATACGAGTTTACAACGCTGATTCTGCGACAGTTTACTGAAATGTTGTAAAGTGTTATATTTTTCACAACATATGTTAAGAGAAATGTTGTAATAGATTTTTCTAAACAACATTCTTTGCATAAATGTCATAAAACAGAAAATATTTACAATGTTTACTTAAAATGTTGTAAAAAACAATTTTTAACAATGAGTTTTCAACATTATTATATTTTCCTTTCCATAACACATACGTAATGTTATCGAAATATGTAACTAAGACTATAGTTTTTAAACATTGTAAATTCATAGTATTCGACAATAGTTACTAAACGTTTTAAACTTGTGTCTTATAACAACAAAAAATAGTTGTATATTCTATTTACAACATTTGAATAATGTTATCTCAATTCTTTTTAGGACAATGTTTATTTCACGTTATTATTAACATTATATTTAACAACTTTTGATTGATATGGTTAATATTCATATTTCAACAATATATTAGTAACATTGCTATAAGTATGTTGTATGACTTTTATATGTTATCGTTCAAAATCGTACTAAATACATCAAACTACGACTATTATAGGAAATTAATTTTTTAACAACTTCAACTTGATGATGTAATCTTGCACTAGACAAAAATGTTTTAATAGCCTTTAATGATGTTTGCTTGATACTGTAAAAAGTACATGGTACTATAGAATATTTTGTTAATTGATTTGTTACTAGTTTGAATAGTTTGTTATGCAATTTCATGTTTAAACGATCTTTTATCATCATTCGTCCAAACCACAAATTTTAAGATATGCATCATTTATACAATAACCATGTTTTTTTCGTTTATAATTCTCTTAATCTTATTTTTAACTGCAGAAGGTAAATGCAATTTTTGTTGCATCAAAGTTATGCGCTGAAGTAGCATAGGTATAATGTAGTTTAATTTGTTCCAAACGATGTAGTACAAACGTTCTTTTTATGATCTAAAACCAAAACCAATTTTTTTGAAGTTATATAACTTTACATTATTGTTGTGGTAGATAACAAAAACTACAAACTGAAGTTGGATGATGAAAAACTTCGGTGGTGTTTGGTTTAAAATATGTTTTGCATTTTGAGTTTTCAATATTAATAACAAAATATAAAAAAAATTGAAGGACGAAAGAGAGAATGAAATGACGATGGAGGGGATCACGCAAAGGAGGGAGCGATGACAAAACAATATATTATCTTTCTTTCTTGTGTTACATCACAAAATAAGAAGAAGAAAAATGGTTTCTATTTCGTGTGTTAAGTTTATTCTCTAAAACGACTGTTTCTCACATTATATATGTATCGTTCGCATTTTACGTTGGACGAAAACTAAAGACTAAAAAAAGTAAAGCAAACAAAACCTTCACCTTTGTAAGATTCTATAATATTCTTATAAAGAAAATATCAGTTCGACAAGGTATCGAGCTTTAGTAACCTCTAGGATAATCAGATAACATAATAACAACACAATTAATCGTGCAAAGCGAACATATTTGATAGGAAAAAAGCTCATCTACATTGTTGTACAAAAATATTGGAAACACTCAAGAAATTTACAAGGAGGAACAAAAGTATACTGAAAATATGAGTCCAATAAATGTTACAGAATTAACATTAACATTATATACTGACGTACTACAATATACATTGAAAATTCAAAAAGAGAACTAAATTTACAAATGAAAGTTACAATGTCCAATAACAAATGGAGAACTAATCACACAGTAATAAAATTCATCTTGAACTATAACTTTTTTTTTTCTTAATCATATGTAATATTGAAAATTCGAAGCATCAAAATCTTTGTTACAAAGAAAGTGTACTTTATGCCCAAGTCATTAGACCATATGCACACACCAACATGGACAATCTTTATGTATATTGATTACATGCACATAATATGTAGTACGTTTTATGTCCTACCCTTAAGTGTTACATGATATTAGTTTCATAAAAAACGGAGGTCGTTTGCAAAATGACCATTTTAAGGGCTAAAATAATATTAATAAATTGCATAGCGACTATTTTAAATTTTAATCTGGAAATAACTTACAATTTAAAATATGAAATGTAATTTTCTTACATCCCTGAGAAAGATATTATTAAATAGATTCTAATGTTTCTTGTTTTAACTAATTCTGACTTATATTGAATTCTGTATAATCATTTAAAGTTCAAAACCAAGTTTTCAAACTACCATGACATTACGCATTCTTTTTATAATTATATTATAAATGTTCAAGCTCGTTTTAAATAAATTCTAAATCGTTTATTCTCAAAATAAATCATTTAAAATATTTAATTTTGATTAAAATCAACAAAAAAATAAATTTTAATTTGGTCCCAAAATTCAGGATTGTTACAAATTCCATTTGAAATGATCGAATTTGTTCAACTAGTCAGAAAATCAAATTTTTAATCAATCGTTGGGAATTCAAACTTGGTTTTTTGTTCGAGATATATTTTATTCGAGATGTACAAATTAGACTATCCTAATATATAGGATTATATAACTCTACCTAAACTCATGATTTAAATTTGGATTTTATTTCAATCATTCAAAATATATTCATAATTATATATCCAAAAATATTTCAGAAATTAAATTCGCTTTATCAAACAAATAAGTATCAAAGCTACCTATACTAGTCTCCCTCACTTTGAAACTCGATAACGAATCTGAACAATGAAAATTAATTATCATCGAAATTATTTTTTAGAGACAAAGTGGGTTCTCCATTCATATATTTCCTTTCGAAAACATTTTCGATAATCACTTGAAAACACATTTTTTTTCCAAAAATATCCGTATAAACTACTAATATATTTAACAAATTCCATTTCAAATGCTTATCAAGATAACTTAAGTATTTCTCGACGTTTCAATTGTAATCATATGGCTATCCCACTTTCGAGACTCAAACATAAATAATGGTGATGTTGCAACAATTATCAAAATCATCTTCAAGTGACTAGAGTGTGATTTCATATCCATCTAGTACGTATAAGACTTTGTACATACATTGGCCAGATGTATATTTGAAATCTACACAAACCAACAGTCCAATCGTTATTGTCTCTGTAGAAGAATTTGGAAATGCTTAAAAAAATCGATAAAGTGTTACGCATAAACATCTGAATAATATCATCTAAAATGGTTATGGTTTCCTCCAAATGAAGCATCTTCTCACTCTATATGAAAAAAGCCAAATGTTTCTCGATGAATAAATAGTAGTGGTCGATTGATCATACTTTTGATTACAAGTACAATGAAATTTATTCTTATATTAAATAAGAAAAAAAATGTTTTCCTAATATTGGAAGATTTAGAAGTTTTAATTAATGATTAGTTAATTAAAAGGCTAAATGATGCTGGGAATTGAATCGATGAATTCATTTTCTTTTTATGAATAAATAATTGATTATTCAATAGTAATCGACTATCAAATCTTCCTTATACGATTGTTGGTACAAAAAAACTGGGATCAAATTTACATTTGAATACCATTCCGACCAGTAAATACGAAATATGGAAGATGATGACTGAAGCTGGAGCAGTTGAAGACCATGGATCTTCATGAGCGGAAGAACTGCTTGTTATAGTTCTCTAGGTCGCCCCTAAGATATTTTAACAGTGATTCTGTCATGACTGGAATCTTCAAATTGTAAGGATTACTCGCTATTGATCCATAGCGGGATTCCTAGGATGTGGTAAGGATGATGCCTTCAGTTTGTCCATTCCCAGGACAACTTATATGAACGAATGTCTGATAGAGTATTCCTAACGGATCATCTACAATGATTTCTTCAAATGTAATTACGTTGGTGGCGGAGGAATTCGTTTTTCTTAGCTTTATGCCCATAATATTTTTAGGGAAACAAATTGATGATTTGGTGGGTGACGGTGTGGCACTCAAAGTGAATGATGATGTGATGCTCTTAAAAAGATAATAGTAACCTCAAGCCTCATCAATCAGGAAAATATAAAAATTGGGCAGACATCATGGATATGTGGGTCGATCCCATTAGGGTGTATTACCACCTGATCTAGAGACAATCCATTTGCTTTTTATTTCTATCGCTGGTGTATGCTTCGGTGACAGTTGTTGATCCTAGCCGTCAGTGATATAATTCGGTACGCTCAAAGGAATGAGTGGTCGGTCATGTGTGGCCTGACTACAAGATGTTCTTGTTAAACCACATTGTATCCTCTCTAGAGTACACTGATCGGAAGGTGGTTCCATACCTTGTCATAGTCAGAATCCATTCTCCAATAAGCGCCCGCGATTTTTGATTATATACAATGTATGTAGAGCGTAAGATGCAAGCGTTCTGCTAGATGGTTATTTATTTCATATATACACTACTATAATATCATAATAGTTTTATCAAAGAAATATTTGGGGTTATCGTAAGGTAAAACCGTCTGTGTTTATGTGTGGATTGGTCTTACGATTATCCTTTTCTTTCAAAAAAAAAAGATTTTTAAACTTTAAATCAGTTGGATGATACATATAAACTAAGTGAGTTTTCTCACTCTGGTTCACCAGACTGATCCGGCATTTGCAATGCTCAAGTCAGACGGAATTCTACAGGTTCAGGTTAGGATGCTATGGACTTCAGAAGACATATTGGAGGAGTTCAGACATATCAGTATTTACTCCGATGTGTGTTGTATATGAGGACTGGTTATTATAACTGTCCAGATGTATTGGTTGTATGTTGTACTCTGAGGATTGTAAGTATTATTTTAAGCTCTCAATAAATAATTATTTCTATATTATATTTAATTCCGCTGCGATGTGAGACTCAATGTTGTATTGTTAGTTTGATCCTTCTTCTTTTTCTTCTATTCTAATCATTCTATCTTATCTTTTTTCTCACTCTCTAATCTTTATCTATTAACCATCTGGTGTTTTCGATCCTGAGTTGGCAAGTAATATGAGATTATGTATTATTGTCGAAATTCGGGCATTGAATCTCTCTGATCGTTACAATCTCCAACAGTGTCCTTACATAGTGGAGTTACAAAGCCGAGAAGAGCCCTCCCAAAATGGCATAGAAATGACCTGCTTAGCTCCAAAAAGTATGTGCTCGTCCTAAAATATTCGAGGAAAAAGTGGATTGCAGATTGACAAAATCCTAGAATATTTTTGTATCCAATCCTCATGCTCAGGGATTGGTACCGATCCCGGGACCGATATGACTCCAAGGACTTAGCCAATTTCCCATGTTTTGCACCGTGCCATTTTTCATATCCTAAACTCATGTACTTCCTTGTTATTTGGATGTCATGTTGTTTGTGATGGCCTGCCCCGCACCAGCCTGCCTTTCCTCAGAGGGTGTGCTGTACACATGCCTGACTAGCATGGAACGGTTGCCAAAGAAAGGAAAGAAGAGAATGAACTAACAAGGAACCTATAGAATATCTCACAGCGCATGGAACAAAATATAATAATAACATAATCTTGACATAAAACAGGCGAGACAGTGTATAAGCTGAAAACTAAACCAACATAGCAGCGGAAATCCAAATACAACTTATTACAATTTTCCAAATTACTGTCTCTAAAGCAAAAGAAAGCTAAAGTAGAAAATGCACTACTAATGCCCAAGCAGTGATCTTCAACAACACAGGGAGAATACTATATGTATCATACGTGAAAGCCTCCTGCTCGTCTCCGGATCAGCTACTCGTGCATACCCAGCTAACCTGTCTCTAGTCTGCTCGTGAGAGCACCCAGAGTAATAAGAAGAGACATAAAACTCTAGGTCAGACAAAAAGTCTGGTATAAGCGACAAGCAGCTAAACAGAACAATAACAGGTATACTAAACCATACCTGAACCTGGACCTGCAACCAAAGAGTTGGCACTACATACCGTACAATGTTCTAAGGTGCTATAACAAATGGGGTAAAGAATACGGGGGTGGGGGTGCACATGTCGTAATGAAGGGAAACAAATCAAACATAGCAACCATCCTCACATCTCTCACTCAGTGCGTAAAGCATACGATGTCCACCACTGTCAATCACTAGACCCATCAAAGTAGTGATGGAGTTCGACTTGTACAACTACTGCTACTACCAAGCTTACCACATGGAGTCATGACCAAATCTTTGCAAATGACCCCACTTCATTTGTTTATAGCGCTTTAGTCGTACCTAGGCCACTTTGGCCCTGAATCCGTTCACGTACTCCCTACATATAGTGATTCAAAGTTACAGACATCGACAACCCCTTAGCACACGTCCCGCAGCAAAGCCCAATCATAAAGCTCACTTATTAGTTCCCAACTGTATCCTGAGTCAAAGCTCCTCATTTAGACTTCCTTTGCATCTCGGGTTATGGTCGAATTGGAATTGGTCTTCAGAAAAGTCGTCGCGTAGCAGTAATAACACTTGGTTCGAATATGCATATTGCTCCAGTCCTCCTCGGTTCGGTTCGGTCTAGTGCCTCTTAGTATGCTCCTGGGTGTGGCTAGGTTCGGTGTTCCCCTTCTAGCTCGGTTCGGTTCAGATGCTCTAAAGTGGTTCGGTTCGAGTGTGCCTCCTCATGTCTCCAGATCCGTTCTCCTTTGGTCTCTTCGACCCGATCCCCTTTAGTCCCTCCGATCCGATCCCCTTTAGTTTCTCTGATCTGACCCCCTTTGGTCTCTCCGACCCGATCCCCTACCCAACTCCAACTCTAAGCAAATGGCCTTCCTTCTCGCCAAGCCCCTTGTGCTGAGTTCCAATCCGAATCAGGTCCTCTTGCCCAGTTTCCTATCCGATCCGAGCCCAATGATCCGATCCGATTTGAAACCCTGCATATTTCCTGCAACTTTCCAGAGACTGTTTTACGCCATTCGACGGCGTTTTCGACCAATCTATCACTTCTAGACAATCACAAAGCATACCATACAGTCATAGCATCATGTATAATCATTCACAAACACCAAAACAATAATCATAGCATGTAAAATGGATCAAACATACCAAAAACCCCATATTTTCCCTCAAGCATGTTTAAGTAAAACTAATGATATGATTAACAAAACTTAACCAAATCAAACCAAATTTCTAACAGAGGTCTAAAACATTATTTTCGAATTTATAAATATTTTTCCAGAATTTATTAGTGTATAAATTCGCTAATCTTCACTAATTACCCTTAATTAACCATAATTAGTGAGGAACTATGCAAATCACTCACCGTAGCTACAAATAAAACCCCAAAACTGAAATGAATCTCTATTTGGCGTTGTTCCCAATGCAACACAACAGTCTAACCTTGCTTTGGTGCTATTTCTCCCTAATTTGGTGTAGTTTAAGCCAAAACTTGATATTAAGAAGTGATTAGGGGTGTTTTAGATGATGGAGGCCATTGTTAGGTTGAAGAGAGAGTTTGTGGCGGCTGGAAAATGAGTGAAAAACCGAAATCCTAACCCTAGCAGCCCTCAAATACCTCTAATCCCGAAATCCCCCATTGGGCCTAGCTGTTAATCATCCGGTTAAGTCCAATTAAGTTGTTTTTCACTTTCTGAAACTTGTTTCAGCCATATCTCCCAAACGGTGAGTCCGTTTGGCTAATGTGACCACTCTACAGAATTGTAAACCATCAAACGAGTCTAATGGAAGTGGTTTCAGGTCATATTTTCCTTTGCAGTCAAAAGTTATGGCCAAAACAGTATCAGCCAGGGGCAAAATGGTCATTTAAAAATTGGGAAAAAATCATGAACATGGGAAATGACCCCAATAGTCGTCTCCCAAAGTTACATGACCATACAACTTCGTATGTGAAAGAAATAAATATTCTACGATCCTGCGATGCGTAGAATGCGGGTCGTTACACTCTCCCCCCCTTAAGAAATTTCGTCCCCGAAATTCCTTAACCCAAAACATACAAAGGATCCCGCATGCCTACTAACCATATACAACAATCAACCATGCAAAACAAACAAAACAAGCTTATCCTAGCATGCAGAAAGACTAAATCGAAATTGAAATCTTACCAGGCGAAGAGTTCTGGATGCGTCTTCCTAATGCTCTCCTCTGTCTCCCAAGTACAGTCATTCTCATTCTCACCCCACTGAACTTTGACTAATTTCACCGCCTTCCTTCGAAGCTGCTTCGTATCGTTCCCAACAATACGCATAGGCTTGCGTTCCCAGCCGCCTCGGATTCAACTTCGACATCATCCAACTGATCAGGTGAAAAAGTCACATCTGGGTCGTGTACGAATTTCCTTAACTGGGAAACATGAAATACGTTGTGAACTCCTGCCATCTTCTCTTGTAATTCAACTTTATATGCCAAATTCCCAATTTGCTCAAGAACGGGGAATGGACCAACAAATCTTGGTTCTAATTTGCCTCTCCTGCCAAATCGTATCACGCTCTTTAACGGAGAAATCTTGACAAACACCAAGTCGCCAATGGAGAATTTTAATTCTCTTCTCCTCTTATCAGCATAACTCTTCTGCCTATCTTGGGCAGCCTTCATTCACTGTTGAATGATCTTGATTTTGTCTGAAGTTTCTCTTATCACATCTGGTCCAAGCACAAACTTCTCACCAGTTTCTAACCAACATGATGGTGAGTTGCACGGTCTTCCGTACAAAGCTTCAAACAGAGCCATACCGATACTGGATTGATAACTATTATTATATGCAAACTCTACTAGATGCAAATGGTCATCCCATGACCCACCAAAATCCAATACACAGGCTCTCAAGAGATCCTCTAACACTCGATTCACCCTCTCTGTCTACCCGTCAGTTTGAGGATGATATGCTGATCCTAACGCCTCTTGTAAGCTCTTCCAAAATCCACTAGTGAACAACGGATCTCGGTCACTCACAATGCCTTTGGGTATTCCATGAAATCTCACTACCCACTTTACATATAGTTCAGCTAGCTTAGCTACTGTCCTGTTTGACTTGACGTGTATAAATCTTGCACTCTTAGTCAATCGGTCCACAATTACCCAAATGCTATCATGGCCCGATCCAGTCCTTGGTAACCCATCAATGAAATCCATTGACATTTGTTCCCATTTCCATTCTAGAATTTCTAATGGTTGTAGCAAAACACTATGTTTCTTTTGCTCAGCTTTAACTAGCTTGCAATTCATGCATTTGGATATAAACTTCCCGATGTCTCTTTTCATCCCTTCCCAGTAGTAGGTCTGCTTCATGTCTCGATACATCTTGTTACCACCAGGGTGTATAGTCAGTTTTGAGTGATGACATTCTCTAAGCACTTCATCTCTCAATCC
The DNA here is from genome assembly GCA_030737875.1 of Allium sativum. Classification (NCBI taxonomy): domain Eukaryota; kingdom Viridiplantae; phylum Streptophyta; class Magnoliopsida; order Asparagales; family Amaryllidaceae; genus Allium; species Allium sativum. The sequence goes on along the minus strand of CM060927.1, from coordinate 153,406,013 downwards.
ATTGACATTGGGTACAACTAGTCTTCCATTCTTTCTAAGCCATCCGTCTCAATCAAGCCCATACTTGTTCATCTCTCCGTCGATTCCCATCTCTAACTTTGAGATGATTTCCAATAGGTCAAGATCGCTCCTCTGACTGGAACCAATCCGCTCAAGCAAAGTGGGTCTGATCGTCAAACTTGCTAACATTTCTGGATCCAATTCGCACTTTGGTCTGAAATCATACCCAGCAATGTACTCCAGTTGCTGCCATTCTAGAAACATAGACCCTAAACTGGCATGTCTTCTACTCAATGCATCAGCCACCGCATTGCCCTTTCCTGGTGTATATGCGATGTCGAAATCATAGAAAGCTAAAAATTCTAACCATCTTTGTTGTCGGAGATTCAAATCCTTCTGAGAGAAGAGATACTTTAACGATTTATGATCGGTAAACAGCTCAAATCTTTCTCCCAAGAGATAATGTCTCCACATTTTCAATGCAAACACGATCACTGTCAATTCCATATCATGGGTAGGGTATCTTTTCTCGTGCGGTTTCAGTTGCCGACTTGCATAAGCTACAACCCTACCTCCTTGCATTAATACAGCACCTAGCCCTGTGCCACATGCATCTGTATATACTGTCATCTCTTCATTCCCCTTTGGAATGACTAACACTAGTGCACATGTCAACTTTTCCTTTAGACTCTTGAATGCATTCTCGCACTTTTCTTCCCAGACGAAAGCTTAATTCTTCTTGGTCAACTGAGTCAACGGTGCTGCTATCTTGGAGAAATCTTGGATAAACTTACAATAATATCCAGCTAATCCCAAGAAACTTCTTATATCCGTTGCATTCTTGGGCGTAGGCCAATCTTGTACCGTAGCCACCTTCGCAGGATCCACGGCAATACCATTTTCTGAAACAACATGGCCCAAGAATCTCACTTCCCTCCTCCAGAAGTGACACTTAGAAAACTTTGCTTTCAACTGGTGTTTTCTCAACACCTCCATCACTATTCTTAAATGTTCCTTGTGTTTTTCGTTTGTCCTCGAGTAGACCAAAATATCATCCACGAACACAAGGACAAACTTATTCAACTGATATCTGAATACCCTATTCATAAGATCTACGAAGAATGCTAGGGCATTGGTCAGCCCGAATGGCACGACCAACCACTCATTAAATCCAGACGGCGTCCGTAGTGCTGTTTTAGCTATACTCTCAGCTTCCACTCTAAGCTGATGAAAACCTGTCGCGAGATCCAACTGAGAAAATACTCTCGCGCCACTCAACTGATCAAACAAATCATCTATCCGCAGTAGAGGATACTTATTCTTCCTCGTCACTTTATTCAACTCGCGGTAGTCTACACACAAACGAAGATAACCATCCGCCTTGGTAGCAAACACAACTGGTGCTCCCCATTCAGAAACACTCCTTCTGATAAATCCCTTCTTCAAAAGATTGCTGACTTGCACCCTGAGCTCTCGCTGCTCCCTTGGTGCCATACGACGAAGTGGCATCACTATAGGTATGGCATCTTTCACTAAATCAATACGGAACTCAATCTCTCGGTGTGGTGCCCGGTCACTTCTTCGAAGACATCCGGATACTGGCCAACCACGGGCAAACCTGACAACTCACCTTGCGGGATGTCGAGGGAATTTAGAAAACTAGCCATTACCCCATCACTAGGTAGACCACCAAACACTACCCTCTGTCCATCATCCGCTCTAGCTGTCACCAAAAAGCCCTCACAGTCTACCACCACCCCATATCTTTGGAGCCAATCGACTTCTAAAATAATGCCGAACCCAGTAAAGCCCAAAACAAAGCAATCACAAACAAACATGCATCCATGACTCGATAAGACCACATTACGATAAATCATGCTAAGGCTAGTCGAACCACCAATCGGGTTTGTCACTACTAAAGGTCTATCGACAATCTCGGGCTCCAATCCTAGCCTATCTACCAGGTCACTAGATATGAAAGAACTGGAAGCCCCGGTATCAAACAAAACTCTAAAAGGAACATCATAAATAGAAAGCATACCTTGAATAACGACATTCTTTCCCTTCTCCTCCGTAGTTGGGGCATTCGACGAAGAAGGAATAGCATTAAGGGCATATGCTTTCACCATCTGCTTTTCTTTAGGGGGTTGCGGACACTTGTCCTTGTGATGTCCCACTTGGCCACAGTTGAAGCACTTCCTATCTGCTGGCTTGGCCCGACAATTACTAGCATAATGGCCCTTCTTACCACAGCTGAAGCACTCAACATCCTTCTTATTCTTTTTCTTCTGGCCATCCTTAGTCTGATCCTGCTTTCTCTTATTCTGAGAACCATTCCTGCCTCCACTGCTTGCTTGCGGCTTTGGCTCCTCTGCAGATGCAACCTCAGTCTTCGACTTAGGGTAAAGAGTCTCTGACCTTAATGCTTTCCCCACAATCGATTCAAACGTCTCATCGATGTGGTTAATAAGCTTTTCCCCCAAGTACTGATCCAAACCTATTATAAACTTCTCGTTCTTCTTCTCGGCAGTATCTATTAGGGATAACCCATACTTCGATAAAGTATCGAATTCTACAATGTACTCCGAGACAGCTCTGCCATTCTGCTTGAGCTCCAAAAATTTCCTAAACAATACTGACTTCTGAGCAGCTGGAATGAACTTATCGCTAAAGCGAGCCTTAAACTGATCCCAAGTAATCTGATCCTCAGGAGTAGCTGCCTTTATAGCATTCCACCAATTCATACCCCGCCCTTGCAGCTGACGGGATGCTAGCCTTCTCTTTATCGCATCCTCGATGCCCAAGTCTTCGAAGATACGCTCGCAGCTATCCAACCAATCCTGAACATCCGCAGCCGACTCCGTTCCGTGGAACGGCTTCCCGCCAAGACTAGTATAATCTTTGTTTAGCTTGGCGAAATCGGCCCTAGGCGCCTTCACTATTGGACCACCACCATTACCACCATTGGGAGCTGCCCTCTGCACATCCCTAAGCATCTCTCTCATAAGGTCAGTAAACATCGTCCTCATGTCAGCAGCATTTCCATTATTGGCTCCTCTACCGGTACCCCTTGCGTATCGGCTCATTGCTTAATCTGCACAGAGAAAACGATTAACCATCTCCATAGTGGTGCTAGTGCAGTGTGACTTCATCCTTAGCTATAATAATAATAATATATATATATAGCTTTGAAAACCAAAATAATCACCAATACGCGCTCTCATATACGTATACTATCTCTCCCTGATGACTTCCCTAGGTTAACTACGCAACCTAGAGCTCTGATACCAAATGTGACGACCCGCCCCGCACCAGCCTGCCTTTCCTCCGAAGGTGCGCTGTACACATGCCCGACTAGCACGGAACGGTCGCCAAAGAAAGGAAAGAAGAGAATGAACTAACAATGAACCTGTAGAATGTCTCACAGCGCTTGGAACAAAATATAATAATAACATAATCTTGACATAAAACAGGCGAGACAGTGTATAAGCTGAAAACTAAACCAACATAGCAGTGGAAATTCAAATACAGCTTATTACAATTTTCCAAATTACTGTATCTAAAGCAAAAGAAAGCTAAAGTAGAAGATGCATTACTAATTCCCAAGCAGTGATCTTCAACAACACAGGGAGAATACTATATGTATCATATGTGAAAGCCTCCTGCTCGTCTCCGGATCAGCTACTCGTGTATACCCAGCTAACATGTCTCTAGTCTGCTCGTGAGAGCACCTAGAGTAATAAGAAGAGACGTAAAACTCTGGGTCAGACAAAAAGTCTGGTATGAGCGATAAGCAACTAAACAGAACAATAAAAGGTATACTAAACCATACCTGAACCAGGACCTGCAACTAAAGAGTTAGCACTACATACCGTACAATACTTTAAAGTGCCATAAAATGGTGTAAAGAATACGGGGGTGGGGGTGCACATGTCGTAATGATGGGAAACAAATCAAACATAGCAACCATCCTAACATCTCTCACTCAGTGCGTAAAGCATACGATGTCCACCACTGTCAATCACTAGACCCATAAAAGTAGTGACGGAGTTCGACTTGTACAACTACTGCTACTACCAAGCTTACCACATGGAGTCATGACCAAATCTTTACAAATGACCCCACTTCATTGGTCTATAGCGCTTTAGTCATACCTAGGCAATTGTGGCCCTGAATCCGTTCACGTACTCCCTACATATAGTGATTCAAAGTTACAGACATCGACAACCCCTTAGCACACGTCCCGCAGCAAAGCCGAATCATGAAGCTCACTCATTGGTTCCCAACTGGATCCTGAGTCAAAGATCCTCATTTAGACTTCCTTTGCATCTCGGGTTTTGGTCGAATTGGAATTGGTCTTCAGAAAAGTCGTCGCATAGCAGTAATAACACTTGGTTCAGATATGCATAGTGCTCCAGTCCTCCTCGGTTCGGTTCGGTCTAGTGCCTCTTAGTGTGCTCCTGGGTGCGGCTCGGTTCGGTGTTCGCCTTCTAACTCAGTTCGGTTCGGATGCTCTGAAGTGGTTCGGTTCGGGTGGGCCTCCTCATGTCTCCAGATCCGTTCTCCTTTGATCTCTCCGACCCGATCACCTTTAGTCTCTCCGATCCGATCCCCTTTAGTTTCTCCGATCCGATCCCCTTTGGTCTCTCCGATCCGATCCCCTGCCCAACTCCAACTCTAAGAAAATGGCCTTCCTTCTCTCCAAGCCCCTTGTGCTGAGTTCCAATCCGAATCAGGTCCTCTTGCCCAGTTTCCTATCCGATATGAGCCCAATGATCCGATCCGATCCGGTTTGAAACCCTGCATATTTCCTGCAACTTTCCAGAGACTGTTTTACGCCATTCGACGGCGTTTTCGACCAATCTATCACTTCTAGACAATCACAAAGCATACCATACAGTCATAGCATCATGTATAATCATTCACAAACACCAAACAATAATCATAGCATGTAAAATGAATCAAACATACCAAAAACCCCATATTTTCCTTTAAGCATGTTTAAGAAAAGCTAATGATATGATTAACAAAACTTAACCAAATCAAACCAAATTTCTAACAGAGGTCTAAAACATTATTTTCGAATTTATAAATATTTTTCCAGAATTTATTAGTGTATAAATTCGCTAATCTTCATTAATTACCCTTAATTAACCATAACTAGTGAGGAACTATGCAAATCACTCACCTTAGCTACAAATAAAACCCCAAAACTGAAATGAAACTCTATTTGGCGCTGTTCCCAATGCATCACAGCAGCTCTTACCTTGCTTTGGTGCTATTTCTCCTTAATTTGATGTAGTTTAAGCCAAAACTTGATTAAGAAGTGATTAAGGGTGTTTTTAGATGATGGAGGTCATTGTTAGTTTGAAGAGAGAGTTTGTGGCGGCTGGAAAATGAATGAAAAACCGAAATCCTAACCCTAGAAGCCCTCAAATACCTCTAATCCCGAAATCCCCCATTGGGCCTAGCTGTTAATCACCCGGTTAAGCCCAATTAAGCTGTTTTTCACTATCTGAAACTTGTTTCAGCCATATCTCCCAAACGGTGAGTCCATTTGGCTAATGTGACCACTCTACGAAATTGTAAACCATCAAACGAGTCTAATGGAAGTGGTATTAGGTCATAATTCCTTTCCAGTCAAAAGTTATGGCCAAAACAGTATCAGTCAGGGGCAAAATGGTCATTTAAAAATCGGGAAAAAATCATGAACATGGGAAATGACCCCAATAGTCGTCTCCCAAAGTTACATGACCATACGACTTCGTATGTGAAATAAATAAATATTCTACGATCCTGCGATGCGTAAAATGCAGGTCGTTACATCGTTGATCATGCTTTCTGTGTCAAAAAACATGTGCAAATCCGTAGATTCTAGGTGATTTTCACGTGCTCCCTGAGTGCCTACAACTTCGGTTCCCGCTCCTTTAGTACATTTCATATCTGCAAATATGAAGTCCAACCATGTGAAAATGCACCAAAACCATGTACTGATCCACTATTGTATTTATCCAGTTTTCCCAGTCATCACAAGGTTTGGATCTGCAAATTCGTATCTGCGATTTGGTAGAATTCAGATCCGCATGTTTTAACCTAATCACTTTGAACTAATCAAGAGTTTCCCACAGATTCGTATGTCTCTAACTTTGCCTCCTTCGGATCCTTAACATATGCCATTTTCAAAATTCGATCAATTGTCCAAATTTTTAGTGCAAAAACATGTCCCTATCACCATTTTTTGAGTGAACTTTCTTGTCTCATCTTGCCCGATCCCCTTGTTTAATTTTTGGATCCAAACTTGGACAGCCGTGCAATGCTGGATCCATTCACTTTTTTAGGTAAACATCTCGAGATGATCATGCATTTTTGGTTCATCAACGTGTCCCGATCACTCCATTTCAGGTAATAATATCGATCCCTACATGTGATTGGGTAAGTCCTTCAGAAATCTGATCACGAGTTTTTGAGTGATCGTGCCTTGTCAATCACCAATTTTTGGTGATCAGACTATGTTTTCGAGTTGCATTTTTCTGTGTTTTCTTCGTGATCGGACCAAATTTCTGAGATGATTTTCATGTAACAATCCATCCATTTCGAGTGATCGGACTGTGTCGATCATAATTTTTTAGGAGTATTGATCTGACTTACTAAATGATGGGCAAGTACCAGATCAATCTGATCTTTAATTTCCATGTGATCGATGCATGTCGATCATGCTTTTCTAATATGCTCGATGGCGATCGATCTGATCCTGCACGCAATTGATCAAGTGATTATGAAGTGATCCAACGATCCGATCAGACTATTTCTAAGTGATCGGATGATGCCCGGAGGCGATCATCCGAACCAAGTCATTTTCTGATTCCCAATCGAACATCGATTCTGACGCTTGGTCTGAGTTTATTCGAGTCCGCGCTTGAGCTTTGAGCTATCTGAATGTCCAAGTCCAAAGTGTACCGAACTGTTTAAAAGGCGGGTTAACAGCAACTACCTAAATTATATTTTCTATGTGATTCTGCCATCTTTTGGTTTAAGTAGTATATGACAAATATCTAAAACTTTAATTAAAAGCAAAGTCGACCATAGAGTCAGATATATATCTACATAATTTTCTTAGGACATATCGCAAACTTTTCCATGCGTCAACTAAAAACATATATTTCTGGTGTTCAAAACCAATTTTTTATGCGACGTTTGATATAATATTTGACATAATATCAGTAAAAACAATTTTACTAACATACATACAATATGTAACCTATACATGTTATTTAGATACTAACATTGGTGCGTGTTTTTTGCAGCTCATGTCCATAAAGTAAAATAATAAAATTTATCAGTTCTAAAAAAAAATGATTAAGAGCCATAACGTTTTTATCGAAAAGAGTTTAAAGGATAAAAATTCCAAATTTTATAAAAATATATTGATAGAAAAAAATAATTTGTTTTGGAAAACATAGCAGTAGTATTGATATTTACATGGTCATAACTTTGTCACGGACTCACTATCCGTCTAAATGGCGGCAACAACGGAAGACCCTATCCCCTTCGCCTCCATTTTCTCTACCCACTTCCCCGTCAATAGCTCACCGCGCCAAAGACTAATTTTTTCCCTCCCAAAACGATCAACCACTATATCTCTTTCGCCCTATCTCAAGATCCACCGTGTTAATTTTTATAAGAGTATAGCCAAACTGGAGAACCGTTAGCTCAATGGCACCAATTTCTGAGTTCGACAAATAGATTCAGGTAAATAGGGGGTAAAAATAAAATTTTGTTTGTCCTTCCCTTTTATTAACATGTTTCCTATCACGGTAGAGTTATTAACTTCCAGAATTATTGAAGTACATTGTCTGGTAATTTATGACCATGGATCTTTGTTTTATGACTGTAAAATAATTTTTCGTTATGTTCTCACTAGGGTGGATTGGATGATATAGACGGAGCAGCTTCAAATTTAGCTTATTATGCCCTTATCTTATCAAACAATAATTTAATGGTTCTTTTGCATCAGGTCCTGAGAAAGAGAACAAGTATGTCATACTTAGGGAGAAGGGAAAGATTGAGTGGTGCGTGATTCACACAGGAGCATTACAATGAATGTTACTGAGTTGCAGAAAGTTCCACTAAATTACACTCAGGTTTGACCATCTATTCTTTTGCATGCTTATTTACACAATAGTGTTCCTTTCACAAATTTTTTGGTACTTTGTTTCAAGGTTATTAGCAAATGCTTTGATTTTATAAGATTTTTGAATTCAAGCAATTTAACTAAACCTTCACTTAGGGAGACTAAAATTAGGCCCATCAAGGCATTTAATTCAATTAGTTCATCTTTGTCATGCTTTTAGTTTTTGGCATTCAATTCAATTAGCTATATGCTTACTTAGTAAGCGCCTCACATGCTCATAACATAATTCAGAATGCACCATACATGATTGAATTATCTTTATGCATAGTTATTTTTTCGGGCTTACCTTTCATTTTGTTACTTGGTATTTCCTTTTATTTCCCATAAACAGATTTCGATACTTGTTGATGATATCCTAGAAAATGTTGAGTTCGATGCACTGAGGGTTGTTTTTAACTGGTTCCAACCTGTTGTTCAATTCTTCCCAACAATGTCAACGATACCACCACCTGAGGTGCTGGTACCTTTTATTCTGTTAGTTTAAAATTATATTATCTATTCAACAATATGAAAAGACAAGGACTCATTCTAGATGCCTTTTTATAGATAACTAAAAGAGAATCCGGGTCTGGGGGTATGGTTGGTGATCTGGATGCATATTAGATTGAAGGAGGCAAACCAAATATGAAATACTTTAAAATTTTGCTGAGTTCTAGTTTTCTTGTGTATGTGTTTGTATACTTGCTTCAAACAATTTTTTATTTAGATTGGATAGTACAAAAACTACATTGCTCCAAAAATCTTGTAGCATGGAAGAGAATTTTTTTTCTTTCCTAGGATTTTAAAAAACAATTTCATTAATGAGTTTGCTATTACTGAAGTTATTTCTGATTCACCCATTTGATAAAAATATACTAAACATGTCATGTAAAATTTTGTATGCCTTCAGGTTATGTTCAATGTCATGCTAGAAAATGCTTACGCTGAACTCGGAGCAAGAATGTCAACCATGGACAGTTATAACACAGATACCGGGGAAATGCTTGATAAACTCACTCTCACTTATAACAGGTCTCTCTCTTTCTGCTCAATTTGTTTGAATATCCCTAAAGTTAAATTTGCTTCGAAACCAACCCTTCATAAGGCTGGCACATCTGTTTAGAAGAAATCGAATTTTGTTTTGGAAGATCTATGTAGAATTTGTAATGTTGGTTTGTCATTTAAATCGTGGCTTAAGTAAGTCAATCAAACTATAATTTATGAAATGAAATAATACAATAGCATTGACCTAGATTTTTGCAAATTTAGTTTAGTTCCAACCTATTAACTATGAAAATCATAGTAAGTAAATCTGTATGCTGTAAATTTGGTTGACTCACACATTCATGTTAGGTATTAGTTAAACACATGTCCAAATAATGCATACCAGTGACAATTATGACAGTAGTTAAATGTTTTTTAGTTTTAGAATTAAAGGTATTCATTAAAGATAAGCAAGTAGTAGATAAATATTTGCCATCAGCCAATGCAACGTTGTCCATAACTACAAGATAAAAAGATAATTGTAGGTCTACTGTGTCCTTGAAGAGCCAACGATCAGCATTGTTAGGGTTATTTTAAGTGTCAGAAACCATGCACTACTTAGGATACTGATTTAGGTTCATATTCATGTATTATTATAGTAACTGTTGGTTTATAACCCAAATAAAGCAAGCCTATTAGGTTTGACAATTGTTTTCCATTGAAATGAAGAAAAACCTCAGTGATAATTTGTGGATTCTATTTGTGTATTTATTTCTTTTATCATTTCCATGTGTTCCTCTGCAAGATAACTGTAGTCAATAACAAGGTCAAAGTGATATTGAAGTAATGTTGGGTTGATTAAACATATGAAATCTGTGGCTAAATAGGATCTGCAATTTTTATTTTTCATGGATAAAGACGATTAAAGCACAAATAGCGAATTAAATTTTATGTTATATCCAAGTAATTCTCAGTTTAAGTTATATACAATTAAGAAGACATAATTAACAAGACAATCAATGTAGTTATTTTCGATTGTGATACATCAAACTTCATGTAGATGGGATTTTAAACTCAAATTTATATAGGATATTTTTTTTTTCAATAAATCTATAACCAACAAATTTATCATTTAAAAAAAATCATTTGTTAATTCTAAACAGTCAGATGAATCAATCTATCTGATGTTAGCTACAAAAACACAATGAAACCTATGTATGCCAGTTTAGTTGCATGTGCAGTTAGATAGTGATGTTTAAATTAATACCTTCCAATTGAAATATCATTTCCCATATCCTAATTATAATCTACACCAACCAGTAAAGTGTGGCCATCTCAGTTTTTGTATGTATGTTTTCTAAAAGTCAATAGTACAAGCAGTTGATATTAGTTTAAATGCAGACTAAAACCTATTTTAGATGAACTAGTCTGCGAACTTATTCCTCTTCTTACTAACTGTATTTATTATTTTGCTGAGATGAGGACCGGGCGTTAATAAGTTAATTACTATTTTTATTCATTGAGCTGATCATAGGTTGATTGCCCATCACTGGTTATCTCTTGGGATATGAGCCAATGCTGTGAAATAGCTTTATGAAGGAGGAGACATATATGTCTTTCTGCTATCCATTTTTTCTTTTGCTTCATCATAAAGCTCGCTTGATAATGTATGTCTACACACAACTTTCCTCCAAGTTTCTTTCATCGTAAAACTAGGGCTGTACTGGTTAGAAAACCTACCGTCTAACCATTAAAATTTCATCGTTTCCTACCCTAAAATTCTAGTCAAACGGTTGCCGTTGACCTTATGGATGGTGCAGTTCTTCTTACCGCGGCAAGTGGCAATGGACATGGCTGCAAAAGTTCAACCGGCGGCTAACCGTGGTTCTTAAACATTTGTCAGCAACAATCATAAATTTTTCCACCCTTTTCATTCTCAAAATTCATAGCGGAAGCGTATAGAATCGAGCAGAGGCACGGAAAAAGTAGGGTTAGGGTATCTAGGGTCTGGCAGAGGTCGACGGAGGATGGAGGCGATGCGATGGTCGAATGAAACGTTAGCATCAGCCTCTTTTCTGATTGTCTTGAAGCTTATTTTGATTCCAATAATTCTAATATTGTTGCCACTGATACCATGAAGAATGCCGGGTATGCAAAAGCAAAAGAATGCTCTGAAGTTTTGTTAGTGGTAAATTTTGCCCAACTGCTTGCTAGACATTTCACTGCATTTTATCCCTAGGTAACAGTGGCTACAGTTAATATAATAGAAAAGCCTTGGGAGCGTGTCATGGTGGGCAGTCGACCTCATATTCATGGATTTAATCTTGGATCAGAAAGACAAACCACAGAGGTTACAGAGAAAAAATGCGGGTCCTTGAATTTAATTTCAGGAATTGAAGGATTGTCTCTGTTGAAAACAACAATGTCTGGGTTTGAAGGTTTCGTAAGAGATCGGTACACGATCTTACCTGACACAAGAGAAAGGATGTTGGTGACCGAAATTACCGCTTTATGGAGATATCCTATAGATGGCATATCCAATATTGATAACAAATCCTTTTGCTTCTCTAAAACATATCAAGATGTAAAGAAAACCCTATTAGATAAATTTTTTGGCCTACTAAAGATAGGGAGTACAGCCCATTGGTTCAGAATACACTATCTTATGGAAAAAACTGTACTTAACAGGTTCAAGCACATTGCAAGTATTCATCTTAAAATGCCTTATATTTACTTCTGGCATGTCAGCTTATCTAGCAAGGAAAATCCTAGCATAGTCAAGTTTGCTGATGATGTGTACTTGCCAACAGATTAGCCTCATTGGACAATTGAGGCAACAGTCACACGATCTATGTCCAAGTTGTGATTGCAATTTTGTCGGTCTTACACATTACAGAAAAACCAATAAGAAAATGTCTGTTCATGGGGCTAGGCTGATGCTGTGAAAAATAATTCCTTCCCCTTGTGACTGTTAACTGTGATATTCCTGTTTCTCTATGGAATATGTTATTGCTTTCAGCTTTAAAAAAAAAAGCCTCTGTATTTAATATATAAAGTTTGTCCCCTTGTTTATTTATTATCCCAGCACATTGAACTAATTTGCATTTTATGTTTTTATATTGCAGAAAACGCAATAATAATGGGTGCTTCCAGGAAACGGACCTTTGGTGCCGCATATTTTTGTTTTGGACAGTTACAATTTTGTTTTAAATTACATTGACCGTCTCCTTTGTACTGTATGTCTTCCAAAATGCGTAATGCTTTATGATGGTTCATTTAATGTTTTTTTCTATTAGAAAAGATTAATTTTTCCAACAGTTGCTTGTATGTGTCATGTATTGGTTTGTCAATGAAATTTAACTAGTTATTTCATTTTTTTCGTTCGTCATTGTATGTAAATATATGTAGGCTACGATGTTTGTGTACTGTTATGGATAGACATTTAATAATATTTTTTTTTTATTGTAATAAACGCATTGTTGTAATTTATAAATATAGTTGAAATATAAAATACAACATGTGAAAATTGTTGATATAATCTGTATACCACGTTTGTCATGAGTTGTAAAATGTTTATATGCAACGCTTCGTGCGAGTTAAATGTAATTTTAGTTACGGCAAAACAATGTTGTAAATTTTTTATTAATAATGATTCTCATTTGTGGTTGAAATGCTAAATATAACGATTTTAAATAGTTGTACAAACTTTGTTCTGCAATGTTAATTAACCGATGTCAATGAAGTTTGGTTAACATTTAAACAACGTTGTTTAGTTTGTATTTACAATGTTGATTAAATATGATAAAAGCGTAAAATATTATAGTTAGAAAATGTTGTATAAAAGTTAATACACAACATTTAATAAAAGATGTGAATGATGCTTTTACAATGAAGCAAAAAAGTTATTGAAATTAAGTTACAATACATGGAAATCATTGAAAAAACAGATATACAACATATAAATATTATTGTAAAAAATTGTGTTAGAATATTTAAAATATGTCATAATTGGCTATCTCATAACATTTAATAAACATGGTAGATAGTTTTTCGTTTATTTTTTGGTGCTTTCACGGGATTTATATTTTGTTGTGATAAAATTTTCTACAACGTTTTGTACAACATTTAAGTGAATGTTGTATAAGGGACCCCATCTTTTACAACTGTGGATGCAACAACATTATGATAAATGTTGTTAAAATACTTCGACAACACTTTTCAATGTTATGGAATGATATTTTTGTTGCAGTGATATGAAAAGCTTAAAACTCACCTCGCATAGTTTGTAGTTTAATTTTCTTCACCTTATTGATTCGTTTAAAAGCATTCTCCAAGATCTCCCATGGTTCCTTACTGTTTTTTGCATTGGCTATCTTCTCGAGAATAGCATCATCAAAACTTTGGTAAATGAGCGTAAGAGCCTTTTGATCCTTCTTCTTCAAATTTTTTAAATTATCCCTATCAATTTGGGATAAGACGGAAATATCGGTGGGTTCTTCATACCCATTTTCTACGATATCCCATGCATCATGCGCGCCTTTATGTGGATGCTCCAATTGTCATAATTATCTTCTTGCAATGAAGGAACTTGAAAGAGTGATGTTCCATTTGTTATTTTCCTTTGATTATTGAACCTTGCTATGATACACTGTTAGAAAAATTTTAGAAAAGAAGAATTTTTGAGAAAATAATGTATGAGGAGGAAATGCTTAATTATTTTATTTATTTTCTTCCAACTTGATTTCATGTATACATCAGCCTGATTACATTTGTTTTTATAATGCAGTACAATTCTCTAGAGTTTTCTAGGAAAACATTATCTAGAATTCTCTAAAATAGGAATTCTAAATTTTTCTTTATTCTTAATTTATTCATCTCATTGATACAATTACTAATTTGTCGTACAGTTAATTCATTTCTAAAAAACCAAGATTATTTCAACAAAGTGGTTTATGTGATAATAGGTATGCTGCCCATGCAATTTCAAATCCTAACTACCTACATTTTGATGATTCTGCCCTAAAGATTTTTTTAATTTTTGGCTAGGGTACGATAACTTATTGGTCCTGCACTGAGCTTAACATATATTATATTTCCTAGGTTGAATGAAAAAAGTCATGAGCTTTTTAAGATAGCAAAGATAGTTGCATTCAGTCCAAGTAAAACTTCACAGAAAACTGGAGTTACATTGTTTTAAATCTTTTGTTTACGTTTGAGTTTCAGAGTTCACTTTATACTTACGGTTGAAGATATATAGTAACATTGAAATGTGCGCCGTGAACCGGTCAATGCAAAAAGTGTTAACATTAGTAATAATAAATTTTGGTGTGCTTTCACGTTGGGTGTTAAATATTGGCCGACTCAAGCATGCCATTTTTCATACTTTTTTAGTTGATCATTCATAGGATGTTATAGAAGGGTCTGCTGCTTCATGATGTTTAAGGGTCTACCTAACTAAACATGAGCGATTATGAAAGCCTACTTAACGCCGACTCCAACAACAAACCTTCCTATCATGATGAAGGTGGTTTGGACATAAACCCATTAGTATCATCCATAGGAGGAAAATGACTGCTGCTAATATAATTATGTACCTACGGCCTTTTGAATCTACAGCCTGTTGCAAGGGATGTGATTATGGAGTAGGGGTTCGGGATTGTTGGCATTTATATTTTAGAGAGCTACATAGTTTGTTCACAAAACCAATTGGTTGATGTGAACTATAGCCCCTTAGTATTTATCCAGGATCTTAGTTGAATATTTCCCGATGTGGGACTTATATTTTCATCAGGGATTATGCCCAGTATATATTCCTGTATGTGTATCGGATATTTGAGGTTCCCGTTTATATATAGTGACGCTTCACTCATCACTCCTATATCTGTGTCTGTTATCCATTTTATGACCATTTAAGTTCATTAAAATTAACCAAAGAAAGTAAATTTGTTGGCACCAAAGGCTAAGGTACTGGGAGTCATGAAAGCACGCATGGCACAGGCAAATGCAAATCTACTGTTATTCTTCTTGTAGAATCATCTATGCCTAATTAAGAAAAGTTGTGTTTTTCTTTACATCAGTTTGAACTTTGAAGAAAGGTGTACATGCTAGATGTTCATATGGCGGTACAGTTATTTGTATGTGCAAAAAAATCACCTCAACAAGTTGTGCATCCAAAGAAGATGCATTCATAAGACTATGTATGCATAATCCGCACAAGCTAGAAAAGTTCTTTCATTTGTTGTCACGAGTGTTGCTCGATGAGAAGGAATGAAAGACACGATCACATCATAATTATTCATCATGTCATGTTGTACGATTTTTTCCTAGAGTCTATAGATGTTATATATTTTTCCAGGTGTGACGATAACTAAGTGCAATCTTCTAAACCTGAACGTATGAGTACCGCTAAAAACATCCAAATTTCTTTTTTATAATACCATGCATGGTATTAAGAAGTATAAATACGGGTGCTTTTAGCATCAAATGGTGGTATTATGCTAAAAACATCTAGTTTTACACTTTTTAATATCACTCATGGTATTAGAAAGAAGAAATTTGGGTGTTATATGCAAGTATAATTGTAAGCTACTAAGTATTATATATGCATTGGAAGTGCATTAGCCTCTTTGCCGTATATAACCAATTTAATTCATCAAGCAGCGGGTCAACAAGTCATGCATTTCACATACAAGAATAGCATGCACGCAAGCTGTCCTCAGTTTTTCTTTACGTTTGATGCGAGTAAAGATAAAGATAAAAATACGCTGAATAGTCAATATTCAAAATATATACACTGAAATTCATCAAGCACGCTGTCCATAATAGAAGGCTTGATTGTTTTATCTAATACTGAAGTGATCTGATGGGAAAGAGATAAGATTAAGGAGAAAATGTATGCATAATGGAACTTGAATAAGGGCAATATGCTTGCTTAAGTCACGTTATATTTGATTGAAGAATTCACTTTAATTTGGAAGATGCTACTGTACCCGAAATTAGTAAGTCAAAAACTGCGGATTTCAAATTGGAGGGGCGTAATTCAGGGAGGGTGCAAAATCCCACGGTTAATATCATTTTCGCACAAAATGACATCCTATTTTTCGGGTGTAGCAGCATTTTCGCATTAATTTTTGACAAAACAACTGGCCACTATCAATTATTCGAAACACATGCTGAGGTCCTTATCTGACCATAATTGCAAATACCACTGCTTATTCATTTGGATGCAATTTTTGATTCATCATGCGTGACGTCAAATATGCAACAAGCAAGAAAAAGCATGTACCATCCCTTTTTCTTTTGTTAAAGATCAGCTGGGAGTCAAACATTATATATACACCCCTCAACAAAAGAAACATATATATCCACACCAAACATAGTTACAAGTGAAAAAGAAAAAAGAAAAACCTCAAGAAATGGAGAGAGCTAGCGAAAACAGTGCAGATGTACTCCAAAGTAAATCTAACATGGTTCTACCATTTGAAGATTTATCAACGTTTGAGATAAACTCAACACAACGAGTACTCAACGACGACATTGTTGATTGCGAAGGAATACCGACTGTAGATATCTCTCCGCTACTGGTTCCAAGCAGTGACGCAGCCAACCTTAAAATGGCACAAATATCAAAAGCATGCAGCGAGTGGGGATTTTTCTTGGTGGTGAATCATGGCATTGAGTTAGAAGTTAGAGAGCGCGCGCAACGAATAGTGAGAAAGTTTTTCACACTACCGTTGGAAGAGAAGATGAAAGTGGGCAAAGACGAGAATACTTTTCTTGGATATCGCAATGTTGAAAACACAAAAAACACAAGGGACTGGAAAGAGGTCTTTGAATATGAAGTTAAAAGATCTGTGAATATTCCAACCAGGAATGTGAATGGTGACTACAAGATTGAGAAAGATAAAAATAGATGGCCGGAGTTTCCAACAAATATGAGGTAAAATTATTGACAATTTTCATCTTACCTTTATACATTTAATTCAATATTAAATTTATTCACTTTCATGTTAAAACTAATTGACCTACGATGCAACCATCAGTATTCTTCCGTTATTACCTAGTAATATATCTTTATTTTCTTAATGAATTGAACACACATTTTAATTCAGTTGTTGTATGCATGTACAATTAATATTTTTTAGGGAGGCGTGCATGGAATATGCTCATGCAGTTGAAGAACTAGCATTCACATTGTTGCAGGCGATTGTAGCGACATTAGGATTGCCACCTATGTGTTTAAATGAGTGTTTCAAAAAGGATGCAACGAGTAAAATAGGGTTCAATCGTTATCCTCCTTGCCCTTATGCTGATCGGGTGCTTGGTATTAATCCCCACACCGATATAGGTGCCATAACTATTGTAGCTCAAGATGATGTAGGAGGTCTACAAGTAAAAAGACAAACCGATGGAAAATGGGTTCGTGTTAATCATGTTCCAAACTCATTCATTATCAACATCGGCGATTCATTTCAGGTAATTTTTTTATAATCTTTATATCTTATTTCAAGTAATTATTGGTTTCTAAATAACTCAGTTGAATTTTGAGCATTGCTAATCAATTATTGTAATACCAAATGCTCTAACCAAATATAGGTCTGGAGCAATGATAGATATAAAAGCGCCGAGCATAGAGTCGTCGTCAACTCAATGAAGGAACGGTTTTCTATCCCTTTTTTCTTCTGTCCGGCTCATTATACTATGATAAAACCTTTGGATGGAATTGTGGGCGAAAATAATCCACCTAAGTTTGAAGAATTTGAGTATGGAAAATATTACAAAATGAGAATGGGTAGAAGCTTCAAGAAACAAGAAACTAAAAACGTGAATGTTGATCAATTTAGAAAATCTGTTACCTGAAATAATAGTGTGGGGCTTATGTGCCCTCGAAACGAGACCCAGTAATAATATAATAGTATAGAAATGTCTGTTGTGTGAAAAATTGCACAAATTTCTCTGATACCAATCTGTTGTGCAAAAAGGATGCACAAATGCGGAAGAACAATAAACAAGATTCAGATCAATCAGTCAAACATCAATCAGTCAAACATCAATTATTCTATTACAACATAAAAATAGTAAATAACTATAAATAAGAAAAGAGACACACAATATTTATATTGGTTTCACTATCATCAATAAGATAATATATGTCTAACACAAAGGAGAGAGATTTTATTCCACATAAGAAAGAGAAATAAATGTTACAAGATAAGAGTTTACATAACCAAACCTCTAAATTATGATTAACAAAAAGAGGCACTGTATTTGGAGATCTTTGGATGAATGTTAAGATGAGGTTACAAAAAAGTATACCCCAAATATATAGCCAATGAAATATATGTGAGTCATCAATTATCTTACAAAGATATGGTAAGAAGATAATAGAGACAAATTACAATGGCCAACAAATTATGCAAACATAGCAAGTAATTGATCACCATTTCTTTTGGCAAAGATGGAAGAAAATTAACACATATCCATGTAATTACCAAGAAAGAATAATATGCAAATCTTCTTGCATGTATTATCCTTAATCTTCATATGCATTTATTTCATTTCTCATATAAATGTTATCCAATAATTATTCATTTCCATAATAAACACATGTGATTACTTCTCCCTTTGCATATTTTGTTTCCACCTATGTGTAGTTTTGTATCACCAAATTTAACACTGTACCTTGATGCAAAATCACATATCTCTAACAACCCATCTCGAGTCAGATCCTCTTCACAACATAAAACTCTTTAAAAAAAACTCCGTCTTAAGCTAAAATCTCATAATGAGAAAAACTGAATATTTATCAAATGGGTTCCAACAAAGTTATCCCCCATCACACCTTATTAATGAGCTCAGACAATGTCCCCACCCGCCAATAAAATGTTGCAATAAATTCCATGATGTGGGACAATCGTATCCAAACCATCATTCCTCCTTAACAACATGCGAGAAAATCCTAACATATGTACCATCCCTTTTTCTTTTGTTAAAGATCAGCTGGGAATCAAATATTATATATACCCCTCAATAAAATAAACACATATTCACACCAAACATAATTACAAGTGAAAAAGAAAAAAGAAAGACCTCAAGAAATGGAGAGAGCTAGCGAAAACAGTGCAAATGTACTCCAAAGTAAATTTAACATGGTTCTACCGTTTGAAGATTTATCAACGTTTGAGATAAACTCAACACAACGAGTACTCAATGACGACATTGTTGAATGCGAAGGAATACCGATTGTAGATATCTCTCCGCTACTGGTTCCAAACAGTGACGCAGCCAACCTTAAAATGGCACAAATATCAAAAGCATGTAGCGAGTGGGGATTTTTCTTGGTGGTGAATCATGGCATTGAGTTAGAAGTTCGAGAACGCGCACAACGAATAGTGAGAAAGTTTTTCACCCTACCGCTGGAAGAGAAGATGAAAGTGGCCAAAGACGAGAATACTTTTCTTGGTTATCGCAATGTTGAAAACACAAAAAACACAAGGGACTGGAAAGAGGTCTTTGAATATGAAGTTAAAAGATCTGCGAATATTCCAACCAGGAATGTGAATGGTGACTATAAGATTGAGAAAGATAAAAATAGATGGCCGGAGTTTCCAACAAATATGAGGTAAAATTATTAACAATTTTCATCTTACTTTCATATATTTAAGTCAATATTAATTTTATTCCGTGCATGTTAAAACTAATTGATCTATGATACAACCATTAGTATTGTTCAGTTATTACCTAGTAATGTATCTTTATTTTCTTTTAATAGAATTGAACACACATTTTAATTCAATTGTTGTACGCATGTACAATTAATATTTGTATGCATAGTTATAATTATTATTTTTTAGGGAGGCATGCATGAAATATGCTCATGCAGTTGAAGAATTAGCATTCACATCGTTGCAGGCGATTGTAGCAACATTAGGATTGCCACCTATGTGCTTAAACGAGTGTTTCAAAAAGGATGCAATGAGTAAAATAGGATTCAAACGTTATTCTCCTTGCCCTTATGTTGATCGGGTGCTTGGTATTAATCCCCACACCGATATAGGTGCCATAATTATTCTAGCTCAAGATGATGTAGGAGGTTTACAAGTAAAAAGACAAACTGATGGAAAATGGGTTCGTGTTAATCATGTTCCAAACTCATTCATTATCAACATCGGCGATTCATTTCAGGTAATTTTTTTAATCTTTATATCTTATTTCAAGTAATTATTGGTTTCTAAATAACTCAGTTGAATTTTGAGCATTGCTAATCAATTATACTAATACCAAATGCTCTAACCAAATATCACTACAACAAAAATCACTTTTCGTAACAGGCGATATCTGTTGCAGTAGACCTTTTGCAACAGGCCAGCACCCATTGGTATAGCAGGAGTTGTAAAAAGTCCGCAACATTTTCTGTCTGTTGCAACAAGATGTTGTATACTTTTTTGCAACTGACATTTGTTGTTGCAACCGATCTTTTTGCAACAACAAATGTCTGTTGCAAACCTAAAATAGATGTTGAAAAGGTGAGATATTACAATTATTTCTAACAGCTGCAAATGAGTCAACTACAACTGTTTAAAACAGCTGCATGTTATAATTCACCACTTTCTATATATAATAATTCAATACTAAAAACAAATATCATAATTAAATAATAAAAAAGCACACTCCTCAAAGCAAAGAAAAACACAATTACATACACAAAATATTAACATACATTTCAAAATATTTGATATGTTACATTAACCTTCAAGTTCTAACATGTTAAAATCAAATAATACATAGAAATAACTGTATCCAAGTGGCAGTTTCAAAAACTTAATACAATACCAACATTTTCATCAATAATCTATATAATTGCTCTTTATTGAACTGCCTTTCCTCAGATCTAGTAGTTGGCTCTCAAAATTCCTCCTTTTTATGCTGAATTACCAGTTAGACATGCAATTTTGTTGTCCTTGAAAAATACAACAACAGTAATATTGCTGCAAGAAAATGATAGCCAATGCATATGTTGAAGGTTGATAGATTACCTTTGTATTCCATTTCTCACTTAAGTTATGCAACCTGGCGAGAACTGCAGCAACACATAACACAAGTAATTCAATAGCATTTCTTTCTGATGCATTAAGTGTGGAAGACATATCATCTCTTGTCCAAAAATTAGCATTTCTTTCTGATGCAATAAGTTCATTTTCACGCTTCTCATGTTTTGGACCTTTGTGATTTCTTTTACCATTTTCACTTTTTTCTCTTAGTAGTTCTGCACTTGTGTTACTTTTTAGCTGAAGTACTAGAGGATGGAGGCAATTTTCTTCCAATTGTTGTGCTATAGACTCATCATAATGATCCACCCACATCATCTATGAAATAATCATATTGAGAAACTTATAAACAGAATTTAATGAAATGGATATTATATCATTTATGCAAATGCATTATAAATAATTTCACCAACTTAAATAATTGTAAACATAACTAAAAGCATTAATTTTAGGCGTGGGACTGATATTCCATTACCAGTGCCATTTTAATTTTTAAAGCATATGAAAAATGCATTTTTGGTGAAAAAAGAAAGGGTAGAGTGAAGACAATGCATTCTGGGAGAGCAGGTTTACCTGAAGCTCTTCCAAGACTTCAGGTGTACTTTCTTTTCGGACTAGTTTATGCTGTCACTACCGCATTCTTTTGCCATTTATACTTGTGTTTTTTGCCTTTGCATACCTTGCCTACAGACACAAGACAATTAATGTCTGTAGTCAAGAGTATGAAAATGTTGTTGCTTCTCATTGGCTACTTAGCACAAAGAAAGCTGCCAACTTCACCCCGTTACTCATTTTTTCAATACTCAATTACGATTTCCATAAGTATTGTAGAAGCGGCATGAATCTGCATTCAGAAAATACCCATTAGAGGAAGGTTTGGAGAAAGATATGATGAAGAAAACATCTGAGTCTAACCTCAACTTAATATGATGGAAAAATGACGAGATTATTACCGGTTCGCGGTTAATACCAAAAATTTTGGGGTGCACAAGCACATGCACACACACTTATAAATAATACATATTATGTGTGTGCATTCATACGTACATGTGTGCGCATGTACACATATACTATGCATACATGTTGTATACGAATGTGAGCACTCATCTATATAATGGAAGTTTTCTGGAGAACCATGAATAAAAAATAAGAAATGAAAGAGAAACTTAAGTGTAATCCCATAATTAGGAAAAATACAGTAAATAAAGTCAAGGTCAAGAAAATGTTACTGATCAAATAAAACTGCTATGGCATGCTGTTACATATTCAATGCATGTAGGTCTATGTCCGTACAACAATGAATTCAGTACGCATGCAACCTTTATTTTCTCATCGTCTGTTTTACCTTATATTTTTTTATAACTATTTTGCATTGATTTGAGAATAAGAATTAGTAGCATCCCTAATAAATATATACGTCGTATTTAGATCACTTTTATTAGCTTTACCCATAATAAAAGATATATTTGATTAAACATGGTTAGGATTCCACTTTCCAAACACATCTCTTTATTTATGCTCATATCTATTTCATTCCACCAATTTCCATCTAAGCTAACGAATTTATAGAATCCAAAATAAGGGAATGCAAATTAGCAGCTCCAAATCATATGTTTTCTTATAAATCTAAGTTGTATGTTTGTCTGGCTGGCTTCACTTGTTCAAACAAAGATCTAAAACTATGAAAGCAAAAGTAAGAAAGTTGACAAATGAATTTAAAAGTGAAAAGTTAAGTGAAAATGCCTATTTTTATTTTACATAATATCATAAGACGACAAGTTTATAGCCATGAAAGGAGTGTCGAATTGAAAACAGAAATAGGACATGTCGAGCTTGTATCATGTCAGGGAGGGTGGCGAGTTCACAGATAGCTAGCAGATAATGATAATGATATCGAGCTTATAATTCAAAAAAAGATGGCGAGTTTTTGGATTAGAGTAGTGACGAGTTCGAAATATCAAAAGACGTCGAATTTGTGGTAACTGAAGATTTCAAACTTGTAGTATAAGAAGGTTTTGAATCTGTAATTTCAAAACCAAGGCATGTGAAGCTTATCAAATTTGCAATAGAAGTAGTAGAGTTGCTTGATAGTGAATCTGAAACACAGCTGAGGCATAGCGAGTTTGAAAGCATGTCACTGATTTGAAAACGAACTGGATGATTTATGGATGAATGATCAAATAAAGTCAAGGTCAAGAAGAAAGAAAATAACAAAAAGAAATGAGCTCGGTCAAAAAGAGTAATAATGGCCGCAACAGGAACGGTTGCAAGATCTTCAGTCTTCGATCAAAAATTACAGAGCATAGTTTCGATCGAGCTAATAGTTTCATGTTTTATCTGTTGACTGGATCAAAACCCTTTGGCCACTTCCTAGTTTTGTGTGTTCACTGTCTCCGTTAAATCGAGCAAGCAAAACAAGGAATTGACATGTCTTAATCAAATCCAGAGCAAATAACCAGATTTTAACCTTATAAATAAACCAGCAAATGCACAGAATAGAATATCCCTTTTTGCTATCAAAAAAATCAAGCTACACACGATAGAAATTTACACATTTCTGATCGAAATATACAAATTTGATGGTTAATTCGAATGTTCAATAACTGATCTAGGCTGCTTTATTAATTGAAACATGTTACACTGCACTAGAATTGAATCCAAATCCACAGGAAAAGAAGCAAAGTAGATACGATTAAACCATTAATAGAACTCACCAGCTGAAACAGAATCCCTGACTGAAACGAATGGGAGGCGGAGGAAGAGAAGGAGAAGTACGAGGCTGACGTTGAGGCGCAGCGGAAAGGCAAGAGTGGCAAAGACAAAATAAGCAAAGGAAAATGGCAAATCTAACTGGCTGCCATTAAATTGTGCGATTGAGTTTTGTTTGAATTGCTAAACATGTGGTAAGATTTAGGGTTTGTTGATTTGGGATTTAAGTGTGGGATTTGTTTACCATAGGTGGCTTTTAGGAGGAACTTCGAAAATTCTGCCACTGACAAGGGCGGGTGGATGAAACTGAAGACGGGAAGATTGAAAATTTTGTGCATAACGGCGCCCCATATAACAGCTGTTAAAATCTCTTTATTGGAAGTGTTAGAAAATATAAGTTGTTAAAGTCATTTATTGTAAAATTACAAAATTATAAAAATAAGTTAAATGACGGGTTTTGGAGCTTATAGATAACCTATAATATTTTATCATACAAAATTATAAAATTCACTACTAGTTAAGGAATGCAATTATAAATCTGTAAAAGTATAAAACTACGTTTATTATCTAGTAATTATTAATTATAATTTTAAATATTAAGTATTTTATATAACTAATATTTAATATTATAATTAAATATTGTTATAAAATATTAAATAGTAACTGTTGCTTCTTAATTAGTAAAATTGCTTATTAATTATAAATTATTAAATATTGTTTTAATTATTTATTCTTAATTTTTTAATGATCATTACTAATTAACCATTATTTATAGTTAATTACTACATAGAAAATATTAGTTCATAATTATTTAATATTATTATCAATTATTAAATATAAAATTTATAAACTATTAATTATTAGTTTTGAATATTGCTTATTAAATATTAATTATTTAATAGTAACTATTAAAAAATAAATTCTTATTTATTATTTATTACTTCATTACTAACCATGATAAATATCACTTTATAATACTTAAATTTTATTATTAATCTTAATTATTATATATTTAGTAGTAGTTGATCATTTAATAGTAAATATTTAAAATTAATTATTAAAAGTTAATCATTAAAAGTGATTTTAATAGTATGTTTTTCACAACTGGCTTTACCAGTTGTAAAAAATACACTTACTGCAAGTGGCGAAAACAATTACTAAATATATTTATTCGCAACTGGCTTGAAAGCGCAGTTGCAAATAATATGTTTGTTTCAACAGTTATGGAAGTACAGTTGCTAAAAGTATGTTTCTACAACAGGAACGGAAGCACCGTTGCTAAAATTACGCTTTTCGCAACAGGAAGAAAATGTCTGTTGCTAAATCTCATCTATTGCAACTGCTATAATAGGTCTGTTGCTAAATATCATTTACTGCAACTGCCATGTGTCGCCTGTTGCAAATAGCTAGTTGCAATAGGTATTTTTCTTGTAGTGTATAGGTTTGGAGCATTGATAGATATAAAAGCGCCGAGCATAGAGTCATCGTCAACTCAACGAAGGAACGGTTCTTTATCCCTTTTTTCTTCTGTCCGGCTCATTATACTATGATAAAACCTTTGGATGGAATTGTAGGCGAAAATAATCCATCTAAGTTTGAAGAATTTGAGTACGGAAAATATTACAAAATGAGAATGGGTAGGAGTTTCCAGAAACAAGAAACTGAAAATGTGAATGTTGATCAATTTAGAAAATCGGTTACCTGAAATAATATTGTGGGGCTTATGGGCCCTCGAAACAAGACCCAACAATAGTATAATAGTATAGAAATGTCTTGTGAGAAAAATTGCACAAGTTTCTTTGATACCAATCTGTTGTGCAAAAAGGATGCACAAATGCGAAAGAACAATAAACAAGATTCAGATTTGTCAATTGAACGTCAATCAGTCAAACACCAATTATTCTATTACACCAAAAAAATTGTAAATAACTATAAAAAAGAAAAGAGACACACAATATTTATATTGGTTTCACTATCATCAATAAGATAGTATACTTCCAACACAAAGGAAAGTGATTTTATTCCACATAAGAGAGAGAAATAAAGGTTACAAGATAAGAGTTTACATAACCAAACCTCTAAATTAGGATTAACAAAAAGAGGCACTGTATTTGAAGATCTTTGGATGAATGTTAAGATGAGGTTGCAATAAAGTATACCCCAAATATATAGCCAATAAAACATATGTGAGTCATTAATTATCTTACAAAGATATGGTAAGAAGATAATAGAGACAAATTATAATGGCCAACAAATTATGCAAACATAGCAAGTAATTCACCATTTCTTTTAGCAAAGATGGAAGAAAATAAACACATATCCATGTAATTACGAAGAAAGAATAATATGCAAATCTTTTTGCATATATTATCCTTAATCTTCATATGCATTTATGTAACACCCCGAATTTTCCGTTACCTGTAACTTAACAAATTAAAGTATAATTAATTCTAAATGATGAAATCAAGGGAAATGAGTTGCGCCATTGCGTTCGTCTCGAAATTCTGCTTGAGATAGAGTCCAAGTTTGCGTAAAACGGATATTCTATGAAGAAGATATGAACGAACGAAGTTGGGCAGAAAAACCAGAAACGGGTCAGAATGCACTGGCGCACTGGGGAAGTGCGCCAAAACAAAATTGAACTGGCGCACTTGGGAAGTGCGCCAGTACAATTTTAGCCTGGCGCACTTGCCAGGTGCGCCCAGGTCAGAAAGACCTGCTAGTCAGGCCCTGGCTGGCCTGGTCAGGGTCTGGTCGAATTCTGAGGCTTGGTTGAGTCACTAGGGCTTACATGTCACTTTCTGATTGGCTTCTCTTCAGATGGATGGTCTGGATTCACTCTAGCTTCATCGACGGGTCTAATTAGATTGGAATTCTATAAATACAAATCAAGTCTAACCCTAAATTCACACAAATAATATAATACTAAAGCCGTCATGCTGCTAGAAAGAAACTAGGAGTGACCGTCAGTTAGAAAGCCTAGAGACAGGCCAATACTAAAGGAAAGCATTTCAAATCTAGAATTCAGAATCCAGAATCCAAGTTCGTCGTTCGTTGTAAGTATAGTGATTTTTCCGATGAGAATAAAACTAATAATTGATTCGATGTAAATTGGAAGTGGAATTGTGCTATTATGTAACGACGATGTTAATTCATATCTATGTTTTGAAATGATTGTGTTGCGAATGAAATTGGGATGTTTGTGATATAATTAAGATTGATGTTGATCCTATTGTACTTTTAGAATCATAACAACATCACAAGCAAGTTGTATAGTTCATGATTATGTGATTATATAGATCGTTTGTGATTAGAACCTCATGTATATACTTTATGCTAGAAAATCTTTATGCCTAAATGGTTATGTTCATATACATGCCCCTATGTTTATGTAAAAGTTGCAAGTTCCTAATTGGATCCATGTCAAGATCCACTTTAGTACATGTTTCATGTTGTAATTAGATATGCGATTGGATCTAGTTCACACCCTTGTCATAAAGTTATACATATTTATGAAAAAGTCATATTCTTGTCATGTGCTAGTGATGCTCAATGTTATGCCTAGATCCAAAAACAAGTTTAGACCTATGTTGTCTAAATCTTATGCTATTTCATGTGACACCTATTTGGTTAGACCCTTATTTCAATGCAAGTTCACATATATGTAAAATTGATTTAGGCTATGTTGTAAATTCGCATATATGTATATTGACTATTTTGCAAGTTCACATCTATGACATTCATGTTGGCTATTTTGCATGTTCACACCTATGATGTTCATATTGACTATGCCAAAAATGCCAAGTTTACACCTATGTTATGTTTATGTTTATGAATTCTCTTTTGCCTATTTGTGTGCGCTAAGTTAGGCTAAGTTTTTAGCCTAATATCATATGTTAAAAACTATGCGAACGAAAATTAGGCTAAGATTGTAAGCCTAATGTTTAAACGGGGTAACGTTGGAAATATTAGAAAACTTGTCATAAAAATAAATGAAATTGACATGTTTGTCACATGCCAAAATTGGTGGCATTTAAATGGTATAAATTCTTTATACCAAAAAGGTTAGACTTGGAAAGTGGGCCACAACATTTAATTGTTGACAAATTTACATATATTAAGTGATAAAGACAAATATGTAAATTTAGAAAATACGAATATGCTTAACATGAGGTTGGATTGAGTTGTGATGTAAATCTGCCCGGACCCGCCCGGCTGTACAGTAGTCACAACAATACCTATCCAATGTGGGTGGTTAAGCATGAAGCCCAATGAGGACCCAAGGTTAGACTGAGTTATGGTGTAAATCTACCCGGAACCGACCGGCACATCCAGTAACCATAAAAATATCTGTCTAATGTGAGTGGTCGGTGCTTTAAAAGGTTAAGGACAGATGGTAGGGTTAAGTTAACTAAAACACTTAACCAATTCAACATGTTAATGAAATTGATGGGTAGGGTTAGGTAAATACAGACACTTAACCACTTAGCATGTTTGACTAGAAAACCCTAGTAACGGGGACCCATTTCAGCAGTAACTCAATTAGGTATCATGGTACCCTGAAACTAGGCAGGGTGGGGCACGATTACTGGGCTGATTGTAAGCGGTCAAAGCGACGGCGGTGGGTGCGACAGTGTGGGTCCTAACGGAGTCCGGGCGTGCACGCACTTCAGAGAAGACAAACAAGGTACTGGAGGCACCAGTAGTATAACCTATGCATTCTAAGGTCTGTGTCGGGGTTGCCACCATGGGACTTGATACACCCCATGGCGGGGCCAGCATAGGTATCTACAATTTCTGGGGGCCGTAAGACACAGATGATTATGCAAGTAGGAGCCGATCTTTAAAATAAGGGGATCACTTTACCCTCTGCATAGGGTGCATCTTTAGAAACGGGATCACTTTACCCTCAGCATAGGATGCATCTTTAGAAACGGGATCACTTTACCCTCAGCATAGGGTGCATCTTTAGAAACGAGATCACTTTACCCTCAGCACAGGGTGCATCTCCGGAAACGGGATCACTTCACCCTCAACATGGGGTGACAGTTAAGATAATACAAGTAGGTGCAGAGATAGTGTGGGGTACGATAGTATATTCGTTTCAGAACTACCTTATCTTGTTTATGATACTTTCCTGTTCCAGTTTATTCCTATTATGCCCTTATTCTTATTTACATACTGAAGAGTCAATGGACTTACCAGGCTTTATGCCTGACCCTATTTTGTTTTGTCTTCTTTTCTTTTGTTCCCCCCCTCCAAGGTCCGCAGGGAGGAAATAAATCGGCTTAGTCAGATTCTCTAAAGCTTCAAGATAGTTGATGTACGGTTTGGAGTCTCTTTCCTTGGCTATGGCTGTTGGTCACACTCTATGGGGATTTATGCAGTTTTAATCACGTTTTATGCTTCTTTATTTAAAAACCAAGACAGAGATGATGTTGTAATGTTTTTGGAAGTTCAATTATGGAAATGTGTTGTATGAACAAGTATTTTATGAAATAAAAGTCTGATGTTTTCCGCTGCTTATATATATGTGTTTATATCTGTCTTGTGTTTTATCTGTGACTTTTACTTACAAAACCTCCACCAAAGTTAAGCCAGTCCCTTGTGAGTGACCTTAATGGAGGGTGTGGTATTTCACTTGGTATCAGAGCATAGATTTACCAGACTAGATGAAAAAATTTGAAAACTGTTTTCAAAAAGAAGTTTAAAGAAGCATTTTCAAGAAAAGTTTTGATATTTTAAAAGGCATAATCTCCCAAAAGACATATGCACTATCTATCTATCCTTCGTTTTGAACCTTTCCTTTTGTTTCAGCATGTCTGGAGGTCTTAACCTTCCAGAAGGAGTACCGATCCCCGGCTGGTTCCGAAGGTATCTAGAGGCTAGGGCCAATGGTACGGGCCAAGCAGACATTCCTCCTCCTACGGTGGCAGCAGCTCCTCCTCCTGCTCCTCCTCGTAGAAACACTTTCGCTAAGACATGTAGAGACTTCAAGGCTATGGGAGGAAAGGACTTTTATGGAACTGAATCATTTGTGGTAGCAAGGAACTGGCTGAAAGAGACTGAAGATTTATTCGTTATCTTCGAAGTTGATGACAGGCAGAAGATATAACTAGCAGTTTGGTTGCTTAAAGATGAAGCATCTTATTGGTGGGTGATCACCAATGCGGAAAGGTCAGTGGAAACATGGGAAGACTTCAAGACAAGATTTGAGATGAAATTCCTCTCCCAAGCTGAAAGAAGCCTTCAAATGGAGAAGTTCCTAACTCTAAAACTGGGAAGTATGACAATCAGGGAGTACGTTAATCAGTTTAATCAGCTGGCCAGATTTGGGTTGGACTTAGTAAACACCCAACACAAGAAGGCGCTCTGCTTCGTCAAAGGTCTGAATGAGCCTCTACACAGCCTTGCTATGACTCATGTATCCACAGGAGCGACTTATGAAAGCTTAGTGGACATGGCATTGATACACGAGGAAGACAAGGGCAAGAAAGAGACTAAGGTGGAAGAAAAGAAGGTTTACAGGCTAAGAAAACAGACTTCAAGAAAGGCGGGAAGAATAACAAATCCCATGAAAAGAGAAAGTGCAATTCCTGTGGCATTGTGGGACATATAGCAAAAGACTGCAGAAAGAAGAAGGAAAAAATGAATGGTGGTTGCTTCAGTTGTGGCGAGACTGGACACTTGGCTAAGAACTGCCCAAAGAAGCGGGGACAGGGACAGAGGGCTGGATCTACCTCAGGCGGACAAGTTCACGCGCTGACGGCACCTCCACAGGAACAAGGTATAAATATTTCTGTAGAAAGCTTAGTTTATCTGTATGATCATCCAGTTCGCACTCTTTTTGATTATGGTGCGTCACAGAAGTTAAAGATCCGCATGAGCAAACTGTGTTGATGGCCTTAATTGACGGTGTCGATAAGGATACCGAGTTTGTAAGATATCTGGTCGGCAAACCACCTCCGACCAGAGAAATATTTTATGAAAAAGCTAATGTCCGTTTACGACAGGAAGAGATATATGTTAATCGAAAAAGGAAGGCTACTGATAAGGAAGATATCCAGAGCAATGTGGCCATCAAGCAGACAGGAGATAGCTCAGGAAAGGTTGAAGTCAATGTTGGGAATAATAATCAAGGAAATGGTCGCCAACCGGGAAACAATAATAGCAATAATCGGAAGAGAAACCGAGGAAATGATTCTTAGAGAAGATCTCGACCAAGGCCATTTGAGAGTTTCACACCGTTAAATGATACATTGGAGAATATCTTCATGGATACCTGTAATGTCCTTCCATACAAAAGGCCTCATCTGAGAGAGTCGACAGACAAAGAGCGCGAAACCAGAAAGTTCTGTCTATTTCACCAAATCCATGGTCATTCCCCAAATGAATCCCGTCACCTGAGAGACATGGTCGAGAGGCTACTCCGAGAAGGAAAACTCGATGAGTACAGGGTCACTCCCAGAGATAGAGGGCAAGCCGCATCGATCCCAAACCAAAATCAAAACCAGAATCAGAATCAGAGCCAGCCTACTCCCCGGCTGACCCCTCAGCAAAAAGGGAAGAACATCGTCATTAACACCATAGTAGGAGGGCTTCATCTGGCCGGGCGTAGCTTTAGGGCAATGGACCAGTATGTCAATGCAGTTAAACAACCCCTCATGGCAGGAGAAGACAGTAACCCTGAGGACATTGCTCCAGTCAAACAACAGAAGACAATGACTGATGAAATCATCTTTCACGACAGAGATAGCATTGGCGTTCACTCCCCAACTGAGGATCCCTTGGTAATCACAGCCACAATTAGTCCGGCCATAGTCCATAAAGTTCTGGTAGATAACGGAAGCTCGGTCAACATTTTGTTCAAGAAAACGTTCGACCAAATGAAACTTGAGCCGAAGGATTTAAAACCATGCGAAGGGTGGATACGTGGATTCAATGGAGCCTCAACTGCTCCAATGGGATATGTAGAGTTATCGGTAACCCTTGGGGAAGGGTTGCGCCAGAGAGTAAGAATCCTTCCTTTTGTGGCTCTGCACGTCGAATCCCCATACAACACATTTTCAGGCAGACCGGCCCTAGCAAAGTTCAGAGCTTGTATAGCCCCTTGGTGTTTATTAATGAAGTTCCCGACTGAAGTTGGTATAGGTATAATAAGAGGAGATCAAGTCGTGGCCCGAGCATGCTACATTGCAGAGTTGAAGATGCTCCGCAAAGGAAAAGATGTAGAGACCAAAGGCGCTTCCTCCCCGGCAAGGGAGGAAACGTTACAGCAACTAAAGAACATAACTATGGGAGAGTCTCCCAGAGAACTGCCCGAGGACATAGATCCTAGAGAGGACGAAGAGCCTGGAGGCAGAATGGCGACTCCCAATGAAACAACTGTGGATATTCCAATCGATGATGGAGACCCAGAGAAGGTCCTGAAGATTGGATCCCAGTTAGACCCTATTCGAGCCAGAGAGCTAACGGATTTCTTGAAAGCCAATTTAGATGTATTCGCTTGGACCCACTCGGATATGTGTGGGATATCTCCTTCGATCATGAGTCATTCGCTAAGCATCAACCCGAAGCATCCTCCTGTCAAACAGAAAAGGCGAATGCTTGGCCCGGAGAGGTCAGCTGCTTTGAAAGAGGAAGTTGAGAAATTGGGAAGTAATGGGTTCATCAGAGACCCAACATATCCAGATTGGATTTCCAACCCGGTCTTGGTAAAAAAGGCCAATGGAAAGTGGCGCACCTGTATTGACTTCTCGGTCCTGAATAAAGCTTGCCCAAAGGACATTTTTCCGTTGCCAAGAATTGACCAGCTGGTGGATTCGACTGCTGGCCACGAACTCCTCTCTTTCATGGATGCTTATTCGGGGTACAATCAGATCCCTATGCATGTCCCAGACCAAGAACACACAAGCTTCATTACAGATTTGGGATTGTATTGCTATGTAGTGATGCCCTTTGGCTTGAAGAACGCCGGTGCTACATATCAGCGATTGGTCAATAGGATGTTTTACAACCAGATTGGGAAGATGATGCAGGTGTACGTCGACGACATGTTAGTGAAGTCCAAACAATCATCCGACCATACTACCGATTTAGCAGAAATGTTTGAAATTCTCCGGAAGTATGGAATGAAATTAAACCCTTTGAAATGTTCATTTGGGGTAGCATTGGGAAATTTTTTAGGATTTATCGTCAATTCGCATGGAATCGAGATTAATCCAGACCAGATCGCAGCAATCCGGAATATTCAAAAACCTAGACAGATTAAAGATGTGCAAAGCCTCGCAGGGAAAGAAGCGGCATTGAGTAGATTTATCTCCAAAGCTACAGATAAATGTATCCCGTTCTTCGAATTAATAAAGCGAGGAAAGCACAACTTCGAATGGACCCCTGATTGTATTGAAGCATTCCAGAATCTCTTGAATCATTTAGAAAAACCCCTGATTTTGTCTGAACCCATAGATCATGAAGAATTATTCGTATATTTAGCGGTGTCATCCAATGCGATCAGTTCGGCTTTCGTTAGAGAAGAAGATAAGGTGCAAAGACCAGTATATTATGTGAGTAAGAAGTTGGCGGCAGCTGAACGAAATAATCCAAGGATTGAAAAGCTTGCGTACAGTTTGTTGATTGCATCAAGGAAGCTTCGCCACTATTTTCAAGCTCACCCGATTACTATATACACTGATCACCCGTTAAAACAAGTTCTTCAAAGGCCAGAGGCTTCGGGAAGATTACTTAAGTGGAACATTGAACTAAGTCAGTTCGATTTGAATTTTCAACCCCGACAATCAATAAGGGGGCAAGTGCTGGCAGACTTCATAGCAGAGTTTACCATCCCAGAAGATGACACAATAAGCGAAGAAGTCGATCCACCAAGGCTACTCCTCGATCTCAGTGCTTGGAAGTTGTTTACTGACGGAGCGAAGAACGATAGATGATCTGGTGCCGAAGTGGTGCTCGAAACTCCAGAAAAACGGCCGATATACTATGCTCTCAGATTGGATTTCCGCGCCACTAACAACAACTCAGAATACGAAGCCCTAATTACTGGTTTGAAACTCGCAAAGGAGTTGAAGATTGCGAAGTTAGACATCTTTTGCGACTCCAAAATAGTTGTGAACCAGGTCATAGGAAAATTCCAGGCCAAAAGTCCTAGGCTGATATCATATTTAGAAAAAGTGAAAAAGTTGCTAGATGGTTTTGACCATCACACCATATCCCACATTCCTCGAGCAGAGAACCAAAAAGCAAATAAATTGGCGAAAATGGCCAGTTCTGACAGTCCTGAAAATACAGAACTAGTCCTGATGGAAGTCATACAGTCACCTAATATAGATCAGATGGAAGTTGATCCGGTACTAGATGTTGAACCTGAAAGGGAGTAGTGGATGACTCCTTTGAAGAATTTCCTAATGTATGGAACGCTCCCTACGAAGAAAAGTGAGAGGCGTGCAATAATTCGGAAGGCCTCTCAGTATGTGTTGCAAGAGGGAGTCCTGTATAGACAAGGATTTTCAATTCCCCTCCTCCGGTGTATTGCCCACAGCGATATTCAGCGCGTATTGCAAAAAGTACATGAAGGCGAATGCAGAGATCACACGGGAGGCCAAATGTTGGTGAAGAAAATAATACGATATGGTTATTTCTGGCCAATCGTAAATAAGGATGCGACCAAATATGCGCGACGTTGTGACGCCTGCCAGAGATTTTCTAAGATCCATAGGGCCCCATCAAGCCAGCTGAAGATGGTGACGAGTCTGTGTCCCTTCGATATGTGGGGAATTGATATCATTGGAAGCCTCCCCATAGCAAAGGGCGGAGCAAAATTCGCTATCGTAGCCATGGATTATTTTACCAAATGGGTAGAAGCAGAGCCATTAACCACAATAACAACCAAGCGATAATCTGCTTCGTTGTTAGAAACATCATATGCCGATTTGGGATCCCAAGAATCGTCATAACGGATAATGGAACTCAGTTTGACAGCACCGAGTTTAGAGATTTTTGCCGGAAATACCACATCGAGAAAAGGTACACCTCTGTGGCACATCCGCAAGCGAACGACCAAGTGGAGGCGGCAAATAAAGCGATTAAATCCATCCTGAAGAAGAGATTGAAGTGGGCCAAGGCCATGCGGGTCGATGAATTGCCCTTGGCACTATGGGCCTATAGAACGACCTATAAATCGGCAATGGGCCATACACCATTTTCTCTCGCCTTTGGAACTGAAGCGGTCATCCCGGTCGAGTTAGAAGTATCTTCTCACCGAGTCACCTATTACGACCCGATGACCAACTATGAGTTGCTCCTTGAATCCTTGGACACGATCGAAGAGAAGAGGGACGAAGCCGACTTACGTGCCTTAAGACATAAGCAGCAGATAGCTCGATATTACAACAAGAACGTCCGAGCACAAACCTTTGAACCCGGAGACTTGGTTCTAAAACGTGTCTTCCCATACTCAGTGCATATGGGTCCGAAATGGGAAGGACCGTATTCCATCCTGCGAAGACTTGATAATGGAACCTTCAAGCTAGCAACCATAGATGGAGATGAAATCCCCAAAGTGTGGAACGCCCAGCATTTGCGGCCTTACCTGACGTGAAATCGTCAGTTTCATTCTTTGGTTTTTAGGACCATGTAAAAAGGCACGACTTGCCTAGAATAGTCTGATTACTTGAACAAAAGATTATAAAGTGGACGTAGGTCATGATTCGACCGAACCACTATAAAATATCGTGTGTCATTTACCTTTACTGCACCATTACATATTTGCTTTATCTCGATTAATATAAATTATTGTTGTTTTTTGAGTTTGTCACAGATTATGCAGCAATATTGGAACATCCAATGCATTGTGCCAAAAGGTGAAAGAGGAACCATAATCGAGGACCACAAGGTGCGGTAAAGTAAAACACCCCACGATCAAACTCTAACTCCCCAGAATCAGGAGAGAGTATAAAGGACGCGAAGATGACGTCCGCAAGGCGTGAAGGTGCACCATGATAAAACCGCCTTTCCACCACTCTAACCCGTTGAAGGATCGAGAGAGTATAAAGGCGCCAGAGATTTAGCGCCCCCAGAATTTCTGCCCCGCTGAAGGATCGGAGAGCAGACCTGAAACGAGCTCGAACTCTAACCCGCTGAAGGATCGGGAGAGTATAAAATTGTTAGAAATTTAGCGCTAAAAGAATCCTTTCCCCCCACCTTTCATAATAGGGGGCAACACACATGACTCTAATCAATCATTAATAAGCCCTGGCCAGGCATCATATTAAATGATTGATTGGGGGCATATACACATACATCACATCTCTGCACAGAAATTTTAAAATTTTTCTAATGCGATTCATGATCTAATTTTCGATTAATTATGGTTTAAATATTTGTGGCTAATGCGATAAATTAAAATTGCAGGTTCGCAGGTTTAGTTCCCCTTTTTATGTGACTGATTTATCTTAAAGGGAAACTCTTGTTCATATCACGACAAGGATGAAAGTCAAGGTCGACCAAGACGAATCATCCCCTCATGCCGTTATGTTGGCTACTCAGGAGGTTGCACAGAGATGCAAGGAACTTGGAATCACTACATTGCATATTAAATTAATGGCAACAAAAATCAATTTTCATTTACTAAGATGCAGCGATACAAGATAAGATAGCTAAACAAAAGTGAGGGTCATTCTCACAATTACATTTTCTGGCTAGTGGAAAGTCTAAAAATCCTAAGAACAAAATATGAACTAACATCTGCATCCTACACATGCTTGAGGGGCTATTTTGGCTTCTTGCTCTTCTTCTGCTTCCCTGACTCCTCCTTGTCAACATCCGAACGATCACCTTTTTTTCATCTTCCTCTTATCAACAAGAGGCTCTGGCGAAGAACTAGAAGATTGAGAGGCGAGTTGTGAAGTTATTGATCGGGAGGAGAATCTTATGACCAGCCCAATTTTGGGATCGATTTCAGAGATAGGGGGCACGTATACTGGGTCTTGTTCCCCTTTCATAAGAAGCAACTGCTTCTCTTCCTTAGCCAGTTTATCAGCCAAGGTTTCATCACCACCGCCCTTGACTTCATCCGTAATGACAATGTCATCCTCCTCATCACCGTGACCACCATCCGCGTCCTTCAAAGCAGCAATAACCTCGGCATCTGTAGGAACATCAGTACTGGATACCACAGGTGCCATGGTGACCTTGTTACCACCCTCAGTTTGCTTTGAAATCTCAGAAATTTCAACATCAGTGCCTAAGGGGATGTCAACTTTCTCTGCCCCCGCCTTCTTTTCTCCCTTTTTCTCGGTCAATGTGTCACCTGTATTATGAGAGGCACATGTTAGTAACTCAACGGGCTGCTCCGCAGAACGGCGAAAAGTCATAACTGCTTTGACAAATTGCGGAGAAAATATGGAAATACCTTCAGCTGACATTTCATCCATGTTTACAGCAGAAGCTCCGACATCCGGAGGAGTTGGGTGCAAGGGAATTAACGGATCGTCAGGACTATACTCCTCAACTTCGGGAGCCTTGAGTTCCGCCGCTGAGCTCGAGCACTCGTCAAGTTTGTTTTTGCCTTTGGCCTTAGTATTCTCCCTTTCCACCTCTTCTTGGATTAGGCGTCTCCCCTCCTCCAAATCCTCGGGCCCTTTTCCTTTGAGGAGTCTCTGCATTAGCTGGCCTTCATCAATCTCATTGACCTTCAATCGCTGCTTCTCATCCTCGACAATTGCATCCCATATGTTGGCAAGAGTAACACGATAATCTGGGATCCAAGAAATGTCCCGAGTTTTGATGACTTGGCCTAAGAAGTCGAATACCAACTCACCAAAACCTTCTATCTCTTTTTCAGCTTCGGCAAGCTTGTCAGCAGTGGTGGAAGCCGATTCAAGAATGCTGTTAGCGTTACTCTCAGCAAGAACCGCTCGCCCCTCAGCCTGAACAAGTCGGTCACTCAAGGCCTCCTTTTCTTTTTCGGCAGCTGTGAGACTGTTTTTCAAGTCCGCTTTCTCCTTCTCCCAAGCAGCCTTTTCAGCATCAAAACGGCTCTGTGCTGTCTTCAAATCAGTATTGGCCATTTTAAGATCCTCTATTTCCTTTTTCAAAGACAGTCGTTCTTGGCTATTAGAGTCTAGCTCGATATGAAAACGCTTCCCAGCTTCCTCCAATTCTGTCTTATAGTTCTCTGTGTCTCGCTGAGCTAAAGCCAGATGGGCCTGTGCATCTTCCAAGTCTTTTTCCATTTTTC
Source organism: Allium sativum (assembly GCA_030737875.1). NCBI lineage: Eukaryota > Viridiplantae > Streptophyta > Magnoliopsida > Asparagales > Amaryllidaceae > Allium > Allium sativum. The sequence continues at coordinate 153,367,852 of CM060927.1, read as the reverse complement.
TCCTGGCCCTGTCATTATTCTCAATTCTCACCTTGGATCTGGCCGCATCCGTTTCTAGGTGACGGATGGCATTTGAAAGGTTAACGGCGTGCTTTTTCATTACCTCGTACTGTTTGGCTACATGGCACACATATCCTATCACCTCAGTATCCCAGTCCCTGGGAACCGGCTCAAGATCCGGTGCAAACATCATCCTCTCAAAGAAAACATCAGGGAATTCCTTGCGCAAGCGCGCCAATTTAGCCTGATTTTCGAGGCCATCGATAGCATCTCGTGCAACGAGACTGTCGGAGTCGTGATCGTCAGGGGAGACCAGAGCTTCTTTTCCTTTATTCACGATCTTGCCCTCGTCTATATTTTTGTCCTCGGACTCGCGCTGTTTCTTAGAAGATTGGACGTGAGAAGGCGTACTTTTTGGAGGGGTTAAGTCCCTAGGAAGCTGCTTACCCTCAGCCGGTGGCAGTGGACGACTGTGAGGCGGAACCATGCCTGGAAGGAGATCGGGATCGTGTAGAATAGGTTTGAGGAGGGTCGCGAGGCCGATAACTATCCCTTCCTCGACTATCACTGCGAGCAGGATTTGGATTTGAATGAAGACTAGGCGTGCCTTCACGAAGGGAGCGATGAGAATAAGATCGTTCGTAAGTCATCTTACCTACAAAAGAAACAAGTACACATTAAAACCTTGAATACTGACGGTATAAAATTGTGATGTCAAGCGGTGCATGTGATTTGTGCATCTCATATAATTCCCCCTAACAAACCAGGGCCCGAAGTTAGGCTCGTCTGGGTGGTTTCTCGTTCCTTAACTGGAGCGTTCGTTTCCTCAGAGATAGGAAAAAATGGTTCCCCTCCGAAATCTTCTTGTGTATATACGTCATCGGGTATAGGGATCTTGTTCAATTCTTTGAATAACTGCTCCTCTGTTAAATCATCGGGAGCGGCAGGCTCAACCGGTAGAGAGGCCCTTGAGGGGGAATCCCTCGGAGAGGCTAGGATTTCCTTAAGCTCGTCAGCACGGGCCTCATCTCCTCTATATACATTTAAATCTTCAGCGTCCTGGTTAATCATCGGTGAAGGACTCTTATGAAGTTTAGTTGTCTCTGCTGCCTGTGACGTTCCTTCTCCCTCGGCCGGGGGCACATATTTGTAAGGTTTGCCACCCGCGCCAAGTCCAAATCTTATATCCAGAAGGCGGTGCCCTGTGAAGATTCTCGTCAGTAATACATTTCTTGATCCGTAGGAAGTCAGACTTGCTTTTGAGAAGAAGGGATAGTCGATTACTATACACCGAGCCTTCCGTCTTTGGAAAGGTGTGATCTGCATAGAGAAAAGAAGCATGTTAGCACTTCGATTTCTTAAACAGGTTATTCATTCAAAGGTTTAAAATTTACTTGATTTAAGACATCTTCTCGCACACCCAGCCTGTCGCTTTATATAGAACGAATCGGCCTTGGGATCCCCTATGTTGCTGTAACCATCAGACAAGACCTTCCTATTGACTACCAACTCAAAGAAAGAAAAATTTAGGGTTGCTGTAGAACGATGCTTGAAAAGGTAATAGAACTTAAAGTCTTTAAACGTGAGCTCAGTTTGTAGGATTTCCGCATATGTGATGTATAATGTGCATAGGGCTGCGTAGGCATTGGGATGAAGCTGCATCGGAGCAATACCCAATCTTTTTAGGGTTTAAATGACGATTGGAGGAAACGGAGGAATGACGCCTACTCCACACATGAGTCGACTGACTGTCATATACCCTTCCAGAGCCCGATGAGGTCTATCTTCACTCCAAGGTGTTTTCACATCATCCCAGGGGATCCCGTGTTTCAAGCAGATTTTCTTAAGTTTTATGTCGTCTAGTTTAGAAGCTAAAGAGTCATTGAATTTCTCAGTTTCTAGCGCACCAGGAATCTCATCGGGAGCCTGGTCATCCACTTTGGACTCCTCATCAAGCGAGGTACTCTCAGATGAATCCGATTCTGTTTCTGCCTCATATTCGGATTCAGAATCCTCACTCTCTGGATTAATTGGAAGAACCTTGGGGCTATGGTGCTCAGACATCTCGGGGTCTATCTCAGTTTCAGATCTTGAAGGAGAACGATTACCCAACATTACTGTTTAGGCGAGTAAACATGAGAAATTAGAATATAATTACCCGTCCCCCGTGTGTGCTAGTGCAAGTGTGCGCCTATGCATGCATTAAAGAAAAGCATAAAAATTAGCAAGATCATCGAAGTATTAGTCGTCATATGCAGTCAAGTTATGTTGTTGTCCAGTTCAGAAAATCTCAAGGGCTCTAGCCTAACTGTCCATTGATATACCAGAATCAAGTTGCATTATTTATTTGGTAAGTTCATCGGATCGTTCGTCAACTGGATCGCAAAATAAGGCCCGGATCGTGATATGTCTCGGGATCGTGATACGTCTTTGGATCGCGAAGCAGATGGGGTCGCGAATCGAACCAGGCCGTGAAGCAAGGATCGGATCGTGGTATGTTTCTCACGATCCAGGTCTTCCTGCCCTCTCGTGAACCAGTAACCCATTCATCATCGCGACCCGATCCGCCAATTAAATCCCACTCCTCTCATTTGCCACCACGATCCACTGCCACTTTCGCGCCACGACCCAGCCTGACATGCTCCTTCTTCTCCTTCCTTATCCCTCCTCTCCTCCTCCGAACTCGAACAACAAGATCCATGGCGCCTCATCAGCCTCCAGAACCTCGAACGCCACACAACTCCTCCGCTCTCCCCTCTCAAACCAGCGAAAACCCAACGAAAATGGGAGAGAAATCGTACGAAAACATTCTCAAATATAATTACCTTTCTTAAATCAGGAAACAAGTGGATTTTCGAAGAGTTAAAAGCTAGGGTTTTTACTCAGGGGAGCTGGCGGCGCAACAATAAACGGAGAAAGAAAGGAAGAGGAGGGGAGGGACCGGTTTATATAGCCAAAGAAAGAAACCGTTGGTCTCCCTTATCATATATGGCTTGTGGAGCCTGACGGGCCGCAACGCGTTGAAAAGCCCACCATGGTCCATGACACGAAGTGATCCCCTCCAGATGTGTTGCACAGTTTATCGCGATCCCTGGTGAGAAATGACGATCTGAGCCCTAACATGATTGATGGATCGGAAAGATAATGTTCCAAGTTCACAGGAATACAACAAGCTATAAATTACTATTTTCTACAATTAGTTCTAAGACTTACCCGACGATTTAGTAGCGATATTTCCGAAAAACTCCAGAGATGAGAATTGTCCAATGAACACAGAAATAATTGAAGATCTAGCTGGATATTTATACCGGTCAAAGAAAGCAACTTTCTGAAGTAACATGATGTTTCAGACAGACGCGACCACTGATTTGCATCTCCTTGTGAAAAGACGTTTATGCGATTTCGAAGCATGTTCCATCCTCGATAAAACATACTTCGAGGGGGCAAAATGTTGGCTAGCTTTTTTGACCAAGCCACCAAGGTTCACCCACAAGAAAGAAATATGAAGCTTCACTCTTCTCAATCCCCTGAAGTTCGATCGCGGTCACTCACTCTTCCGCGGATCGCAATGCCATATCGGATCGAGACCCCCTATGCGACCCGATCCACTCTTGTTAGCTCGATCCGACCCGAGCTATAGGAACCAGAAAATGAAGGCTATGACTAATTCAACCACGATCCGAGAATGCAGGATCTCGCAACACCTGCCCACAACTGTCATATTGACCAATTCTCCATCAAGCTAAAACCTGTCCAAGATTCTCGAGATTTGTGCCACGTATGACCGCGATCCGCCTAAAGAAATCAGCTATAAATAGCCCAGAACTTGGCATTTTTGGGGGATCTTTTTGGCAATTGAGAGATCTGACTCCACCATTATCATATCTCCATTGTTTCTATTTAAAGTTTCCTCGAAATTATTGAGAGAATCACAGTTGTAAGAGTGAGATTGAGTGAAATCATTGATTGTACCTGCATTCAACATATAATCAACAACATATAAAGTGGACGTAGGCTCGTTAACGCCGAACCACTATAAATCTCGTGTCTTTTCTGCTTTTTCTTTATATTTCAACTATAATTCTTCATAGATTGGAACAACTTGGGTGTTAGACCCAATTTTGGATCTAACAGCGGTCTAAAAACTTTTGTAATACCACAAAGATCTCTGTCTTATCTTTGTGGATTTTCCAACTCGATATTCGTCTATCACTTGACCTGAGCTCCTTTTCTAATCATCTTGGATCCCTTAAGTATCATCAACATAAAGACCCCTGTCTGAAACATGATCAAAAGTTCCTAAATCAAATGATCCCTTCAACACACTAAACTTCTTATCACGCCAAAGTTCCCAAATTCGAACGCTCTTCTCCCACAACAAAATCTCCTCCACCAAAGTCATCCTTTTCCTTTAAAATACTAGTAGATAATTACCAGTAAACTTGCCTCTCTTTCTTGAAGCCATTGATGTACAATCTAAACAATCCGCCTTGCTCTAATACCAACCTATTGTGCGAAAATTGCACAAATTGCTCTGATACCGATCCTTTATGCAAAAACGATGCATAAATGCAGAAGAACAATAAACATAATCAAGATTTATCAATTGAACATCAATCAATCTAACATAAATTATTCTACCATGAGGAAGGTGGTTTGGATATAAACCCATCAATATCATCCATAGGAAGAAAATGACAGCTGCTAAAACAATTATGTATCTGCGGCCCTTTGAATCTTCAGCCAATCGCAAGGGATTTGATTATGGAGTAGCGGTTTGGAATTATGACAAATATATATTTCTGTATGTGTATCGGATATTCGAGGTTCTCTTTTACATATAATGATGCTTCACTCATCACTCTCATTTCCTTGATCCGTTTTATGACCATTTAAGTTCATTAAAAGTAGCCAAAGAAAGTAAATTTGTTGGCACCATAGGCTAAGGGACTGGGAGTCATGAAAGCAAGCATGGCATAGGCAAATGCAAATTTATTGTTCTTCTTCTTGTAAAGTTCCATCTATGCCTAATTAAGAAAATCAGTTTGAAGTAATTTTTTTAGTTTATTCAACATTTGATAAAGGCATACATTCTAGATGTTCATACGGTGGTATGGTTATTTGTATGTGCAACAAAATCACCTCAGCAAGTTATGCATCCAAAGAAGATGCATGTATAAGACTACGTATGCATAATCTGCATAAGCTAGAAAAATTCTTTCGTTTGTTGTCACGACTGTTGCTTGATGAGAAGGAATGAAAGACATGATCACATCATGTTCTTCTATTATGTAATGTTGTATGCTTTTTTCCTAGGGTCTATAGATGTTATATTTTTTTCTGCATGTGATGATAACTAAGTGCAATCTTATAAACATGAACGCACAATATAATATGCAAGTATAATTGTAAGGAACTAAATCATGTATTATACATGCATTAGAAGTGTTTTAGCCTCTTTGTCGTATATAGCCATAAAATTTAGATAAATTCTAAGGAACAATTAATTAGGTGCACAACCATTAATTCGGAAACAAAGCTTTATCTTTCTGATGTCCTCGTACCTTTTCAATGAATAACAATGGCAATATTGCCAATGGAATCCGAGGGATATCATGTGCGGTCCAATAGCCTTACAACGAAGTATTTTTTGGTCAAATACAATAACTACTGCATATCATCTAGAGGAATCAGTCTTTTTTTTTTTTTTTTTGAGTTTTGGCACTTACACACATACAAACACACACGTGTGTGTATGAAATCTTTCGGTACACCTATTAGGCTACACCTTTTTCTCCCATTGAATTCTAACCACTCATTCCGATTTCGATATTCATTTTCTCTCTCTTTTCCACTACACTATATTATTTAATTCAATCGAAGAGAGAAATAATGTTAAAATCAGAATAAGTGGTTGGAATTCAAGGGAAGATTAATGTGTAGCCTAAGAGGTGTAACGGAACAGTTTCATATATATATATATATATATATATATATATATATATATATATATAAGTTTGGTAGCGTGCATCTTACTACCATGGTAGGGGATCCGACCGAATCGAATCCATGAATCCAGCATCTTGTTCCGATGTCTTAACATTACTGAAAAAACTTCAGATTTTTACATAAAATTTCGTACGTCTTTCCTATGACATAATGCGAGGCGTAGGAAGGACGTAAGAAATACGTGGAAAGAACTCGTGGTAGAGGAAGGACATAGGAAATCTTCTACGCCTTTCCTACGTCCTTGTTAAAAAGACGAGGGGTAGGAGTAGGAATTTTCTACGCAATTCCAATGATAAAAATTAACGTGTTAAAAAACAATCCAACCCAACATTCAATGTTAACATCCAACCATTGGTTAGTATAACAACCCAAATTCTGACAGACTGAATTTTTTTCAAAAACGCCAATCTACCAAAATCCGAGTTAGCTTGTCTAGCATCCTGCAGATTAGATAGAGATTTAAAATATGCCTGAGCTCAAAAAACATCTCACAACGGAATGGATAAAATATTGTATAACCAAATATAGCCTTACAGTTGTAATAATACTGCCTAACCAATATCCAAAGCTATCATATGTCTTCCATAACCTAGCCTACGAGTGTGTTATGAGGAGGAGGTCCGAAAACAAGTTATGGTGATTTGACTAAATTACACAATCTGAAATAACCTTGCATATACCGTTTAGCTATGCTAATTATTTATTAGGTTATTAGGTTAACAACACTCAAAGCTTTACACACACGTCATACCCATCTACCTCCATGTAGATTAACTTAATATAACATATACGTAGTTTCCCCCAATATCAAGGTACCTCCTATGGTACCCTTCTTGCACGGTCTACGCCGTCACGCCACGGTAGCATATATAACTCTCATCCTACACCAGAGTGACGTACAGACCTCTATAAAACTATGCCACGTTCCACACAAAACTACTATCACAATGCTACGTAAGCGTACAGACTGCTATATCCAAACTCCTCGATCAAGCTCAGTCTTAAATCGGAGTAAAGCCCTAACAACTACGATACACCATCCGGTGCTGTGTGCATGCACCTAGATCCTCACACATATATTTCGTCTACTGTAAACAGGGTCCCATAATAGGGCTGCATCTGAATGCATAGAAATCGGTCGGGAGCCTTTCCATATTTGTATGTGCAACAAAATCACCTCAACAAGTTGTGCATCCAAAGAAGATGCATGCCTAAGACTATGTATGCATAATCTGCATGAACTAGAAAAGTTCTTTCATTTGTTGTCACGAGTGTTGCTCGATGAGAAGGAATGAATGAAAGACATGATTACATCATATTCTTCTATCATGTCATGTTGTATGCTTTTTTCCTAGAGTCTATAGATGTTATATTTTTTTTTTTCCAAGTGTGATGATAACTAAGTGCAATCTTCTAAATATGAACCTACAATATAATATGAAAGTATAATTGTAAGCTACTAAATCATGTATTATATATGCATTGGAAGTGTATAATAGAAGGCTTGATTGTTTTATCTAATACTTAAGTGATCTGATGGGAAAGAGATAAGATTAAGGAGAAAATGTATGCATAATGGAACTTGAATAAGGGCAATATGCTTGCTTAAGTCACGTCATATTTGATTGAAGAATTCAATTTAATTTTTGACAAAACAACTGGCCAATATCAATTATTCGAAACACATACTGAGAGACGAAACAATCGCTGTCCTTATCTGACCATAATTGCAAATACCACTGCTTATTCATTTGGATGCAATTTTTGATTCATCATGCGTGACGTCAAATATGCAACAAGCAAGAAAAAGCATATACCATCCCTTTTTCTTTTGTTAAAGATCAGCTGGGAGTCAAACATTATATATACACCCCTCAATAAAAGAAACATATCCACACCAAACATAGTTACAAGTGAAAAAGAAAAAGAAAAACCTCAAGAAATGGAGAGAGCTAGCGAAAACAGTGCAGATGTCCAAAGTAAATCTAACATGGTTCTACCGTTTGAAGATTTATCAACGTTTGAGATAAACTCAACACAACGAGTACTCAACGATGACATTGTTGATTGCGAAGGAATACCGACTGTAGATATCTCTCCGCTACTGGTTCCAAACAATGACGCAGCCAACCTTAAAATGGCACAAATATCAAAAGCATGCAGCGAGTGGGGATTTTTCTTGGTGGTGAATCATGGCATTGAGTTAGAAGTTCGAGAGCGCGCACAACGAATAGTGAGAAAGTTTTTCACACTACCGCTGGAAGAGAAGATGAAAGTGGCCAAAGACGAGAATACTTTACTTGGTTATCGCAATGTTGAAAACACAAAAAACACAAGGGACTGGAAAGAGGTCTTTGAATATGAAGTTAAAGGATATGTGAATATTCCAACCAGGAATGTGAATGGTGACTATAAGATTGAGAAAGATAAAAATAGATGGCCGGAGTTTCCAACAAATATGAGGTAAAATTATTAACAATTTTCATCTTACCTTTATATATTTAAGTCAATATTAATTTTATTCCGTGCATGTTAAAACTAATTGATCTATGATACAACCATCAGTATTGTTCAGTTATTACCTAGTAATGTATCTTTATTTTCTTTTAATAGAATTGAACACACATTTTAATTCAATGTACAATTAATATTTGTATGCATAGTTATAATTATTATTTTTTAGGGAGGCATGCATGAAATATGCTCATGCAGTTCAAGAATTAGCATTCACATTGTTGCAGGTGATTGTAGCGACATTAGGATTGCCACCTATGTGCTTAAACGAGTGTTTCAAAAAGGATGCAACGAGTAAAATAGGATTCAACCGTTATCCTCCTTGCCCTTATGCTGATCGGGTGCTTGGTATTAATCCCCACACCGATATAGGCGCCATAACTATTCTAGCTCAAGATGATGTAGGAGGTTTACAAGTAAAAAGACAAATCGATGGAAAATGGGTTCGTGTTAATCATGTTCCAAACTCATTCATTATCATTCATTTCAGGTAATTTTTTTTAATCTTTATATCTTATTTCAAGTAATTATTGGTTTCTAAATAACTCAGTTGAATTTTGAGCATTGCTAATCAATTATAGTAATACCAAATGCTCTAACCAAATATAGGTCTGGAGCAATGATAGGTATAAAAGCGCCGAGCATAGAGTCGTCGTCAACTCAATGAAGGAACGGTTTTCTATCCCTTTTTTCTTCTGTCCGGCTCATTATACTATGATAAAACCTTTGGATGGAATTGTGGGCGAAAATAATCCACCTAAGTTTGAAGAATTTGATTATGGAAAATATTACAAAATGAGAATGGGTAGAAGCTTCAAGAAACAAGAAACTAAAAACGTGAATGTTGATCAATTTAGAAAATCGGTTACCTGAAATAATAGTGTGGGGCTTATGTGTCCTCGAACGAGACCCAGTAATAATATAATAGTATAGAAATGTCTATTGTGTGAAAAATTGCACAAATTTCTCTGATACCAATCTGTTGTGCAAAAAGGATGCACAAATGCGGAAGAACAAAAAACAAGATCTAGATTTGTCAATTGAACATCAATCAGTCAAACGTTAGTTATTCTATTACACCAAACAAATAGTAAATAACTATAAATAAGAAAAGAGACACACAATATGTATATTGGTTTCACTATCATCAATAAGATAGTGTACGTCCAATACAAAGCAGAGAGCTTTATTTCACATAAGAGAGAAATACAAAGATCGCAAGATAAAAGTTTACATAACCAAACCTCCAAGAAGAGGCACTGTATTTGGGGATCTTTGGATGAATGTCAGGATGAGATTACAATAAAGTATACCCCAAATATATAGCCAATGAAATATATGTAAGTCATCAATTATTAATAGAGATAAATTACAATGGCCAACAAATTATGCAAACATATCAAGTAATTCACCGTTTCTTTTAGCAAAGATGGAAGAAAATAAACACATATCAATGTAATTACCAAGAAAGAATAATATGCAAATCTTCTTGCATATATTATCCTTAATCTTCATATGCAATTATTTCTCTTCCATCTCATATAAATGTTATCCAATAATTATTCATTTCCATAATAAACACATGTGATTACTTCTCCCTTTGCATATTTTGTTTTCACCTATTTGTAATTTTGTGTCACCAAATTTAACATTGTACCTTGATGCAAAATCACATATCTCTAACAAACCATCTCGAATCAAATTCTCTTCACAATATAAAACTCTTCAAAAAAAAAAGAACTCCATCTTAAGCTAAAATCTCTAATGAGAAAAACTGAATATTTACCAAATGGGTTCCAGTAAAGTTATCCCTCATCACACCTTGTTAACGAGCTCAGACAATGTCCCCGTCCGCCAACAAAATGTTGCAAACATCCAAAATCCAAGTAAGGTAGATTCCAAAGTAATCTCAATACCATTAAGGCTAGCATATCCTCTCAATTACCAAATCTAAATACAGGGCCAACAAACTAAAGCCAACTGACAACAAAAAAGGCTAATCTAAATCTCTGTACATACAATAAATCTCTCTCATGCCACTTAACACAATCAAAACAATTACAAACTTCACCCACCGCCTACAAAAGATGCATCTTCCTCGTGAAATGAACTATGTAAAAATCAGCGGTCTAAAAACTTTTGTAATACCACAAAGATCTCTGTCTTATCTTTGTAGATTTTCCAACTTGATACTTGTCTATCACTTGACCTAGGGCTGTTATGGTAACGGTAAATTTACCATTACCAGTCGATCGGTAACCATTTTTTATTGCAATCGGTATACCAGTCAAAACGGTATGGTAACGGTAAATTTACCAGTTTTAACGGTAAATCATCGGTAACATTTCTTCAATACCAGCGGTAACGGTAATTTTACCAGTTAATTTGAAATATAAGTGTACTCATATGATATGCTTTATTACATGCATTAGAACCAAATTATTGATTATACTTAGTTCGATAATCAGGTGAAATAATTCCAAGTTCACTTACTTTCGTTCTCATTTATGTTTTTTATAAATTAACACTACATATAGTATAATAAAGATGCACTATGTACAAAAAACATGTCAAGATATAAACTTCGATGGACAAACGGTAATTTACCATTACCAGTGTAATGGTTACCAGATTATCGGTATACCAGTCTTCGGTATACCAGTCAATCGGTAACGGTAACGGTAAGCAATTTTGATTTACCAGTAAAAACGGTATGGTAACGGTATTTGCTAAACGGTAACGGTAACCATTACCATAACAGCCCTAACTTGACCTGAGCTCTTTTTCTAATCATCTTGGATCCCTTAACCATCATCAACATAAAGACCCATGTATGAAACATGATCAAAAGTTCCTAAATCAAATGGTCCCTTCAACACGCTAAACTTCTTATCACGTCAAAGTTCTCAAATTTGAACGCTCTTCTCTCACAACATAATCTCCTCCACCAAAGTCTTCCTTTTCCATCATAATACTAGTAAAATAATTACCAGCAAATTTGTCTTTCTTTCTTGAAGCCATTGATGCACAATCTAAACAAACCGACTTGTTCTGATACCAATCTATTGTGCGGAAAATTGCATAAACTGCTCTGATACCGACCCATTACGCAAAAAGGATGCACAAATGCAGAAGAACAATAAACATAATCAAGATTTACCAATTGAACATCAGTCAATCTATCATCAGTAGTTCTACCATGAGGAAGGTGGTTTGGATATAAACCTTTCTACCATGAGGAGGTGGTTTGGATATAAACCCATTAATATCATCCATAGAAAGAAAAAGACTGTTGCTATCTGCGGCCTTTTGAATCTTTAGCCTGTTGCAAGGGATTTGATTATGGAGTAGGGGTTTGGAATTATGACTGGTATATATTTCTGTATGTGTATCGGATATTCGAGGTTCTCTTTTATATATAGTGAAGCTTCACTCATCACTCTCATTTCCATGATCTGTTTTATGACCATTTAAGTTCATTAAAAGTAACCAAAGAAAGTAAATTTGTTGGCACCATAGGCTAAGGGACTGGGAGTCAAGAAAGCAAGCATGGCACAAGCAATGAAAATTTACTGTTCTTCTTCTTGTAAAGTTCCATTTATGCCTAATTAAGAAAATCAGTTTGAAGTAAAGATTTTAGTTTATTCAACATTTGATAAAGGTATACAAGCTAGATGTTCATGTGGCGGCAGTTATTTGTATGTGCAACAAAACCACCTCAACAAGTTGTGCATCCAAAGAAGATGCATGCATAATCTGCATAATCTGCATAAGCTAGAAAAATTCTTTCATTTGTTGTCACGAGTGTTGCTCGATGAGAAGGAATGAAAGACATGATTACATCATATTCTTCTATCATGTCATGTTTTATGTTTTTTGTTATGCTTTGTGATATTTATCACATGGATATTGAAAATGGAGAAATTGGAAATTGCAGAATTTAAGGATCTGCTGCGGATTTTATGGATCTATTGAGATATTTTAGGGAAAGCTTTATTTTAAGCAAGTTTTAAGGATTATTTATTTTTGAGATATTTTAGGGCCCAATAATGTTTTAGATCTAGTATTTCTATTTGCCTATATAAGCATCTCATTAGAGAGAGATTTATTTGTACTTGAAGGAAAGGTAAAATAAAAAACTTGTTTTTGGGATTGCGATAAATTCTCAATTATTTTTTAGGCTTTCATTGTAATAATTTGGTGGATTAATAAAGGTTTGTTTAGAGGAATTTGCTTGTTATTGTTATCTTCTTCACTCTTTCAAAATCTAATTGTGTAGTGACCTTGCAGAAACCCTAACAATTGGTATCAGAGCCTTCTACACAAAATTTTTGGAGAATGCTTGAATATGGATAAAATAATTATTGAAAAGTTTAATGGAAGAAATTGGGGATTATAGAGGGCAAAGATGGAAGATTTCCTTTATCTTGATGATCTTTGTCAGCCATTGGAGAATAATGGGGAAGAACCTAGCAATCTATCCGAAGCAAAATGGGAGATTTTGGATAGGAAGGTTGATGCGTCTATTCAATGTTTTTTCGGATAATACAGTATTTCATATTGTTGCTAACGAAACATCTGCATATACCATATAAAAGAAACTGAAAGGGGTTTATGCGAAGAACTCTGCAACAAATAAGGCTCTTCAGATGAGAAGGTTGGTGAATCTAAAGCTTAAGGAAGGTGGGTCAATTGGAGAGCATCTTAATGATTTTCAGAGAATTGTGAATCAATTGGCTGTCGTAAATTTCAAGGTGGATGATGAAACACAAGCCTTAATGATGATGAGTTCATTGCCGGAGAGCTGGGAAACACTTTTAATTGCGTTGAATAACTCAAATTCGGATGGTGTTGTTTCAATTGGGTCAGTGGTTAGCAACTTGCTTAATGTGGAGATGCGGAGGACAAGCCTTATGGAAGGAAAAGATAAGGAGAAGGCAACAAAAATTGGAACTCCAATTGAAAAAGCTTTTATTGCAAGGAGGGTTAATCAACGAAACATGGAAAGGCAACCTAATAGACCAGACATGAGAAAGGAATACATTTGTTTTTACTGTACTGGACATCAACTGAGATTTTGTCACTAGCTTAAAAGGGATAAGGAGAAGATGAAGGCATAAGAAGAAGAGACTGATGAACAAAATAACAACGGTAATGAGGTGAATTTGGCGAGGAGATTGAAGGAAATTTTTTATGTGTTAATGAAGGCGAAAGAAAAGATTGGATACTTGATTCAGGAGCTTGTTTCCACGTGTGCCATCAAAAGGAAGCATTTATTGATTATGAAGAACAAAGTAGTAAATCGGAATCTGCTGACGGTCGAGATTTGCATGTTAAAGGCATATGTTCAGTTCGATTGAAGATGAATGATGGAAAAGTGTTGAAGCTAACGGGAGTTAGGTACATCCCAGAAATTAAGAAGAATCTTACTTCAATTGGACACTTGGAACAAAAAGATTGCAGTTTCTCGACTAGAGGTGGAGTTGCAAGGGTTTGGAAAGGTAATAAAGAGCTTCTACGCGCAAAACGGGGAAATGATAACATATATAAATTGCTTGAAAAGACAGTGGAGAATGTTACGAGTTCTCAAATTGGATTAGGAGAGGTAAGTTCATCTGAATCAAGGTGGAGCCATCAACGTAAAGCCACAAGGTCTACAAGAAGGCCATTGTGATATTATAAGCAATTTTGAGATTATTTTTTGTGGTGTATCTCTTGTGAGAGATGCATCATTTGTGGGTGGTTTTTTGGTTTATGGATTTGTTGATTGTTGGAGTGATTTCATATCAAGGTGGAGCGTTATGATTTGTGGTATTTATCACATGGATATTGAAGATGGAGAAATTGGAAGTTGCGGTATTTAAGGATCTGCTGCGGATTTTATGGATCTATTGAGATATTTTAGGGAAAACTTTATTTGAGCAAGTTTTAAGAAGTATTTATTTTTGAGATATTTTATGGCCCAATAAGGTTTTAGACCTAGTCTTTCTATTTACCTATATAAGCATCTCGTTAGAGAGAGATTTATTTGTACTTGAAGGAAAGGAAAAATAAAAAACTTGTTTTTTGGGAATGAGATAAATTCTCAATTACTTTTTAGGCTTTCATTGTAATAATTTGGTGGATTAATAAAGGTTTGTTTGGAGGAATTTGCTTGTTATTATTATCTTTTTCTCTTTCAAAATCTAATTGTGTAGTGATCTTGCGGAAAACCTAACACTTTTTTTCTAGAGTCTATAGATGTTATATTTTTTTTCTGCATGTGATGATAACTAAGTGCAATCTTATAAACATGAACGTACAATATAATATGCCAGTATAATTGTAAGCAACTAAATCATGTGTTATATATGCATTGGAAGTGTATTAGCCTCTTTGCCATATATAGCCATAAAATGTAGGTAAATTCTAGGGAATAATTAATTAGGTGCACAATCATTGAAACAAAGCTTTAGCTTTTTGATGTCCTCGTACCTGTTCAATGAACAACAATGGCTATAATGCCAATGGAATTCGAGGGACATCATGTGCGGTCCAACAGCCTTACAGCGAAGTATTTTTTAGTCAAATACAGTAACTACTGCATATCATCTAGGGGAATAAGTCAATTTTTTTTTTAATTTGGTACTTACACACACAAATGTGTGTTTATATATATATATATATATATATATATATATATATATATATGAAATCTTCTGATACATCTATTAGGCTACACTTTTGTCTTCCTCCGAGTTCTAACCACTCATTCCGATTTTAATATTATTAATTATTTTCTCTCTCTTTCCACTACATTATATTATTTAATTCAATCAGAGAGAGAAATAATGTTAAAATCATAATAAGTTGTTGGAATTCAGGGGATATGAAGGTGTAGCCGAAGAGGTGTAACTGAACAGTTTCATGTGTGTGTGTGTCTATATATATATATATATATATATATATATATATATATATATATATATATATATATATATGGGAAACTCTATTTAGACACAAAATGGGGACACAAAATTGCACACAATAAATCTCAACCACATGATCCTCCCATGAATTACACCCTCCACATAAAGACGAACAAATCCAACGGTGGAGGTTTTGTGTCTCTCTCTTTGTGTTTAATTTTGTGCCCAAATAGCCGGCCCCTATACATATACATATATATATATATACACACACACACACACACATATATATAAGTTTGGTCGTGTGCATCATACTACCATGGTAGGGGATCCGACCGAATCGAATCCATGAATCCAACATCTTGTTCCGATGTCTTAACATTACTAAAAAAAACTTTAGATTTTTACATAAAATTTCGTACGTCTTTCCTACAACATAATGCAAGGCGTAGAAATGACGTAAAAAATATGTGGAAAGAGCTCGTGGTAGAGGAAGGGCATAGGAAATCTTCTACGCCTTTCCTACGTCCTTGTTAAAAAGACGGAGAGGGAGGGGGGGAGGGGTGTAAGAGTAAGAATTTTCTATGCAATTCCAATGACAAAAATTAAGGTGTTAAAAAACAATCCAACCCAACATTCAATGTTAACATCCAACCATTGGTTAGTATAACAACCCAAATTATGACAGACCGAATTTTTTTCATAAGGGAAAAACGGTGACAAAAAGATTCGATAAAAATTATGGACATGTAATACATCACCATGAATCACATATTAAAATATTAGAATAATACAACTACTTATGAATTAAAAAGAATTAC
Organism: Allium sativum; assembly: GCA_030737875.1. Classification (NCBI taxonomy): domain Eukaryota; kingdom Viridiplantae; phylum Streptophyta; class Magnoliopsida; order Asparagales; family Amaryllidaceae; genus Allium; species Allium sativum. The sequence goes on along the minus strand of CM060927.1, from coordinate 153,351,600 downwards.
TTTATGATTCTCTAATACGTAAAATGCAGGTCGTTACTATAAACATACATACATAATTCATATATACATACATACGTACATACATACATATACACAAGAGGCGTTCTGTTGCACCTCAAATAACAATCCTAAATGTTCCTTGATGTGCACCGCACTCACTTTCTCTCTCCTCCAACGAACTCTCTGTAGCCAATAACTTATTTTTAAATAAATGTGTAGCTTGATTAAATTAAGATGCAAAATGAGTGCTACAAAATAGTGTGTGTGTGTGTGTATGTATGTATGTATATGTATATATATATACGAAGCATTATGTCACACCTCAAACAATACTCTTGAATGCTCCTTGATTTGTACCACACAATCCACTTTTTCTCTCCTCAAACTAAATCACTCTCCAATCACTAACTTATTTAAATATAAATGTGTAGTCTGATTTAACTGAGATCCAAAGGAGTGCTACAAAATATGGGTGATGTGGAGAACTCCTAATTCATTTTAATGTTGTTGAAGGGTAAATCTTTGGATATGTTAATTATTGACATTAATTGGATGGTTGTGAAGCAGGAAATTTAACCTAATTTCAAGTTCCTAATGGAACTACATATGTAATTTAGTAAAATCAAGTCCATCAAGAAAAATACAAAGGAATGGAACAAGATTAGGTCTAAGCAGGGAGATGTTATTTAATCTATTAATGACCAACCTGAAAAAATGCAAGCTCAACTTGATGATAATCCTATGCATGATGGACTGAACTCGGATTTCTACTCTTTGCAAAATCAAATTAAAGTGGAACTTCGTACCAGGGTTTTTGGATACCTGGTTAAACAGAATTTAACGAGTTTCGTAATTCTAAACTTGGGAAGGTTAAATACGGGTTCGAGAGTCTAACTCGTATAAATAATTCAAGATGTAAAATAAAGAAATTATGGTTTATGAGGAAATTTGTGTGTACTGTAATAAATTAAATTCATTTAGAATTATAAGAAAATTTGTTCCAATTCGTGTTAGTAAAACTATATTTTGTTAGTTTAAATGAATATTGATAATATAAAATATTGATTGGTGATCAATAATTAAGTGAAAATATATTTTCAATATGAAGTATTTTTTTAACAAGATAATTAATAATTTTTGGATATGTGTTTGGAAAATGTAACTTGTTGAAATTATAAAAAAAAAATATTGATGAAAATCAATATTTATGTGTCAAAATAAATTTAGTATGGTCGTGTAAGTAAATTATGTCAAAACCTTATGTTTTATGCAACAACAAAAATTTAAAGTGTAAATTTTGTACACATAAATGTCAAATATTCATATTAATTGTAAAACGAGAATTTTGTGTTCACTTGTGCAATATTATATTGAAATAGTGAGGTTTGTGTAATTTTAAAAATTTAAGAATGTTAGCTTTGTATAATCAAAGGATAAAATGTGTGATTTTGTAAAAACATGAACTTTGTGTGTATGTCACACAAAAATGATGTTAAAATTTTTTAAATTTTATTTAAATGCATGTACGATTGTTTTTTGTAAATTAAACACACATAATTGTGTGTGAATAAGTAATTTAAAATTTTAGAAAGACTAAATCATGTGTTATGTTGATAATTTGTTAAAATGTAAGATGACTTGTGTGTTAGATGTGCTTAACAATGTGTTTGGGTTTAATTAGCTACATTTGAGAATGATTAAGTTTAAATTAGCTCATAACTCAAATTAGAAAATTCTGGAAATGGAGAAAAGAAAATCGCATAATATTTTCTACTCTACTTTCTTCTTCTTTCAGAAAATGGCAAAACTACAAAAAAGAAAATGGCTAAACCTCTTTATACAAAATTAATTTTTCTCCATGAAATAAAAAGGGGTAAAACTTGGTTGTCCTAGGATTAATCAAGATCTAAATTATCAATCTATGGAATTTAAAGGGGAGGTAACATGATATTTTCTGATGTTGCATGCTTAGGAAACTTACCGTAACAGGTTTCTGAAGCTTAAATGACTCATCTTGCAAGCCTAATTCGTGTAATCTCTTCAAAAACAACCAAAGTGATTTGTTACACTCCTTTCAACTAAAGCTATTTTTCTTGTCTATATTGTTGAATTAATTGAGTTCGATTGTATTATTCGATTATTGTAACTATGTGAAGTTTCATAAAAACTTCTATGCTAACAACGTCTAGATGCAACTTTGAAGCATCATATCTCAGTCATTCCTGATCTGAATCCTATAATTCTTGTTTCAGTATAGAGTGTGTGTTTTAAACTTCGTAATGTTCAATTTGATCTAAATCTAAACTCGGTAATGTGGTGGAAATGAGACGTGAAGATAAGCTCGAGCCAGAATTCCACGAAGTGAAATTCCCATATAGTGTGTTGACTCACTTGGGGCCTGTGTCGGCACTTGTGTAAAATACCGGGCAACTATCGTTTGCTCATTTATGAGATCATGGGTGTTTTGCCAAACAATTTGCCTAGCCTTCTAGTGTAATCATGTTGATGTAGAAGCTTCTAATGCATGTCTTTGAATTATTTGAGTTTGTGAATTGTTTTGGCTTGGCTCTCTCATGAACAAGCCTATAATTCTATGATTCCGAACTCCAGATTATGTTGTTTTGAGTGTATTTTCATAAAGATGGCTTCATGAATAATTCGTGAATTTAATGACATTGTACACGTTTTTGTAAATCGATTTTTAAAAGATTTCCTATATGTACAAGTAATGCTTTGAGATATTTTTTTCCAATGAATTTTTTTACAAATAAAATTATCTAAAAACTATAATTGTAAACTCATTTCATAAACCTAGTATTTTTAATATATAAAACTACACATTTTAGCATTCTTTGAGGGAACGAGGAAGTGAATTAAACTATATAATACACCTATGGTATGGGACACGAAGGAATATTATATCCATTAATTTTGGACTTAATCGTTTGAAGCTTCCTTATGGAATTGGCTAACTTTGAGTAAATCATTGAGTGGGAATGCATGGTACAAGATGTATCGTTACCACTATTTGGGTTACTGATGTGAAATCTATGACGCATACTCAGGGAACTATTCAGGACTTTCGAGTCATTTGTGGCTGTCTTAATGCTATCAGTACCAGGCCGTTAAGGCCATATACGTACGCTGAGAGTCAACATTTATCAGGGCTGTGTGACGCGCTAATTCTAGATAACTGTGTAAGGTGCCAAACTATATGGAAAACCATGGTTAGTGCTGGACGGGTTTGGCCAACTGTGTGGAATTTGTGCATGCGTGACAAGGCCTCGCCTTATGGATCCAAACTATGTTTTTTCATTTCTATATTCCCTCGAGACTGTATGGTATGATAACTGTATAGCATTGTGATTTCTAAATTTAAAGTAGGCTATGATTTCTAGAATATTGATGGTGATTTAGTGCTTCATCTTTTTATAGAGAATGAGTTTTATACCTGATTATATATGGTGATATTTGGTAATTTTGATTTGAGAATTTCACCATTGTGTGGCGAACTCTTACTCGAGTTTGATGTGTCGATTTGTGTAATTTCCATCGTATACTTTGATTTGTGTGTGAAATTTCTTTAAGACCATCAAAGATCGTGGCCTTGAGTCATTTAAAGGATGGGGTCCTTGCATTGTGTTGTGTTTATTTTCTTATGTGAGATCCATGTGTGAGTTAGTGAACCTATCTATGTATATGATGATTGTGCACATGTTGTGCTCCTCCTTCCTTGAAAGGAGTTATTCATTACATGATATCACTTTGTACGCATCATCTCATTACTGATATGTTTAAGCTAGACTGACTCATATGTTTATACTCCAGTCAGACCGAGTTGTTTCAAATTGTAAAATGTTGATTTGTGGTTCGCTAATCCATTTTGGACTATCTCTTTTGAAGCTATTACCTTAGTTTACAGTCGTGTATTTGTGTCATTTGTATATTTATTTCTTAAAGCATATGGCATATGTATATGGTTCACACGAAACCATTCGAGTGTGCAACACATGGAGCCTATTGCATGTTGTAATTTAATTTACAAAATATTTAGCAAAATCATTTGTAATAGACTTAAGAGAATTCTCCTTGATATAATATCACAATGTCAAAGTGCTTTTATTAAAGGCTTTCTCATTTTTGAAAATTCTTCTATGGCCTGTGAACTTGTTAGGGAATTTAATAAAATAGGAGCTGACATGATATGTATAAAAATAAACTTGCATAAAGCTTATGACAAAGTGAACATAAACTCAATAATTCATATGCTTGCATCTATGTCCTAATAATCTACTTGGTTTCTATCTCAATACCCCTACTTACTCTATCCTCGTTAATGGAGTGATTTTCTATTTGATATTGCTATGGACTGATTACTAGTTCCAAAGGGAACAGGCAAGCAGATCCTTTTTGTATGTGTGTGTATATATATATATATTTGTTGTAGCTATGGAGTGATTTTAACTACAAATGGAGTTAATCTATCATTATAATTACATTCAGCGTATTTATAATGTACAGTCTAAAGTTACTCATTTGATCTATGTAAATGATTTGTTGGTTGTGTTTAAGGCATTCTTAAAAGAAATTGAAAAACTTAAAGACCATCTTTGTCCATATGAATCTGTGGATAGGTTTGAAAATGAATGAGCATAAAAGCAAAATGTTATTTAATAAGCTCTGTGGAAACAAGAAATCTCTACTTGGTTGTATTAGGTTTTAGAAAGCTCTCTTTCTACCAAATAATTAGGGGTTCTACTCTCAAATAACATAGTAACAAATGCATAATGTGACAAATTGGTAGACAATATCAAAGATAAACTAAAAGGTTGGAGATCTAAACTTTTATCGTTTGCTGGGAATAGGGTTGTTAACGGATACTTTTGAATATGGATAGTGCTATATCGGTATCTGTATCATAAATCATTTTAGGATATCCGTATCCACGGATACGGATGGATTTCAGATAATTATCCTATCCGACAACGATTGATAAATTAAGAAATATAAGTTAAAATTTTTAGTTTAACATAAATATTTTTCAATTCCATTGATCCTAAAAGTGTTAAAAATAAACATTTATGACGATATTAAATAGCTTTGAGTACTAATATGCATTTAGTGCATATAATATAAACCTTTGACTTAGTGAAGTAATAAATAGTTCTCATTCATTGTACTAAAATACATATAATTTTGAGCATAATGTTATAAAAAATCAAATGGATAATTTTTGAATGCGGATATCTATGTATCTGTATCTGCATCTGTTGTTTCGGATATCAGATATTTATCCGTTTTTCGAAAACGGATGCAGACAGATTTCGGATTTTTCGGGTATCTATTGACAATCCTAGCTGGGAAGGAAGAATTTGTTCACATGTGATAACCTTAAAAGTTGGATATTAGATGCAAACTTTCCATATTTCTAACTGTTTTCTAGCCGAAATCAATCGTGCCATTTCATATTGAGAGGGCGAATGCATAAATTAAGTTTCTCTTTAAACCAAAACAAAAAGGGTAGCGAACTTAAGAAAATTTGTCTGAACACAGAAAATTATATGGACCCAAACTAGCCTGGAAATTACTTGTATCAAATAACCTATAGGCATCTTGGATGAGAGCTAGATATTTAAAAGGAAAATTCTAGGTTCTCAAAACAGATAATAACTCTTTAACTATATGGAAAATCTGCTGGTAATTTGGGGACATGCTTAAGGACGTTGTTTAGAGAAATATCAAAATGGGGAACACTCTGATCTTTGGAAAAACTCTTGGCTTAATAACAAAAGCTTTATTGGTAGACTGGAATGAGTTCTCTATATGGAGCTCTTGATCAAACAGCCAACTCAATTATCTTAACTAATATGTAGGACTGTAAGATAAAGATGGTGACCAGATACTTTAGAGAGAAAATCACAAGCACGACTATTTTTGAAGATCAAACGGAAGATAAATGAGTTTGGAAGGATAGTTCAAAAGGCGAGTTCATGCTTAAAGAAGTATGGGAGAAAGCTAGGACGAAATTTCCTATTGTTAACTGGAAAAATGTTGTATAGAGCAGATTTTTCCCTTTTAAAATTTCCCCTATGCTTTATAAAATCATTTTGAGAAGAACACCCACTAAAGACCAACTTCATAACTGGGGGATAATTGAAGACAAAAATTGCATTTTTTGTGAGAATCAAATTAAATCACATGAACGCATATTCTTTAATTGTAACTACAACAAACTTGTCATTGATAACTTCATGAACTTGGAGGAAGAAATTGCTAACCTCAACAATCAGATAAAGATATCGAGTTTGGTGATAAATACAACAAGATTAGCCTCATAACCATAGTGTGGCGCACATATAGAGAGGATGAAATTCTAGTGCTTTCAAAGACAAAGCAGCAGATATATTAGCCTTTACTAAAATCATCAACAGAGACATTTCAATGATTATCGGAAGAATTCCTAAATAAAAGCTTACCCATATAACGAAACAAGAAAAATCTTTATTGGAGAGATTGAACTGGAGGGGATTGACCACAGGAACTCAGTCAGCGATGAACCGGACGCCGCCATGGGTTCGAGATCTTATCTCTCTTTTCAAATTTTCAGTCTCCTTAAGCCCTGAAGTATGATATTGACGGAAACCTATACCTTGTACTTTTTACGTTGTTTACTTTTCGGTTTTGTTCTGCTTTGGGCCGCATTGCCCATATGAGTTTTCAATTGTGAAAAATAAAGAGTTAACCAATTTCCATATACCTTTATTAATAGTTGTAAGACAACTAGTGGCACACATTTTTGGTGTCAACCCGAAAATTCCCTTGTACAAATATTAACATATTTTAATATCTCTTAAACATAGTATATAATAGTTGAACTTTTTAAAATTTAAAATATCCCTCTATGCCCAAGAATATGATCCAAAAGTTACACATTTTTGCAAATTCAAGTTATCTCTCCATATTTAAAATTAAGATCTAACAAATAAACATAATTTAAACAAATAAGCTTCATGTACAAATTCGTTGTTTGTCTTTGTTAATAACAGTGATTAACTTTATAAATAGTTGGCTCAGAAATGAATTTTGTTTGCCCGATTGCAAACTTTTCAAAATATCACTATGATGTCACTTTTTTAATTTATAACTTTTTTTTTTGGCAAGGCATAATCTAAAAATATTCATTCATGCTTAAAAATAAGACCTAACCGCTAAACTTCTTTACCGATTCAAACTACCATTCATGCTTACAATTAGTGTCTAAAAAATAAGCACCATTTAACAAAGAAACATCATTTATAAATATATTATTTGTTAATAATTAATAAATTATAAACTAACAAAACATTAGATGTTGCAACTTAAAAATCACTTTTTAATAACTATACATGATTTCTACTTTAAAACATGATTAAATATTTATAGAAATTAATTTCTCTTAAATGTATTAATTACATGTAATTTGTAGAAAACAATTGATGTATGAAACGTTGGCTATCATCACATGTGAAGCGCATGTGTCATAATACTCCTATAGATGTATGAGGTTTATATCTCATTCCTATTTCCGAGTACCAATTTCGCATCCCAGCAACAACACTCACTTTTGAAATCTAAGGAGTGGTGCACTGTTGGGGGGTTATGCATTTACGAGGCATTTTACAATGAAGTGATTTCTTGGGTGTTTTATGCAAGGTTTCAAAATCTCAATCTTTCGTCGTCGTCTTCTTGTTAGCTGAGCCCTTCGTCTTCATGAAATCTGATTCCTAAACGTTGCCTACTCCGAATTCATGGCTAACCTAACCAACCCGTACCTTACCATTCTTCTTCACCTCCGTAGCATCTTCCTTCTAGTGCTTTGACATTGACATAGATTTTAATAATTTCTATTTGGTAACATGTAATTAGGCTAAATGGGGATGTAGCTCAGATGGTAGAGCGCTCACTTAGCGTGCGAGAGGTACGGGATCGATACCCCGCATTTCCATTTATTTTTCTTCCGTAGTTCATCGGCGCCATATTTTTTTTTTGCAAAGATGGATAGAACAATTTGCAATATTTTATTTGAATGTTTCTACACTTTCTGGTTAACAATTAAAGGTCGTTTACTGAAAATAGGAATTTCTTATTTCTTATTTGAATGCTAATTTTAGGTTTCTTCTTCACTGCTATGCTCTTTATTGGTTGGCAATGATCTTTCTTACTGTGTCTTGTCAAAGGATGTGTAGTATAATAGTCTGAAATCTATAATTTCAGTGAATGCCAAAATCTTAAATGTGTGTTGGTATCAAAACAACACCAACAACCTCCATATATTTCTCCATAAATCATGAATAGAAGTCAAATTTGTGATTGATTGACCATCATAAAACATGAAGAAAAAGAATTTAGAACTCAAAAGGTTAACAAACATGTGGTCGTAATGGAGTTACCAATGAGAATTTAATTTTATGTTATGCATTATCCATATGATGACATTTGTTATTTACCCAGGTTGTATTTTTATGAAATGTCAAGCATGATCCATAGATTCAATTCAGACATCTCCACCTGACACCTCCCTAATTTGAGATCATAATTTTGTAAACCATATTACCACTAAATGCTATATTTTAGCACATATACTCTACCATTTGAGTGGTATGGAATTGCATACAAATAGCTTCTCAAATTGAGCCATGCACTTAACAATATATAAATTTTGATTGGAAAAATAGTGTGCATTAAAAAGGGTTGGTTTTTAGTGATACCGATAAGTCTTTTGATTCGACGACAGAAGAATTTTATTCAGAAGAGAGGATTTAAAGGAAATAAAAGCAACTACTCTAATTTCTCTAGCCATATTGTGCGATATATTGAGCCTCTTAGCCCAAGAAAGGAAGAACATTTGTTTTAATCATTGTCCACTAGTCACACAACATCATGTATGGATGGGAGCAATAGAAGTGGTTCTATAGCAACAAGACTGTTCGGGTTAGAAAATATTATCCAAACACCTGGGTTATATTCATCAAATTGTTTGTTTGTTTTCTTTTGATATGTTTTCAATTTAGATGTGTTTTGGATATTGAAAACTGAAGTTTTGTGATATGCAGGAGAAGGAGATGGCAAATTAGGCCTCCAAGTTGGTGTGATTCTATACAATGGTTATGAAGAGAATACGACGATTGGTATTAAAGAATTGAATTAAGCTATTTTTGTTTGCGTGGGCTATTGTGCAGAAATGAGAAGTTTTAGTAATACATGTATCATCACCATGCGAAGAGACTCAGCTTCTCCTTATACTGTAAACAATGATCTAGTTTAGAGACCTGTTTCACGTTTAAATGGAAATGGAGGGAGAATTAGTGATGATCTTTACATTTTGTCGTTTATTTCATTAATCTTCTTACATGTTTCTGTAAGAAGATAAACTTATGTGTATGTTGTATTGTATAATAATAATTTTATTATTCCTCCTCCTGTTCTTCTCTAGGAGTAATTAGTTTCTTGAAACAAACTAAAGTTTCGAGACAGTTGTTCGCAGCTGTAGCTCAGCTGATAAGGACATGCGGCACCTACCTAAGAGGTCGAGGGTTCGATTCTCACCAGCTTCAGTCATAACTAAGATTTACCTGGAATATGTGGAGGGGACATATGCATACTCCCTGACAGTTTACAAGCGAAGCTTGGTTCTCTGGGTATTTAAAAATAAATAGTGAGTCGGACCAATATGGTGTTGTTAACTACGCCAACTGTCCTAGCTACTAAAATTCTCCTCCATAATATTTTTATAGGTTTGGAAATGCATAAACTTGATAATAATAATAATTAGAAAATGCTGTTTTGGTTCATTTTCAATCCATTGTCTATTATCTTTCCTATAATTTGTCCTGATATTTCTACCATAAGAGAACTGCATAAAAAAATTGTTAATTTTCTTTTACCATGAAACATATAATATCAATATGGGAAAAAGAGCATGGAGTAGAAATCAAGATTTTCAAAGAAAAGTTTTGGATTGATGATCTAGAAATGATTTTGTATTGAATGATTTGCTGTTTTTGAAATGAGAATTATTTTCAGTAATTTAATAATGGAAATGATTGTGATTTCATTGAGATTATACATTTTGAGAAATGTTAAAGGATCTCCACATTTGATTAAGGGTGATATCAATTTTAATTTAGTGTATAATTGTTATGGAAGTTACAAAATAAATTAGCCTCCCTTAGATATATAAATTAAAATTCCGATATTAACCTCCATAAACCTCATTAATAAAATCCATAAAACATAAACTTTAATTAATACTTAGAATTTAATGTTGCACGTAAAAATAAATAATGAACGTAGTTAATGTAATGTAGGCACAAGAAAGTTTGTGGGAGATCAGAAGGCATCAGATTAGGAAATTAATTGTAATTTCCACTACAACAAAATGACCATATTACAACGGTGAAAAAGCATTGTAATATACATTTTACAATGGTGGGCTAACCGTCATGTATTAAGAAGTTGTAATAGATTAAAACTTTTACAACTTTTTTGCACCGTTGCAACACCCTTGTAATATGTATATTTTACAACTTTTTTCCATCGTTGTAATAAATTTATTACAACAACTGTGCACCGTTGTTGTTTTAATTTTTACAACTAATTATAACCGTTGTGATATATTTTATTACAACTTCTATTTTACAGTTGTAATATATCCACAAATTATATACATGTTACTAAAAAAAAAATCATTGCAGAACATATTATCTACAAAACTGGAAATATCAAACAAACTTAAAACATGAACCAAAATGATATATCATTTTTTTCAAACTTCCATCATTTTTTTTTACATAATACGCTGACAAAACACATTAAGTACATACCCAACAAAACAATCTAAAGTAGTCATTAACATTACCAGTGAAACCTTACAAAAAAACATAACCATTCCAGAATATATACATCGATACAACACAAAAAATACATGTGAAATTTTTTTTGTCCACATACTTAAACCTTGTAGCTACATACTAATCAGGTCTAGGTCTCTCAGATCGAGTACTTCAACAGATCCCAGACATACAAACCTGGTTAAAAAAATTACAAAATGAGATGCAATGCTTCAATAACTCAAAGGGAAGTCAGAGAGTATCTTTACTTAAATAATTCATGTAGGAAAAACTAAACTTCATAACTAATTAACGTCAATTAGTATTTCCCTTCATTTAAAAGATGATGAATTATTGAAAGTGAAGGCCTCTTCGATTCCTCTAGTGCAAACTAATGCTACACCTGATCAATGGAAACATAAACAATAAGTAAAAACAAGAGTTGGCTGCCTGATCCATATATATACTATAATTTACTAAGCAAAATATATGAAATTCAACTATACTATTCAAGTTGCTTAATGGCCACATCTATTTACCAAAAATAAAGTATACCGTAGTTGTCTTCCCGATATAAAAATTATATCATAAGGACAGTAGCCACGTCATTAATGAACTGTTTAGTCAATGAATGCTTAAGTCTGAAGTTTTTTTTTGTTATCAATATGAAAATTATATTAATTTATTAAACATGCTCGAATATCAAAGATGGAGTATCCGTTGCATAATTTGTACGACTTATTTTAGACAATGACTCCTTTAAGTGTTATAAGTGCAGTTGCTACTAATAACCACTTATCAGTATCATATAATATCATAAATTAGCCCATGATAATGCAACAGGGGTTTTCTAAATAAAAAAAAAGTAAACTAACCACTTCTCTCAAGAATTCCATTTCCAAACTATTTTGCTTTTACAGCCTGGGCATTCACTTTTGAAAGACACGAAAACCAAACACCTAACCAACATACCTCTCTATTTTAAATTGCTTTATTCTTCTTCCAAGTTGTCTCTGCTGAGCTGATTCCAGAAAAGATTGGTACTTAGCGGCGGAAGGTTGGAAGTGCCACCGGGGTAGCGTTAGCTATCAACTGATTCATTGATCTGAACCAAAGCCGGAGAAACCAACTGATTGGCGATGATCGGTTGAGGAAGATCATAAGTCCTTTCAGCAACCATGTAGGAGGAGCATACATAAGAAGAAAAAAATGCATCAATTCATTTAACCGTTTCCTTTTCCAAAGCTTTCGACTTTAAACCATATCATTTTCAGTACTACTTTGTTTCTCTATTTCTTATTAGACAGTTTACTCTCGAGTTTAGCGAGCAGAGTTGAAATCTTCAATTTTTGAAGAACTAAATTAAAGTTTGGAGGCTGTCTTGTTAAAGACATCTTTACTACAGTATTATTTAGCAAAAAATACCATAGAGTGAGCGGAATAAAGTTTGTGAAAAAAATAAGAAATGTTAGGAGATCATAAGCAAACTTACTGACAAATCAAAGGTGTTTATTTGGGTAATAAAGCAAATAATAGGCAACTGAATGTATTTTAGATAACCCTAACTTTTTCCATGACTGAATAAAATTTAGGATAGTATTCTATTGAAAATCGTACTGCACAAACCCTAACTATGGCATCAAACTGATGGAGGTATAACATTGATGGAAGTAGTAAAGAATGAAACCCAAACCAACATCTATGTCTATTAATGTGGAAGCAGCTAAAGCCATTTTTTGGAATTCTCCGCATCAAAATCAAAGAAAGTCTTAAACTGTTTCAATGCTCGTATGACTGTACCAGATCCACCACCATCATTTTTTTAAATTGCAGCAAAGCAAAGTTGAGTTTAACTTGTTAATAACCAATCTTTGTTACAAATGATCCCGGTTGCATAACTGTACCAGATCCACCACCATTATTGTTGAAATCAACTTCAGTTATGCATAAAAAATCTCAAATCAACTTGAGAAAGGGAGATATAGCCAGCGCTACAAATATACCAGTCTCAAATCAATTAGAAACTGCTACAAATTGATTTGTCCTTGAACCCTCACCAAGAGCTTTAGATTTAACCCCACACTGTTTGTTTTGCTTCCAGCAGCCATCCGTCTAAATCCTGTGTAGGAACAAGTGTTTTAGAATTATTTATAACAAGCACAACAAAAAAACGACCATATTACAATAAAAAACATGGTGGAAAAACTCCTGCTTAGGTACCTTTTTTAAGAATGAAAGGACATAACAACCTTCTTTATGTACCTTCTATCGAATAAAGGAAATGAAGTTTGTTTATCATCTAATAAAATAAAGTCCTTACCTCCTCTTCCTTAAATACAACCAAATCTTCACATTCGCCATCTTCGTACTCACCATCGTCTTCTAGTTGATCTGCAAATAAATTATGACGAATAAAACTGGAATGACGACATTAAATCCACAAGCGACAAACTTTACTCAATTTCAGATCAACGGCGATGCCAATCTTAGCAACCAGGCTATATATTTGCATAACAAAGAAAAAAGAGTTAAAGTTCGGCAATAGTAACTAGACATCAAATTGATTAAAAGATGAAATCGAGCAAAGAATTAATAGTCTGAAGCACAAGCCATTGGAAGTAGTAGATCCGAAGCCGAAAGCTAGTTAAGCAGTAGATTTGATTGACAGGTGAACTTAGGCGGCCATTAAAGAGAATATTCTGAAGCAGAACGGCAAATTACAATTTAATTGAAATTAGTTTAGGGTTACGATTGATGTTGGAATCATCGAGAACATGGGTCGGGTTTCTTCATCCCTTTATTTTTTGTTTTATGTTGTGTCATGGACAATTTGATTTGGGCATCGTTTTAGGTCACCATAGGCAAGTTTATAAGCATGTATTTTATTTTGTTGGCATAATAACAGAAGCAATGCCATTTTCAAAGTGGCAAAAAAAATAACGTTGGCCCTTATTGATTTTCTAATTACAAATCGCTAATTACTAAAAATAATTAAATATTAAACCGAAATTGTTATTTATTAGTTTCAAAATTTTAACTTTTTAAATATTAAATATTAAAACAATTGCTAACTATAATTATGAAATACTAAATACAAAATGTTACTTCTTAATTGTTAATATCTCTTGTTAATTCTAAATTATTAAATATTTTATTAATTATTAATTATTTTTAATTAATAATCATTTAAACTTAATTATTAAACACTAAATATCACTTCAAAATTATTAACGTTTTGATTAATTATGACTCTTTAGTATTAATATTGAGTATATATTATTATGTATTCATTTTTATTAGAAATTATTATCATTAATAATTATCAAATATTAATCAATAATAATAATTATGTAATATTAACTATATTTTTAATTATTCTTCTTAATTGCTAAGTATTAAATATTACAGATTGATTATTAATTATTACTTCCTAATTGATTATTAATAGTAACTATTAGTTATTAATTATAAATAATCAGTATAAATGTATTAAATATTAATTATTAGTTGTTAATTATATTAAATTATAGCCATATATTACAACTGTCAAAAAATAAAAGTTGTGATAGGCTTTTATTGCAACTATCAAAATAACACAATTGTTAAAAATAAGTTTATTACAACTTTTCTGGAAAAAAGTTGTAAAAAACATTTATTACAACGGTGTTTTTACCACCGTTGTAAAATTAAAGTTGTAATATGGTGTTTTTGTTGTAGTGTTCATATTGGAATTGATATGTTCGATTTAAATTAAATGCAAAAACAAAATTTTTGATCTAACATGGTGCATCAAAATTATGTAATTGAGATGTATAGTATTTCCCGCGCTGGTGAAGATATCGAAATTGTTTTTTCTTTTTAAATTTTTGGAAGCACGCGTTTGTAATTTGCGTTGAATTTAGTACATTATGTTTTAACACAAGTGACGAGCCATGGGCATTTAGGTCTCTTTTTCTTTAAATAATCTTGATCCCTTTAACAAAAAATAAATAAGTTGGAGTCCCGTTACAATTTTCTCCCCTTTAATCAAATGTGGAGTTCGTTTAACAATCACCTACATTTTTAGTACTACAAGATTTACATACAACTTGGTCATTTACTCGTATTGGTCTTTCGGGGTTACTAACTTAACCCGATTCATTATATTAAAAAAACTGGAATGAGGCTCATGCTTCGCATATGGGTCATTGTCTTTTTAACAGATTTTAGATTGTAGAAAGTAAGTGTAGAGTGGATGGTAACTTTGGTTCTTCATGTGTCGGTTGTCGTACCGAAACGGACGTTGTGTTATTATACAGTTATAGTCATATGTCGACAAGTAGGGAATAACATATATAAATGTTCAAAAGAAATTTGACTGACGTTTCTTTGTAGTCGAATTATTGCCGGAAGTAGTGTATAATAAATCTTGTTTAAGACAGAAATGCATGTATAGAGTCATGCTAGTTAAGTTGTACATGAAAGTTGGAACACACAAATATTAAGGTTGTGACTTAGTGGATAAATGGTTAAATTTAATATAGTAGAAGTACCTAAAGGCAACCATTATAATATTAAATCCAAGCATGTTTGGTAAGACCGAGTGAGAAACATACTAAAATTTGGTCAGATAGTACATAATCATCAAATAGTTTACAGAAAAATATCAAAGTTCAAGTATCTTATACACAGTACGAAAATGGTTATAACTAAATATACAACACATATACTATTACATTGTTAATGAACACAGTGTAGTTCAGTGAGGTGGACAGCTGTTAACTTGTGTACACATTTGGGTATCATCATAATCAGCGATGCGAACGCCTTTCTTATGTTGTTTGGTAGCTTGTTTCGTGTTGTTTGTCTTTGCAATTGCAGCCGCATTGACATTGTGTGGAAGGCAAAGCATGGATCAAGAAGTGGAACACAGTTAAGAAATAAGATTTCACCTGATAGAGTGGGTCTAAACCTAAAAGCACATATATCGTCCCCAGTAAAAGCTTCAGGACCTTTTAACTTTGGTACTGCTAGCATATTGAAGCCTTTAGAAACCGCTTTTGCTGCCAATTGATTTTCCCTGTAGAATATTCTCTAATGACAATTAGTATGAATGAACGTATAAAAGTAATGACTAGCAGCAATGTTGGAAACTGAAGAAAATATCATGTGATTATTATATTTGGAAAACATGGCATGATTACAAGCATGGTAATTGCTTTGAGGACCTGTTAATCTAACATGTATTTTCATATAAAGTATTTATATGACTAGAAACTGTTTTATATCACTGACAATACAGTTCTTTTAAGTGCATCATTCCTGAAGAAAAAAAAGTACCATGCATTGTTATTTGTTAAGGGTGCTACTATTCACAACCCGGTTTATACTTTCGGTCACCCTTCTAAATTTAATAAAAATGATAATTTTATATATTCTTCTGACCACCATATATTATTCTTTCACTCAGTTATTCACCACCGTATTTCTCCTAAGAAAAAAACTTACTCCTCTGCAATTTCAAACTCTAGACTCTAATAAAAGTAGATATTCTTTTTTGCCTAAGAGAGATGGAAGATAAAGATAAAAAAGAGGTTAGAATTGCTTGATTTTTATTGTTTTCTATCATGTTATAGAGCATGTTGTTAGGCTTTTTTTAATGATAAGAGTTTTCCATAGCGTTTTAGGATATTTTTCAATTCCGTTGGAAATTTCAAGCTTGGTGGATATTAAATTTGACGGCGTTTTAATAGAGAATGATAATGTAAGTTTTGACTTGTAGGGTTTTCATCTGTATAACTTATGTATCTTCTTTTACAAATTGATACATTAATTTTTTTGTTGTTTGATAGATGGAGTATTTGAATGATGATAAATTGGACGACAAACATGATGGCTGTGATAATATGATGCAAGATGATCGATTAAATGACTCAGAAGACCTAAATGCATGATGTAAATGCGGAAGGAAGTGATCGTGTAGAGGAAGGTTCTGGTGGCCTCCCCATTTTTAACTTATTAATTTAGGCAGTGTCCAATAGAGGAAATTTAAAATATTTTGGGTGCTTTTAGTTTTGGTAGCCAGAAGTGTAAATCGGGGTGTGAATAGTAGCACTCTTTGTTAGTGGTAAAAATGTTTAAACAGATAAATAACATAGTAGAACTAAGGCAAAGAATGTTCAAATATGTCCATTATCACAAAGTTTTGGTGTCCGGATACATAGTTAAAATAATATTGTAAATATGAAAGAGAAGACGTGCATAATTGTAAAAAATAGTAGAAATTCTTGAATTATCCACTTGAACTACGCATATTAATTTTGGTGGAAAAACAAACTTTATCCTATCTAATTAATGTCGAGATCATGAATAATAATTCCTACTCATGATTTAAAAAAGAAAACATATTCAAATGCGAGGACATCAATTCCTTCACATGATTTAAAGAAAACATATTTAAATGCGAGAACTCTCCCCAACATGATTAGTTAACTAAGAATTGCAGGTACAAGTGAATTCTGTACCTGATCATTCGAAGTGTCACAGACATAAAGATGAAGGCATCTATGTTGTACAGGATGAGCATTAGTGAAAGACGATTATAAATTATATTAATAGCACTGTACGTAGAAAACAATGAAAGGCGTGTGTATAGTTAGTAACAATCCACATTTATCATAGTAAAACCAGTTTTGAATATAAAAATCATATTAAAAATAGTTTACACGATCCAAAAATTGTATAGTAAGTCATATATGTAACACCCCATATTTTAACGAACACTAAAAGACGATAAATTAAAGAATGATTAATTTAATATTCAAAATTAAGTGAAATGGACTGTGCCATTGCGTTTGTCTCGGAATTTTGGTCAAAATAAACACATGGTTTGCATAAAACAGACACAGTATGAAGAAGTTATTAAGGTTTGAAGTTTGTATACGTGCAAGAAGAATATATATATATATATACACATATATATATGTATGTACATGTATATATAATTAAATCCAGAATTCAAAAATCAGTTCGAAATTCAAAATTTGGGGAGGCGTCAAAAATCCCGCTCAAGGGTGTTGACCCCTTAAGGGGGTATCGATACTGGGCCAACCCCATAAGGGGGAGGGGTCGACACCCCTGCGGTAGATCTGGCAAATTAGGGTTTTGGGTTCGGGTATAAATACAGCCTCATTTCTCATGTTTTTGGACATAAAAAATAATGGAGAACTAGATGTTGCCTCTGCCCAGATTAAACCAAATCTTTTCTTGTTCTGCAATCAAGTTATTCAAGCTTAGAGATTTGTGATTCGATTCTTCTATTTTTCTAGATCCAAAAACTGTGAGTCTATGTTAATTTTAGATCTAAATAATACAAAGTTAATCTTGACATGACTATAATTTGGATCTATACCTGTGACTACTTGAATCATATCAGATCTATTATAACTTGTGTATCTATGATATTCTGACATGACTATGACTTAGATCTTAACCTCTATCATGTCAAGATCTGCCATTTTTGTAGATTTAGTCCATTATTTAGATCACCTCATGCTTGTTACCATTATATTATGGTTAAATCAGATCTATTATAGTTGGTTATCTAATTCATTAGATCTTATCATGCCTTTTATGATATCCCTATTATATTAGAATTAGTTCTATTGTCGCATGTTCATCAGATCTGTTCCTATATGCTTATCTTGTCATTATGGCACTATATGTTTATGCCGTTACATGTCGACCTTGTTAGTATGATCATTTCTGTAACATCCTGAATTTGTACCAACACTGAAAAAGGATAAATTAAATAATAATTAATTTAATATTCAGAATTAGAGGAAACAGACTGCACCAATGCGTCCGTCTCGAAATTCTGGTCAAGATAGACACT
This sequence comes from Allium sativum, assembly GCA_030737875.1. Taxonomy (NCBI): domain Eukaryota; kingdom Viridiplantae; phylum Streptophyta; class Magnoliopsida; order Asparagales; family Amaryllidaceae; genus Allium; species Allium sativum. The sequence goes on along the minus strand of CM060927.1, from coordinate 153,332,859 downwards.
TGGTTTGCGTAAAACAGACAACGTATGGGAAAGTTATGAGGGTTTTAAGTTTGTATATGCGCAGAAAAATTATATAAATACGTATGAGTCAGAGATGAGTCAGAGCTGAGTCAGAATTTTATCCAGAACAATTCGTCTTTGAAAAAATCATCAGAGCGGCAAAATTCCCGCTCTAGGGGGTCGACCCCCTAGAGGGGTGTCGACCTAGGGTTCGACCCCCCTGAAGGGGTGTTGACCTAGGGGTCGACCCACCCATAGGGGTGTCGATACCCCTATGGCTGTCTGTAGCTATAAATATGTGGCTATTTCTCAGATTTCTTCATTAGAAATCATGGCGGCCAAACTCTGCCGGAGTCTGAACTGAACTAGGGTCTCTCATCTTATTCTATCAATTAAAGCATATCAAATTATGAGATTCAAGCATAGACTCAGCACCAACCTCTTTTCTATCATCTTAGCAATCCAGTCACAATAAGTTTTAGTTTCTTTTAGGTTTAGATAAATAAAAGTAAATTATGAAAGACTGTGATTTGGATATGTTGTAAACCTTGAATCTATGTTATTATTAGATCTTATGCTATGTTATGATAGATCTATTCCTCTAGATCCAATTCAATTGTGATTGTTCTATTGTGGATCTTGGTTTTGTAACTATATTATGGTTAATATAGATCTATTAATTTGGACAGTTATATCATTGGATAAATCTAATCATTTATGTAAATCATGAACATATGTCACATTGAATTGGTTAGAATTGGAACTAAACCTTTATCTTAATTGTAACTTTTATGACATGATATGATGTATACGTGTGTGGATCTATTTCTAAATTAGTAGATCTAATTTATGTGGACATTGAAACTGTTAGACAGATCTAGGTTATCACCTTATGCTATCATGTTAGATCTATTTTATAGATCTAAATTGTCACCTTATGTTATCGTGTTAGATCTATTTTATGTGATCTAAATTATCACCTTGTTATGATGACAATTTCATGTCCATGCTAGTATGAATGTTCACCATATTATCATACAAGTTTATGTTGATGCCAAGATGATCATTTTAGTTATATTCCCATTATTTTCCCTATTATCGTTTATGACTAGGCTATTGTCTAGCCTAGGCACGTTGCCAATTTTGTGAGGGCGCTAGTTAAAGAATGGGGAAAAAGGGTGAAAATAGCATAATTTGAATATGAACATTTATGGACATGTAATTCAAATTATTGGGTAAAACAGGTATTGACACCTATGATTAATTAATTGATTAATTAATTAATTAAAAATGGAATGTTTAGTAATTACAATAAGGAATTGTAATTGTACTTATTGCACGAGGTTAGGTTGCATTAGTTGTGGAAGTCTGCCCGGACCCGACCAACATATCCAGCAGCCACTAATGCTGAACCTAATGTGGGAGGTCTAAGTACGTAAATATGAATCGGGCTATGACACGAGGTTAGGCCCAACCGTGGGATAAGTCTGCCCGGACCCGATCAGCATATCCAACATCCACATGTTGTAGGCCTAATGTTGGAGGTCTAGCGCATTATAAAACCATGAATGGACATGGTAAAAGAATTGGACAACTTAACCTAATTTAAATATTGTATGATTATGAACTTAAGATAGGGTTAAGTAAAATTGGATGGGTAGTGGGTGGGTTAAGTAAATTAGAGGGGGTGGGTAATATATATAGGCCCATGAACTTAACCCAATAAGGTTATGTAATTAAAGACACCTAGTGGTATACATAACCGGTAGATAATGCAGTGAAGTTATGTAATTAAAGACACCCTTTAGGGTAAGCATAACTGGTATAGGGCTATGTAATTAAAGACACCTAAGGGTATACATAGTCAGTGGAAAACCTAGTGGGGATACAAGACAAGGGGGAGAGCTTGTATCATATTGTGTGGGACCCATTTCAGTTAGTAACCTGGAGTTGGTATCAAGTAAAGAACCCCGTACTAGGCGGAGAAGGGGCACACTTACTGATTGATTATAAGAGATCCAAACGAGACGAACGGTGTGGGCGGCGCAAACCGACCGGGGACATGTTTGTGCATGGGCCGGGTAGAGGGGGCTAAGACGACTGTGACACCAGTAGATATGGTTGTGCACATCTTGGGTTGCCACTTTAGGAAGTGATACCTCCTACTATGGGGCCACAATAGGATATCTACGGAGTAGGGAGCCGATCGATTAGGGTAGTGGTTAGGGTATACCTGGACGTATGACCTCAGCCTACCAACTTATAGTGGAAGGGATCATCTCATTTCAGTTATACTAGTAATAGTGCAGAGTAATCATTAGTGAGGCACATACACCTTATCTTGCTTAGCTTGTCATACCTACCATTTATGTAGTGATCTCTCTCTTATCCGCTTTATATGCCTACATGTTGCTTTTATTTTATCTACTGGCTAAAAATAACTAAAATTGCCAAACTTTATGTCTGGCCCTGTTGTTTCTCCTTTTCTCTTCCGTTTCCCCCCCGGGTTCTCAGGGAGAAAACACTCAGACTTAATCAGGACTTAGATATCATCTTTTTAGGAGCTATTTCTGATGTATGACTCGAGTTCTTGTCTCTACTATGGCTTAACTCTTTTAATTGGGAAAATTATGTTTTTCATATTCTTATGTACTCTGATGATGCAAGACAGAAGTTATTTTTTTGTAATGGTTTTTGTGACTTATGAAATTGTGGACCATGGTATTATGTTTTATGGTTGAAATAAAAATTTGAATTTTCCGCTGCTGCCTTATTTATATCTATCTTGTAATTATTCTGTGTCTGTTTTCCTGTAGCACTTCACGAAACTTAATGCATTCCCTTAGTGAGTGACATTAACGGACGTGGGGTGTAACACTTGGTATCAGAGCTAAAGGTTACCAGATTAGATAAAAGATTTTGGAAATTATTTTCAAAAAGGTTTTAAAAGAGAAGTATTTTCAAAAGAAAAGTCTGTTTTGAAAAACATTCCCCAAAAAGCCATATATAGTATCCTTTGGTCCTTTATCTAAATTTCTTCCTTTTCCCTTTTCTCAGCATGTCTAGGGAACAAACATCCCTTATATCCCAGAGGGCGTCATAATACCCGGATGGTCCATAGGTATTTAGAGGCCACGGCGCCGGCCGAAGGCCAAAGAGACGTTCCTCCCCCAGCTACAACAACCATTCCTTCTCCTCCTTCCCCTCCAAGAGCTGACAACTTTGCCAAGATCTGCAAAGACTTTCGGGCTATGGGAGGAGGGCCATTCCATGGGAACGAGACATTCGTAGAAGCTCGGAATTGGCTTAAGGAGACCAAGGACATATTCGTAATTTTTGAAGTGGAGGATCGAAGAAAGATCCAGTTAGCTGCTTGGCTGTTAAAGGACGAGGCCTCATTTTGGTGCACCCAAGCTGGACGTCCGGTGGAAACTTGGGAATATTTTAGACAGAGGTTAGAAATGAAATTTCTTTCCTAAGCTAAGAGAAGCATGCAGATGGAGAGGTTCTTAACACTCAAACAAGGAAATTTGATGGTAAAGGAGTATGTGAACAAGTTCAACGAGCTGGCAAGGTTCGGGCTAGAGTTGGGGGATACACAGCAAAAAAGGCTTTGCGGTTTGCTAAAGCGCTGAATGAGCCTCTGCGTGGTTTAGTTATGTCCCTATTCCAATGGGGGCCACCTTTGGAAAGATTGGTTATATGACCCTAATGCATGAGGAGGACAAGGGAGAAAAGAAGGAAATAAAAGCTGAGGGGGCATCGCAGAATAAGAAGGTGTGGCCCAAGAAGGGGCAACAACAACAGCAACAACAATAGAAGAAAGGAGGGAAAGATGGTAAAGGCAAGGACAAGAGAAGGAAGGCTAATTGCTTTAATTGCGGAGAGGTCAGACACTTCTCTAAGGAGTTCCCAAAGAAACAGGGATCGCAGGGACAAGGTCAAAGAGCAGGGACTTCTAGAGGGCAGGTGCATGCTCTCGGGATCAGTGCTCCTGAAAGAGTTAGAAAATTTTCCGTATAAAGCTTAGTTTCTCTTTCAAACCATCCAGTTAGAACACTTTTTGATTCTGGTGCTTCACACTCGTTTATATCTAGTTCTTTGGTTGAATCTCTGCACTTAATTACTAGTGTGGTAGTAGATCCCGTAGTTGTTTCAAACCCCGTTGGTGGTTCGGCTCATTTATCGTTGACTTGTCGGGGTTTGAAAATATCTATGTTAGGCATCGAGTTTGAATGTGACGCGTATGTGCTCGGTTTTATGGGCTATGGGTTGATTCTAAGAATGGATTGGCTTACCAAGTATGGGACCATTCTGGATTGTGAGAGGAGAGTTGTTAGACTCCTGACTTGTCATGGGAAGACCCTCGAAGTTTCTTGTGACTCCCAAGGGTTTGTTATGTTTAGCTTCCTAGAGTCTCTAGATGCATCCATAAGTGATTTGCAATCTGTTCCAGCGGTTCGAGATTATTCCGATGTTTTTGATGAGGTATGGGGTTTACCTCGAGGGCGCGAGATTGACTTCCGCATATATCTGGTGGACAATGCAAAGCCAGTTGCATTACTAGTGCGCGACATGGCTCCAAGGGAGAGGAGGGAGCTAGGTAAGCAAGTAGGGGAGCTACTTGAGAAAGGGTTTATCAGACGAAGCATATCTAAATGGGGTGCTCCAGTAGTATTCGCAACCAAAGCGGATGGTTCACTTCGTATATGTGTTGACTATAGAGAATTGAATAAGCTCACCAAGAAGAATAGGCACCCACTGTAACACCCCGTACTTCCTATGAATATTAAAATAATGAATTAAAGAATACTTAATTGTAAAAGTAAGAATTAAAGGAAACGGGTCATGCCATTGCTTTCGTCGTGGAATTCTGCTTGAGATAGAGTCCGAGTTTGCGTAAATCGAACACCGTATGAAAAAGTTATAAGCCTTAGAAATTTGTATACGCGCAAGGAAGTATATATATACATATAAAATAATTCCAAAAGTCAAAATAGATCTAAAATTTGAAATCAGCCAAAGGGAAGTGGGCGGGAAAATTCTCGCTCAACAGGTGTTGACTCCCCTAGGGGGAGTCGACATAGGTGTCGACCCCCTTAAGGGGAGTCGACATAGGAGTCGACCCCCCTATAGGGGAGTTGACATAGGTGTTGACCCCCTTATAGGGTGTCGACCCCTTTTCCAGATCTGGACGAATTTTCTGGACGACGTGTTTTAGCTGATGTGTCGCTTCTTGATTTGCTGTGTGACGAATTTTTCTGCTATGAACGATTCTGGTGACTTCTAGACTGATCTAAAGGCCCTAAATCTCCCTATACACCTATAAAAAGACCCCTAAACCTATTGTTTTCTCCACATAAATTCATAAGCGTTTATATGCTGCTAAAACCTGAAGTGACCTAGCCTCCACCTTAATCATCAAATTAGAGTTTTCAAGTTAACAATCAAAGTCTACATCAAAGGAATAACTAATCAAATTCAAAAATTAGATCCTAGAATTCAAGACCGTTCTGTAATTTGTAAGTTCATGTTACTTTCAGAAATAAAATTTAATTGTGATTCTGACATTGTAATAAATCTGAATCTGAGATTATGCCTATTTCTATCAGTCTTTCTATATCCATTTGGTCTATCTCATTGATATTGTTATGTCCATTCTTTGTCTCTTCTTTGCTTCTTCCCTTTTTGTTTTTATATCCAGGCTACTGCGAGCCTGAGCCAAATATCATAAGAGATGAACGTACGTTGGGAAAAATTATACATAATATATGATTTGGACATAGCCAGCGCTAAAATTGGGAATTGTATTAAATTATGTATAATTGGGCATAACTGATTTGTAACTGATTTGAGGACATAACACATGTTGTATTTAAAACATAAAGTGTATTGAACATATGACTTGAGATTTGAAGCATAAAGTATATTGGATATATGACTTGGGACTTGGGGCGTAAATTGAACTGTAAACATGTAAGGCATAGTATATGTTGTGGTTTAAGACCTAAAATTGGGGGCATATATATATATATATATGATAGTTTATGACTTGGAAGAAGGAGATTATTGCGTATAGTGATGTATGGCTTAGGCATGAAAACCTGTAGTAAGATAGGGATAACTGTTAAATGTGAACACGCCTAAATTGGGATTATTGGTAATTGGCATGCACTGTAATTAAAGGCTATAATTTGGCATAATTTATACTGTGAAATCATGATTGGGGGTGTTTGGAGAATATTTAGTACGATGCAATATGACTAAACCTTAGGGCATGTGTTATATCGTGATTTTTGGGGCATGACTATTACTGCAAATTTGGGAAGATTGGGTGTAACCTATGTTGAGTAATAACTTGAATTTCAATTTGTGGGGCATAACTTGTAATTAGCTTTGTTGAGGTATAACTTGAGAATTGGAACATGACTAGTTTTGTGAATTTCGGATAATTAGCATATAAAATCTAGACTTGGACATGTATGGTAAATATGCTAAAAGATAAACATGCCTAACCCGAGGATAGATTGAGTTGCGGAGTAAAATTGCCCGGAACCGCCCGACACATCCAGTAACCGCAACAACATCTATCTAATGTGAGAGATTAGTGCATCATGCCCAAGAAAAACCCGAGGCTAGATTGAGTTGTGGTGTAAAACTGCCCGGAACCACCCGGCACATCCAGTAACCGCAACAACATAGATCTAATGTGAGAGGTTGGTGCATTAATAAATCGATTAATGCTAATGAAGAAGACATGTCAAGAATGGTAGGGTTAAGTTAACTAAGGAAACACTTAACCGTTATTACATGATAATTAGACAAGAAGATGGGGTTAAGTAAATTTAGAACATTTAACCGTTATAACATGTTAATTAGACAAGAAGATGGGTTTAATTAAATTTATAACACTTAACCATTATAACATGATAATTAGACAAGAAGGTGAGGTTAAGTAAATTTAGAACACTTAACCGTTATAACATATTAATTGGACAAGTGAGCAGGGATAAGTTAACCAGTACAACATGATGAATGAGAAGGGTTAAGTTAGTAAGAAACACTTAACCAATATGACATGATGAATGGGTAGGGTTAAGTTAAAACAAGAGAGCAACACTTAACCAATATAACAGGATGCGTTGAAGGGTTAAGTTGACACAAGAAGGCAACACTTAACTAATGTAACACGACAAGTGGGTGGGTTAAGTTAACTTGAATTAATTGATGACACTTAACCAATACAGCATGATGAACGTGTGTGGTTAAATTAATAAGAAACACTTAACCAATGTAACTTGATTAACGAATGGGGTTAAGTTAATGGGAAATACTTAACCATTGTAACATGATGAATGAATGGGGTTAAGTTAATAGGAAACACTTAACCAATCCAACATGACGAGTGAGAAGGGTTAATAAGAAACACTTAACCATCATGACATGATGAGTGGGTAGGTTAAGTTAACATGAATGGACAACACTTAACCAATATGACGTAATGTGTGGGAGGGTTAAGTACATATCGGGTTGGTGGGTAATATTAGTAAATATAGGCCCACAAACTTAACCATTAAGTAAACATGTTTGAATCAGTGGGATGGTTATATCGAGTTGGTGGGTAATATTAGTAAATATAGGCCCATAAACTCAACCAGTAAGAAACCCTAGTAACAGGGGCTCATTTCAGCAGTAACCCATATAGATGTATCAAGGTACCCTGAAACTAGGCAGGGTGGGGCACGACTAATGGGCTAATTATAAGCTGTCAAAATAGCGGCAGGGGCTATGTCAGTGTAGGTTCCGACGGATTACGGGCGTGCACGTACTCCAGAGTGGGAAAAGCAGGCATTAGGTACCAATAGTTATACACTGTGCATCTTGAAACGTGTCGGGTTGCTATCATAAGGATTGATACACCTTGTGGTGGGACCAGCACAGGGTATCTACAAGCAAGAGAGGGCCGACTGACACAGACACATCGAACATTAATACTAGTAGGGAGTCGATTGATAGGGTAGTAAGGGTACATCTAACATCTTCATGGCAATTAGGCTGATTGAGGTAAGATCCTCATACTAGATGTACACCTGAAGACTACCAAAATTGCGGGGATTGGGATCATGTGGTAATATTATCACTTTACATAGATTACTAGTTGGGACACTAGTTAGGCGATGCAGAGATATAAAAATCAGAATAACAAGGTAGTAGCGAAGCAAAGAAAGAGTAGAAGCGCATTCAGTTTATCTTGCCTTATCATATCTATGCTAATCGTATGTTATCTTGTTATCCTTGTTATCATGGTATTGTCTTATATTCATTTTATTCATATCATGATGCTTTTTTCTATTTACATGCTGAAAGTCACTGGACTTACCAGACTTATGTCTGACCTAGTTTGTTTTGCCTCTTTTCTTCCGTTCCCCCCAGGTTTACAGGGAGGAAATGTTACCACTTAGCTCAGTTTTCTTTCCAAGCTCGAAGATAGTTGATGTATTATTGTGGACTTTCTCTTCCACTGCTATGGCTGGTTCATACTTTACTGGGGAATATCATTGTTATTTCTATGCTTCTTTTATACTTGGAAGTTTTTGAAATCAAGACAAAAGTTCTATGTATTATTTTTAAGTATGATTTAGATAATGTTTGTAAAAGCTAGACTGAACAACATTGTTTATAAAATGACTTTATTTTCCGCTGCTTTATTTGTCTGTCTTGTAATTTATCTGCATCTTTTACCTGAAACGCCCCACCGAAGTTAAGGCATTTACTTTGTGAGTGAACTTAATGGAAGTGGGGTGTTACACGTGGTATCAGAGCTAAAGATTACCGGATCAGATAAAAGATTTGAAAAATTATTTTCAAAATGGTTTTAAAAGAAGCATTTTCAAAAGAAATGTTTTACTTTAAAGGCATATTCCCCAAAGCCGTATGCACTATCTTTTGATCCACTGTTCGAATCCTTATTTCCTTCTTTCCTGAGTCTCCGGGGCTCCTGGCTTTCTGGTAGGCAACCTCATCGCGGCATGGTTCCGTGGACTTGATGAGACTACGTTATCTGTCAAAGGGCAAAGAAGTGTCCAACTTCCATCTATAGCCGCAATAGTTTCACCTACGGCTAATTTTCTTTCATTCTTTGTAGGGATTTCCGTGTGATGGAGGCAGCTCTCAAGAGACTTGTCAACAAGTTACACAAGGATGACAAAGAAGAGAATAAGGGAGTTTAGCTAAGGAGCACAACCCAAGGATGAGGAACTCATGGATATAGACTTGGTTCATAAAGGACGTAAAAAGAAAGAAGTGTAAGTGGAAGAATCACAGGAGAAGAAGGGAAGAAAGAATAGGAAAACCTAAGAAAATAGGAAGTGTCTTTATAACGGGTCATATAATTAAGGACAAGGGCAAGAACAAAGGACGGAATTTTCAGGAGGGCAAGTGCAAAGCCAGTGTACCTGAGAGAAAGGTAGTAGAGTTTCTGTTGAAAAGGTCTAGTTTTTCTTTTCGATCATCCTGTTAGTACTCTTTTTGATTTTAGCGATTCACATTCGTTTATATCTACTTCCATAGTTGAGTCTTTGCACCTTAGTACTTGTGTAATAGAAGATCTCATTATTGTCTCAAATCCAGTTGGTGGTTTGGCTCGTTTATCTTTGGTTTGTAAGGATTTGAGAATAGCTATATTAAGTATTGAGTCTAAGTGTAATGCCTATGTTTTTGGTTACTTGGGCTATGGGTTGATTCTAGGCAAGGATTGGTTAGCTAGTAATTGTGAAAGGAGGGTAGCTAGACTTTCGACTTGCCTCGGGAATACCCTCGATATTTCGTGCAATCCTAAGGGATCAGTTTGTCTTGGCTACCTAGAATCACTTGATGCATCTATCAATAATTTGCGATCCGTTAGAGTAGTCCATGAGTACGCAGATTTTTTTGATTAGGTTAGGGGTTTGTCCCCTAAAACGCGAGATAGACTTCCGCATATATCTAGTTGATAATGCAAAACCAGTTGCATGACCTGTATGACACATGAATCCAAGGGAAAAGAAGGGCTCAGTAAACAAGTAAAAGCGTTATTTGAAAAAGGGTTCATAAGGCGAAGTATTTCTGAATAGGGTACTCTTGTCGTTTTCGTTACAAAGGCGGATGGTTTACTTCGCTTGTGCATAGAAAAATATTTTGGAATGAAGAAGAACATGCTTTGCATCTAAGGGAAGTCTTGGATACCCTCCAAGCGCATCAACTTAAGGCGAAGTTCTCCAAAAACGTCATTTTTGGAGAAAAGAAGTAAGGTTTCTAAGACATGTAGCGCCCAAATAAGGGGTAGCAGTAGATCACGCAAAAGTAGTTGCGGTGCAAGACTGGAAGGTCCCAAGGAATGCAACAGAAGTAAGAAGCTTTCTTGGACTAGCGGGCTAATATAGGAAGTTCATTAAGGGCTTTGCGAAGGTATTAGCCCCACTTACAAGATTGACGGAGAAGAGTCTAATCATCTTAGTATATACACTTGGTAACATGGTTAGCATCTGTTTATTTTCAAGAGATAGTTCTGGGAATGTTAGCATGACACGGCAGAAATTGTAGTGCCAAATATACTATAAGAAGAAAAGGTGGAACAAGAGGCGATAGTGAAATGAGTTCCAACGCACATTCTGGAAACAAAAATTAAGAAGCTACGCAGTCATGAAGTTAAGACAGTTAGAGAAATATGGAATGAAGCTCAAGAAGATGCGACTTAGAAGACTGAAGACTAGATATGCGCATCATACCCTTTTTGAGGGTATATCCTTGATCTCTCTTTTTCTGTAAAGTTTATTTGCTAGTCTTTATCTTTTAAGTATATCCTCTCGATCTTATCCTCGATCTTTAGGTAGAAGATAATGGATGTAAACATGTGTTTGAGACATGTTATGTTTGGTGGATGCAAGTGGATGTAAGTGTTTGCTAGTGGTTGCTCGTGAATGCATATACACACATTAGGCACTAGATCGGCTCAGTCACTTTCATATTGCATATGCATGAGTGAATTTTTATATATGAATTGAAAACTTGATGTGTTATCACATGGATGTTGCATTTGTATGAATGATTGTGCACTCATGCAGAAGTTATAAAGTACGATTAGGAATAATTGCATACATGATGGACTCATGATACTGACATAATTCGCATTAAGGAGGTCAACTGAATCAGTAGACCGCCTGATTTCGCATTAGATAAGGACATGCACACACACTATGCATATGATCATGAAAGAATTAGAAATCTTTTTAAGCACAATGGATGCCTGTGATTTAATGGTTGAGTAGATGAATGTTGGATGTTAGGATACATTCTCCTTGACTTGGAGATTTCGGGGACTAAATCATTTAAAGGAGGGGAGAATGTAAAACCCCGTACTTCCTATGAATATTAAAATAACGAATTAAAGAATACTTAATTGTAAAAGCAAAACGGGTAATGCCATTGCGTTCATCTCGGAATTCTGCTTGAGATAGAGTCTGAGTTTGCGTAAATCGGACACCGTATGAAAAAGTTATAAGCCTTAGAAGTTTATATACGCGCAAGGAAGTATATATATACATATAAAATAATTCTAGAAGTCAAAACAGGTCTAAAATTCGAAATCATCCAAAGGGAAGTGGGCAGGAAAATTCCCGCTCAACAGGTGTCGACCCCCCCAAGGGGAGTCGACATAGGTGTCGACCCCTTTTCCAGATCTCGACGAAATTTCTGGACAACGTGTTTTGGCTGATGTGTCGCATCCTGATTCGCTGTGTGATGTATTTTCTGCTATGAACGATTCTGATGACTTCTAGAATGATATGAAGGCCCTAAATCTCCCTATACACCTAAGACCCTTAAACCTATTGTTTTCTCTACACGAATTCATAAGCGTTTATATGTTGCTAAAACTTGAAGTGACCTGGCCTCCACCTTAATCAATCAAATTAGAGTTTTCAAGTTAACAACCAAAGTCTACATCAAAGGAATAGCTAATCAAATTCAGAAATCAGATTCCAGAATTCAAGACCATTCTGTAATTTGTAAGTTCATGTTACTTTCAGAAATAAAATTTAATTGTGAATCTGACATTGTAATAAATCTGAATACGAGATTATGCCTATTTCTATATCCATTTGATCTATCTCATTGATATTATTATGTCCATTCTTTGTCTCTTCTTTCCTTCTTCCCTTTTTGTTTTTATAGCCAGGCTACTGCGAGCCTGAGCCAAATCTCATAAGAGATGAATGTACGTTGGAAAAAATTGGACATAATATATGATTTGGACATGGCCAGCACTAAAATTGGGAAAAGTATTAAATTATATATAATTGACATAACTGATTTGTAACTGATTTGAGGACATAACACATGTTGTGTTTAAAACGTAAAGTGTATCGAACATATGACTTGAGATTTGAGGCATAAAGTATATTGGACATATGACTTGGGATTTGGGGCGTAAATTGAACTGTAAACATGTAAGGTATAGTACATGTTGTGGTTTAAGACCTAAAGTTGGGGCATATATATATATATGTATATATATGATAGTTTATGACTTGGAAGAAGGAGATTATTGCGTATAGTGATGTATGGCTTAGGCATGAAAACCTGTAGTAAGATAGGGATAACTGTTAAATGTGAACACGCCTAAATTGGGATTTCGGGTAATTGGCATGCACTGTAATCAAAGGCTATAATTTGGCATAGTTTATACTGTGAAATCATGATTGGGGGGTTTTTGGAGAATATTTTGTACAATGCAATATGACTAAACCTTAGGGCATGTGTTATATCATGATTTTTGGGGCATGACTATTATTGCAAATTTGGGAAGATTGGGTGTAACCCATGTTGAGTAATAACTTGAATTTGAATTTGTGGGGCATAACTTGTAATTAGCTTTGTTGAGGTATAACTTGAGAATTGGAACATGACTAGTTTTGTGAATTTGGGATAATTAGCATATAATATCTAGACTTGGACATGTATGGTAAATATGCTAAAAGATAAACATGCCTAACCCGATGTTAGATTGAGTTGCGGTATAAAACTGCCCGGAACCGCTCGGCACATCCAGTAACTGCAACAACACCTATCTAATATGAGAGGTTAGTGCATCATGCCCAAGAAAAACCCATGGTTAGATTGAGTTGTGGTGTAAAACTGCCCGGAACCGCCCGGCATGGCACATCCAGTAACCGCAACAACATAGATCTAATGTGATAGGTTGGTGCATTAATAAATCGATTAGTGCTAATGAAAAATACATGTTAATAATGGTAGGGTTAAGTTAACTAAGGAAAAACTTAACAGTTATAACATGATAATTAGACAAGAAGATCAGGTTAAGTAAATTTAGAACATTTAACCGTTATAACATGTTAATTAGACAAGAAGATGGGATTAAGTAAATTTATAACACTTAACCATTATAACATGATAATTAGACAAGAAGGTGAGGTTAAGTAAATTTAGAACAATTAACCATTATAACATGTTAATCGGACAAGTGAGCAGGGTTAAGTTAACCAGTACAACATGATGAATGAGAAGGGTTAAGTTAATAAGAAAGACTTAACCAATATGACATGATGAATGGGTAGGGTTAAGTTAAAACAAGAGAGCAACACTTAACCAATATAACAGGATGTGTGGAAGGGTTAAGTTAACACAAGAAGGCAACACTTAACCAATGTAACACAACAAGTGGTTGGGTTAAGTTAACTTGAATTGATTGATGACACTTAACCAATGCAGCATGATGAACGCGTGGGGTTAAGTTAATAAGAAACACTTAACCAATGTGACTTGATGAACGAATGGGCTTAAGTTAATGGGAAATACTTAACCAATGTAACATGATGAATGAACGGGGTTAAGTTAATAGGAAACACTTAACCAATCCAACATGACGAGTGAGAAGGGTTAATAAGAAACACTTAACCAACATGACATGATGAGTGGGTAGGTTAAGTTAACATGAATCGACAACACTTAACCAATATGACATAATGTGTGGGAGGGTTAAGTACATATCGGGTTGGTGGGTAATATTAGTAAATATAGGCCCACAAACTTAACCATTAAGTAAACATGTTTGAATCAGTGGGAGGGTTAAGTACATATCGGGTTGGTGGGTAATATTAGTAAATATAGGCCTACAAACTTAACCAGTAAGAAACCCTAGTAACGGGGGCCCATTTCAGCAGTAACCCACATAGATGTATCAAGGTGCGCTGAAACTAGGCAGGGTGGGGCACGATTACTGGGCTGATTATAAGCGTTCAAAATAGCAGCAGGGGGTACGTCAGTGTAGGTTCCGACGGATTACGGGAATGCACGTACTCCGTAGTGGGAAAAAGTAGGCACTAGGTACCAGTAGTTATACACTGTGCATCTTGAATCGTGTCGGGCTGCTATCATAAGGATTGGTACACCTTATGGTAGACCAGTACAGGGTATCTACAAGCAGGAGAGGGTCGATTGACATAGATACATGGAACATTAATACAAGTAGGGAGCCGATCGATAGGGTAGTAAGGGTACATCTAACATCTTCATGGCAATTAGGCTGATTGAGGTAAGATCCTCATACTAGATGTGCACTTGAAGGCTACCAAAATTGTGGGGATTGGGATCACGTGGTAATATTAGCACTTTACACAGATTACTAGTTGGGACACTAGTTAGGCGGTGCAGAGATATAAAAATCATAATAACAAGGTAGTAGCGAAGCAGAGAAAGAGTAGAAGCGCATTCAGTTTATCTTGCCTTATCATATCTATGCTAATCGTATGTTATCTTTTTATCCTTGTTATCACGGTATTGTCTTATATTTAGTTTATTCATGTCATGATGCTTTTACCTATTTACATGCTGAAAGTCACTGGACTTACCAGACTAATGTCCGACCTAGTTTTTTTCGCCTCTTTTCTTCCGTTCCCCCCCAGGTTAACAGGGAGGAAATGTTACCACTTATCTCAGTTTTCTTTCCAAACTCGAAGATAGTCGATGTATTGCTTTGGACTCTCTCCTCCACTGCTATGGCTGGTTCATGCTTTATTGGGGAATATCATTGTTATTTTTACGCTTCTTTTATACTTGGAAGTTTTTGAAATCAAGACAGAAGTTCTATGTATTACTTTTAAGTATGATTTAGATAGTTGTTGTAAAAGCTTGACTGAACCACATTGTTTATAAAATGACTTTATTTTCCGCTGCTTTATCTGTCTGTCTTGTAATTTACCTGCATCTTTTACCTAAAATGCTCCACCGAAGTTAAGGCATTCCCTTTGCGAGTGACCTTAACGGAGGTGGGGTGTTACACCCACTTCCGAGGATTGATGATTTATTTGATCATCTTGTTGGAGCCTTGGCATTTTCTTAGTTGGACTTGGCTACAGGGTTCCATCAGTTAATGTTGGCTGAGAAAAGCATAGATAAGACTGCTTTTAGAACTCCGGACGGTTTCTTTGAATGGCTAGTTATGCCTTTTGGGTTGACAAATGCATCCGCCTATTTTGTTGATTTGATAAGTAGGGTGTTTCGGGAGTTCCTAATCAAATTCATCGTAGTCTTCATTGATGATATTTTTATCTTCTCCAAGAGCAAGGAAGAGCATGTCCAACATTTGAGTGAAGTTTTGAAAACTCTCTGTGACCATCAACTTTAGGCAAAGTTTTCTAAATGCCATTTTTGGAGAAAAGAGGTGAGATTTTTAGGGCATATAGTCTCCAAAGAAAGGATAGCTGTAGATCCCTCCACGTTGGTTGTAGTGCAAGATTGGAAGATTCCTAAAAATGCAACCGAGGTAAGAATCTTTCTTGGGTTGGCAGGTTATTTAAGGAAGTTCATTAAGGACTTCACGAAGATATCAGCCCCTCTCACCAGGCTGACAAAGAAGAATTTGGCATTTTCATGGGACATAGACTATGACGTTGCTTTCCAACGATTAAAGAAGCCTTTGACAACAGCACCAGTCTTGACCTTGCCTGATGGAAGTAAAGTATTTAATGTTTACACTGATGCGTGCGGTACAGGGCTTGGTGCGGTTCTGATGCAAGAAGGGAAACTAATATGTTATGGGGTAGACAGTTGAGATTTCATGAGAAGAATTGCCCCGCCCATGATCTAGAGCTTGCTGCCATAGTATTTGCATTAAAGACGTGGCGTCATTATTTACTTGGAGAGAAGTTCGAGTCATACACCGATCATAAATCTCTCAAGTATCTATTCTCACAGAAGGATCTAAACTTAAGGCAACAACAGTGGGTGGAGTTCTTAGCTTCATATGATTTTGAGATTTCTTATACCCCTGTCAAGGGTAATTTGGTGGCAGACGTACTAAGTAGGCAGAGGGTGGCCCTGAGTCCTCTGTTTGTGGAGAGAAAGAACTCGGAGTTCATATCAACTTTTGATTTTTGACCCTCCATCGAGGTTTTTCTTGATTTGTTTGCATCCTTGGAGTTATGAGCGACCCTTATGGATCAGATAGGAGCTTCGCAACAAGGTGATCCATAGATTCTAGACATCATGGATAATCTTAGAAGAGGGGAGACTTCTAGTCACCTTAGTAGATATGCCATAGATGAAAGGGGGTGGTTACGACAAGATGGAAGTCTTTATGTACCTCAAACTGGAAGCTTGATAAAGGAAGTCCTAGAAGAAGCCCACCATTCTAAGATGACTATTCATCCAGGTAGTGACAAGATGTATAGAGACATGAAGAGGGTTTTCTTTTGGGCTGGGATGAAGAAAGATGTGGCCGAATTTGTTTCTCAATGTTTAGTTTGCCAGCAAGTCAAAGCTGAGCAAAAGAAGCCTGGTGCATTACTTCATCCGTTGGAGGTTCCGCAGTGGAAATGGGAGAGAATCTCTATGGATATCATAGATGGGTTGCCTAGATCGAAGAAAGGTAACACCAGTATTTGGGTGGTAGTGGATAGACTCGCTAAGAGCACTCACTTTATTCCAGTTAAGAGTAAGAGGACGACATTATGGTTGGCAACAATTTATGTTCGTGAGATAGTTCGTCTTCATATAGTACCTTCCAGCATCGTAAGCGATCGTGACCCCATCTTTACCAGCGAATTTTGGAGAAGCTTTCAAGAAGCATTAGGTATACAGTTGTGTTTAAGCCCCGCTTGTCATCCTCATACCGATGGACATACGGAGAGAGTGAACAGGATTCTTGAAGATCTTTTAAGGCTGTGTATCCTAGATTTCGGAGAGACTTGGGAAGAGCATCTTCCTTTAGTAGAGTTTGCCTATAATAACAGTTTTCAAGCTAGCATCGGCATGGTACCCTTCGAAGCATTGTACAAGCGACTCTGTAGATTCGCCAACTTATTGGTGGGAATCTACAGAAAGATTATTACTTGGACCATATATGGTTAGAGAAACGTCCGAGAAGATTGACCTTATTCGTCGGTGGATGAAGCAGCTCAAGATAGGCAGAAGTCCTATGCAGACAAGAGAAGGACTGACATCGTATTTGAAGTGGGAGACTTGGTTTTTATCAAAGTATAGACTTTAAGGAATGTGGTTCGCTTCAGATCAGTAGGGAAGTTGGCACCTAGGTTTGTGGGACCATTTACCATAACCGAGAGGATTGGCCAAATGGCCTACCGAGTAAAGCTCCCAGAAAATCTATTCGGCGTTCATGACGTTTTCCACGTCTCTCATCTGTGGAAGTGCCTGCATGACACCGCAGAAGTTGTTGAGCCGAGTATGTTGGAAGAAGTCAAAGTGGAATGGGAGGCGACAGTCAAATGAGTCCCTACCCGTATTCTTAGGTCAGAAGTTAAGAAGCTACGCAATAAGGAGATCAAGTTGCTAAAGGTTCAATGGGGAGATGACCCAGAAGATGCAACTTGGGAGACCGAAGACAAGATTTGTGCTTCGTACCCTTTTCTTTTCGAGGGTATGTTCTTAACTCCCTTTCCTAAGTTTTATCAGTGTTTGTTTTTGTCAATAGAATTTATCTTATCCATCATATTTTCGACCTTTAGACAGGAACCCTAAACATGTGTTTGAAACATGTTATGTTTGATGGATGCAAGTGGATGCAAGTGTTTGCTAGTGGTTACCTGTGGACGCATATACACACATTAGGCACTAAGATCGGTTCAATCACTCTCATACTACATATGGATGTGTGTGCATTTTCTTTTCTTTTATGAATGGAAATGGATGAGTTAACATATCGATGTTGCATTTGGACGAATGAATGTGCACACATATAGAAATTATATGATATGATAGGTTTATTTGCATACATATTGGATTCAAGGCACTAACATACATTGCATTAAGGAGGTCAACTGAATCAGTAGACCACCTGATCTTCGCATTAGTGTTGAGACATATACACACACCTTCGCATATATTCATATAAGCATTAGAAATCTTTAAGGACAATGGATGCCAGTGATTGGTGGATGAGTAGATGGATGTTGGATGGTAGGATATACATTCTTCTCAACTTATAGATTTCAGGACGAAATCCTTTGAGTAGGGGAGAATGTAACACCCCGAATTTGTACCGACACTAAAGAAAGGATAAATTAAATAATAATTAATTTAATATCAGAATTAGAGGAAATAGACTGCACCATTGCGTCCGTATCGAAATTCTGGTTAAGATAGACACTTGGTTTGCGTAAAACGGACACCGTATGAGGAAGTTATGAGGGTTTTAAGTATGTATACGCACAGAAAAATTATATACAAACGTATGAGTCAGAGATGAGTCAGAATTCTATCCAAAACTGTTCCAATTTGAAAAATTCGTCAGAGTGGCAAAATTCCCGCTCTAAGGGGTCGACCCACCCACGGGGGTATCGACACACCTAGGGCTGAGGTGGATGTCGGTTTCAGAGGGCTCTACAGCTATAAATATGTGGCTATTTCTCATATTTCTTCATTAGAAATCATGGCAGCCAAACTCTGCTGGAGTCTGAACTGAACTAGGGTCACTCATCTTATTCTACCAATTATAGCATATCAAATTCTGAGATTCAAGCATAGACTCGGCACCAACCTCTTTTCTATCATCTTAGCAATCCAGTCACAGTGAGTTTAGTTGCTTTTAGGTTTAGATAAATAAAAGTGAATTATGAAAGACTGTGATTTGGATACATTGTAAACCTTGAATATATATGTTATTGTTAGATCTTACGTTATGTTATGATAGATCTATTCCTCTAGATCCAATTCAAGTGATTATTCTATTTTGGATCTTGGTTTGTAACTATATTATTGTTAATATAGATCTATTAATTTAGACAGTTATATCATTGGATATATCTAATCATTTATGTAAATCATGAACATATGTCACCTTGAATTGGATCTAAACCTTTATCTTAATTGTAACTTTTACGACATGATATGATGTATATGTGTGTAGATCTATTTCTAAATTAGTAGATCTAATTTATGTGGACATTGAAACTGTTAGACAGATCTAGGTTAACACCTTATGCTATCATGTTAGATCTATTTATGTGATCTAAATTGTCATCTTATGTTATCATGTTACATCTATTTTATGTGATCTAAATTATCGCCTAGTTATAATGACAATTTCATGTCCATGCCAGTATGAATGTTCATCTTATTATCATACAAGTTTATGTTGATGCCATGATGACTATTTTAGTTATATTCCCATTATTTTCCCTATTATCGTTTATGACTAGGCTATTGTCTAGCCTAGGCATGTTGCCAATTTTGTGGGGGGGGGGGGGCGCTAGTTAAAGAACGGGGAAAAAGGGTTAAAAATGGCATAATTTGAATATGAAGATTTATGGATGTGTAATTCAAATTATTGGGTAAGATAGGTATTGACACCTACAAATGGAAAGGATTAATTAATTGATTAATTAATTAAAAATGGAAATTTAGTAATTACAATTAGGAATTGTAATTGTACTTATGACACGAAGTTAGGTTGCATTAGTGGTGGAAGTCTACCCGGACCCAACCAGCATATCCAGCAGCCACTAATGCTAAACCTAACGTGGGAAGTCTAAGTACGTAAATATGAATCGGGCTATGACACGAGGTTAGGCCCAACCGTGGGATAAGTCTGCCCGGACCTGACCGGGATATCCAGCATCCACATGTTGTAGGCCTAATATGGGAGGTCTAGACCATTATAAAACCATAAATGGACATGGTAAAAGAATTGGACTACTTAACCTAATTTAATGACTGTATGATTATGAACTTAAGTTAGTGTTAATAAAATTGGATGGGTAGTGGGTGGGTTAAGTAAATTAGAGGGGGTGGGTAATATATATAGGCCCACGAACTTAACCCAATAAGTACATGTAATTAAAGACACCTAGTGGTATACATAACCGGTAGATAATGTAATGAAGTTATGTAATTAAAGACACCCTTTAGGGTAAGCATAACTGGTATAGGGCTATCTAATTAAAGACACCTAAGGGTATATACAGCCAGTGGAAAACCTAGTGGGGATACAAGACAAGGGGAGAGCTTGTATCATATTGTGTGGGACCCATTTCAGTCAGTAACCCAGAGTTGGTATCAAGTAAAAACTCTGTACTAGGCGGAGAAAGGGCATGCTTACTGATTGATTATAAGAGATCCAAACGAGACGGATGGTGTGGATGGCGCAAACCGACCGGGGACATGTGCGTGCATGGGCCGGGTAGAGGGGGCTAAGATGACCGTGACACCAGTAGATATGGTTGTGCACATCTTGGGTTGCCACTTTAGTAAGTGAAATCTCCTACTGTGGGGCCATCACAGGATATCTACGGAGTAGGGAGCCGATCGATTAGGGTAGTGGCTAGGGTATACCTAGACGTATGACCTAAGCCTACCAACTTATAGTGGAAGGGATCATCTCATTTCATTTATACTAGTAATAGTGTAGAGTAATCATTAGTGAGGCACATACACCTTATCTTGCTTACCTTTTCACACCTTCCATTTATGTAGTGATCTCTCTCTTATCCACTTTATATGCTTGTCATATTGCTTTTATTTTATCTACTGGCTAAAAATAACTAGACTTTCCAGACTTTATGTCTGACCCTGTTGTTTCTCCTTCTCTCTTCCGTTTCCCCTCAGGTTCTCAGGGAGGAAACACTCAGACTTAATCAGGACTCAGATATCATTTTGCTAGAAGCTACTTCTAAAGTATGACTTGATTTCTTGTCTCTGCTATGGCTTAACTCTTTTAATTGGGGAAAATTATGTTTTTCATATTATTATGTAATTTGAGATGCAAGACAGAAGTTATTTTATTGTAATGGTTTTTGTGACTTATGAAATTGTGGACCACGGTATTATGTTTTACGTTTGAAATAAAAATTTAAATTTTCCGCTGCTGCCTTATTTATATCTGTCTTGTAATTGTTCTATGTCTGTTTACCTATAGCACTTCACGAAACTTAATGCATTCCCTTAGTGAGTGACATTAACGGACGTGGGGTGTCACAATTTTTGTCATCTTCCCCCCGTCCTTTCCCTTTTGTTTTATATAACCAGGCTACTTTCGAGCCTAGGCATGCCGCTAAAATATGCGACTGTATTAAAATGGGAATGAGGGGGAAAACGGTACAATTTGGGGCATAACTTGTAATTGGAAGTTCGGGCATAACTTGAATGAATATATGAACATGAAGTTCGAGATATAAATTAAATTGTGATTAAAGACCTTAATTTGGGGCATATGGTTCATTATGAACATGAATTGGGAAAGGGGCATGGAAACCTATAACGAAATAGGAATAATTAGTTAATAATTGGAATGCCTAGGATTATAGTAATTTAGACTGTAACTGTGCTTAGACATGATGTTAGATTACACTTGTGGTGGAAGCCTGCCCGGAACCGCCTGACATATCCAGCGACCACAAGTGGTGAATCTAATGTGAGGGGTATAAGTGCATAAACATGAGACATGCTAAGATACGAGGTTAAGTCCGACTTGTGGAAGAAGTCTGCCCGGAATCGACCGGCATATCCAGCATCCACATGTGGTAGGCTTAATGTAGGAGGTCTAGTACATTATAACCATAGATGAATATGGCTATGAAGTTGAATACTTAACCTAGTTGAATCCATAGGGATTGTATGAATATGATAAATTGAATAGGGATTAAGTAAACTTGTTTGAAACAGTGGGTGGTTTAAGTAAATCTTGGATTGGTGGGTAATATTTATATATAGGCCCAAAAACTTAACTTGTTGGGATTATGCAATTTTGTGGCACCAGTAGGTAGACTTAATCTATGGAAAACCTAGAGGGATGCATGACAAAGGGGAGAGCTTGCATCATCTTGAGTATGGGACCCGTTTCAGTCAGTAACCCATATATATGTATCAAACGAGTACTCCGAACTAGGTCGGATTCGGGGCACGCTACTGGGCTGATTGTAAGAGATCCAAAAGTGGGGACCGTGTGGGCGGCGCATACCGACCGGGTCATGTGCATGCATGGTCCGAACAGAGGAAGATAAGACGTCGTGGCACCTGTAGATATGGTTGTGCACATCCTGAAAACGAAGGGTTGCCACTTTAAGGAGTGATACACCCTACGGTGGGGCCAGCACAGGGTATCTACGGAGGGAGCCGATCGATTAGGGTAGTAATTAGGGTATGCTTAGACTCCGATGTGTTTGGGAGCCAATAATACCCTTAGGGGTAACTCTGGTAAGTTGGGCTACTTGTTGATTGTATGGAGTGAAAACCTCTCACTGGAAGTACACCTGAGTCTACCATCTTATATATGTTGGGGATCATCTCATTCTGGCTATACTAGTATCCTTGCAGAGAAATCGTTAGGGAAGCGCAATATACTCTATCATGTTTATCCTATTTACCTTATCATACCTCCCTTTTATGATGTTACCTCCCTTATCCATTTTATATGCCTATCATGATACTTATACTTATTTTTATGCTAGAAGTAACCGGACTCACCAGACTTTATGTCTGACCCTTTTTGTTTCCTCTTCTTTCTCTTTCGTTCCTCCTCCCTCCTAGGTTCTCATGGTAGGAATACTCAAGCTTGATCAAGATTCTTCTTTCATCTTGCTTGGAGATGCATAAATGTATTTCTCGAGTTTTATCTCTTCCACTATGGTTATGTTTTGGGAATAAGCTTCTTTTATTGTACTCTGATGTTTTAAGTGCAAGACAAAAAAATTATGATGTACGATTTTATGTTTTAAGACATATAATGTAACCATGTTTTTAACTACGATGCTTTATGATTAATAAAAGTTTTTAATTCCGCTGCTATTTTAATCTGTCTTGTAATGTTTCTGTTTACTTATAATGCTTCACAAAACTTAATGCATTCTCTTAATGAGTGACATTAACAGACGTGGGGTGTCACAATATATCATTCTCTTCCATTGATGCACATATGCATTACTAATTTGGTTAACTTTGGTACGAAGCACAGTTTGTACAGTGATAGCTAAATACTTATAATAATAGTTTAAATGATTTATCGTTATAACAACTACAATTTCCAAGTGTCATTTCTTAGTATCAGTAATATATTACTATAGAAAACACTATAAAATATGAAAATGAAAGAATATTCAAATTAATAATTATTTTTAGTATTACTAATTTTTTTAGTATCATTCGAATCATATTTTCGAGAAATACGAGACATCTAAGTTGAATAAGAAAAGAGATCTATTCATTGATAAGAAAAAAATGTGAACGATGATTGGATTGATGATAAAATGGAATCTTAGGTCACGAACAGTGATTCGATTGATGATGAAGAAAGAGAATTCTTGGTTCAGTTCTCCTCCGATCATAATACGTACGGAACATAAAGAAAAATAAGTGATCGAAACTATTACTCGTATATATCATCATTATCATAAAATAAAAAATGTTAGTTAATATATTTTAGTGATCATTTCAAAATATTACTTTCAGAAAACAACCTTTTACGAAGTTTTCATGTTGTCTACATAATATGTACAATCTTTTCAGTAAATCGACATAAACTACCAATGACATATCATTAAAAGCCTATTTTTTTGTATAAATAAATATCAGGTTTTTGTTCAACTGTCTCGCTTGTCAAACCATTGGTATCACTTGCATATTACCAACGTAGAACATATAGGAAAATGCAAGTCATAATACTAAAAATTCCTACTCTTCCCCCTGTCCATTGACAATGACATAACACTTTCTTATATACCTTATTGACTCTATAAGTCAGAGTTAAATTGATTTTAGGAACGAAATGCCACCAAAGCTTAAAATTGCTTAATCATATTTAATCAATGGTAGATTGACTGAAAACAGGTTATGGCCATTTCACAACAACAATTAGTCTGAGTATTTTTTATTCATTACGCGGATTTAATTTTCATTGCTAATATCATGTAATATGAATAACTATATTTTGGTTTCAATTTCATAAATATAGTTTGTGGATCCAAAATGGGTACCCATGCGAGATAGTAACAGTTAAATGCCTCGTTTGGAAAAATTGTAGATGGTAGGGGGAAGATAAGAAAAAGGATAAACATGATAAACTTATCATATTGTTGTTTTAAGTGTTGTAGGAAGTGAACATAAGTGGAAAAAATTAGATAAAAGTTACTTTGTATAGGCATGAGAATAGAGGATAATGACTAACCTACAATTAAGAAAGTAGTAGTTTAAGTCCGTGATCCACACATAGATCACATTAAGGAGCATAAGAAGAAGACATAGATAAAAATAAGGGTGATATTTCCATTAAAAATGCTAGGCAGAAGCAAAAGTTAATAGTAGAATGGGCATGCATGTTAACATTACCATTGATGGCTCTCTTGAGCACTCAGGTTTCTGGTAAATTGAGATCCTTCCAAGGTTGAGTGATTATATTTCAGTACAATTGATATAAAGAAATCATTATACGCCCAAGTTCTATTGAAAATGGTCAGAACATGCATCATAGATTTCGTATATCATCCCAGTTAGTTTAAAAAAAAAATCAATCTCTAACTATGTACGCATGTCACATGCTGACCAAACATTTTGTACTTGTTTCTCCTCATACAAAAAGATGTTGTTTAGTTCGCCTATATATCCAAAGTTAAAAAATAGAATTTGAAACATAACCAAATGCAATAATAAATCTATAGTCACGGTAAGGGACATGGTTAAACCAAGAGATATAATGATCCTACAATCATAATATAATTTACAAAATTGAGCATTGTCAATAAAGAATGATTTTATTTTTTTTAAATAAAGGTTTTTGATGCAAAAATCATGCGATAGGTAAAAAAGAGTTTCAAAATTTAGGAACAATTAATATTTCAGAAATCCAATGTGCATACGCTTTCAAAAATGTATCCTCTGTAACTGATCAAAGTGCACACAGGTTGGAAATAACTAAAAGAATCGGTTTTATCATATACTCATACACACTTTATTATTAATACGTGGAACCCGTGCTTGCAGCATGGGTCTTTGACTTTTCATCATTGTTGCTAATGGATACGAAAAAAAAACAATTACGAAGCTTTACTTGAATGACAGTTGAAAATAATAGATGCATGTTTCAAGACTTGTGCATAGTTAACTGTTGTATATAACAACCAAAGTGGCAAAGGACGTCGTGTTCCAATATCCAAGGGTTATGGTTATTTGACATTAATACTATATTGTATTCTACTGCTTTTTTTCTTCATTCACCTAAATCCATTTCAATATGCATCCAAAACCATTTATGTAATGATTAGGTGAAAAAATTCCAGCAAATAGTATAGTTAAAAAGAAATAAACATGACATTATATGCCAAAAATTAAACAACATTGCCAATGAAAAATAAGAACTACCCAAAAAGGTAGTCTATACCAGAAGCAATCTTACTACCGAATGATTATCTAGTTAGGTGATTGTAACAACCTGGAATTTCTGAAGTAATTAAATTTTTTTATTTTAGTAATTTTAATGGCTTTTGAATATTTTAAACGATTTATTTTAAATAATAACGACTAAAAATTTATATAAATCGAAGTTAGAACGTATAAATTTATTTTAATTATGAAACGAATTCAAAATGGTGCGGTAGTTTGAAAATTCGATTTTAAACTTCAATTGAATATACATAATTCAATAAAAGTCAGAATTGGACGAAACAAGAAACGTTAGAACCTATTTAACTATATCTTTCTAAGAATGTAAGAAACTGAGATTTCACTTTACAAATTGTAAGTTATGTCAGTTTAAAATTTAGAATAGTCGATATAGAATTTATATATTTTTTAATAACATAATAGCCCTTAAAATAGTCATTTTGTAGTTGATCTCCGTTTTCGACGAAACCACTTTTGTCGGATCCGCAATGTCAAATTATTGTCAGGTTTAAAATTTCATAATTTTTGGAATTAATATGTGAGCATGGTAAATTTAAACGTGTTTTGTCAATTGAGTTTAAAATTAACCGACCAGGAAATGACCATTTTTCAAACAGTCTTCAAATACAACGAAATTAGTTTTGTTAGGACCATATCATCCAAACATAGCTAGATTATTTTTATGTAATTTTTGGAGTCAGTATGTTGCCCCGGTAAATTAAAATGTACGTTTGAATTCAATATATATTGATTTATATTTTAGTTTAAAGAAAAACTGATTGAAACAATCGAATTAGCTTATGAAACATATTCCATTGTGTTCGGAATAGGGGCATTTAGTTAGGGGCGACAATCGTTGGGCTTGATTCGGAGTTCGTAGCTATAAACAAGTATTTTTGTAATTAAATATTATTAAAATATTATCTATAAAAGGCAAAAGGGGGAAATCCTTATTCATTTCAATTATTCGTCGTCAGCTATTCGTGGACGCACCAAATCATCCAGAAATAATCCCTTAAATTCTCGATATTCACTAAGAATTAGTTGATGAATTACAATAGAAAATCATAGAGATTTTCGAGCTCCTCAATATCATATGGGTTTGATGAATTTATATGGAGTGAGTCATTCAAATTTTAGGCGTGAACGCTGCCGCTTTGGAGCGGATTTTGAGGAAGGAGGGTGCATTGGGCTGGACGCCACCATGGGCGGAGGGAGGTGGCGATGCTGGCTTTCATGCGACGCTGGAGGATCGGAGGTTAGTTGACCTGAGGAGGAGCGATGGCGGTGAATTCCTAGCGAGCGTGAGTTTCAGAAAAACGTAGAGGAAGGGTAATTAAGGGGTGAGGGAAAATTAATTAATGAAATTAATTAGTTAGGTATCCTTTTAAAGTAATTAATATTTAAACTGCTATAACTTCTACAAACAAAAACAAAATCAGATGATTTCAGTTGCCTTGGATTTGCAATGAGAAACTCTACAACATGGAATTGACCAGAACAGAAAAGGAGCCAACGAATTTTTTTTAGCTAAACTAAACACTGTTTAATTTAGTTAAAATAAAATCTTCAGATAAAGATTGACGGAGTGGAACCCAAAGTGAGGACTTCTCACTATAATTTTTGTACAGTTATTTATTTTATAACTACATATATGAACTGTCAGTATTGATTTTTATCAGTTTTTAATTATTAAAAATGTTGTACGATGCCTGTTAGCTCACCTCACTATCTTTACAGACCATGGACGATTTAATTAACTGTATATTTCTTGTTTGTGATGTTGAAATGTTTAACATATTAAAAATAATGTTAATATTATTGTGGTGGTTAATATTAAATTATGAATATCCATTTATAATTAAAACAGTGAAAAATATATATAAATGCGATGTGAAAATTATATGTATGCAAAGTGAAATATATATATATATATATATATATATATGCGATGTGAAAAATATATATATGCGATGTGAAATTATATATATGTGATGTGAATATATGTGTGTGTATATATATATATATATGCATTGAATAAAATTGGCATATAATGAAATAATTATTGGGTGGTTAAAAATATAATTTTTAACAATATATGGAATATTCAATTTTGATTTAAAATTGAATGGAAGTTGGAATCATTTTTAAAACAAATTTATAAAATATGTTTTAAATGGAAATCGATGATACATATATTATATATATTTAATGGCTTGAATAGAATGCGTTGCGCAGCGACCCTTCACGAATTTCAACCATTAGCTTCAAATTGACGCAACAGGAGATATAATCATCGGATTCTCCTAAAACCTGAACCATTGGGTTCGTATCGAAAAAATCTTTCCAATGAATATAAGGGATTTGAAATCTAGCGGTTAGATTTTAAGATATGTCCAAATCAATTTTAGAAAAGGTCACTATAAATGCAGTTCGGTGGCCGATATTGGAAACCGATTGTAAAGGCCTTAATAAAATTATTAAAAATATAGAAAAATTATGTAAATTCAAAATAACTAATTTGGAAAGATTTTGGATGAAAAATTCCATATTTGAAATGATAAAAATATATTTTTATCAAAATGAACTAGTTACTAACTAGAATAGTAATCCAATGTTCTTAAATAAATAAATTGGATTTGAAATGGTTTTGACATAACCAGAATTCTCCAACGTAGGAATTGGAATGGAAATAATAGTTGGAATATTTCGATGTTGGATTCCGTGATTATACGGATATTGTTAAGGAATTTGGAAGACATAAATATCGTTATTCTCAATACGATATCTGTTAGTTTCAGAAATTGATATTGAATATAAGTCGATATTAATTTCTATTCAGAGCCTTGTATTTAATATCAAATTGGATTTTGGGTTTATCGTGAATGGTGTTTTAAATTAGACTGTTACTAAACCCAGTTGAGAAGAGAATAAATCTTTTAATTAAGATTTAGAGAAGTTTTCCAATTAATTAATATTTAATTGGAATTGAATAAAAGAATTGGATTTTGGGTTTATTGTAAATGGTGTTTTAAATAACATTTGTTCTTTAACACAATTAACAGTGAAGATATGATTGGCAATTTATAATCTTTTAATTAAGATTAAGGGGACTATCCAAAGTAAAGTTTTCCAATTTAATATACCAAATTGGAATTGAATGGAATTTGATTCCGTATTAATCGAGATGAGCTTCTATAAAGGAAGACCGTCACTATATATGGAATTTAAAAGGCTTTATCGTTATTCTATTTATATTATTAGTCTGATATGGGAATTTATATCGATTATACACTGTTATGATTTCCGTGTAGATTCCATTTTGATGGAAGATAATTTTGGGTTTATCGTGAACTGTTATGAATGACATGGGTTCTTTAACCCAAGTGAAGACGAGATTTATTTCCTAAATTTGAATAATCATTAAGTAATGATTTTTGGAGATTGAAACTAAGTGGAGTTTTAATAAATCTTTAATTAGATTGAAATGTTAATTTGTTAATTAAATTTTCCAAATTTGAGAAGTATTTGAAAATGGAGTACCACCAGTTTTACTTCATGCGATATTTAAATATTTAATTAGATTTAAACGTTAAATGGTAATAGAATTTACCAATAACAAAGTGGGTATTAGATACGGAGTACTACTAGTTTTGCTGGAGCAATGAATAGGTTGGGATTGAAAAAATAAAACAAATGATTACTTCGGTAAGGCTCGATAATCTCGACTAGTTTGATAAACCATAATTTGGTTTAAAGTTGTGAAAAGATAATACAAAATCTTTTAAAATGGTTTCCAAGTGAAGATTTAAACAAGAGGTTTAAATGAATTAAATCTTTGATAAGATTTATGGGAATAATTCCCGATGTAAAGAATATTTGAACAAAACAATATTCTTGATTGGAATGAGGCGTATGATGTGTTTTTATAGCACTTGATTATGGATTATAAAATACGCTACTTATTCGGAAAGACCGGGTTTACCTCGTTCTGAATAACTGATATGACAATTAAGTGTCGATGATGAAGACGGCCGCCGAAGAATGGAGATCTTCACATCGTATGGATGATTACTGATGTCTTGATTGGGCTGATCTCCCGAGACAAGGTAATAAGTGGTGATCGTCCAAACATACTTGGAGATCGATTGGATATGCGAGGACCTCGCTCCTGTAATGGACATATGGGATGAGGAATAAGGTGCCTCCAGTTTCATTCAGATCCAGAATGGACTTGCAAATGGATGTGTGTCTGACATTGGATTTCATCCTATGTTAATTGTTTTCTATTAAATATATATCTTTTTGGTGGCGGAGAATTCATTCTCTTGCTTAACACCCTTCTCTGAGATGTACGATCTTAGAGGTTATATATAGACATCAATTGCATGGCGTGAATCGTCAGTGTGGCATGCTGAGATGCAAATGATCAAGGTTTCTGCTGAAAAGAAAAGCCTTGTTGATGATGATCAAAGCACGACTTTAATTAGCATAGCTTTGTGTATAGCATTAATTCGCGAGCTTCACACCCTGGAATGAACCAGAAACGGGAGAGAAGCACAGGGAGGACATGCGTTTCTTTCGAATTAGGAGTGGTGTCAGGGTATGGAGCCCAGACATTTTACTTATGTGGTTGTTGGAAAGCGAGGTACCTCGGATTTGAGTCCCTAGTGGCTCTTGATGTTGGTCGACATACTGACCGGATTTTATGCCCCATAGGGTAGGGAAACGTATTTTTCAGGAATTACCAATTCAGTAAATAAGTGTGGACCGGCCCTGCCGCTCCAGGTGCAGCTGCGGCTGAATCCTGAGGCACGGGCTAAAGTGTCTCGAATCGGAAGGAAGACCCCTTGCCTTGGTTCAAGATGGAAATCCAATTTCCAATAGGACATTGTGTGGTTTTGATTGTAAAACTAGTATGATGACATAATATATGGTACCTATGCCGTCTATGATTGATACATTTATATTTGAAGTTGATTTTGACACTATGCACTTATAGTAATATCAAAATGATTTGTTTTAAACATACCAAACATTTTTGGCTATTATAAGGGAAAACTCTATCCTTCTGCTTGCGTTGCATTGTGTGATGGGACCTAAGTCTTATAATAGCTTCATTTTTCCAAAAAGCATTAGATTGTTTTATTTTAAACTGAGATTCATGTGGAGTAAACCTATTCCATGTTATACGGCGTGTTCCCATGTTTTCCCAACTTTTAAAGTAAAGTTTTGATAACTGTTTTAGTTCTCACACCGGTTCCATGACTGACTCGGAGTTTATTGTTTTAACCTAAACTCTAGGTGCCTATAATTTCCACACGGGCAGTCAGTAGTTTTGGTTTTCACAGATATTTCTTTTCACGGGAACCTAGATTACAACTGGATCTATATTCGGAAAGCTTTGTATCTGTGTATTTCATTTAGTTGTGTTAGTTGATGTATTTTCCGCTCTGCATTGTATTTATACATTTTGAAATGTAATTTAAATCTTTGATATTTTTCCGCTATGTAAACGTATTTATTTTTACTATGATATTCTTGAACTCTGATGTAAATTGTTGTAATAGCAATGAATTGTTTTGTTGTTTGTGTTCCGATGCATCATGTTCTCAAAGCAATCCGTTGTTTCTCGTCTCTTTGAAGATCGGGGGATTTTGGGTTGTTTTAGTTTGGTATCAGAGCTTTGGTTTACAAGGCTCGAGAACAAGACACATTAGAACCAAACGAAAGAATTCATCAGAGATAGGATTAGTAACATCCTATAAGAACAACTCGTTAGAGATAGGACCAGTAGCATCATAGAATGAGTTTGAAGAGTATTATTTATTAAAAACAAACTTAGTTTTGAAAATTATTTCTTATTATATGTATTTGACTATTTTAATTTATATTGATTTGAACTATCAAGTATGTGAAGATTTTGCATATACGCATCATGAACGCATATTTGGAGCCTTAAATATGCTGGATAGATATAGAATCACACTTTAGTCGCCCAGAGATGATACCGATGATTACTAGTATCATCAGTGTTTATTTTCGAGTTTCGAAAGTGGGATATCTATATATTTCCGATCGACTGGTTTGAGATCCAAAACTTAGTTAGAATGTATTGTTGTGATTCAGCATTGAAATTGGATTTTTGAGTATACGTAAAAGTTATATATGTTTGAAAAGTTAACCAACTAATTGATTGTTGGTTGTGTTGCATGATTTTTAGTTCAACTAATTAAAATATTGGAATGATCAAACCAATATCTGAATGAATGGTAAAATTAGCCAAATCGAATCAAATATTGAATTAAATTGAAAATTTATTGGAATTTCATACATATATACATATATAATGAACATGTCATAGCACGGAAGCTAAGAAGAGGAATAAAATTATACGCCCGACAAATATGTACATGTTTACTATATTCATTGGGTTTGATGATTTTATTAGCTGATTGGCCTTTTCTTTTTCTTTTTGATTAATGAGGGCCTTGTGAGGCAAGTTGCGGTTTTACTGATCAGCCCATACAAAGGAGGTTATGAAGAAATTTTTCGAAAATTTAGGTGTTAGCCATATTTTTGAGAAATTATAAAATTCTTAGAAACTGAAAAGTTAAAGAACTCAAGCCAGAATGAAAGTTGAGTTGGTTAGTTAAACAACTTTCAGCTCCGTTTCTTTTCGAGGACGAAAAGATTTTAAGTGTGGGAGATTGTAACAACCCGGAATTTCTGAACCAATTTAAAATTTTGTTTTAGCAATTTTAATGGCTTTTGAATATTTAAAATGATTTATTTTAAATAATAACAACTAATTTTTTTTATAAATCAAAGTTAGATGTATAAATTTATTTTAATTATAAAACGAACTCAAAATGGCACACTAGTTTGAAAATTCAATTTTAAACTTCAATTGAATATACAGAATTCAATATAAGTCACAATTGGACGAAATAAGAAACGTTAGAATCTATTTAAGTATAACTTTCTAACGAATGTAAGAAACTGAGATTTCACTTTATAAATTGTAAGTTATGTCCAATTTAAAATTCAGAATAGTCGCTATAGAATTTATATATATTTTTAATAATATAATAACCCTTAAAAGTAGCCATTTTGCAAATGACCTCCGATTTCGATGAAACCACTATTGTTGGATCCAGAATGTCAAATTATTGTTAGTTTTAAAATTTTATAATTTTTGGAACTAATATGTGAGCATGGTAAATTTAATTGTGTTTTGTCAATTCAGTTTAAATTTAATCGACCAAGAAATGACCATTTTTCAAACGATCTTCAAATACGACGAAATTAGTTTTGTTAGTACCTTATCGTCAAAACATAACTAGATTATTTTTCTGTAATTTTTCGAGTCAGTATGCGGCCCTGGTAAATTAAAATGTACGTTTGAATTCAATATATATCGATTTATATTTTAACTTAAAGAAAAATTGATCGAAACGATCGAATCGGCTTACGAAACATATTCCATTGTGTCCGGAATGGGGGTATTTAATTAGGGGCGACAGTTGTTGGGCTTGTTTTGGAGTTCGTAGCTATAAACAAGTATTTTTATAATTAAATATTATTAAAATATTATCTATAAAAAGCGAAAGGGGGAAACCTAATTCATTTCAATTATCCACCTTCAGCTAATCGTGGACGCACCAAATCATCCAGAAATAATCCCTCAAATTCTCGATATTCATTAAGAATTAGTTGATGAATTATAAATGAAAATCATAGAGATTTTCGAGCTCCTCAATATCATACGGGTTTGATAAATTTATATGGAGTGAGTCGTTCAATTTTTAGGCGTGAAGGCTGCCTTTTTGGAACAGATTTCATGGAAGGACGGTGCATCGGGCTAGGCAACACCATGGGCAAAGGGAGATGATGATGCTGGCTTTCATGCGACGTTGGAGGATCGGAGGTCAGTTGACCTGAGGAGGAGCAATGGCGGTGAATTCCTAGTGAGCATGAGTTACAGGTAAACAATGAAGAAGGATAATTAAGGGGTAAGGGAAAATTAATTAATGGAATTAATTAGATAATTATCCTTTTAAAGTTATTAGTATTTAAATTGCTGTAACTTCTACAAAAAGAAACGAAACCGGATGATTTCAGTTGCGTTGGATTCGCAACGAGAAACTCTACAATATGGAACTGACCAGAACAGAAAAGGAGAAAATGGATTTTTTTGGCTAAATTAAACGCCCGTTTAATTTAGTGTAAAAATAAAATCTTCAGATAAAGACTGATGGAGCGGAACCCAAAGTGAGAACTTCTCACTATAATTTTTTGTGCAGTTATTTATTTTGTTACTACATATATGAACTATCAGTATTGATTTTTATCAGTTTTTAATTATTAAAAATGTTGTACGGTGCCTGTTAGCTCACCTCATTGTCGTCCACAGACCATGGACGATTTAATTAACTGTATTGTGTTTTGTTTGTAATGTTGAAATGTTTAACATATTAAAAATAATGTTAATATTATTGTGGTGGTTAAAATTAAATTATAAATATCCATTTATAATTTAAACAGTGAAATATATATATATGCGATGTGAAAATTATATATATGCGATGTGAAATATATATATATATATATGTGATGTGAAAAATATATATATGCGATGTGAAATATATAAATGCGATATGAAATTATATATATGCGATGTGAATATATACAAACATATATATATATATATATATATATATATATATATATGTGATGAATAAAATTGGCATGTAATGAAATAATTATTGGGTGGTTAAAAACATAATTTTTAACTATATATATAGTATTCAATTTTGATTTAAAATTGAAATGGAAGTTGGAATCATTTTTAAAATATGTTTTAAATGGAAATCGACAATATATATTATATATATTTACTGGCTTGAATAGAACGCGCCGCGCAACGACCATTCGCGAATTTCAACCATTAACTTCAAATTGATGCAACGGGATATCTGAGCATCGTATTCTCCTAAAACCGGAACTTTGGGTTCGTATCGAAAAGAGCTTTCCAATGAATATAAGAGATTTGAAATCTAATGATCAGATTTTAAGATATGTCCAAATCAATTTCAGAAAAGGTCGCTATGAATGCAGTTCAGTGGCCGATATTGGAAACCGATTGTAAAGGCCTTAATAAAATTATTAAAAATATGGAAAAATTATGTAAATTCATAATAACCGATTTGGAAATATTTTCGATGAAAAATTCCATATTTGAAATTATAAAAGTACATTATTATCGAAATGAACTAGTTGTTAACTAGAATAATAATCCAATGTCCTTAAATAAATAAATTGGATTTGAAATGGTTTTGATATAAACAGAATTTTCCAATGTAGGAATTGGGATGGAAATAATATTTGGAATATTTCGATACTGGATTCCGCGATTATACGGATATTGCTGAGGAGTTTGGAAGATATATATATCATTATTCCCAATACGATATCCGTTAGTTTCAGAATTTGATATTGAATATAAGCCGATATTAATTTCTATTCAGAGCCTTGTATTTAATATCAAATTGGATTTTGGATTTGTTGTGAATGGTGTCTTAAATAACACATTCTTAAACACAATTGAGAAGAGAATAAATCTTTTAATTAAGATTTAGAGAATTTTCCCAATTAATTAATATTTAACAGGAAGTGAATAAAAGATCTGGATTTTTGGGTTTATCGTGAACTGTGTATTAAATAACATTTGTTCTTTAACCCAATTAATAGTGAAGATATGATTTGGAAAGTATAATCTTTTAATTAAGATTAAGGGGCCTTTTCAAAGTAAAGTTTTCCAATTTAATATATTAAATTAGAATTGAATGGAATTTGATTCGGTAATAATCGAGATGAGCTTCTGTGAAGGAAGACTGTTACTATATATGGAATTTAAAAAACTTTGTCATTATTTTATTTATATTATTAGTCTGATATGGGAATTTATATCAATTATACACTGTTATGATTTCCGTGAAGATTCCATTTTGATGGAAGATGATTTTGGGGTTATCGTGAGCTGTGTTTTAAATGACATTGGTTCTTTAACCCAAGTAAAGACGGAATTTATTTCCTAAATTTGAATAATCATTAAGTAATGATTTTTGGAGATTAAAACTAAGTGGAGTTTTAATAAATCTTTAATTAGATTGAAATGTTAATGTGGTAATTAAATTTTCCAAATTCGAGAAAAGTTTGAAAATGGAGTACCACCAGTTTTACTTCATGCGATAGTTAAATATTTAATTAGATTTAAACGTTAAATGGAAATAGAATTTACCAATAAGATAGTGGGTGTTAGATATGGAGTACTACCAGTTTTTCTCCATGGGGTGAATAAGTTGGGATTGGAAAAATAAAATAAATGATTACTTCGGTAAGGCTCGATAATCTCGACTAGTTTGATAAACCATAATTTGGTTTAAAGTTGTGAAAAGATAATACAAAATCTTTTAAAATGGTTTCCAAGTGAAGATTTAAACAAGAGGTTTAAATGAATTAAATGTTTGATAAGATTTATGGGAATAATTCCCAATGTAAAGAATATTTGAATAAAACAATATTCTTGATTGGAATGAGCAGTATGATGTGTTTTTATAGCACTTGATTATTGATTATAAAATATGCGAGTTATTCGAAAAGACCGGGTTTACCCTATTCTGAATAACTGATACGACGATTAGATGTCGACGATGAAGACAGTGGTTGAAAATTAGAGATCTTTATAGCGTATGGATGATTATGGATGTCTTGATTGGGTTGATCCCCCGAGACAAGGTAATAAGTGGTGATCGTCCAAACGTACTTGGAGATCGACTGGATATGCGAGGACCTCTCTCCTGTATTGGACATATGGGACGAGGAATAAGGTGCCTCATGTTTTGTTCAGACCCAGAACGGACTTGTAAATGGATGTGTGTCTGACATTGGATTTCATCCTGTGTTGAGTAATTTTTATTAAATATATATCTATTTAGTGGCAGAGAATTTATTCTCTTGCTTAACACCCTTCTCAAAGACTTATGAGCTTAGAGGTTATATATAGATAGACATCAGTTCCATGGTGTGAATTTTCAGTGTGCCATGATGAGATACAAATGATCAAGTCTTTTGTTGAAAAGCAGAGTCTTGTGGATGATTGTCAAAGCACGACTTTAATTAGCATAGATTTGTGTATAGCATTAATTTGCGAGCTTCACACCCCGGTATGAACCAAAAACGGGAGAGGGCCGCACGGAGGACATGCGTTTCTTTCTAGTTAGGAGTGGTGTCATGGTATGATTCCCAAACATTTTACTTATGTGGTTGTTGGAAAGAGAGGTACCTCGGATTTGAGTCCCCAGTAGCTGCTGATATTGGTCGACATACTGACCATATTTCATGCCCCATAGTGTAGGGAAATGTATTGTTCAGGAATTACCAATCCCCTAAAGCAAGTGTGGACCGGCCCTGCCACTCTAGGTGTAGTTGCGGCTGAATCCTGAGGCAAGGGCTAGAGTGTCTCGAATCGGAAGAAAGATCCCTTGCCTTTGTTTGTGATGGAAATCCAATTTCCAATACGACATTGTGCGGTTTTGATTGTAAAACTAGTATGGTGACATATGATATGGTACCTATGCCGTCTATGATTGATACATTTATATTTGAAGTTTATTTTGACTCTATGCATATAATAATATCTAAATGATTTATTTTAAACACACCAAGCATTTTTGGCTATTATAAGGGAAAACTCTATCCTCCGGCTTGCGTTGCATTGTGTGATG
The DNA here is from genome assembly GCA_030737875.1 of Allium sativum. Lineage (NCBI taxonomy): Eukaryota > Viridiplantae > Streptophyta > Magnoliopsida > Asparagales > Amaryllidaceae > Allium > Allium sativum. The sequence goes on along the minus strand of CM060927.1, from coordinate 153,295,189 downwards.
GGACCTGAGTCTTATAATAGCTTCATTTTTCCAAAAAGCATTGTGTTGCTTTATTTTAAACTAGGATTCATGTGGAGTAAACCCATTCCATGTTATACAGTGTGGTCCAGTGATTTCCCAACTTTTAAAGTAAAGATTTAATAACTGTTTTAGTTCACACACCAGTCCCATGACTGACTCGGAGTTTATTGTTTTAACCTAAAATCTAGGTGCCCATAATTTCCACATGGGCAGTCAGTAGTTTTGATTTTCGCAGATATTTCTTTTCATAGGATCCTGGATTACAGCTGGAGTTGTATTCGGAAAGCTTTGTATCCATGTATTTCATTCAGTTGTGTTAGTTGATGTACTTTCCGCTGTGCATTGTACTTATACATTTGAAATGTAATTTAAATCTCTAATATTTTTCCGCTTTATAATATTATTTATTCGTACTTTGATATTCTTGTACTCTGATGTAAATTGTTGTAATAGCAATGAAATATTCTATTTTTTGTGTTCTAATGCGTCGTGTTCTTAAAGCAATCCGCTGTTTCTCATCTCTTCGGAGATCGGGGGATTTCAGGTTGTTTCAATGATTATCACACATATGAAGCATCTCTTATGTGTTGAAGAGATACTACAGTCATCCTATAAGGTAAACACGTAATATATAATTCAAGATTGGGTAACGTATAAACGACAGACAATATTACATACAATATTTGTCATGTCGTAATCACAAATATGTTCAGCATAGAGATTTAACACTTAGTCAAAGTAATTTAGGTGTTGCACAATATTTTTTATCACAATACCAACCAGGAACCGAGTAGGAAAAAATACCTGTTTAAATAGAAGTAAGATGTGAACAATCTGCCAATTAGGAAATGTAATGGCTCACGCAACTTTATAGTTGTAAAGGTATGCAAAAGAAAATGCAAATTAAGAGAGTCAACACATGGTAAAACCACTATATTTTGTGTTGTCCTAATTTATATTTAGAGTTAAAAATGAGAATATAGTTTTCATCATATATTTACGGAGTTCTTAAACTGCACGAATGTTGTGATCAATTATTCTGATTATCCCAAACTTGAACATACTATTAATTATGTAACAGAAAACGAAAATTACTTTATTATTTAAATTAATAATCAACGATTTTTTCATACTGCGTTCTTACGCCCATCAGGGTGCACATACTCATTACTGTCCCAATTTTTCAACAAACAGGATTCTACCATTCATTCATTAACAAATGAATTTCACACATAAAAAGGGATCCGTCGAATAGATAATTGATAAAAATATTTAAAATTTTAACAGTGTAACTTGGTGGAGAACAGACCTTGCCTTTAGTCAACTCGACGATGCTTAGGATAAGAGCAGTGCATTTGGTGGTACCCGATGCCTTAAGTCGATTACTAGTGGGTTCAAACATTCATGAAACGTTTTGTTAATTGGAACGAAAGATATATGCAGTGAAGTTTGTTGATGAGTGTTAATATCCGATTGTCAAAGAAAAGTAGGAACTTCCGATTGTTGAAGATGGATAGGGCTTCTGATTTTAATGTCTTTGATTACGGAGTGATAGTGTTAAAGAATGTAAGGTAAATGGAAGGGAAAGCATAGGATGTACAAATTTCATCAGAGTTCTCGTAAACAGTGGAGAAGACATCAATTCTTGTTCCTACGTACTTCGCCGGGTGGAGGACCGATCTACGCATGCGGAAAGAAGTGAATAACAACAGTGAAATACTAATGTGGAGAAGAAGAGTAGAAGGGAGTGGTTGGCTTAAAGAAAATTGGGAATGATTCTTTTAGGGAATATGCGAAAAGGGGGAAGAAACCGGTTTGCGGAGTTGAAAAAAAAGTGTCTGAACTTTCGCCGTTTTCCAAAACTTGGTAGATTAGGTTACCACGTAAACATCCTGGGTTTCCTAGTTTCTTGTTTAAGTAATAGATATAAATATGATTACATTCATAATGATACTACCATCACTATTCCCTCAAAATCGGTTAGGGTTTGCTTCTCTTCATGGCATCCTTATTGATTTCTTCATTTTCTTTCTTCCATCACTTTCTCGAGAGAAATTAAACACATTCCAGTTTGAGATGAGGAGGTATTCGACTTAAAACGAGCTTGAATATCTACAAATCCAAGATTATTTAAAAGATTTAAACAATTTTGAGAGATTTTACTTTTTATCCGCCATTGGACGTGCGATCCAACACTTTGAGCATGAGTTAGATCTGGTTGAGCTCATTTGAGTTAAGGAATGTCAGATTTGACCTCAGCTTCCAAATCAAATGATTGATGCTTTCAGATATGACTTGATCTTTTGGATTCAATGAGTTGTGTGAACCGGATGCTTGCGTGGCCCTCAGTTGGTCTTTTAAGTAGGTGTTGACTATCTCCATACTTTGTTTTGACTTAGTCAAAATATCATGTGTATCACTGACTTTAAGCTCATGTCCAAATCTAATAAAGTTCATGGCTGATAATGACATTGTTAGTATGTCTGCAACTTGATAGGTAGATGGTACATGTCCAACTTTCATTTTTTTTCATTTGTTGTGCGCTCACGAATATATTATATAAATCAATTTCTACAATTTTTGTTCCATGAAAAAATGGATTAGTTAATAAGGAAATAACACTAGCATTATCATATGATGACACGGGTTTGTTGTCTGTATTGAGTTTAAACTCGCTTAGTAATGACTGTATCCATAAAATATCTGATGTTTCTTTTTTGATGATTCTAAATTCTACTTTAGTTTATCTTGACACCGTAGATTGTTTTTTCGAACACCATGGCATGATGTTGTTGTCAATGTATATGCAATATCCAATGGTATACTTACTATCATTTGGACTAGTTTCTCCGTCTAACTCAGTATGTCTAACTGTATTTGTTGGTTTGCTGGCTTTGAGTTACAGTACAAAATTGATAGTTCATTTTAGATAAATGAGTATCTTCTTTGCTACGTTCCATCGCTTCTATTTAGGATCCTACAAAAACTGACATACTTTATTAACACTGTATAATATTTTCGACATTGTAATGGTTTTGTATATATTGTAATGCATTAATAATACTTTTGTATTGTTTAGAATTATATATGGGTTTACCCTTGTGTTTTGATATGTGTCGTCCAGTTATCATTGATGTTGGCATCGAATTAATCCCTTTAATTTTTGTTGTAGTAAATTTTTTTTGATGTGACATGAAAACATCTCACTTGACTTTTTGACGACTTCAATTCGTAAGAAGTAATTTAGGTCTCCAAGATCCTTTAATGAAAAGTGATTGTCAAAGTATTGTACTAGGAGATCAATTTCTGTGTCAATGTCACTTGTAACAATTAGATCATCATTGTAAATCTGTATGTATATAAATAAATTTTATTAATTATGGTAATAATGAATTATTTGTTTTGATAGGCTCAAACTCTAGATTAAATAATTGATTTTAGCTTATCAAACCTAACCCTTAGTGCATGTTTCAGACCATAGATGACCTTTCTTAGTTTGCAAACTTGTTTTTCTCTTGAATTTAGATTTGTGGTTGCTCCATGTCGACTTCTTCTTTTAAATGGCTTCATTATAATTGCTTGGTCAATATACATTATAGTGGATGAGTAGACTTTTGGTCTGAAAATTTCACTTTTTGATCCTGTAGTCATTGGACGCCATAAATTTGTTGGTTGAACAACACTAGTTTGTATTACCTGATTAGCATGTGTGTGATCATCTGTGCTTCTTTGTGGTCATTTGTTTGTTCGCCTTCACATTGTTGACTCACATTTTGAGTATGCTCACTTGTTTGTGTCTGATCTGTTTGATATGCTGTAATATTGCTTGATATATGATTTTTTGAACTTGCATCCTTACTCCATTCTGTATGTGCTCTTCTATGTATCGTGGCACAGTCGGTGTTTAAGTTCTTGCATTGTAAACTTTTTTAGTAGGAGCTGTACTTATGTTATAGAATGGAAAATCATTTTCGTTGAAAACTACATGCCTTCTTGTGTTCATTTTGCGGTTAATTCCAAATATTAATATTCTTTTTCATAACTTTCATATCCTAAGAAGGCACATGCAAAAGATCTAAAGTTCAACTTATGAATATTATATATGGTCTTAGACAATGGAAACACAGACACCTTGAAGTCTATTTATCAAATAAATTGTTGTACTAAAAGCTTGTGGCCAAAATTTCTTAGAAAGTGACCCTTGTGCTAGTAATGTAAGAACACACTCAATATTATGTTTGTGTTTTCTTTCTACTATACCATTTTGAATTTGCTCAGAAGTGTGTGGACATGTGGTCCATATGTGATTTCTTTCTTTTGAAAGAAATATTTTAGTGGTTTAAATTCAAAACTTCCATCTGTTTGATATATTTTCAACATAAGGTTTGGCTATCTTTTTGTTTGTGTCACAAAGTATACAATAACATTTCTTGTAATTTCAAATTTTGACTTAAGAATATAAATCCGTGTGAACCTTGTGTGTAAACCGACAAATGGGATAAAATAATCATAACCATAATCTGAATTAATTGGTTTTAGATCCCGTAGGTCAACATCAATTAGTACAATAGATTATTCTAACTTATTTGTAACTCAGCAAGTAAGAGTTTGTTGTTGTGGAGAATTTTGAATCAAGATCGCTCAAATAAAAACTCCCAACCCAACGGAAGACAAGATCATGGTAAACGTGCAAGAATAACCAATCAATATCTCAAAACAATCTCAACCTAATCCAATAATATAACACCCCACAGTTTTTTACATCCAAATTTGGACAAAAATCAAAACTTGAACGCATCCAAGCATGGAGCGTGTATATATGGTACCTACAATAAATGAGCGTGAACATAATCAGAGTATGATAAATATAACTCACAGTGGAAACAAGATAGGATAACTAGTATTAACTCAAGTAACTGCCTTTTTCAAAGTAAGTCACTCTGCCAATACCGAGCATGAGAAAGAACGAGAAGCGAAAGCCAACTTAAGAATCTGTGAGAACCCGACCTTCTCTGGGAAACCTGGGAGGTTGTAATGAGGAGGGGGTCAGAACAACAATTTCTAGTGACTAAGAAATGTACAACACAAATGTAACACCCCACACTTTTCTACACCCAAAATTTGACAAAAATCAAAATTTGAACACATCCAAGCATGGAGCGTGTATATCTGGTTCCTGCAACAAATGAGCATGAACATAACTAGAGTATGGTAAATATAACTCACAACGGAAATATGATAGGATAACTAGTATTAACTCAAGTAACTACCTTTTTCAAAGTAAGTCACTTTACCAATACCGAGCATGAGAGAGAACGAGAACCGAAAGCCAACTTAATCATCTGTGAGAACCCGACCTTCTCTAGGAAACCTGAGAGGTCGTAATGAGGAGGGTTCAGAACAATAAGTTCTGGTGACCAAGAAATGTACAGCACAGATTATAACATGGATATATTCCATTCGATTCAACCTTGGAGCGTGTTCAAGTCCTGATTTTTGTCAAAATTTGGGTGTAGAAAAGTGTGGGGTGTTACAAATAACCAATCATAGTCACCAAACAAGAGAAATAATGGAAAGCAAATCACATAGGGACTTATAGTGGTTCTGCTAACCTCTTGTTAGTGTACATCCACCTTAAGAGAGAACTTTTATTAACACCAATAGAAAAGGACAAGAGAATGATTACAATGATCAAATTCACCACAAAAATTTGATTGTGTGGAGATGAGAATTGAAGAAGATTAGGGTTGCCAAACCCTAATTACAATAAACCTAGATCTTAATCTCTTGATTAGTCACACTTTCACCTAAACCAGAAAATAGCTTATATGGGGAGAAAATAGTATGTAGCAATTGCCCAAATGGCCCTTGGAACCTTCACAAATCAACATATAATGTCCTCAGCCTAAAATAGCCTGAAAGTTGCCTCAAACATCTGTCCTTAACTAGGAAAATATTTTTGTTTCAGCGCATACATTTGTCACTCCTCATAGGCATCTATCATCTACTTAGACGTCTGTCAGAACTCTTGGGAAATTCCAACCCTAACATAACAAATGTATGTCATGCCACGACATACGTCTGTCGTTGTTCCCTGCTGAAACCTTGCACTTCTGCACCCGTAACTTTCTCCTACGAGCTATGATTTGCTAACCATCTTCTCCGACATAAAGCTACTTCCATTCACTTCAATTTTACCATATAGTATCACAAAATTTAACACTCCACCTCAATACTATATCCATCTCCAACACCAACATCAATAGTACCAAACCATCCTTTACCATATACCAAATAAGTTTAAATGTTTTCCCAATGAACTCCGGCATAGCCACCACCCATTGCACTCCAGCAACGAGTTCGGACAAAGCCCCCACCCGCCAATGAAGTGTTGAAAACACTCAAATCCAAAACTAGTCTCAACAAAAGACAAACATACCTAGAAGATAGAACTTCAACCTCTATCTTGTCTATCCATAATCAAGCCTCTCCCTCAACCGTACCACCCCGTGACACCTCGCATCTCTCCAAGCGAATTAAGTTCGAGAAATTCTCAAACTTTCCAATCGGTAATGCCTTACTGAACATATCTACCGCATTATCCTTTGTGTGCACTTCCGAAGGAATACTTGCTTGTTTTCATCCATGGCTACTAGAAATAACTCCCTTACTTCAATATGCTTGGTCCATGAGCTAAACGCCAAATTCTCCGCCAAAGGGATATCACTTTGGCTATCACATCGAACATCAACGCTTTCATGTTCAAAATCCAAGTCACACAACAATCGCCTCCATAGTGGATAAAACTACTATAGTTTGCAATCTCGATCTTTAACTTATGTTTGTACCACCAAGAGTAAAGACATATTCGGAAGTTGATTTTCTCCAATCCTTATCACCAGTGTAGTCTGAATCACAATAACCAACCAATATTCAATTCTTCTCCTTACTACCCCCAAAAATAATGCCACGAGATGTTGTACCTTTCAAGTATCTCAAAATAAGATTTATTACTTCCCAATGTGATTTACCCGGATTAGCCATAAACCGACTAACCATCTTGACGACATTTGCAATATCGAGTCTTGTACACACCGTGGCATACATTAAAATACCAACCACATTAGCATATGGAACCTTTTCCATATAAGCCTTGTCTTTATCTTCGATCGGTGATCCCTTACTCGAAAGCTTTACATACGAAGATAAAGGTGTATTTGACGCCTTTGCATCCTCCATGCTAAACTGGCAAAGTACTTTTCTAATATATTCATTTTGAGTTAATTTCAACTCAAAATGCTTTCGATCCCATTCAATCTCCATGAGCAAAATCTTCTTGGCTTCTCCATGATCTTTCATTTTGAATTCCGCTTTTAATCTCAATTTCAACTTGTTGATTTCTTCCTTGTCCTTATAAGCAATGAGTATATCGCCCACATACAATAGTAAATACACCCAACAATTATTTTTCAATCTCTTGAGATAAACACAATCATCCTTGATGCTTCTTTCAAAACCATTTTCAAGCATAAAATTATCAAACCATATAGTGATTTCTTCACCTTGCAAACCAATTTTGACTTACCATCTACAGCAAACCCTTCTAGTTGCTTCATGTAAATGTCTTCATCCAAATCACCATGCAAGAAGGCGGTTTTCACATTAAGTTTCTCCAACTCCAAGTCGTGAATAACAACTATAGCAAGTAATATTCATATAGAAGTATGCCTTACAACCGGTGCGAAGTTTTCATCATACTCTTTTCCTTTCCTCTGTGAAAACCCCTTAGCCACTAGCCTAGCTTTGTATCTTCCATCGTCCTTCGTCTTGCATATTCATTTCCATCCAATAGCACAGTTTCCTTTAGGAAGTGGAACTAACTCCCAAGTCTGGTTCATCATCAACGATTGCATCTCTTCCTTCAAGGCACAAACGCACTTCAAGCTATTACTCGAATCATAATGTAATCAAGGCCCATCGTCTCATCTTGGACTACATGAAGATCATAATCCAAATTCTCACAAAAGCTAAAATAGTTCCAAACAACATATCTTTCAGGTGGTATTATAGCATGACGACCAACCTAAATAGCAATACCATCACTCGGACTTTCTTCAGCTCCACCTTGAACTGGATTTTCTCTAGAATCATACATATCACCAACACTACTGGAGGAACCCTGTGGACTATGTGATGTAACATCAACCACTACCCCCTCACAAGCATCTCCAACAACTCTACTCTCTCTAGGCCCGAATATGGAAATAACTTCCTTCTTATTTGATTCACGATGAACCAAATCTGGACCATCCGATGAGCCTTCATTCATCTTGAACAAAGGTGGCTCATCAAAAGTAACATGACGAGAAACCACAACCTTCTTTGTTTTTGGATTCCAATTCCGATAGCCTTTAACTCCGTCCATATAGCAAAGAAAAATCCCCTTGAAAGCTCTAGGTGAATGCTTATCACTCCCGGGATCATGCACATAAAAAGGACTGCCAAATACACTAAGATAGCTCAAGTCAATGCTCTTCCGCTTCCAAGCTTCCTCCAAAATTTTATTATCAATAGTCGAGCATGGAATTTGATTAATAATAGCATTGCGGTTGACAAAGATTCGACCCAAAGTCCTTTAGACAAACTCGATGTCAATCTTAATCATTGAGCATTCTCCAGTAGAGTTCGGTTCATTCTCTCCGCCATTCCATTAGATCGCGGATCCCCATGTGTAGTAAAATGCCTCTGAATACCACGATGCTTGCAAAATTTCAGAAAATCTCCAGAAACATACTCCTTGCCGTTGTCGGACCAAAGAACCTTCGAAGTTTTTCTACTCTCATTCTTAACAAAAGCCTTCCATTCTTTGAACCTTGCAAATACCTCCGACTTGGCCTTTATTACATACACTCAAACCTTCCAAGAAAAATCATCAATGAAAGAAATATATACCTTACTCCTCCTAAAGAAGCTACTGGTGTTGGTCCCCAAACGTTCATGTGCACATACTCAAGAATGCCCCTTGAGTCATGTTTTCCCTCACCGAATGACACTCTAGTTTGCTTCCCTATGACACATTCCTCGCAAAACTCCATTTTTTTGAAACTCTCTCCATTAATCATTTCAATTTTACGAACAACATCCAAACTCTTCGCCGAGACATGACCCAATCTCAAATGCCAAAACTGTGTCACATTTAAGCCACGAGAACTATCAAGACCAACACAAGTTTCGCCATCCACAGTCACTCCTTGAAGCAAATAAACTCCATGAGTCCTAGCAACCTTCATAACCACAAGCACACCCTTCGAAACCCTCAAGCTATCACTTTTAAAAGTGATCTTGCATCCTAAAGAATCCAACTGGCTCAAAGAAATATTTTACTTCCGTAGTCCTGGAACATAGAGCACATTAGTGAGAGTACGAACTGCTCCATAAAACATCCGAATTTGCATGGAACCAATGCCCTTCGACTTACAAACAACACCATTTCCCATAACAATTGGATTTCCTTCTCGACTAGCATAAAAAGAAAACCAATTCCTATTAGGTGTCATGTGATATGAAGCCCTCGAATCAAGCAACTATTCGCTGCCTGAAACATCCAATGCTACAACCGATAAAACATCTATCTCCCTCACCAACACCTCTCTCCACCACAACTGATGAAGATGCTATGTCCTTCTTCCTATTGTCTGGACAATGATTCTTCCAATGATCGGGTTTCTTACATATAAAGCACTTGCTATTTCCTTCCTTCGACTGTCCTCTCCACCCGGGCTTTCCAGTAGAATGCCCCCGGTTTACCTTCATCTCAGATTTCTCATTCTCCACAAATAAACCGTGAACATTACCTGCACCACTACTTCCATCACTCAGCTCCTTCATCTGATCTTGCAAATCCTCACTAAGAAGACTCGTCTTGACATCATCAAGAGTCAATGTGTCCTGGCCATAGATCAAACTATTTGAGAAACCAGTATAGCGCTCAGGCAAGGAACACAACAATATCAACTTCTTCTGCTCCTCAATCTTCAAATCTACCGCCTTCATCTTCAATAGCAAATCATCAAACACATTCAAGTGCGCCTTTAGCGAAGTTCTATAACGACCCATATTTTACATATCGACCGATCGTAAAATAATCATATTTTATTCCCTAGTGGTCGAATCATTCTTAGGTTTTGATATATTGTTCATGGGGATGTGAAACATGTTCATGATTTTTTTACCAAATTCAAATATGACTAATTTGCCCTTGAGTTTGCTGTTTGGGAGATAACTTTTGATAGGGATCGAATCAGTACTGAGATCGGTTTCATTGAATCAGAATGGTGGTTTATAATTTCGTAAAGTGGTCACATAAAGGATTTAGTTCCGCGGTTTGGGAGGAATCAGTGTTATAAATTTTAACTTGTGTTAGGCAGACTGGTCAACTGATAATGGGCTGATTAGCCAAACCTATTAGACCTATGACCTACAGATATAGATAGAGGGGTATGGAGAGAACTAGGGTTACTCTCTTTAACCAAACTTTGGGTTGGGCGTCTATGATTCTCTGGTTTAACCTAAAACCCTATTTCTCTATTCTTTTCATATAAATTCATCATAGATTGCATCTTGAAGATATATCATCATCAGGGAAGAGTAGATCTTTATCATAGAGAGTTAGATCACATCAAATTGAATCGAATTCAAGGGGTTTCAGCGCTTTCTAGATCTGATCTCATGAAATCTACATCAAATCAAGGATTAGGTGAGTGATAGATATCTCTTACATGGAAACTACGGAATACATGGGTAAATTAGGATTATATTCATATGTTTCATGTTAAAATCACCTCAGATCTGATCATATATGTTTAATTCAGATTTAGAAACCCTAGGAAAGCCTAATCCGATCATATTAACCAGATAATTATTAGATTAATCATGTTTATACATATGTTTAGATCTAAATCATGCTAGAACTTATGTTAATAATATGTTTATGCTATAATTATTATTTGTTCATGTTTGTATGATCATTATTGCATGGATTGATGTTTGTTTTGATTGAATTGTTTACGTTGCTTGAGTTGTATGTTAGATTGTTTGTCGTAAAGTCATAGGATTGAAGAACAGAGCAAACCAAAAATTCATATAATCAGAGTCAGACGAAACTTGACGGAGGCACTCTGGAGGACGGGGACCCATCACCATGGGTCGATTGATGGAGGAAACTTATGCAGAGCATTATGTTGATAAATTGAGGCAATTGGAAGATTTTAATGTCATCCGGAGTTGGTTTGGATTGGGTCAAAGGCTGATTGCTCGAGATATGAATGGACCAATATAAGCTTCAAAATGAAGGTCGAAACGGTTGGAGATTGGATCGGAAGAACATGCTCGAGGCAAGGATGGATACGAGCCGAAAACTTAGCCAAAGTAGGCTAATTGGATGGGTCGGCACCGACCCATATAGGAGGGTCAGATGGATGTGAGTTTTTAGAGGCTTGGTTATTTTAGCTTCTTGAAGTTGCTGGTAAAGTTTGGTTCGAAATGAGCTTCATATGATTATTGCGCAAATCAAAGATGGAGTTGCTTCAAAAAATACGATTTTTTTTTTCTCAGCATCGCCTAACAATGTCTGAACCCACCATCCCTATCCCGCCCAAAACCATCCCATCCAATCCCATCGCCGCCCTGTCGGATCCTTCATTGAGCCTGCCGCTAATTAACCCTCCTTTAGTTGAACCTCCTCCTAACCCTCTAGACCATAATCCGAACCCATCCCCTTCTCCACTTGTAAATGTTCCGCCCTCTGTAACCCTAGCTTCTCCTGGAGTTCGTCAACAGCCATGGACTTTCTTATTTAAGCGTAAACCTTTGAATGCTGGAAAGTACAACCCTGTTGACATTTCCCCTATCTTTGATGAAGACGCATTAGAGATGGTTGATGGAGTCACTGAATCAGGCAATGAAGTATGGCAGTAGTTTTTAGTTGGTTTCTTCTTGGATAAGCCACTATCTTACTCTGTTGTCATCAACAAACTCCTCCCGCTTTGGAAGCTGAAGGGAACAGTTTCTGTTCGATCGGATGGTGTACTATTTATGTTTGACTTTCCGAATGCTGAAGATAAGCAGAGGATCCTTCAAGCCGACCCAGTTATTATTAATAGCAAGTTGTTCATCATCAAGCCATATGATCCGTATATCTCAAATGTGAGAGGTAACATTCAATCAGTTCCGATTTGGGTTAAATTTTATAACATCCCAATATTTGCTTGGTCAAACTTCCGCATCAATTGGATTTGTTGTCGACTGGGGAAGTTGCTGTGTATGGATGAAATGACTGAAAGTCGAAGGAGAATCCAGTATGCTAAATGTTTAATCGAGATAAAACCAGATCAAGAACTAGTGAATGATTTCCTGGTGAAAACTCCAAAAGGGGAACACAAAGAATTTACGTCAAATACTTATGGAAGCCGGATATATGTGTTGTATGTAAATCGTTTGGTCATTTGAAAGATGCTTGTGAGGAAAATGTTACCACTCCTGTAGATAAAGATGTAGGTGAAAAACAGATGAGGGTTAGTGTGCCATCAGGAGGATTGATACATACTCTTGAGCAGATAGTTTACAAACCATGCAATGTAGTAAAAAGTAATGCTCAACAATGGCAAGTGGCAAAAGGAAAAAAAGGAAAAAGTATGGAGAAGGCTTTAAATACAGGAGATAGAAGATCAAACAATGTGACACACTATAACCAAGGAAACAAGGAGACATGAACATCCAAAAGTAACAGCTTCAAGGTTCTAGAAGATGGTGAATGCAATGATGAAACAAATGAGGAAAGTGACTGTGATGTAGATGAGGAAATAATAATTGAGGATATAAATGATATAGCTACACTATCTTTAGAAGAATGTCTCCAACTGGAGGTAAGAGTGCAGGGTTGTGTCCCACAAAAAAGTGGAGAAGGTGAAGAGGTGGTTAATGCAGATGCTAGTGATCTTGACGTGGATAAAGTTAGTGAAAATGCAAATGATGATGTACATGGTGTATATGATGAAGATACTGAAAGCCAGAAATTATTGCAAATGATACATGAAACAATCAATGAAGGTAGAAACAAAGAGCATTCACAAAACAAAGCAAAACAAGCTGAGGAATTAAATGATGTGGATGTTAACATAGTGAGTGAAGAAATAGATAAAGGAAACATGGTTGATGATATTAACTGTGTGGCTTTTAATGCATGCTCTGATACAACAACACATGCACATGCAAAGCAAATTGAAGAAACCCAGACTTTAAATCCCATGCAAGCTCAAACGAACACCACCCTACCAATAGAACCAAACATACATGTTTCTTCCATTTCTCCTCTAACCTCTGTAATTCGATCCCCTGCCAACAACCCATACTCAAACCTTGATCCTCCACCAGCCTATAAACCCCCGCCACCTGACTCCTTTACCCCAGTTTGTGCCAGGAAATCAAAAAGCAAAAAGAAGTCCACCCCTGCCTCTGTACCTAACCCGTATATGCTAAGGAGTAAGAGAGACGATTGTACTATCCCCCTATCAGTTTAATTATGAGGAAGACCATTGGTGCGTGGAATGTCCGTGGATGCCATGATGACTCGAAACTTACCCAATGTAAACTTTTAATTGCTGAGTATAAACTAAACCTCCTAGCCATATTGGAAACAAAACTCAATGAAACTCTAACCATTCGAGCTGCGAAATTCATAAACTCCGCATGGAAGTTGATCCATAACCTGTTGGATGCTCCATATGGCAGAATTATGCTACTGTATGACCCCCTCAAAATCCAAATTAACGTCCAACAAACTACATCTCAAATGATTCATTGTTCTGCCAAATTTTCTGATAACGGTGATCCTTTTTTCCTTACGGTGATTTATGCGGCAAACTATGTGAATGTAAGACAAAATTTACTGAATATATTCCCCTCCCTAAGTCCTCCTTCGGCTCCTTGGATTTTACTTGGAGATTTTAATTTCTGTTATGAACTGAATCAAAGGATCGGAGGTAATCAACTATCTATCAGTGAGATTCTACCGCTTAGGAACGCTATAAATTTTAGTAACCTGGTTAACATTAAAAGCACTGGCTTACCTTTCTCTTGGAACAACAAAAGTAGAGACCGTCCCCAAACCTTTTCATTAATTGATCATGCTTTTTGCTCTCCGTCTACTCTTTCAATCTGGCCAACCTTATCAGCCCATAGACCTGCTCCCTTATTGTCCGACCACTCCCCCTTGCTCCTCTCCCTTGGTGGGTCAGACATTAAAATTTCTTCAAGTTTCAAATTTTTTAACTCATGGGCCAATGAACCTGACTTCTTTGATACTGTCACTGAAGTCTGGGGGAGGCAAAACTTTGGTAACCCTTCCTTTGTTTTGGAGACTAAGCTGAAAGCACTGAAGTTTGTTCTTCGCAGCTGGGCGAAAATGAAATTTGGAAGAGGAAACTTGCAAACTAACTACTGGAGGGAGAAGCTTGAAGAAATACAAAGGCAAATGATGAATGATCCGACTAACACTGTTTTTTCTAGATTGGAGTCTGATTATGCCAAGCAGTTTCTTCATTCTATCAACATTGAAGACTCTATGGTGAAGCAGAAGGCGCGGTTGAAATGGAAACTTGAGGGTGACAGGAACAGCGCTTTTTTCATGCTACCCTAAAAGATAAGCAATGCCGTCAGAATCTGGTTTCAATCGTTGACAACCAAGGCAACCTAGCTAGCTCAATTCCTGAAGTTGAATGTGCTTTTATATCTCATTTCTCGGATTTGCTTGGTAACAAAAACGGGTTCATACCTTGCATTGATATGATCAACCCGTACATTATCCCTAAACTTTCAGATACAAACTACCAAGTTTTATGCGAAGATATAACGAATGATGAAATCAAGACTGCGATGTTCTCTCTCAATAGTTCTTCCTCTTGTGGTCCGGACGGCTTTAATGCTTTCTTTTACAAGAAGAGTTGGCATTTGATATCTAATGAAGTTTGCGAGTCTGTGCATCATTTCTTTAGGACTGGAATTATGAACCGAGCAATCAATAGTACTAACATTGCTCTTGTACCTAAAATCAAGAATGCAACAAGAGTTACGGATTACAGGCCAATATCGTGCTGCAATACCACTTATAAATGTATCGCGAAGATTATAGCAACTCGTTTGAAGCAGGTGCTGCCTCAAATTATATCTCCGAATCAGGCGGCTTTCCTTCCTGGAAGGAGTATTCTTGATAATGTTCTAACCTCTCATGAACTTCTTAATGGTTACTCCAACACTACCATCTCGCCCCGCGCTATGTTTAAGCTTGACATAATGAAGGCGTTTGATATGTTACAATGGGATGCAATTGTGAGGGTTTTGGGTTACATGAACTTTCCACCGCACTTTGTGTCGTGGATATATGCTTGCATCTCAACGCCGAGTTTCTCTCTTATAATAAATGACAATGCAGTGGGATACTTTGGTTCTAGACAGGGCATTCGGAAAGGTGATCCACTCTCTGCTTATATATTTATTATGATAATGGAGTTGTTGAATCAGATGATTAACTAGAAAATTGATGATGGCCTTTTCTCGTTGCACCCTAAATGTCATGATCCTAGAATATCTTCGCTCATGTTCGCGGATGACTTGGTTATTTTCTGCAAACATGATCCTCAAACTATCGATTCACTGTGGCAAGTACTGGAAGATTTCTCCAAGATGACCGGGCTCCGGGTGAATTTGGCTAAGTCTGAAATGCTCACTGCTGGTCTCTCTTCTCAGCAAGTTGCTATACTTGCTGAAAGAACTAGCCTTTCTATTAGTAACAACAACATCTCTTACTTAGGGCTGCCACTTACTACTGCTAAGATTAAAACTAAT
This sequence comes from Allium sativum, assembly GCA_030737875.1. Taxonomy (NCBI): domain Eukaryota; kingdom Viridiplantae; phylum Streptophyta; class Magnoliopsida; order Asparagales; family Amaryllidaceae; genus Allium; species Allium sativum. Next base: position 153,279,268 of record CM060927.1, on the reverse strand, counting down.
GACTGCTTACCACTTTATAGTAGGATTGTTGCTCGCCTGGATTTCTGGACCAATAGGCTATTGTCTCAAGCCGGTAGGCTTATGCTCATCAAGTCGGTGGCTTTTTCTATGCAAGTGTACTGGGCGCGCACTTTCATCTTACCTCCGAAGCTAATTAGAATGGTTAGAACAGCTCTGATGGCTTTTTTATGGAAGGGAAAATCTGATGGTAGATACTTGGCGCCTACCTCCTTTAGTGCTGTCGAGAAACCTGTTTGTAAGGGTGGTCTTGGAGTTCCGAACTTGTTAACTTGGAACAAGGCTGCTTTCACTCAGCACCTTGACAACTTTCTCAGCAAGTCTGCGAGTATATGGGTTGAATGGTCCGCAAAACATGTAATTAAAAACAGACATTTCTGGATCATGCTCAAACCGCAAAAGCTGAGTTGGACTTGGCGCTGTCTCTTTAATTTGCGTGAAAATTTGCTGCCACACTTCAGATACAAACTGCTCTCTGCCTCCGACATTAGTATATGGAATGATCCTTGGATTCATAATGGTGTGATCCTTTGCAATGTAATATATGACCTACAACTGCAAGTTTCGGGCATTCCTAGGAATGCTACAGTCAAACGGTTCATTCATAACAATGTGCTAAACCTTCCAATCAGTGCTGACCCGAACCTAAATGCATATTGGAATGTAGCGCGTAGTATAAAAGTGGTCCGGGATACAGATAGCATAACACAATGGGGCATGGAGAGGAATGCTTTCAAGATTAGGCAAATGTATCATGTACTTGCTGGTTCTCGTAACATGACGAAATGCAGATGGAGAAAGAGAATTTGGCTTCGCGACAACTGTGCTAAAGAGAATCTACTATTATGGAAGGTGCTTAATAATGCTATGAATACGAAAGTTAAACTCCGATCTCGTGGTATGCAGGTGGATGTTAATTGTGTATTGTGTGGTTTGAGTGCTGAAAATCTATCCCATTTATTTTTTGAATGTCCTTATACACAGACACATTGGCTTGACATCATGAGAAGGTTGGGAAGTGGAGGCGTTAGCATGGACAGTACCTCAGAATGGAGAAGATTGGATAACCAGACAAGTCATAAGCATTCAAGAGGAAGAATATTAGGTTATACACTCAAGAAGTTCATTGCAGTGGTGTGGAAAGAGAGGAACACTAGGATATTCTGTGCGAATGGTAGTAAGGCAAGTGGGTTGTTTGGAATGTGTTTGAGAGCTGAAATAAGGAATGGGCTGAAGCTACTCAATTTTACTTTTGATCCGGGCATCTACGAGAGACTTTTATGACTTGGCTCCTATTTAAGTATATAAGTGTCTGTGTTATCTTCTTGTTATTTTAGCGCCGTGTTTCTATGTTTTCTTGTGTGTGTTGTATCTTTTGTTTCCTTTCTGACGGTGCTCTAATAAAGTGGTAGGGGTCCACTCAACCCCGTCGGCCTTGCCAAAAAAAAAGATGGAGCTGCTTCGATTGTGAACTCGCGATGGGGGGTGGTCGAAGCCAGATTGATGTGACACCATTCGTGATTCGATATATGATCCAGTACGATGGTGAATTACCAGGATGGTAGTCAACTGTGGATGATAATGGAAGGGTTAGAGGATGAATTAAGTCATTAAGATGAAAGGCTCGACAAGTTTGAAGTGCCAAGTAATCGTTAGTAATCAAAGTGTTCTAGCAGACTCAAAGAAGGGGTATTCTATGGATGCCCTTTCGGATCAAATTCGATATATCTTATACCTTGGGCAGTCATGATGAGCCTAGTTATCAAGAATGAGGAAAGACAAACGTACGAGTCACGATGGAGTATGGTAGTTTAGCTAGAACAGGGGTTTCTCCATTTGCCCATTTGATCGTTGAATGCAAGTTCAATGGATTCAAGACTGTAGTCGGTGATAGCTAGGATATTGGATGTTATGGTTGATAGCATGTTTTCTTCTTTGTTTCTCTAGGTAGGCTATCATCATTGGATGTCGAAGAGAAGCGAGATTGGGGGTGTTCCTTCTCGATTTTATAATATCATGTGATGGATGGTTTTCACATGTTAACTTGTTGGTTGTTGGGCTAAACGGATGGTTGATCCGCCTATACTTATATTTATCCTACGTAACTATTATTAGCTATTTTATCGGTTACTAAGACTGTTGTCTAACTTAAGATTTTATGTTTCCCTCTTATTACCTTGGGTTGTTCATCAATGTTGTTGACTAACAGATTGAGTAGCAGGTAGAAGGTTTGGTGCCATTGATGTTATGAGACGAACAACAGGAGGTTGGCGTACATTTATTACCTACTATTTAGTATTTCTTTTCTATTTCCGCTGTATGTTGAGGTTACTGAAACTCTAAGGGGTGTAGTGAGGCACATTGTATTCAGAGATTCATGTACTAGGATGTATAGTATTTGAGATTCTATCGTTTATGAAGATTTGATTTTCTATTCAGCTATGCTTCACTACTACATCCTCTTGTATATTTTATTATTATATATTATCCATGCGATGTGAGTTATCCGACAGGTGTCTTTTTGAGTTATACTAACCTGATAATCGTCCCGTATTGGCCTGACATATCACATATCGAACCTTTTCATCAGTTTGGTGCAGGAGGTACGAGGCAGTCGTCGCATTTGGTATTAGAGCTTTGGTTAATCGATTTTACCTAAAGTTCACTAACATAAACGCGTATGAGAGTCGTGTTTGTAATTTTAATTGGACGATTACTATATTATATACGTATAAAATATAGTATAGTAGGTTAATAAGCACTTGAACACCAATGTCGCTTTCTCTAATGTGAATTTAATCTCATTTCAGAGTAAGGATGAGTCGACGAACTTCGAGACATGTTGCTAGGGATGAGCCTAGGGCTGGAGGGGTAGGCGACAATTGCCAGTCCGGAGCTGCAACTACTATGCCCTATTATCGTGCTATGTTCGAGGCCATTATGGCAGCGATCATGAGGAGGACGCCCACTCCAGGAGCGGCAGTAGATTGTGGTATTCCTGTGTAGGCACCTACGGAAGTGGATTTCGCTTAGTTGTGCAAATGTTACACTTCTCTGGGTGGCAAGCCGTTTGTTAGGAAGAAATCGGTGGTTGAATTTCAGAATTGGTTGGATACCTGTGTTCGAATCTTTGGAGGCTTAGGAATTAACGATGCAACTAAGAGGAAGCTTGCATCGAGACAACTGCAAGGTCGAGCAATGGATTGGTGAAACTCTATTACATTGGAGACAACAGAGGACCAGATCATTAGGGATCAATTTAAGACTAAGTTTGAGGAAATGTTCATTTCTATAGTCTAGAAATGATGTTGTTTAAGAAGTTTGTTGAGCTTAAGCAAGGAGGTCGACCAGTGTCTATGTATGTTACTAAATTCAAAGCTTATCGAAGTATGCTTGTTCATATATCGAGACCCCCTATCAAAAGAATGAGAAATTTATTATGGGTTTGGATGAGAGTCTTAAGAAATAATTAATCGACCATATTGATGATCTTTATGAGAAATTAGTTGAGAAGGATTTAAGAAAGGAAAGCTTGTTTCCACAAAAGGTTAAGGCTGTTTTTGATAATAAAAAGGAGGAGTTGAAACCACAACAAGGTGGTAATAATAAGAAAAAGTATAATGGTAAGAGAAACCAACAACCTCAAGTAAAAAGTGGCCAGAAAAAGCCAAAGGGTGAGATTACTTGTTATAACTATCAGCGGAAGGGTTGTCTTTCCACGGATTATAAGAATGCTAAGGTGGAAAAGAAATGCTTTAATTTTGATAAGCTTGGGCATATGAAGAAGAATTATATGGAACCATCGAAAGATAAACAGATTGTGAGAGCTTTTGCTTTGGATGCGGTGTCGTCTTCCTCGAGGGGTCCGACTACAGATAAGAAGGGGAAGAATGTTATTGTGCAAGGTACGCTTTCTATCAGATATGTTTCGGTTCATGTTTTGTTTGATACTGGAGCATCGTATTCTTTTATTTGTAATGAGCTTGTTTGAACATTAGGTTTAGAACTTGATATTGTCGATAGACCATTAGTTGTAACTAATCCAATAGGGGTTTCGTCTAGCCTTTGTATGCTTTGTCATGGTCTAGTTTTATGGAGTCATGGTTACTTTTTTGTGTGTGATTGTTTTGTTTTGAATTTCCCTGGGTTTGGGATTATGTTAGGTAGGTACCAGATTAAAAAGTATGTGGTTGCTGCGGATTGTGAGAGACTCGAGGTAACACTCAGGAACGTGGAAAGACAAACAATTGTGATATATGTTGTCTACTAGAGGATGGAGTTCTGGTTAGCTTTCTATATTCACTTTAATTCCATGGGATGTGTTGTTATCTATGCCAATCATACGAGAGTTTTCTGATGTGTCTGACGAAGTCAGAGGATTGTCGTCGTAGTCAGAGATTGAGTTTCAGGTTAATTTAGTGGATGGAACCAGACCTATTGTTATGCCTCTTAGGAGGATAGCGATTAAAGAACAACAAGAGATAGAGGTGCAAGTTAACGAACTTTTGAGTAAGGTATTCATTCAAAGAAGCGTATCTGAATGGGGTGCACCAGTTGTGATTTCGTCCAAGGCTGACGGATCATTGCGGTTGTAAGTGGAATACCAAGAGCTGAATAAGGTGACTAAGAAAAATAAGTACCCACTGTCGAGAATCGATGAAATTTTGATTAGCTTCGCGAAGCTAAGAAGTTTTCCTAAATGGATTTGGTGACGGGATTTCATCAGTTGAGAGTGGCTAGGGATAGTTGTTGAAGATTTCTTTTAGGTCACTATCTGGTTTTTATGAGTGGCTTGTGATGCCGTTTGGATTGACTAACACACCAGCATATTGTAACAACCCGAATTTTTAAACAACGTGTTAAGGCAAGAATCAAGGCAGAATTAAATGTTAAAATCTGAATCAGGAGAAACGGGCTGTGCCATTGCGTTCGTCTCGGAAAAACACGCGAAATAGAGTCCGAAATTTCGTAAATCGAAGTCTGTATGACCGAGATAGGGCCTTCGGAAGTTTCACGAAAAATCAGAATTCAAAACAGATTTCAAATTTTCAGAAATCAGGTTAGGCGCGAAAAATCCCGCCAGAACCAGGTCGACCTGGGGGTCGACCTGGGATTCGACCCCAGGGTCGACCTGGGGGTCGACCTGCCTGGTCGGCCAGGTCGGCCTGGTGCACCTGTTTGGCTCCTGGGTCCTGTTTTGGAGGCTTGTGACGATTTTTGAGGGCTTGGATCTATCCTAGGGTTAATCTAACGGCCTAAACTACTCCTAATCTCTATAAAAAGACCCTAAGCCTACCCTAAACCCCTCATAAATCCCTCTTGCAACGAAGTGCTGCCCAAATCTACATTGATCATGGCCTCCATCCCCAAATTCAAGAGCTTATGCTTGCAAACTAGATCCAAGACGAAGGTGCAAGCTTTCTACACCAAATCAAGGGTTTTGATCATCATCTCAACATGGATTCTTCGTCAAGATGATGCATAATCCTTTCCTAAGCCTCGCTATGTAAGTTCTAGCTACTTCGAGATGTCAACGGTAGTTTAATCATGGCATGGAATAAAATGTGGTTAAACATGAATGTTATAACCTATGCGAGCCTAGTTTGCTCCTTTATCATGAACATATGACTTTGGGTTATGTTTTAGCGACTAAACCATGCTATTCATGTTGCATTGGACTTAGTTTGCCATGCAAGATTGGACCTGTACTTGTAGTATGATAGCATGAACACTTAGAGCCACTTTGACTTGTGAAATAGTTGCATAAATTGGACTTTGGGGCTTATGCATGTAAATGAAACCAACTTATGATATCATGTTTATGTAAGGTCAAATCCCGTTAAGATAATATGCAAGTTTGTGGCCAAATTTCCTATGATAATATGCAAGTTTGTGGCCAAATTTCCTATGATAATATGCAAGTTTGTGGCCAAATTTCCTATGATAATATGCAAGGTTGTGGCTAAATCCTTTATGACATTATGCATGCTTGTGGCCAATACCCTTTTATGTTATGCATGTTTGGAGCCAACCCCTTTTGTGGCATCATGCATGTTTTGGGTCTACATGTAGCCATAGTATACCTATTATGTTGACTCGCTTTTACTCAAGTGAAAACACGATTTGGGGTAGGATAGACAAACATGAGAATGACGCGAAAAACTTGATTTAAGGTTACATGTGAACACGACATGTAAGTTGAACCAAAATGAGAACATGACATTCATGATACATTTAAATATGATCATGACACGTGGGAAAACATGGAACTTGAACTAGACATGGGTGGGTTGTAAGTGTAAAAAGACACTAGACCAAACATGAAAGTGGCCAACTCGAGGTTGGGTTGAGGTTGTAGCATAAATCTACCCGGACCCGCCCGGCTTAACTAGTGGCTACAAACAATAGGATCCAATGTGAGAAGTTGGCCATGTCGCGCTTAAGACCCGAGGTTAGACTAGGTTGTGGTGTAAAACTGCCCGCACCCGCCCGGCTTAACTAGTAACCACAACAAGGTCTAATGTGAGAGGTTGAGAGTGCATTAATTAAATTAATGCCACATGATAAGGTTAAGTAAATTTGACTAATGACACTTAACCGATATGACACGAATGGGTAGGTTAAGTGGGACCGGGCTTGATTTCTTAATGACACTTAACCATACAAGACAATTAGGGGATGGGGTTAAGTAATTTACGCTTAACTAATCCGACTTGGTAATTAGATGGGGTTAAGTAATCCACACTTAACTAATCTAAACACGGTAATTAGATGGGGTTAAGTAACTTAGACTTAACTAATCTAAACACGGTAATTAGATGGGGTTAAGTAACCTTCACTTAACTAATCTAAACACGGTAATTCGATGGGGTTAAGTTAAACACTTAACCAATCTAAATGCGGTAATCCAATGAGGTTAAGTAACCAATACTTAACCAATTTAAAACGGTAATTTAATGGGGTTAAGTAACTTATACTTAACCAATTATACGTGATGATTTGATGATGTTAAGTAACCTACACTTAACCAATCTAATAGGTGGACCTGATAGGGTTAAGTCACAAGACCTTTTAAAATTAGGCTTAACCATTGTAATACGATTAGTGGATGGGGTTGAGCTAACCCATGCTTAACCAATCCGACTCGATAATCTGATGGGATTAAGATAATCTATGCTTAATCAATCCAACATGATAATCTGATAGGGTTAAGACAAATAAATACTTAACCAATTTGACTTGATAGGGTTAAGTCATGAGCTTCTCGGTACACTTAACCAACTTGTAGGGCTAAGCCTTGAACTTGAGTACTTAGCCAATCTTGACATGATTCGTAGGCGGGTTAAGTCATGAACTTGGATAACAACACTTAACCCATTTGACAAAACCCTAGCTCAGGGGACTAGGTGGGAAATCGTAGTTAACAAGGATAGCGGAAAGAGGGGATAAGTGGTAAACCTTAGTTAAGGGTAACTAAGAAATAATTCTTAGCTAAGGACATGGGACTAGTTCATAGTTGAGTAACCTGGTACGGTAGGTCATCGCTTAGTATACGAGGGGGAGCAAGTTATCCGACTTGGATAAAAGCTCCAGCGAACTGGGTGACGAAGCGGAAGCTTGGGGGAACGTGAGGGTACTCTTGGTATCCCTCTGTGAGGTGGCAAGTGGTCCATGAAACCCGACCTCACAGAGGTTAAGGTCTGCGGTAGAAGAGCCAAGAGTATGCCTTGGTTGCTATGCGAGCGACCTAAAGACTGGGATGGATTAGCGTGGAGTCGACGATACTTGATTTTGCGCCGGGATAGCATGTCGCCGACTACCTACCATCTTTAGTCAATCGTGTACGTACGAAAAGGCAGGGAACTCCCAACAGACCATATACTAGCTATCGAGTTATGGGTGAGGTTGGCTATCTGGAAGTGGGCATCGATGGGCCGTAATGCAGTTCTCATACATGATTTTTCTTGGATTGCCTTTCAGTAGTTGAGGGAGGGTTCACGTTGGACCATAGCCACGGGTACAAAAACAAACCTTGATATCTGCATCTGCAGACGACTTAAAGCTCCCGACCGAGTTCCGTATTTCTTGATTTGCCCTGGCACGGAACTCGGATGGCACATTGAGGAACATGTGCGTCTAGACATGGAAAACATTCACGATACATACGCGGGATGAAGGGCGCGGTTGACGGGTGGCATAATCCCTAGTGGCCCTAAGTGGCTGAACCCAAACCGAGACACGGAAACGTTCATTAGGTAGCATAATCCCTAGTGGTCCTAGGTGGCATAAATCCTAAGTGAACACGCGATAGTTCATGGTAAGAAAACATAACTTGATCAAGGGTAGCAGTCCAAAATAACCTCAAGGATAAAACATTTACATGGGAAAGCCCGTATGGCCTACGGTAAAGGACTGAACTTATACATGGAAAGAAACATATGAGTTGGGGAAAATCTACATATGCTATATATATTAGGTTGACATGGACCATTACATGACATTGGGCAAGGGGCATTCGTAGTTAACACATGACGCGGGTTGGGATACTAGTACGAGGGGTGCAGAGCAAATATACATGATAAATACCGTGGGATGTTATACATGATAAGTACCTTGGGGTAGTATACTGGATAGAAACCTGACGATGTGATACCTTGATTTATCTTGACGCCGTAGTTTATCATGATACCTTAATTCTATCTTACTACAGTAGTTCATCCAGTTATCTTGGCGTAGCTTACCTATCTTGTTGTCATCCTTATGTTTACTTTCAGTTTATGCATGTCATGTTACCTTTACCTGTTTTTATACTGGAAGTAGATAGGACTTACCAGTCTTTATGACTGACCCCGTTTTCTTTCGCCTCTTGTCTTCCGTTTCCCCCCCAGCTTTTCAGGGAGGAAACACTGTTATCTAGTTCGGACTTCTTCTACTTGAAGGTCATCACGCATGGCTTGGACTTTTCTTGACTATGGCTACTTTACTATTTTACTTGGGGAATAATTCATGAAATGGTTTATGCTTCTTTACTACTTCAAGACAGGTTTTGATGTATTCTGATGTAAAAGGCTTTAGACCTTATTTTATAAGGTAATGAAATTTGTTTTACTTCCGCTGTTTTTTATATATATGTTCTGTCTTGTAATATTTCTGTGCATGTTTACCTCGATAATGCTTCACCAAACCTAGTGCATTCCCTTGTGAGTGACCCTAGCGGAGGTGGGGTGTTACATTTGGTATCAGAGCAGAAGGTTACCAGACTGGGCAAAAGTTTCTAAAAACCTTCTGAAAACTATTTGAAAAACCGTTTACAAAGAAGCATTTTTTAAGAAAAGTTTTTTTAAAAAAAGGGCTATTCCCCAAAGGCCATTAGCATTATCCTTTGATTCCTTGATTGAATCTCCTTTCCTTTCTTTCCTCCATCTGTGGTCACAGTAGTCCTAACTGTGACTAATCTTTGTCTAGCCACGTAGGTGTTTTCCGTACGATGGAGGTGATCCTCGAGAGACCTGTTGCCGTGGTACAAGGAAGGATAACAAGAGTAAGGATAAAGGACACGAGCTTAAGGATAAGCAACTATTGCTATGGCTTAGTCCCCCAAGGAGGACAAGGACAAGATCATCGGAGAGGGAAATTGTACGCTCCCATTTCTAGGGTACCTAAAAGAAATGGTACCGTTTCTGGTAAAGGTTTAGTCGTTCTTTTCTATCATCCCTTCCAGACTTTGTCTTGATCATCGTATCATTTAAGTCTGCTTGGATAGTTGAGTCTCTGCACCGTAGTACTAGCATGATAAAGGATCCCAGTTTTGTCCCAAAATCTGGTTGGAGAGTCAGTCCATTTATTCATGACTTGTTTGGATTTGAGAATGACATGTCTCGGCTATGGATGGATTCTAGGGATAAAGTGGTCACCCAATAAGGGGTGCCATTCTCGGTTTTGGAAAGAGGGTAGTTAGACTCTCGACTCACCTTGGTGATACCCTCGAAGTCTCGTGTAACCTTTTGGGTTCTGTCATGGTTAGTTACCTAGAATCTCGGGATGCAGTTGTTGGTAATCCGTTCGAATAGAATTCGCCGCTAAGGCGGATGGTTCGTTTCGCTTATGCATGAGTTATGGGAATCACCCTAGTAAGTACTCTTGGCAACATGGATTGGCATCGGCAAACGAGATCCAGAATTCCCTAGTGAATTTTGGAGAGCTTGCATGAGTAAGTGGATACGTTTGAGCCAAGTATACTAGGGAAAGGATAAGTGAATGTGGAATAAGAGGCGACAATGAAATGAGTTCTAACTCATATCTTGGAAATAGGAATCAAGGAGCTACGAAATCATGGAGTTAAAAAGGCGGTCAAGGCACCGAGGAATTAAGCTCAAGGGAACGCGACTTAGAAGACGTAAGGCTAGACACGCGCATCGTACCTCTGTTTAAGGGGTGTATCCAGGATCCCTGGTTTTTCCTGTAGAGCTTGCTCGCATGTTATCTTTTGGTGGATATCCTCTCGGTCCTGTTTCTGTTACAAACCCCGTAAGGAGTTTGTCTTGTTTATCTCCTCGATCTTATCTTGGGAACCTTAGATAGAACTCTATGGATGTAAACATGTATTTGAAACATGTTATGATTGATATGGTTGCAAATGGTTGCAAGTGGTTGCTCGTGGATGCGCGAATACACATTAGATACTAGATTGACGCGGTCACATTTCACGTTGCATATGCACGAGTATTTATACTTGTTTATGGATGAAATTGAATGTGTTATCATGCGGATGTTGCATATGAATGAATGTTTGTGCACACATATAGTACTTATATGACTAGGACTATTTGCATACATGTTGGACTCATGGCACTAAACATATTTTGCATTAGAGAGATCATTCAGGCCTGATTATTAGCATTAGCTAAGGACCATATACACACACGTATTGCATATGTTCGTATGGCATTAGAAATCGTCTAAGGACAATGGTTGCCTGTGGATGATGTTTTGAGTAGATGGATGATGGATGGTAGGATGCGATCTTCCTAACTTGGAGATTTCGGGGACGAAATCCTTAAAGGAGGGGAGAATGTAACAACCCGAATTTTTAAACAACGTGTTAAGGCAAGAATCAAGGCAGAATTAAATGTTAAAATCTGAATCAGGAGAAATGGGCTGTGCCATTGCGTTCGTCTCGGAAAAATACGCGAAATAGAGTTCGAAATTTCGTAAATCAGAGTCCGTATGACCGAGATAGGGCCTTCGGAAGTTTCACGAAAAATCAGAAATCAAAACAGATTTCAAATTTTCAGAAATCAGGCTAGGCGGGAAAAATCCCGCCAGAACCAGGTCGACCTGGGGGTCGACCTGGGAGTCGACCTGGGTGGGGCCAGGTCGACTGGGGAGTCGACCCCAGGGTCGACCTGGGGGTCGACCTGCCTGGTCGGCCAGGTCGGCCTGGTGCACCTGTTTGGCTCCTAGGTCCTGTTTTGGAGGCTTGTGACGATTTTTGAGGGCTTGGATCTATCCTAGGGTTAATCTAACGGCCTAAACTACTCCTAATCTCTATAAAAAGACCCTAAGCCTACCCTAAACCCCTCATAAATCCCTCTTGCAATGAAGTGCTGCTCAAATCTACATTGATCATGGCCTCCATCCCCAAATTCAAGAGCTTATGCTTGCAAACTAGATCCAAGACGAAGGTGCAAGCTTTCTACACCAAATCAAGGGTTTTGATCATCATATCAACATGGATTCTTCATCAAGATGATGCATAATCCTTTCCTAAGCCTCGCTATGTAAGTTCTAGCTACTTCGAGATGTTAACGGTAGTTTAATCATGGCATGGAATAAAATGTGGTTAAACATGAATGCTATAACCTATGCGAGCCTAGTTTGCTCCTTTATCATGAACATATGACTTTGGGTTATGTTTTAGTGACTAAACCATGCTATTCATGTTGCATTGGACTTAGTTTGCCATGCAAGATTGGACCTTTACTTGTAGTATGATAGCATGAACACTTAGAGCCACTTTGACTTGTGAAATAGTTGCATAAATTTGACTTTGGGGCTTATGCATGTAAATGAAACCAACTTATGTTATCATGTTTATGTAAGGTCAAATCCCGTTAAGATAATATGCAAGTTTGTGGACAAATTTCCTATGATAATATGCAAGTTTGTGGCCAAATTTCCTATGATAATATGCAAGTTTGTGGCCAAATTTCCTATGATAATATGCAAGGTTGTGGCTAAATCCTTTATGACATTATGCATGCTTGTGGCCAATACCCTTTTATGTTATGCATGTTTGGAGCCAACCCCTTTTGTGGCATCATGCATGTTTTGGGTCTACATGTAGCCATAGTATACCTATTATGTTGACTCGCTTTTACTCAAGTGAAAACACGATTTGGGGTAGGATAGACAAACATGAGAATGACACGAAAAACTTGATTTAAGGTTACATGTGAACACGACATGTAAGTTGAACCAAAATGAGAACATGACATTCATGATACATTTAAATATGATCATGACACGTGGGAAAACATGGAACATGAACTATACATGGGTGGGTTGTAAGTGTAAAAAGACACTAGACCAAACATGAAAGTGGCCAACTCGAGGTTGGGTTGAGTTTGTAGCATAAATCTACCCGGACCCGCTCGGCTTAACTAGTGGCTACAAACAATAGGATCCAATGTGAGAAGTTGGTCATGTCGCGCTTAAGACCCGAGGTTAGACTAGGTTGTGGTGTAAAACTACCCGGACCCGCCCGGCTTAACTAGTAACCACAACAAGGTCTAATGTGAGAGGTTGAGAGTGCATTAATTAAATTAATGCCACATGATAAGGTTAAGTAAATTTGACTAATGACACTTAACCGATATGACACGAATGGGTAGGTTAAGTGGGACCGGGCTTGATTTCTTAATGACACTTAACCATACAAGACAATTAGGGGATGGGGTTAAGTAATTTACGCTTAACTAATCCGACTTGGTAATTAGATGGGGTTAAGTAATCCACACTTAACTAATCTAAACACGGTAATTAGATGGGGTTAAGTAACTTAGACTTAACTAATCTAAACACGGTAATTAGATGGGGTTAAGTAACCTTCACTTAACTAATCTAAACACGGTAATTCGATGGGGTTAACTTAAACACTTAACCAATCTAAATGCGGTAATCCAATGAGGTTAAGTAACCAATACTTAACCAATTTAAAACGGTAATTTAATGGGGTTAAGTAACTTATACTTAACCAATTATACGTGATGATTTGATGAGGTTAAGTAACCTACACTTAACCAATCTAATAGGTGGACCTGATAGGGTTAAGTCATAAGACCTTTTAAAATTAGGCTTAACCATTGTAATACGATTAGTGGATGGGGTTGAGCTAACCCATGCTTAACCAATCCGACTCGATAATCTGATGGGATTAAGATAATCTATGCTTAATCAATCCAACATGATAATCTGATAGGGTTAAGACAAATAAATACTTAACCAATTTGACTTGATAGGGTTAAGTCATGAGCTTCTCGGTACACTTAACCAACTTGTAGGGCTAAGCCTTGAACTTGAGTACTTAGCCAATCTTGACATGATTCGTAGGCGGGTTAAGTCATGAACTTGGATAACAACACTTAACCCATTTGACAAAACCCTAGCTCAGGGGACTAGGTGGGAAATCGTAGTTAACAAGGATAGCGGAAAGAGGGGCTAAGTGGTAAACCTTAGTTAAGGGTAACTAAGAAATAATTCTTAGCTAAGGACATGGGACTAGTTCATAAAGAGATGAGTAACCTGGTACGGTAGGTCATCGCTTAGTATACGAGGGGGAGCAAGTTATTCGACTTGGATAAAAGCTCCAGCGAACTGGGTGACGAAGCGGAAGCTTCGGGGAACGTGAGGGTACTCTTGGTATCCCTCTGTGAGGTGGCAAGTGGTCCATGAAACCCGGCCTCACAGAGGTTAAGGTCTGCGGTAGAAGAGCCAAGAGTATGCCTTGGTTGCTATGCGAGCGACCTAAAGACTGGGATGGATTAGCGTGGAGTCGACGATACTTGATTTTGCCCCGGGATAGCATGTCGCCGACTACCTACCATCTTTAGTCAATCGTGTACGTACGGAAAGGCAGGGAACTCCCAACAGACCATATACTAGCTATCGAGTTATGGGTGAGGTTGGCTATCTGGAAGTGGGCATCGATGGGCCGTAGTGCAGTTCTCATACATGATTTTTCTTGGATTGCCTTTCAGTAGTTGAGGGAGGGGTCACGTGGGACCATAGCCACGGGTACAAAAACAGACCTTGATATCTGCATCTGCAGACGACTTAAAGCTCCCGACCCAGTTCCGTATTTCTTAATTTGCCATGGCACGGAACTCGAATGGCACATTGAGGAACATGTGCGTCTAGACATGGAAAACGATTCACGATACATACGCGAAATGAAGGGCGCGGTTGACGGGTGGCATAATCCCTAGTGGCCCTAGGTGGCTGAACCCAAACCGTGACACGGAAACGTTCATTAGGTAGCATAATCCCTAGTGGTCCTAGGTGGCATAAATCCTAAGTGAACACGCGATAGTTCATGGTAAGAAAACATAACTTGATCAAGGGTAGCAGTCCAAAATAACCTCAAGGATAAAACGTTTACATGGGAAAGCCCGTATGGCCTACGGCAAAGGACTGAACTTATACATGGAAAGAAACATACGAGTTGGGGAAAACCTACATATGCTATATATATTAGGTTGACATGGACCATTACATGACATTGGGCAAGGGGCATTTGTAGTTAACACATGACGCGGGTTGGGATACTAGTACGAGGGGTGCAGAGCAAATATACATGATAAATACCGTGGGATGTTATACATGATAAGTACCTTAGGGTAGTATACTGGATAGAAACCTGACGATGTGATACCTTGATTTATCTTGACGCCGTAGTTTATCATGATACCTTAAGTCTATCTTACTACAGTAGTTCATCCAGTTATCTTGGCGTAGCTTACCTATCTTGTTGTCATCCTTATGTTTACTTTCAGTTTATGCATGTCATGTTACCTTTACCTGTTTTTATACTGGAAGTAGATAGGACTTACCAGTCTTTATGACGGACCCCGTTTTCTTTCGCCTCTTGTCTTCCGTTTCCCCCCAGGTTTTCAGGGAGGAAACACTGTTATCTAGTTCGGACTTCTTCTACTTGAAGGTCATCACGCATGGCTTGGACTTTTCTTGGCTATGGCTACTTTACTGTTTTACTTGGGGAATAATTCATGAAATGGTTTATGCTTCTTTACTATTGCAAGACAGGTTTTGATGTATTCTGATGTAAAAGGCTTTAGACCTTATTTGATAAGGTAATGAAATTTGTTTTACTTCCGCTGTTATATATATATATATGTTCTGTCTTGTAATATTTCTGTGCATGTTTACCTCGATAATGCTTCACCAAACCTAGTGCATTCCCTTGTGAGTGACCCTAGCGGAGGTGGGGTGTTACACATATCTTGTGAATCTTATGAATTGAGTCTTTAGAGATCAACTGAGTAAGTTCGTACTTGTGTTCGTGGATAATATATTGGTTTACTCCAAGACTAAGGAGGAACACAAGACGCACTTGAGAATTGCTTAGAAGTTTTATGAAAACATCAGTTGAGAGCTAAGTTTTCGAAGTGTCACCTCTAGAAAGAGGAAGTAAGATTTTTGGGTCATGTCGTATCAGGACAGGGAATGGCGGTGGATCCCGCTAAGGTAGCAACAATATAGGATTGGGATCGACCCAAGAATGCGATGGATGTGAGGAGTTTCCTTGGTTTAGTTGGATATTATCGACGATTTATTAAGGATTTCTCTTAGATAACTGCACCATTAACTGGATTAACAAAGAAGAATCAGGTCTTCGCGTGGGATGCGAAGTGTGAGCAAGCTTTTGGAATTTTGAAAGAGAGATTGACAAGTGCTCCTGTGTTGACTATTCCAAATGGGTATGAAGAGATGGTAGTATATACCAATGCATGTGGCACTGGATTCAGAGCGGTGCTAATGCAAAAATATAAGATTGTGGCTTATGAGAGTCGACAACTGAAGCCGCACGAAAGGAATTATCCGACTCATGATGTAGAGTTGACGGCGAAAGTATTTTCTTTGAAGATTTGGAGACATTATTTATTGGGAGTTAGATTTTAGTTGTTTATGGATCATAAGTCGTTAAAGTATCTTCTCTCCCAAGGATTTGAATCTTCGGCAGCAGCAATGGTTAGACTTTTTGGAGTCATATGATTCTGGAATAGCTTATACTCTGGGAAAAGGTAACACAGTGGCAGATGCGTTAAGTAGAAGACATGTGATCTTAGGAGCTATGATTTCAGAATGGAAACATCTCGGGTATTTTGCCAGACTTGATTTTAGACCGAGATGTTAGCAAGCTTATCGATTAGACCAACTCTCATCGAAAGAATTGGTGAAAGCCAAAAAAGAGACGATAAGCTTATGGAAATAATTTGGGTTTAGAAACAAGAAAAGCAATATAAGGGATTAAGGATCTCGAAGTCGATCAAGATGGTTGACTTCGTAAGGATGGACGATTGATCGTTCCTGATATAGATGGATTAAGAGATGAAGTTTTAAGAGAGTGTCATCACTCTAGATTGATGATTCGTCCTGGTGGTAATAAAATATATCGAGATATGAAACGAGTTTACTACTAGAAAGGTATGAAGAGGGATGTCAGGAAATTTATATCGAAGTATATGAACTGTCAGATAATTAAAGATGAGTAGAAGATGCCAAGTGGGTCGCTACATTCACTGGAGGTTCCTATGTGGAAATGGGAGCAAGTGTCGATGGATTTTATTGATGGGTTACCAAGGATAAGGAAAGGTAATGAGAGTATATGAGTTATCGTGGATCGTTTGACTAAGAGCGCAAGGTTTATTCCTGTCAGATCAACTAGGACGACATCAAAGTTAGCTGAGTTATATCTTAAGTGGGTAAGTTGATTCCATGGAATTCCGAAGAGTATTGTTAGCAATCGAGATCCGTTATTTACCAGCGGATTTTGGAAAAGTTTGAAAGAGACGTTGGGAACCGAGCTATGTATCAGTACGACTTATCAACCCCAAACAAATGGCGAGACCGAGAGAGTTAATCGAATATTGGAAGACCTTATCAGAGCTTATGTGCTAGACTTCGGAGGATTGTGGGGAGACCATATGCATTTAGTCGAGTTTGCTTACAATAACAACTACCAGTCTAATATTGGAATGGCACCATATGAAGCATTGTATGGAAGACCTTGTAATTCTCCATCATGTTGGTCAGAAACTAGCGAAAAGTTGGTACTTGGGCTAGAGATGATAGGAGAAATGATGGATAGTATTGAAGTCATTCAACAACGATTGAAGGCAGTCCAAGATCGTTAGAAAAGTTATGTCGGCAGGCAATGAAAGGATTGGAATTCTCAATTGGGGATTTGGTATTTGTTAAGATTTCGCCTCTATGGAATATCGTTCGTTTTGGAAAGAAAGGAAAATTAGTGCCAAGGTTTGTTGGACCATTTCCGATTATCGAGCGTATTGGAAAACTCGCTTATAGATTGGACCTACCTGAGAAAATGGTAAGTGTGCATAATGTGTTTCACATATCATTTCTACGGAAGTTCGTGAGTGACTCGAATGTTACGATATCTCCTGATCAGCTTCAAGATTTTGAAGTCGAGCCTGAAGTTTCTAGACCTCGTAATCCGCTTCGCATCATGTGGAGTGACAAGAAGCAGTTTAGGAAGAAGGTTGCTAAGCTAGTTAAGGAGCGAATACGATGGTGATTGCACATAGGAAACGGAAGAGAGTATGAAGTTGACCCATCCAGAACTCTTTGAGTGGTATGTCGCGGATATCGTATCTTACTTATTTCATTATGTCTTGTGCTATTAGAAGTTCCACATGCTAGGATTGGATTTCGGATGCATGGATTGTTGGACGCTAGATTGCATGGTGGATTGGCTGCTCGTGGATGGTAGGCATGCGAAATACCTTGTTTGGTTTAGATTTTGGGGGTGAAATTCCTAAAGGGGGAGAATGTAACGACCTGTATTTTACATATCGACCGATCGTAAAATAATCATATTTTATTCCCTAGTGGTCAGATTATTCTCAGGTTTTGATATGTTGTTCATGGGGATGTGAAACATGTTCATGATTTTTTTTACCGAATTCAAATATGACCATTTTCCCCTAGAGTTTGTTGTTTGGGCGATAACTTTTGATAGGAATCAAATCAGTTGCTGAGTTTTGTTTTATTGGATTAAAATGGTGGTTTGCGATTCCGTAGAGTGGTTACATGAAGGATTTAATTCCGCGGTTTGGAAGGAATCAATGTTTTAAGTTTCAGCTTGTGTTATGCAGAATGGTCAGTAGCTAATGGGCTAATTAGCCAAACCCATTAGAACTATGACCAACATATATAAATTGAGGGACTTGGAGAGAGAACTAGAGTTACTCTCTTCATTCTAAACTTTAGATTAGGCGTCTATGATACTCTGGTTCAACCTAAAACCCTATTTCTCCATTCTTTTCATATAAATTCATCATAGATTGCATCTTGAAGATAGGTCATCATCGGGGAAGAGTAGATCTTCATCATAGAGAGTTAGATCACATCAAATTGAATCGAATTCAAGGGGTTCCTACGCTGTTCAGATCTGATCTCATTAAATCTACATCAAATCAAGGATTATGTGAGCGATGGATATCCCTCACATGGAAACTATGGATTATATGGGTAAATTAGGATTATATTTATATGTTTCATGTTAAAATCACTTTAGATCTGATCGTATATGTTTAATTCAGATTTAAAAACCCCAGGAAAGCCTAATTAGATGATATTAACCAGATATTTGTTAGATTAATCATGTTTATACATATGTTTAGATCCAAATCACATTGGATCTTACGTCTATGATATGTTTATGCTATAATTATGATTTTTTCATGTTTGTATGTTCATTTTTGTTTGGATTGATGTTTGTTTGATTGAATTGATTGCATTGCTTGAGTTGTATGTTAGCTTGTTTGTCGTAGAACCATAGGATTAAAGAACAGAGAAAATCGGAAGTTCAGATGATTGGATTCAGATGAAACTTGGCGAACGCACTCTAGAAGATGGGAAATAGGAGTATGTGGATTTTGGTGAAAAAATGTACTAAGTGCATGGGTCATCACCGACCCATGATGGGTCGGCACCGACCCATCACCATGGGTCGAATGACGATGAAAACGGGTGGGGATCATCGTGTTGATAAATCGAGGTAACTGGAATATTTTCATGTCATCCGTGGTTTGTTTGGATTGGGTCGAAGGTTGATTGCTCGAGATATGAATGGACCAGCAGAAGCTTCAACACGAACGTCGAAATGGTTGAAGGTTGGACCGAAAGAATATGCTCGAGGCAAGGATGGATACGGGCCGACCATTTAGCTAAAGTTGGTTAAGTGGATGGGTCGGCACCGACCCATGGGGGAGGGCAAGATGGATGTGAGTTTTTAGGGGCTTGGTTGTTTTGGCTTCCTGAAGTTGCTGGTGAAGTCTGGTTGGAAATAAACTTCATGTGATTATTTTGCAATTTAAAGATGGATGGTGCTTCGATTATGAACACACGATGAGGGTGGTCGGAGCCAGATTGATGTGACGCTGGTCATGATTCGATATGCGATTTAGTACGATAATCTATTGACAGGATAGTAGTCAATCATGGATGATAATGGAATGGTTCGAGGACAAATTAAATTGCTGAGATGAAAGGCTTGACAAGTTTGAATAGCCAAGGAATCGTCCGTAATCAAAATGTTCTTATAGACTCAAAGCATAGGTATTGTAGGGACGCCCGTTTGGATCAGATTCGATAGATCGTATACCTTGGGCAGTCATGGTGGTCCTAGTTGTTGAGAATGAGAAAAGACAAACATACGAGTCATGATGGTGTATGGTAGTTTGGCTAGAACTGGGGTTTCTCTATTTGCCATTTTGATAGTCGACAACAAGTTCGATTATCGATGGATTCAAGGCTGTGGTCGGTGATAGCCAGGATATTGGATGTTATGGTTGACTGCGTGTTTTCTTTTCTATTTCACTGGGCAGGCTATTACCATAGGACGTCAAAGAGAAGCGGGATTGGTAGTGTTCCTTCTCTTTTCAGCAATTGTATGTGATGGATGGTTTTCACACGTTAACTTGTTAGTTGTTGGGCTAATCAGATGGTTGATCCGCCTATACTTATATTTATCCTATGGAACGGTTGTTAACTATTTTACCATTCACTAAGACTGTTATCTGACTCAATACTTTATGTTTCCTCCTATTACCTTGGATTGTTCATCAATGTTGTTGATGAACAGACTGAGTAGCAGGTAGTGGGTATGGTACCATTGATGCTATACGACGATGAGCAGGAGGCTGGCGTAATTTTATTAGCTACTATTTAGTATTTCTTTTCTATTTCTATTGTATGTTGAGGTTATTGAGACTCTGAAAAATGTAGTGAGGCTCATTATATTCAAAGATTCATGTACTGATGTATTGTACTTGAGATTCTATGGTTTATGGAGATTTGATTTTATGTTCAGTTATACTTCACTACTACATCCTGTTGTATATTTTATTATTATATATTATCCATGCGATGAGTTATATGATAGGTTTCTTTTTGAGTTATTCTACCCTGAAGAACGTCCCGTATCGGCCTAGCACATCATATAGTGCACCTTTTCCCGTATCTACTATCCTATACATGCATATAGTCATACTTGCATTGCTTTTTTGGTTATTTTTATGTATTTTTATATGTGTGCTCTCTTCTTTTTAGAAGATCGCACATTTTTTGCTTTCAAAAAAAATATAGTGCACCTTTTCCTCAGTTTGGTGCAGGAGGTCTGGGGTGGTCGTCACAAGTCCATTCCTTCATTATAGTTAAAGAAAGTTCACAAAAAGATCAGTCGA
Organism: Allium sativum; assembly: GCA_030737875.1. NCBI lineage: Eukaryota > Viridiplantae > Streptophyta > Magnoliopsida > Asparagales > Amaryllidaceae > Allium > Allium sativum. The sequence goes on along the minus strand of CM060927.1, from coordinate 153,258,245 downwards.
TTTGTGAGTGACTTCTTCATATACAACTCCTCTAACTTGTCCCAAATACCCTTAGCAGTCTACTCACCACTAATTTTGGAGATAACATTCTCCCTCATAGAAAGTTGAAGTGCAGTGAATGTCCACTCTTTAATTTATTCTCTCTCCACATCTGAGATGTCCACTGTCAATAAATGTGTATAAAAAACTACCTAATGTACCTAATTCCGCATAAGAACCACTTTCATCTTCCGTTGCCATGTTTGTTTCAAAATCATTATCGCCATTCCACTTGTCAATAATCAATTGTGACCCAGAAGTTGCGTACGAACCACGTACATAAGGAGCCACACCACTTGAACCTGTTGAAGCACTATTTGAATCTGATTCCGGCATCTATACAACTATCTACTAACACCAAAGCTCCGACACCAAATGTTGTGGAGAATTTCGACTCAAGACCACTCAAATCTAAAAACCCCAACCCAGCGGAAGACGAGATCATGATAAACGTGCAAAAACAAGCAATCAATATCTCAAAACAATCTCAACCCAATCTAATAATCAATCACAATCACCAAACAAGAGAAATAAAGAAAATAAATCACACTGGGATTTATAGTGGTTCCACTAACGTCTTGTTAGTGTAAATCCTTTTTGAGAGAGAACCTTTTGTTAATACCAATAGAAGAGTACAAGAGATTGATTACAATGATCAACTTCACCAAAAAAAATTGTTTTTGTGGAGATGAGAATTAAAGAAGATTAGGGTTGACAAAATGGTAATAAACCTACATTTTAATCTCTGATTAGTCACACTTCCACCTAAATTAGAAAATAGATTATATAGGGAGAAAATAGTATGCATCAATTGCCCAAATTGCCCTGGAACCTTCACAAATCAACATATAATGTCCTCAGCCTGAAGTAGCCTGAAAGTCGCTTTAGACATCTGTCCTGTTTGTGATAGACGTTTGTCCCTAACCAGGGAAGTATTTCTGTTTTAGCATATATGTCTATCACTCCTCACAGACGTCTGTCTAGAAGTGACAAACGTCTGCCATATCTCTCGGGAAAATCCAACCTGGATAACATAGAAGTATGTCATGCCACGACAGGCGTATGTCCCTAAGCCCTGGTGAAACCTTGCAATTCTACACCTATAAATTTCTCCTACGAACTCCGATTTGCGAACTTCCTTCTCCGACACGAAGCTACTTCCATCCACTTTAATTCTACTATATAGTATCGCAAAATTTAACATTTATGAGTCTTCCCCATTTGAAAGTGTGTCCTCACATATGGTTCAGTCACATTTCAAACTAAATATTATTATTTAGTAGAACCTATTTTACAATATTTACATTTGGATGTCCTAACTTGTTTTCCAAACATAAAATACACTATTTTTCTTCTCGGAACTCACAAAGTGATTACAACGCCCTTTCTTAACTTCTAAATTAATAAAGTTGAGTACAATCCCCAATCTGCATTACCTTGCAATTTTTTTATATCTTTAACCAAGCTGTATTTTAGGTAAACTCAAAATATACATTGTTGTCACTTCTATATAGGGGTGAGCAATGGTTGGTTCAGATTGAAATGATCAAAAATTTGAAACTAAGATAATCATTCAATAGTCGTTAATTGAACCAAACCAAATCAAAAAAGAATTTAAACCAAAACCAACCAAACCGATAATATTTGGTTTGGTTGGTTTATTTGGTTACTTTAAATTAATTTGTCTTTTAGGTGTAGAGATAATATAAGAATAAAGTAATTAAATGAGTATACATGATGCAAATATTTTCAAAAATAAATTTATCTTCAAAAAAATATTAATATCAATTGAATTGAAAATAATGATACTATTAAAATATTGTGAATAATAATATTATTAGTGGTAATTTTTGGATTCAAAATAAAATAATTTTTATATTTGGTTTAATTGGTTGGTTTGGTTTTTAAATATTAAAAACCACAACCAACCAATTAAACCAAAAAAATTTGAAAACAAAAACCAACAAATTAACTAGAAAAACCAAACCAAACTGACCAAACTCAATGGTTGAGAACCAAACCTAACTAACCAAACTCAAATGGTTTGATTAGTTTATTTGGTTTTGACCAATACATGCTCACCCCTACTTCCATATTGTGACACACTGGTAATATTTTTCTTAACTAGAGGGGCTCTTAGAAAATTATTGAGATATAGTTGTCTTCCACCTTTTATGCAAGCGAGTCCAACGAGTGTAATTTTTATACTCTCACCATTGCCTATGTATATGAACTTTTTCCCTCTACACTCCTTTTGTTCAAGATTGAGATTGCCAAGATTGTTGTTGATGTGGTTGGTTGTTGCAGGATGTTGGAGAATGGAGTTTTGATGACAACAACCTTATTTCAGTTATCATTATTAATCTATTATTAAATATATACTAACATTTCTGTCTTGGATATATATACATACATATGCAGGATTTGTATTCAAGACTTAAATACTGAAGACTGTACAGTTTTATAGTTCCAAGAGATTCCAGATTCTAAAAAAATTCCAAGACTCATGAGTTATCAAGTTATCAAGAGTTCAAGACATATAGTAATAGAGTCTAGTTTATATGAAAGACTATGAATAACACTCTAAATTCAATTTCAAATTTCAAATTTTGCTTTTTAAAATTCAAATTCTTCTTTCATTTTTTATTATTATTCTATCTTACTTATGATTTTCAATAAATTTAAAGTTTTAAATATATATATATAGTTTTATATTCTTATGGTTTTATAGTTTTAAAAATTATAATTTTATAAATATGTTTATATAATATATTATTATGATATCATGTGATTTTATGCTTTAGAATACTCATTTATATCACTAAGTTTTAATTCAATAATTTCTACAATAATATATATGCTTAAACACTTGAAAAATAAGTTTTAAAAATAAAAAAATATGTATATATGTCGACATACATATATGGTTATGTCAATATACAACTGTCAAAAATTCAATTTTCAAAGGAAGTGTCTTTTCACTATTTGTATTGCTCCAGAAACGTTGCAACCTTTCAAATCTTATAAATAGGGGCTGATTTCGAATTTTTTAATTATTCATCTTCACCCCTCTTCATCCCACCATTATTCTTTATCATTTTATTGATTTCTACACTTCTACTTTGCCGATTTCTACTCTATTTATATAAAACTTCTTCTCTTCTCAATCTCTATCCATACTCTCTGAATTGAAGTGCTATTGAAGAGTTATAGGGTTGTTGTAATCATTTGGGAATTTTTTGGGAAAGGGTGTGTTCCTTGTATCCCTGAAATCAAGGAAAGGGAGTAGTGTAAACCTTGTAGCCGTGAAATCAAGGGTGGTTGGAGTGGTGTTAGCCTTGTAGCCATGAAATCAAGGGGATTGTATTTAGATATTGATAATAATAAAACTCTGCGCAATCCAGCATTGCGTGGGACTGGAGGTAGGGGTAATCTGAACCAGTATAAAATCCGGTGTGTTCTTTCCTTCTCTGCATTTTATATTTATCTGTTTCTGTGTTTGTGTTTGATTCTGTGCCTGTGATAATATCTGTTGTGTGTGATTCATATAGTAGATCATTTAAGTTTAAGATTTTCGTAAATTCCTTATAAACACTATTCACCCCTCTCTAGTGTTAGTCTTGCCTTAAGATCCGCACTCCGCAATCCCTAACAATTGGTATCAGAGCATAAATGGTTCTTTAGCAAATTAATATGTTTTGATTTCTAAAGTTGAAATTTAAAATTGATTTGTATTAAATGATTAATGTATATCTATTAAATTTTTAAGCCCTATTTAAAAATTAGTTTTTATACATATAATTATGAATATATGTTTATAACAAAATAGTTTATTTCATATGATTAAATTTTATGTTTCCTTTAAAATGATCTTTAATATTTACGATTGTTTTAAATAAGCGCCCTATTAAAATTATATTTATATTTCTTAGAAAATTATTTTGAATGCTTATTTTTTGATTACTAACTATCATATGCATAGAAACTTTTATCTTTACTATCCTTTTATCTCTTTTATTAGTATTGTTTACCTACGTCTAGAAATTAATGTATACTACCTTTGTTTGATTCAAATAATTTATAATATATATGTATATTCATAATAGTTAGATATTACTTTAAATATCTTTTACAACAATACATATCATCATCATACCATTCTTCATATTATTATAACAAATCTTATTTCATATCATACCTCATTTATTACAATACATGTCAAAAATCATTCACATCACAAGCTGCATATCATTCAATATATCATCTTATATTACTTTGTATATATATGATATATAGTTCATATTGCATTCTAACCAACATACTGCACACACCGCATTAAATGTTAACTATTTACCCTACACACAGCAAGTATACTGTATGAGGAGTTTTTATCCAGTTAGAAATAAATAGGATTATTTTTTTTGGCAAAGCTAACGAGGTTGGATGGGCCCCTGCCATTTTTATTAATATACCAAAAGACGATTACATAGAAACAAAGCAAAACAAACAACAAAAAGAAAACAGGGACAACACGGTATATCAATGCTAACAGAACCTAAACAAAACACATTAATAGAAAAACTGCAAGAAGCAATAACTAAATGTTTCCAAAAATGCCGGGATCAAAAGCAAACTTCAGGAATTTCAGTCCGGCCATCATCTCGTGCCATATCAGATGTTTGAGCTGAGTTGTAGTCATCAAACGATCCGGGTCAAACACTCTTGTTCCTATCAGTCCATATGCATTGGATATATCTCTTTAATACATAAGTAAATAGCCTATCTTTCTTAGTTTTGCCTCTGACCTTAGATTTAATATCTTCCCATTCACATAGGTTTGCAAGATGAATGTTGGTAATGCCAGTCTACAAAAGAACTTCAGTGTATATCGGTTTGATAATAGCACAGCCGAAGACTATATGTTTGACAGTTTCAGGTTGCGTGTTTTAGAAAGTGCACTCCTCCTCGACAACCATGCTGCGGCTTCGCAGTTTACCTCTAGTAAGAATAACATTGTGCACGAATTTCCAGAGATGTAGATTGTCTTTCGCAGCATTATCCCTTCGCCAGAACGTCTTGTGCCATCTGCAAAAAGGAAGATGAGGAGTACCTTGTATTTTATGATATAAGTTTTTAATAGTGAACATATCACCTTTGCAAATAGGATTATTAATTAAATGCATAACATATTTACTTTGATTTGTATGACTTGTTTGGATTGCTTGAATTATTTGAGTTGTTTGACCTTGCTGGATTTGATGTGTGTGTGTGTGTGTGTGCGCGCGCTTCGTGTGTGTGTTAATAGGCTTGAGATATACTTATACATATATGGGTATTAAATAATATCACTATCCCTTTGACATTTTTCTAGTATTAAATTAAGAGGGATCTTTATAGTTTCTAGGATTAGTTGAAGTTTCAAAGTGTTTTTTGACATATATTTTTGCTTTGGTTGATTTGATTCAGATTGTTTAGATTGATTGTGTGAATAGCATGTTTGTTTGAGTTGCTTGTGTGTTTTAATTGCTTGTTTGTTTTAATTGCTTGTTTGGATTGATTTGCATGCTTGGGTTAATTTGCTTGTTTGAATTGATTATAAATATTGATTGGTTTGTTTACTTTATCATCCTTCTATTTAGTTTATTAGACTAGTATAGTCATAATTTTAGGGGGAGTTATAATATTTAAAGTTTGGAATCATAGATATAGAGGGAAATTTAAGGTTATTCAATTTAGGGAGTATTATATAGTCATTAGGATCATTTATAGCATAAATTTAGAGGGAGTATAACTTAGTTCAGTCTAGTATAGTCTACTATAGGTATAACATAATATAGTCATGTATAGGGTACTTTTTCATAATGACAAAGAGGGAGAAATTATAAAATAGGCATAGTTTAAGGGGGAGTTAGAAGGAATTCACGGTGAAAGGGGGAGTAATCAAGGAATCAGATCAACAGGTAATATCAGGTATAAATATTTTATAAATTAAGGTTGTCATCATTAAAAATGGGGAGATTATTGGAGAATGGAGTTTTGATGACAACAACCTTATTTAAACTATCATTATTATTTGATTATAAAATATATACTAACATTTCTATCGAGAATATATATATATATATATATATATATATATATATATGCATGATTTGCGTATAGGACTTAAATATTGAAGACAGTACAGTTTTAGAGTTCTAAGAGATTCAGGATTCAGAAATGTTTCAAGACTCATGAGTTATCAAGTTATCAGGTTTTCGAGAGTTCAAGACAAGTATAATAATAGAGTTTATATGTAAGACTCTGAATAGCACTCCAGGTTCAAATTCAAATTCTATTTTTTCAAATTCTGATTTTCAAAATTCAAATTCTATTTTCAAATTATTCTATGTTACTTATGATTTCAAATAAATTTAAAGTTTTAAATATATATGACTTTTTATATATAGTTTTATATTCTTATGGTTTTATAGTTTTAAACCTTATAATTTTATAAATACGTTTATATAATATATAATTATGATTTCATATGATTTTATACTTTAGAATACTCATTTATATCACTAGGTTTTAATTCAAGAATTTCCAAAATAATATATATGTTTAAACACTTGAAAATAAGTTTTAAATATAAAAAATATGTATATATGTCGACATATTATATGGGTATGTCGACATACAACTGTCAGAAATTTAATTTTCAAAGGAAGTGTCTTTTCACTATTTGTAACACTCTAGAAATGTTGCAACCTTTCAAATCTTATAAATAGGAGCTAATTTAGATTTTTTTTTAATAATTCATCTTTTCCATCTTTAACCCTCTTCATCCCACCATTATTCTTTATCATTTTATTGATTTCTACACTTCTACTTTGCTATATAAAACTTCTTCTTTTCTCAATCTCTATCCACTACTCTCTGAATTGAAGTGCCATTGAAAAGTTATATGGCTATTGTAATAATTTGGGAATTGTTTGGGAAAGGGTATATTCCTTGTATCCCTGAAATCAAGGAAAGGAGTGGTGTAAACCTTGTAGCTGTGAAATAAAGGGTGGTTGGAACGGTGTTAACTTGTAGCCATGAAATCAAGGGAATTGTACTTGGATATTGATAATAATAAAACTCTGTGCAATCCAGCGTTGCGTGGGACTGGACGTGGGAGTAATGCGAACCAGTATAAAATCCGATGTGTTGCATGTTCAGCAATTCATATTTGGCATAGGGGCTTCCTTCCTTTCCCACCTTTTTTACATAAACTCTTATGTGATCTGAGAGTTGCTCCTATTCAACTCTCGCCCAATACGTATATAACTCTCTTATGCTTGGTAGCTCTAGTGATGACATCAGGTCAGGATTCTTTAAGCCCTAAACTCATTCGTCATGTGATTTGATTTTCTAAAAGCTCGGAGTTGCCAATATGGAGGGCTAACCCCATAAAAAGGCAGATTAATGATAGTTTTAGCAAAACTAGATCATGGGAAGATCAGTTTTTCCTCGTCAAATGCCCTCCTGGTATGTCAAGAAAATTCATTGACTATGGTAGGGCTTTTGCTTCAGAACGTAATTGTTTTCCATTTATTGCTTTCGCTTATTTCCTTTTATCACAGAGCCCCCTTCTAAAGATATGACTTTAACGCCGGGGGAAGTTCAAGTTGTTGAGGCCATCTTTAAGGAACCAGCGGAGCATATGTGTAGGTCATTTCTTCTAACTACTAATAGGCTTCGTCAATATGGCCTGATCTCTCCAGGTCAAAAGATACTGCGACAACTGCCCATCCAATTTTCTGGTCCTAAAGGGCTAACGCTGAATTCTAGTTCGTTCAACGCAGACTTGAACGAGATCGTACCTTTGATTCGACAACATTCATCATTCTTTCACTTGTTTCCTTGTTGTCATTTTTTCCTATTTTAACCCTCCTTTGTTTAGGATCCTCAGCCTCTCAGGATGCAACTGCTCTCGCAGCTTATAACCGGTCCAGTGCCCGAGCTATAAACAAGCTTGCCCAGCCCACCACTGAACCTCCATTAAAGAAGCCTAGGCATGACAAGCCAATTAGTTTTTCAAAAGACATTGTTGCTACCCCGAAAACAAGGTAGACTTTTGATCCTTCTACTATAGATGATGATCAGGTGGTTGATATTGATGCCTCCCCTGATGTTTCTCCGAAAGGTAAGTCCGTTAGTAGCCCTGTCCTTTCCGATACTTTTGGTGAGCTAAGCAGGGAAAGATATGGTCTTCCGACGCCTTCCTCTTTTTAGTCTACCATCTCTCCTGTACCTCCTCCGCCAGTCTCATATTTCGATAGGCTTGTGAACCTTGCTCTTTAATCTTTGTAAGTTGCTAATATTACCCCCAACTTCTACACCTTTGTACTCAGAATATTTCCACCGGCAACAAACCAGGGATCAACTTTTGGTATTGACTGATATTTTCTGATGCTTTTGGTTTTTTTGTGGTTTTTGAGAGAGACTCAACCTATTTTTTTCCTTAGGTGATGAAACTTGGTACGCATCCCGGGGGATAACTTTTGCTTCAGCAGCTGAGGTCAACGCCCTTTAGGAGGAGAACAGGGTGCTGACGGACAGGGTTAATACTATGCTACGGGAGAAGACGTAAAACACCCCACCTCCATTAAGGTCACTCACAAAGGGAATGCCTTAACTTTGGTGGAGTGTTTTAGGTAAAAGATGCAGATAAATTACAAGACAGACAAATAAAGCAACAGAAATTAAAGTCATTTTATAAACAATGTGGTTCAGTCAAGCTTTTACAACAATTATCTAAATCATACTTAAAAGTAATACATAGAACTTCTGTATTGATTTCAAAAACTTCCAAGTATAAAAGAAGCATAAAAATAACAATGATATTCCCCAATAAAGCATGAACCAGCCATAGCAGTGGAAGAGAGACTCCAAAGCAATACATCGACTATCTTCGAGCTTGGAAAGAAAACTGAGCTAAGTGGTAACATTTCCTCCCTGTGAACCTGGGGGAGGGGGAACGGAAGAAAAGAGGCGAAACCAACTAGGTCAGACATAAGTCTGATAAGTCCAGTTATTTTCATCATGTAAATAGGCAAAAGCATCATGACATGAATAAACTGAATGTTAGACAATACTGTGATAACAAGGATAACAAGATAACATACGATTAGCATAGATATGATAAGGCAAGATAAACTGAATGCGCTTCTGTTCTTTCTCTTCTTCGCTACTACCTTGTTATTCTGATTTTTATATCTCTGCACTGCCTAACTAGTGTCCCAACTAGTAATCTATGTAAAGTGATAATATTACCACGTGATCCCAATCCCCGCAATTTTGGTAGTTTTCAGTTGTACATCTAGTATGAGGATCTTACCTCAATCAGCCTAATTGCCATGAAGATGTTAGATGTACCCTTACTACCCTATCGATCGGCTCCCTACTTGTATTAATGTTCCATGTGTCTGTGTCAGTCAGCCCACTCTTGCTTGTAGGTACCATGTGCTGGTCCCACCATAAGGTGTATCAATCCTTATGATAGCAACCCGACACGATTCAAGATGCACAATGTATAACTACTGGTACGCAGTGCCTGCTTTTTCCCACTCCGGAGAATGTGCACACCCGTAATCCGTTGGAACCTACACTGACGTACCCCCAGCCGCTAGTTTGACCACTTATAATCAGCCCAGTAATCGTGCTCCACCCTGCCTAGTTTCAGGGTATCTTGATACATCTATGTGGGTTACTGCTGAAATGGGTCCCCGTTACAAGGTTTTCTTACTGGTTAAGTTTGTGGGCCTATATTTACTAATATTACCCACCAACCCAATATGTACTTAACCCTCCCACTGATTCAAACATGTTTACTTAATGTTTAAGTTTGCGGGCCTATATTTACTAATATTACCCACCAACCCGATATGTACTTAACCCTCCCACACATTATGTCATATTGGTTAAGTGTTGTCCATTCATGTTAACTTAACCTACCCACTCATCATGTCATGTTGGTTAAGTGTTTCTTATTAACCCTTCTTACTCGTTATGTTGGATTGGTTAAGTGTTTCCTATTAACTTAACCCCGTTCATTCATCATGTTACATTGGTTAGGTATTTCCCATTAACTTAACCCCATTCGTTCATCAAGTTACATTGGTTAAGTGTTTCTTATTAACTTAACCCCACGCGTTCATCATGGTGTATTGGTTAAGTGTCATCAATCAATTCAAGTTAACTTAACCCACCCACTTGTCGTGTTACATTGTTTAAGTGTTGCCTTCTTATGTTAACTTAACCCTTCCACGCATCCTGTTATATTGGTTAAGTGTTGCTCTCATGTTTTAACTTAACCCTACCAATTTATCATGTCATATTGGTTAAGTGTTTCTTATTAACTTAACCCTTCTCATTCATCATGTTGTACTGGTTAACTTAACCCTGCTCACTTGTCCAATTAACATGTTATAACGGTTAAGTGTTCTAAATTTACTTAACCTCGCCTTCTTGTCTAATTATCATGTTATAATGGTTAAGTGTTCTAAATTTACTTAACCCCATCTTCTTGTCTAATTAACATGTTATAACGGTTAAATGTTCTAAATTTACTTAACCCCATCTTCTTGTCTAATTATCATGTTATAACAGTTAAGTGTTGCCTTAGTTAACTTAACCCTACCATTCTTAACATGTCTTGTTCATTAGCATTAATCGATTTATTAATGCACCAACCTCTCACATTAGATCTATGTTGTTGCAGTAACTAGATGTGTCGGGCTATTCCGGGCAGTTTTACACCACAAATCAATCTAATCTCGGGTTCTTCTTGGGCATGATGCACTAACCTCTCATATTAGATAAGTGTTGTTGCGGTTACTGGATGTGCCAGGCGGTTCCGGGCAGTTTTACACCGCAACTCAATCTAACCTCGGGTTAGGCATGTTTATCTTTTAGCATATTTACCATACATGTCCAAGTCTAGATTTTATATGTTATTTATCCCAAATTCAAAAAACTAGTCATGTTCCAATTCTCAAGTTATACATCAACAAAGCTAATTACAAGTTATGCCCCACAAATTCAAATTCAAGTTATTACTCAACATAGGTTACACCTAATCTTCCTAAATTTGCAATAATAGTCATGCCCCAAAAATCACGATATAACACATGCCCTAAGGTTTAGTCATATTGCATCGTACAAAATATTCTCCAAAAATCCCCAATCATGGTTTCACAGTATAAACTATGCCAAATTACTTTAATTACAGTGCATGCCAATTACCCAAGATCCCAATTTAGGCATGTTCACATTTCATAGTTATCCTTATCTTACTACAGGTTTTCATGCCTAAGCCATACATCACTATATGCAATAATCTCCTTCTTCCAAGTCATAAACTATCATATATATATGCCCCAATTTTAGGTCTTAAACCACAACATTACTATGTCTTACATGTTTACAGTTCAATTTACGCCCAAAATCCCAAGTCATATGTCCAATATACTTTATGCCTCAAATCTCAAGTCATATGTTCGATACACTTTATGTTTTAAATACAACATGTGTTATGTCCTCAAATCAGTTACAAATCAATTATGCCCAATTATACATAATTTAATACTTTTCCCAATTTTAGCGTTGGCCATGTCAAAATCATATATTATGTCCAATTTTTCCCAACGTACGTTCATCTCTTTTGAGATTTGGCTCAGGCTCGCAGTAGCCTGGCTATAAAACAAAAAGGGAAGAAGGAAAGAAGAGAAAAAGAATGGACATAATAATATCAATGAGGAAGATCAAATGGATATAGAAAGACTGATAGAAATAGGCATAATCTCAGATTCAGATTTATTACAATATCAGAATCACAATTAAATTTTATTTCTGAAAGTAACATGAACTTACAAATTACAGAACAGTCTTCAATTCTGGGATCTGATTTCTGAATTTGATTAGCTATTCCTTTGATGTTGACTTTGGTTGTTAACTTGAAAACCCTAATTTGAATGATTAAGGTGGAGGTTAGGTCACTTCAGGTTTTAGCAGCATATAAACGCTTATGAATTCGTGTTGAGAAAACAATAGGTTTAAGGGTCTTTTTATAGGTGTATAGGGAGATTTAGAGCCTTCATATCAGTCTAGAAGTCATCAGAATCGTTCATAGCAGAAAAATACGTCACATAGCGAATCAGGAAGCGACACATCAGTCAAAACACATCATCTAGAAATTTCGTCCAGGTCTGGAAAAGGGGTCGACACCCTATAGGGGGGTCGACACCTATGTCGAGTTCTCTATAGGGGGTCGACACCTATGCCAACTCCCCTTAAGGGGGTCGATACCTATGTCGACTCCCCCTAAGGGGGGTCAACACCTGTTGAGCCGGAATTTTGCCGCCCACTTCCCTTTGGCTAATTTCGAATTTTAGACCTGTTTTGGCTTCTGGAATTATTTTATATGTATTTATATACTTCCTTGCGCGTATACAAACTTTTAAGGCTTATAACTTTTTCATACGATGTCCGGTTTATGCAAACTGGGACTCTATCTCAAGAAATTTTTTGAGATGAACACAATGGCGTAACCCATTGCCCTTAATTCTTACTTTTACAATTAAGTACTCTTTAATTCGTTATTTTAATATTCACAGGAAGTACAGGGTGTTACAAGACGGAGGTTGATAACAAATGCAGAGAGTTGGCAGTCTTACTGGAGGAGGAGATAAAGGCCAAATATGAGTTGGTGAAGCAAGTTGAAGACCTTAAGGCAGAGAAATCAGGGTTGGAGATTAATTACACTGCGGAGGTGGACAGGATAAACACTCAGCTCTCTACCGCAAAAAGAATAATTTATGAGGCTAGTGATAGAATTTCCAATTTCTTGAATGTTCATCTTAATAACATAGTTACGAAATATTATGAAGATGCCCTTATCCTTGCTTTTTCCGATAATTACAAGAGGCTACAGAATTTGATTTTTCTTCAATTGAACCCTCTATCAGAGATAGAGTTTTAGAGAAGATTGCGTAGGTGAGGCATAAAGGTATGGTTCCTTCCATGAACAAGATAAACCTTGCATCTCTTTTGTTTATTGATGAGTTTTTCAAGGATTATGTGGAAGAGGTGGAGGAAGGAACCATGGCGGAAGGGGAAACCGGAGAGGACATTGACCGACAAGGTGGACCTGGAAAGGATGATGGGACCTCCTATCCAGCAACAGGGGAGTTGTCTTCCAAAGGAGGTGGTTCCCCGAATTCCAAGAATAAAGGGGCTTCTGATCGTTCTAGTGTTGATGTTACATAGGTATCGCTTTCGCTTTCAAAATATTTTCCCTCTTCTTGAATTTTGTTAGTAATTAGTCCTTTCATGTCGCGACAATTTTCTGCTTCCCCAAAGATGTAAGCCACTGTAATACTTTAAATTATGTGTTTGAGAAGTGTGGAGAATTTCCAAGGACTTTACCCTGCAAAAATTAATCTAGCAGGGAGCGTCAAGTATTGTTGTATGAAATACTTTTAACTTATCTACGAATGATGTTGACTCTATGATATTTGGTGGTTTATGATGTTGTATTTATATGCCAGTGTAAATGTTATATGTAGGTGGGTATGAATTGATAATGTTCATGTGGTTATTTTTTTCCTTGGAATGTATGATATTATCAAGCCTATTTGATGCCGGTGTTTTTTGCATTACAGTATTTCCACTTATCCATGACTAGGAGGACCAACTCCAGATCTCTTCTTCACAGTTTAGAGAGGAAACTTTGAACATTGCTAGCCACAAAGATATTTTTGAGAGTGCTCCAATTTCGGGCTATAAAAAGATGCATTACCTTCAAAAATAGTTGTAACAAATCTTAAGGAGAAGATGTCTCATTTGGAAAAACAACTAGTGGGGAATGGTGAGATTATTTATAGTTTGCAACGCAAGTAAGTGGCAAAACCATATGTTAGTTTTGACGTCGGAGGTGGATAGGCTATACCAACAAATTGACAAGTTGGAGAATGAAATAAAGAAGGCTAAGGAGAATTACGCTTCCCTGGAATTCACTTTACGAAACCCTGACTCAGAACGATAGCTTCTATCATATATTTGTAATGTAAATTTCTTTAAAAACACCGATTGTAAATGTTGTAACTGTTTATGCCGTGACTTTTAGCAGGCATACTTGGGTATTGTGTGATTTATCTGATGTATTGCTTTTGTCGAAAACAATGTTGTCATAACACAGGGTGTTTGTAACGACAGAAGGCCTATTCATGTCAAGTGTTAACAAAAAACTTCCTTATGTAACAGGTATTTTTGGAATCATTCTTAATGTAAGATTTCCTAGAAAAACCAGTAGTCCTAGTTATAAGATTCTATTACATATGTTTGGGATCTCTTCCCAAGTTCTTTTCCGAACTGATGCTCTAATGTGACGCTATTTCCCATGTTGTGAAAGCAACTGGTATATTGAAAAATAAACTGATGAATCTATAGGTTAAAGACACTTCCTTGAGTAAGTAAAAAGGCCATAAGTTTGCACCTACCAATGGCGGGAATTCGATCCCAGGCAAGTTTTCGAGTTGGCGAGAGGGTTAATCAACTCTTTCTCGTTCAGCTTTGGAAATCTAAACCAATCCGAATCTGGGTGCTTTGTGATTAGACCGGAACCCTACATCCGGTTGTGACTTGTGCCTGAATCGACCCAGATTTGGGCGTCGAAATAGAAGACCAAGAATCATCTTCTAGCCTTTGTTGAAAGTTGAATTAACCTGGATTCGGTGTTGAGATAAGACCGGGTTTCCCCTTCCGGTATTTTTGAAGAATCGAATCATCCTAAATTCGAGTATTAATGCAGAAGACATGAACCAACCCTTATTCAGGCAATTAGAGATTGAGTACCAGAAATCCACTTCCGACCTTTGTGAAGAGCTGAATCAACCCAGATTCGAGTATTTAAAGATTGAAGACCAAAAATCCCTTTCGACATTTGTAGAAGTAACGAATCAACCCTTATTCGGGTAACTAAAAGATTGAAGACCAGAAATCCCCTTCCAGCATTTGTAGAAGTACAAAATAAACCCTTATTCTGGTAATTAAAAGATTGAAGACCGGAAATCCCCTTCCGGCATTAATATTTTGGTATCCTCCTTGGATTTGATTTATGAAGCATAGATTGTACGTGCTTCCAGAGCCACTCTCTGGGCTTTTGATGTCAAAGAAGAGGATGTACTTGCTTTGTTGGCAACTCTCTAGGCCTGTGCGTCCGGTGCGCTTGGCTAGCTTATCCACAAGCAGGGTCCAAGAACTTACCCGACTCCCCTCCAGGAGGCGCCTTATCCTGGCCATCGTATGGGATGATAAGGTCTTAGAAACTTGGACGGGGCCATTATTATCACATAACTAAGGTTTACTCTTTTGATGCTCTATACTAACCATTGTAGGTATTGATAGAGGTTACACACCACCCCCTCCTCCGAGGGGTGCCCTATCCTGACCATCGTAGGCGATGATAGGTGTTAGCATTCCCTTCTTCGGGTAACGCAGAACATAAGCAGAGGTAGGACGTTCTCTTTTGCGAGCAGAGTTAGGACGTGCTTAGTTCTAGCAGAGGCAGGGTGTACTCTTCTACGAGCAGAGGCAAGGCATACTAATTTTAGATGCACTGCCACGACCATTTCTGTTGTGAAATGGAGGCTTATGCTTTTGATTCTTTAACCTAGCCCTCTATGATTTGGGCATGGAGAAAGACTAACACACCATCCCCTCCGGGGGATGCCTGCCCTAATCAATTTTGGTGATGATAAGGGATTTGATCCGTTGATGGTTTGACCCCTTTTGCTTTTCTTTAAGCTTCGAAGGGGGGGTTTCCATACCCTCTGACATGTTTAATAATCCTTTTCCTAAGTACTTTTTACTGAACTTAATCTAATCTTCTCATAAATTCACGTAATTGGCCTTGGTTGATGAATCTGGTGACTGCTTCCACAAGGATTATGCAGTGGTTAGTTTCATGTCCATTCATCATGTGGTAATGACAATAGGGTCCTCCTGTTTTTCTTTTGTATTTGGGTCTTTTCTTTATGAGCGGCCAATATTTGAGTTCGTGTTTGGTTAGGAGGTAGATATTTTCCATCGAAGTGGTGAGGTAATATCCCTTAGGTAATCCTGGCGTAAGCCCCTCTCCTCACCGCTGGAGTTTAATCCTTTTGTGACCCAGCCTTATTGTTGTACCTACATCTTTGTTCCTTCTTCCCAAGATATACTAAGGTTAGGGTGTTACCCTTTCAGCCATTTGCTGGTGAAGCAGTCAATATCATTCATTATTTCTTGTTCAAATACCATTCCTCTAACTTGCTTGTGGAGAGTTCTCCTTAGGTGAGACAAAATGTTTATATTCTAAGATGTAGAACCACTTGGAGGGGATACTAAGGTTTGTCCTATGAGGGAGAGGCGATTATCCTAAGTGTCGGAAGCATATTGTCCTTTTTCCCTTTTTCGCTTTATTATCCGTAAGGATTCCATTCTCAACCTTTAGTCTTCTATCACTCCATGGTCAGTGATTTTTGACTTATTCATTCGAGATCCTGAAGGCTATTGCTGGGACCTTTTACCCATAATTTTGCTTCTTCAAAACATTTGTCCAATCCGGGATGGAACAACACAGGTAGGTATGTGGTAAGGTTAACCAAAGGATCAGAGGTTCAGGTCCCTCCTTCTAGCACCAAAATGTTAATGATATTTTTCGTCAACACCGAAGATAGGTTAAAGGGAATGGACCTAAGGGAAATAATGGGTTGTTGAGCATTTATAAGTTTGGATTAATTCACCGTTCCAAGGTATCAAGGTCTTGGGGAGAAGGATCACTAAACACAACCCTTAATAAAGGACATACCATATGGTAGAAAGGAATTCCGCATCAATCTCGCGGAGAGATCTAATCTTGTAGGAAGGATATAAACATATAGGAAAGGATGTTTCATTCGATCTGTGGAAAGGTTTGGGCAAGGATTCACAATTATGTAGAAAATAAACAAAAAATTGTAGCAGTGATAACTGAGAAATAGCCTAATAAACTTATAAGAAAACACTATAAGATAGATTCACGCTTTATTAATCATTGATTTAGAATACATGGACATAATAGAAGAAATCCTCAAATTGATCTAAATATTAAGGTTTACTCCAGAGAGAAAGAGTACAAGAATCAGAAAATTGAGAGAATCCCCTCCAAATGTGAACCCTAGGGTCTTATTTATAGAGAATTCGGGGTCCCTTCTGTTGTTGGGCTATTGGGCCTGCAGGAGTCTCAGTTGGCAGCTTTGCAGTGCAGATTATAGCTTCCAGAGGGGAAGGTCCCGGTCAGTTGAGGCTTCTTTGGTATGAGCTTGTTCTTGGTAATAATCTTATGGATGTAGGCTTCCGATTTTCTTATGAATACTCAAAGGAGCTTGTCCTCAATATGTACGTAGATAGATCTCAATTCGGAACCACTGCCGGTGTCTGTACTAAGTAGACTAGTAGGGATGTCCTTTATCCTTTCTAGGGTTCCGGTTTGCCTCCCGGTGGAGTTTCTTGGTATAGCCTAATCTTTTGGAGGGTAAATCCGGGTAAGCTTCCTATTTTCTACCAGTATGACCTTTTAGTGTTTATGCAGTAGATGTTTCGGAAGCTGGTTCCGGATAATCTTTATGCATCTTAGGCTTGATATTCTCAATGTCTTCACATCTTGGTGTATCAGTATTAAGTGGGTTAATACCGACAACCCTTTCGCCCTTCTAGGTTTCCATTAGTGGAAGTCTTGCCTCTTTCTTTCTTAGCTTCTAACTTAAATGACCTTTCATTATAGAACCCCTTACCGCTTATGCCCTACCGGATAGACTGTGTTGGCATTCCATAAACTTTGAGTTCCTTTCCCCTAAGAAGGTGTCAATTTGTGTAGCTCTCGAATTATTCCTTCATGCTTGTGTTCACTTGATACCCCTTCACTATTAGTTGGTTTCAGAGTTAATTTTCGTAGTAAGACCTTGATTAGAAGCGGAAGATGTAATGGTTGTCATCTTCTTTCTTCTACTTCTAATGTTTACTATTCTTCTCATAATTCGGTTTCTCTCTCTTACCTTATTTCCTTATGTATTTTTAGACAGAGAAGATTACAACTCTTGACAGGGAGAGAAAGGACCCAATGATATATATAACATTCAACTCTAATCAGGTACATCCATCACATACCAACTCAACGCTTAAAATTAATCACAGACCTAACGTTCTATATATGAACGGTCTTTTTGTGTTCTAATTAATCGGGTTAATTAAGATTAGAAGTGCATAATGGAAAATGAAACGTTCTATTTATGACCCAAATAATAGGGTCACATTAAGATTGGAAACCGCATAACGTTAAAGGTAAGTGAAACGTTTTATTGCTGTTTCTAATAGCAGATTTCTAACATTCTCCCACTTGGCTCGATTATTTATAACATCAAGCGTTGAACATCATAATATCATAAATTGCTGAGAATTATGGCAGTTGCGCATTATTAATTCAATGCATTGCCTTCCATATACTACAATGCCAACAATCCATCAATTTACATACATAATATATATAACACAATAATGGTCCGCATAATGTCTTATATCATAATGATTAAACATAATATCTTTATAAGACTCTTTCTTATTTAAAATTACATAAAGTACGTACTACACATTATAACAAGAGACACATAATTGTATATTAGAAACTCATAAAAGAGCTCAGAATGTCACGCATCAATCATTATTAATACAACCAAGACCCATTCTTTGAACATGTTCCTCAAATTGTTTTGGCTGTGACCCTTTCGTCAAAGGTCTGCAATCATAAGTTCTACCCTGATGTGCATGATTGACACTCTTTGTTTCTGAACCTCATCTTTAACAATAAGATACTTTAGTTCCATATATTTGGCATTTTTAGAGTACTTGTCGTTCTTTGAGGAAAACACTGTTGCAGAGTTATCACAATAATTTTTAGCGGCTTGCTAATGGTGTCGATAATCACAAGTCCTGAAATAAGGTTCCGCAACCATAATGCATGAATTGTGGCTTCATAACATGCCATAAATTTTGCCTCCATAGTAGATAAAGCAACGATAGTTTGTTTCGCACTTTTCCATGATATGCACCTTTAGCAAATATAAACAGGTAACCAAATGTTGATTTTCTAATATCGATGCATCCAACAAAATTTGAATCGCTATATCTAATTACCTCTAATTCATTAGATCCACCATACATGAGCATTTAATTTTTCATGCCTTGTAAGTATCTCAAAAGTTTCTTTGCATCTTGCCAACGTTCCCATCCTGGATTACTTTGATACCTCCCTAACATACCGACCGCAAAACTAATATCCAGTCTAGTACAGGTTTGAGCATACATTAAGCTACCAACTACAGATGCATATGGAATTGATTCCATTTCCTTTCGTTCAACATCATTCTTAGGACATTGCATGAGATTGAATTTATCATCTTTTTGCACAGGAACTTTTCAGGGCGAACATTTACTCATTCCAAATCTCTCTAGAATCTTTTCGATATATCCTTTTCGAGACAATCCCAGTAGTATTTGTCATCGATCACGAAATATTTCTGTTCCAATCACATAGGATGCCTCTCCCGTATCTTTCATTTCAAAGTTCATTGAAAGAAATTTCTTGGTCTCATGTAGTATGCTTAAATTATTTGCAGCAAGCAAGATGTCATCAACATAAAGGATTAGATAAATAAACTTGCTTCCACTGATCTTTTGGTATAAACAATGATCAACTGTATTTTCCTTAAAACCAAAAGACGTAATAATGGTATTGTATTTAATATACCATTGTCGGGATACTTGTTTAAGTCCATATATTGACTTTTTAAGTTAACACACCAATAGTTCTTTACCTTCTACAGAAAGAAAAACCCTCAGGTTGATCCTTATAAAATTCCTCATCAATATCTCCATTGAGAAAGGCTATTTTCACATCCATTTGATGCAATTCCAAATCATAATGAGCTGTTAATGCCATTATAATTCTTAATGAGCCTTTTTCAAAATAAGAGAAAATGTCTCCTTGTAGTCAACACCATCTTTCTGAGTATAACCCTTAGCAACAAGTCTAGCTTTATATCGTTCAATATTACCACTAGAGTCGCGTTTGGTTTTAAAAACCCACTTGCATTCGACTCTTTTACACTCATGTGGTAACTCAATGAGATACCAAACTTCATTCCGTTGCATGATTTCAGTTCTTCTTTCATATCATTATTCCATTCCTTTGACTCTTTACTTTCTATAGCGTGTGAAAACGAAACTGGGCCCTTATTGATTCCTATATCGTAATCTGATTCTTGCGTATAAACCACATAAGTATTAGAAATAGCTGACCTAGGATATCTTTGAGATATTTTTAATGCTACCTCTTGTGGTTCATGCGCATCAGCGTTATGTAAGTCATTTCCTTCAGGAAGTACTTCTTCATTTATATGTTGTTCATCATCATGCTATTCTTCAACAACTGGAACAACATTTGGAGTAATTGTAGACTAAGGAACTATTCTTGGCAGTGTAACATTTACCCTTGTTTCCTTTATTTCTAATCTTTCTCTTCCAGTACTCCCACTGACTTTACAAATCTCAATGAATCTAGCGTTAGAAGTTTCAATAATTCTTGGGCTATGATTAGGACAGTAAAACACATACGCTTTAGATTTTTCAGAGTAACCTAAGAAGTACCCACTAATCGTTCGAGAATCAAATTTCTTTTCATGTGGATTATAAATTCTCGCTTCCGCTGGACAACCCCAAGTGTCTTAAGCTAGGTTTCATGCTAGTCCATAATTTAAAAGGAGTCTTTTTTATAGCTTTACTAGGAACCCTATTCAATAAATAATTAGCAGTTTTGAGAGCATACGACCACAAATTCTTAGGTAGTGTAGAATCTGATATCATACGCCTAATCATATCTATTAACATCCCATTGCGCCTTTCTGCTATACCATTTTGTTGTGGTGTACCTGGAATTGTGTATTGCGCACATATGCTATGACTTTCGAGGAGTTTTGCAAATGGACCTGGACACTGGCCTGACTCATCATGTTTGCCATAATATTCATCACCTCTATCAGACCTTATGATTTCCACCTTTTTATCTAATTGCCTCTTAACTTCCTTTATAAACATCTCAAGGACATTCATATATTGAGACTTTTCATGAAGCAAATAGACAAAACCATAACGGAAAAAATCATCAATAAATGTGATGAAATACTTTTCTCCATTAAAGACTGGAGTGTCCATAGTTCCACAAACATAAGTGAATTATTTAAAGGAGATTGTTTCTTCTAGTGGCTCCTTTCTTATTATGTTTGGTTTGTTTGCCTTTAATATAATCCACACATAATTGTAGATCACTAAAGTCCAAATTTGACAAAATTTCATTACTTACTAATCTCATCGTTCTTTCTTTGGATATGTGACCTAGTCTTTTATGCCATAAAAAAGCAGAATTTTCATTTAACATGTTACTTTTGCATCAAACATTATTTACTACATTCAGCAAGTAATTCGTATAATTGTCATTCTGTTTCAATTTATATAGACCATCAATTAGAATATCAGAACCAACATTATCAGTATTCTTATATAAATCAAAACAACTAGATCCAAACATACATCTCAAACCAGAAATATCCAATTTACTTACGAAAAATAAGATTTCTAGATAATAAAGGTACATAAAGGGTACTATATAAGTCTAATACATATCCAGTTTCTAAAATTAGACGATAAGTCCCAATGCCTTCTATTGTGGATTTCATTCCGTTTCTCATAAAGAGAAAACGTCCTTCATTTGAATTTAAATTTTGGATTATAAGAAATCCTACACATTATTGGAAACATGTGTTGTAGCACCAGTATCAAGCCACCATGTATTAATAGGAACTTCAACTAAATTTGATTCAAAACATACGAAAGATAAATGATTACCTTTCTTTTTGAACCAATCTATCCTTTTCGAAAGTCATTTTGATAATATCCTTTCTTTTAATAGAAATGACATCGAACATCCTTTAGTTCCTTCTTTTCCTTATCCTTCCCATTCTTAGCAGGTGCTATTTTCTTCTTGAAATGACTTGATTTTCCCATTCTTTTCTTTACCAGCTTTATTACTCACAAAAATTATTGAGTGATTCACTTGACTTTTCAAATGTTCTTCTTCCTGAACAAGTCTACAGGCCAATTCATTAACATTACACTTATCCTTTATAGTGTTATAGTTAATTTGAAAAGGTCCATATTCAGAAGGTAGCGAGTTCAGAATAAACTGGACAAGAAAAGAATCCTCTACTATAAGCCCAATGGAGTTTGACCTTGCTGCAACATTAGTCATCTCTATGATGTGCTCTTGCATAGTTCGCGGCCCATCAAACTTCACGGTCGTGAGTTCTTCCATAAGAGTACCAACGAGTGACTTATCAGCTGAACGAAAACGCACTTCCACAAACTGCATATATTCCTTAGCACTTTCCGTTTGCGGAATTGTTGACTTGATGTTGTTAACAACCGTCATCTTGATAAACATTAGGCTCAATCTGTTACTACGTTCTCATATTTTATGGTGTGATTTTTCCGTCTCAGTACTAGCTCTGTAAGAGGAAAATATTTACCCTCAAGGAGTGCCAAGTCAAGATCCTGAACATCTAAATGGAAATTGACTTGTTCTCTCCATTCATAAAAATTAACACTACTGAACAATGTAACAAATGAAGCATGTGTATTCATGGGAAGTACTGCAAGTAAAAATTGGAATAACTATAAGATCATAACTAATGGGATTCAGATATGTACATAACAGTATAATATAGCACTCTTTTGGGTAGATATTATCTTATACTTAACATAATTAAATACCAAAACATAAGTGAGTAGTAATTATATTCAATCAAATAGAACTGACATCTTTGGATGATCAATATTTATTTAATCAAAATATCTATTAAACGTCATCACGTCAACTAGTTATAGAACAGGACTTTCCCTTGGGTAAGTTTTCAAGTTCTATCAGCCTTTTTTTTGTGGATTGATATAATTATAAGTGTTAATTTCTATCAATAATCATTATGTCACATATGTAGTAAATGATTATTCTGATTTTGACCACTTCGGTGATTAACAAAATCATAAATCTCATGTGCATAAATGATATTACACATACTTGATTAAACATCATGAGTAAAAAGTAGAATATATCAATTGCAATCATAGGAAATATTCAGTTATTGGTTCACTCCGATACCACATGTTAGAATTTTTCTTATTATTCAGTCTTTCATTAATAATGTTATGCAATTCAATTGAATAGTCCTAAGATCACCAGTACCGAATATTTCACGTGCAAAAAGGAAAAACTTAATATGATCTATTGTTTAAGATGACGTACCTTGATTAGCAGCGGAAGATGTAATGACTGTCATCTTCTTTCTTTTACTTCTAATGTTTACTGTTCTTCTTAGAATTCAGTTTCTCTCTCTTAACTTATTTCTTATGTGTTTCGTGTTTCTAGATGGAGAAGAATACAACTCTTGACAGGGAGAGAAAGGACTTAATCTTTTATATAACATTTAACTATAAATCTGGTACGTCCATCATATACCAATTCAACGCTTAAGATTAATCACAGACCTAACGTTCTAAATATCAACGGTCTACTTATGTCATAATTAGTAAGGTCACATTAAGATTAGAAAATTCATAATGGAAAATGAAACGTTCTATTTATGATCCAATTAATAGGATCACATTAAGATTAGAAAC
Source organism: Allium sativum (assembly GCA_030737875.1). NCBI lineage: Eukaryota > Viridiplantae > Streptophyta > Magnoliopsida > Asparagales > Amaryllidaceae > Allium > Allium sativum. The sequence continues at coordinate 153,234,380 of CM060927.1, read as the reverse complement.
CGCATAACATTAAAAGTATATAAAACGTTTTATTGTAGTTTCTAATAGTAATTTCTAATAGGCCAAATGCAGCCTATTTTGAAAGACCAGCATCATTGGGATTTTGACATCCGCACCAAATTTGTACAATATCAAAGAAAAAGAAAAGAAGAGCCAAAAAAAGAGAATACAGGATTCTTATACGCTCTACATCTACATCACGCAGTCAGTTTTGTTTCGCTGACTATCCTATCTTTTTACAAAAATAATTCTTACAACTTGTTGGTCACATTTGGAATGTGAAAGCTGCGAAGTACTTTTTAGTGTTTCGAATTTACAACTCATCTTGGCTAGAATTTCCGCAACAGAAAGAAGAGGAAAGTTCGATAATTCATGCATTCCAGGTTTAGTTATAGGAGAAGTTCTTCACAATTAGCTTTGAAATTTGCTTCAAACAATCTTCACATCATGCATGTCCTTCCACAAAAATAGCACAGCCAAACTTAGCCCAATCATCATGCCTCAGTGACCACCACCATGACCATGAGCCTTGGATTAGCGCTGATCAGATTTGGATTTGACCAACCTTGCCTTACTTTGGGTTTGACTTCTTGAATTGAGGTTATATTTCCATGTGTTTTCCGAGAGTTAATCCTCTGTACCCAGAGTTCTCTGTTTCCCTTTATCCAACAAATCAGAATTTCTGATTTTCGTTTTTTTGCGATTAAGTCAAAGAAAAAAAGGATTTAATTGCAAAAATGTGGAATTCACGGGGTGTTGATTGGTTAGGTATGGAGGAACATACAGTTTTAGGTACAGGCGATTTTATTTGGTGTTTCCCACCTGTTGCTTAGGATCAAACAATGCTTTGCTTCAGGCCTGACTTAACGTTGCCTCGGTGCCAACCTGGGTATGGAGAATACAGTTGTCTTCATACCCGTCCATTATGTAGTGCATATGGGCCAAGGCCCATCTATTTTCTGTTTTGTCTAAAGTCCAATGTTTTACATTATAAATAAGACCAACGTGTACTGTTTGCATCATTGAGAAATACAATTCCGTTTATGGTATCAGAGCCAAAAGAGTGCTAACAGCATCAAGATCATATTCAAAAGAAAAGAAAAAAAAATCTCTACAAATCTATCAAAAGATAGATCACCCATCAGGAAATTATCATCAATTGGGTACCTCTCATCAGAGATTTGCGTCCCATCATTTGAGAGTTGAGGCTGTGTGTGCAAAAATTGTGCCTCGCATACAATTAGTTGCTACATCAGTCTTTAAAGTACACTGCTTGGCGGCAAAGTGTCTCAAGAACTCAATTTCGATCAAAATCATCCAAAGAAATCAATCATCTGAAGTTAAAAGCCGTCCAAGAATTGCTAATCAGACTCAAAGCTTATCAAAATCTTCTAATAATCTTCATTTTAGCAATTCTGGTTGCTTTGCAAATTCAGTGTGAAGAAATCTTGTAGAAGATTTCAATTCAAAAACAAAGAGTTCAGAGACATTTACCTTTTTCGTGCAGCAATTTCCGAAACTGATATTCTTCACATCACATTCTGGGAATCATGGTTGAAACAAATCCGCCAAATCCAAATTCCCTAAGATCATCAGCAAGATCAAATCAGACCAGCGCAGAAAGCACTGAAGAACTCATCAAATCCATCATAAAGCCACAAAGCCATATCATCTCAATCCAACTAGACAAATCCAACTATCTTTTGTGGAAACTGCAGGTTGAAACAGTAGCCAAAGGTTATGGATTAGAAGATTATCTTTATGGATCACAAACCATTCCAGCTAAGTACACCAGAGGTGCAGACAACAGTCTAATTCCTAATCAAGAACATGCATCATATCAAAGACAAGATAATCTTGTTAGTGCATGGCTAATGTCTACTGTTAGTGCTTCAATAATGCCTCAGCTAATTGGGACTAAATCATCACATGATATTTGGATAGCACTTGAAAGATCTTTCACAAGTCAATCATCAACTAGAGTGTTAAACTACAAGAAGCAACTTCAAAATATAAAGAAGGAAAATCTAAGCATGAATGACTATTTGATGAAAGTAAAAAACCTATGTGACCAATTAGCATGCACTGGAAACAGGATCGAAGAAAAAAAAACAAGTATTATACATAGTTGGAGGACTGGAAGATGAATATGAAGCTGTGGTGGCATTTATAACATCAATAGAACCCACACCCTCATTACAGAGTGTACATTCTATGTTGTTGTCTCATGAAGGCAGACTTTCACAAAAGAAAGATCAAGTGGCTGACCTCTCGATAAACTACACTACTACAGGGAAAAACAAAAATCAACAAAGTAATTCAAGAAACCCAAATACTTACCAGAGAGGAGGACAGTCAAATCGTGGAAGAGGAAGAGCTAGAAGATGGAACTCCAACAACAGGCCAAAATGCCAGATTTGTGAAAAAGTAGGCCACACAGCAAATAAATGTTACTTTAGGTTTGACAACAACTACAATGTAAATCAGCAAGGAAATAGTAACAACAGAAACAACAATCCTAATATCAATATGGTCAACAGTCAAGCTGATGCTAAAAGCAGTCAAGAAACTGCCTCAACCCTTGCTACTACAGAAGACATTCAAGATGAATCATGGTATCCAAATTCAGGAGCCACTCATCATGTCACAAACAACCTAAGCAATCTTAATCTTGGCAATCGTGAATACAAAGGTAAGCAGTCTCTAATTATGGGTAATGGCAATTCTATAGTCATCTCTCACACTGGACATGCTAGAATTAATGGTGCTAAACAAATTTATTTAAATAATTTGCTATGTGCACCACATATAAGGAAAAATTTAATCAGTGTGTCACAATGTGCTAAAGATAACAAAGTGTCTTTTGAATTTTACCCAAATCACTGTATAGTTAGGGACATGCTGACTAGAAATATTTTATTGCAGGGTAGGGAACAAAATGGCTTATACAAGTTTGATTCTGGAAATCCCAGAAAAACTAAGTCAAAAAATAAGTGTTGCAATGTGACTGAATTAAATTCTGAGAATGACTGTATGACATATGAATTGTGGCACTGTAAGCTTGGCCACCCAAGCACAAAAATTATGAAAGAAATTCTAGCTAGTATTGACACTTATGTTGCTATTCCAAATCACTATGTGTGCACTTATTGTCAAATGGGAAAGAGCCACAAATTGCCATTTTCCAATTCTAAAACTGAATACTTGAACCCTTTAGAATTAATTGTTGTTGACTTATGGGGTCCAGCACCAATTAACACTGACTATGGATACAAGTATTACATTTCATTCATTGATGCTCATTCAAGATATGCGTGGATATATTTTCTGAAATCAAAATCTGACACATACAATGTAGTTATGCAGTTTATTGCTAATGTTGAAAATCTGTTAAGTCATAAGGTCAAAACTATTCAAAGTGATGGAGGCAAGGAATTTTTACCCTTGAAAGATTATTTCAACAAAAAGGGTATCACACACAGATTAACTTGTCCTCACACTTCTGAACAAAATGGGCTGATTGAGAGAAAACATAGACATATTGTTGAGACAGGGCTAACACTGTTAGCACATGCATCACTGCCTTTGAAATTCTGGTCAGATGCATTTGCTACAGCTGTTCATCTAATAAATAGATTACCCACTAAGGTACTTGACATGAAATGTCCTATAGAAGTTTTAAATCAAATCAAGCCAAATTATAATGAGTTGAAAGTTTTTGGATGTCTATGTTTTCCTCATATCAGACCATTTAATAAACACAAACTTGATTATAGATCTACTGCATGTACATTCTTGGGTTATGCAAGCAATTATAAAGGCTATAAGTGTTTGGATAGCAATGGAAAAATTTATATATCAAGACATGTCATTTTCAATGAGGAAGTGTTTCCATTCAGAAGTAACACATGCAAAACCACAAAGAAGATTTATAATCCAAGAATTCATGTTCCACAATTTGCTGAGCAAACAGATGAAGTTATGCATGTGCCACTAACTGATTATAATACCAAGCAAACACAAAACACATAAACTACAAGAATTGCACAACACTCGACTCCTAGTAGTACATCAGATCATGAAAATGCAGACAATGATAGTAATAGCAATAACTCACAACATGATGATGGGAGCAATGAAGAAAATAATGGTACTGCAAGCACTCAAGCTGAAGAAAACAGAGAAGTTCCTCAACCTCAAAATCAACATCACATGGTGACAAGAGCTAAAAGTGGTATATTCAAACCAAAGATATTTCATACTGAATTTGATGATACCGAATCATCCACTTATCAACAAGCCAAGTTGAATGATAAGTGGAGGCTAGCCATGGAGGAGGAACTATATGCTTTATCTAAGAAAAAAACTTGGCATCTTGTTCAAACACCCAAAAATAAAAACATCATTGGGTGTAGATGGACATATAGAATAAAAAGAAATGCTGATGGTACAATTTCTAAATACAACGCTAGACTGGTAGCAAAAGGCTACACACAACAGTGGGGTATTGACTTTAGTGAAACATTCTCCCCTGTTGTGAAACCAACAACAATTAGAATCATCTTAACCATAGCCTTGTATAGGAATTGGACCATTAAGCAACTTGATGTTAATAACGCCTTTTTAAATGGTGATTTGCAGGAAGAAGTATATATGGAATTGCCACCAGGACTAAAAGAAAATTCAAGGAACAATGTAGTGTGCAAACTTGACAAGGCTATTTATGGATTAAAACAGGCTCCTAGAGTATGGTTCAACAAGCTAAAGGCAACTCTATCAAAATTTGGATATAATTCAGCAAAATCAGACAATTCACTGTTCACAAAATTCTCAGCCAATACTGTGACCTATGTTCTAATCTACGTAGATGACTTTATAATCACAGGCAATTGCAATGATGAAATCAGAAGCATCACTAATCAATTGAACAGTGAATTTTCTATTAAAGACCTGGGTGAGCTATCATACTTTCTAGGAATTGAAGTCAGCAGAAGCAAAGACAATGAACTTCAGCTAAGTCAAAGAAAATACATTTCAGAAATTCTTGCAAGGTCAGACATGAACAAAGCCAATTCCCTGCCTACCCTATGATAACTAATCTACACTTAAGCAAGGAAAAAGGTGAACCCACTTGCAATGGAAAGTTATACAGAAGCATAATAGGAGCCCTACAATATGTCACTATAACTAGACCAGACATAGCTTATAGTGTGAACAAAGCAAGCCAATTTATGCAAAAACCACTGAGTGATCATTGGAAAGCTGTTAAAAGAATTTTAAGGTACTTAAAAGGGACAATCCATCAGGGACTGATACTGAAACCTAGCAGTAACTTAAATAATAAAGCCTATTCAGATGCAGATTGGGCAAATGATCATGATGATAGAAAATCCACAAGTGGCTACTGCATATATTTAGGTAAGAATCCAGTATCATGGTGCGCTAAAAAGCAAAGTACTGTGTCTAGATCTAGTACAGAAGCAGAATATCGCAGTGTTGCAAGTACAACAGCAGAAATAATGTGGATACAGTCACTATTAAGTGAGCTAAACATCAATTCAAGCACCAAAGCAACAGTGTGGTGTGACAACATGAGTGCTATAGCCTTAACAGCAAATCCAGTATTGCATTCTAGAACTAAACATCTTGAAATTGACATATATTTTGTAAGAGAACTTGTGCAAAGAAACAAGCTTCAAGTGAATTACGTACCTTCAACTTACCAGATAGCCGACATACTGACCAAACCTCTGTCCAGAACTCGATTTGAAGGCCTACGAGACAAGCTGTGTGTTGCTGAAATCAAAAGCCCTCAACTTCAAAGTGGCGAACGCAAATCTCAAACCCTAGAAGCAAATTCCAGCAAATCTTCAACCTTGAAGCGTGAATCGGCACCAAAATCTCAATCTTGGCAGAGATCGATCAACAGCGCCTCAAATTCCATCACCATGAGAGGATTCAACTTCAAAAATTTGAAGTCATCAACTACAAACACAAAGGATGAAAAGCAGACTACGGCATGGAGACCAAGACATGAAGAGGGTAAAAACGATGCTAAAATGGAGGAAGACGAAGGCGGAAGCAAGGATACGACGATTTAGAGTAACCATTTTTTGGCTTTCAAACCCTAGATCTGAAAATAGGGTTTGCGGGGGGTATGGAGACAACTGTATTCTCCATACTGTTTTTAATTTCTTTACCTTATAATATTGTGTTGCATCCCATGCGGTTTATATCTGTTTTTTTCCATTAGACGGTAGTCTAGTTCATTGTTTGAGTATACGTGGAGATCGTACAAAATTCAACCATAGCATTTGCCTTTAAATCACACTTCGTATTTTGCTTAAAAACAAGTATTGAAGTCAATATATCATTATTAGTAACAGATCTCCCTAGCTATATATTGATCGAAATGCAACAAATCGCCTAGCTCCTTCTAATTTGCCTTTAAATAAAAGTTTGTTCCAGACCGCCATAACTAAGAACTAGATTGAGGCCCGTGCTTCGCACATGGGCAATCAGTAGTTAGTTAAGAAATTAGATTGAAGAATAGCGAAAGCGTTTAACATCCGATGCAAACCTTTGAAAAGAAAGATTAAATGTATGTGATGGTATACGTATTTAGATGTTGCATATGTAAAGAAAGTTGGATATAACACAACAATGCATTTTTTTCAGCAGCTAAAAGTTGGTGGTATCCCATATAAAATCAGTAATAGCGAGTACATGCAGGAAGACACACAAGGAACTTATGGACTTCCTAATGAAGATGGAAATGCAGAAATGGTCAAGGAAACTGATAGCTCAGCCGTGAATCAAATTTTAGAAGGGCCGAAGGGTAAGGAAGTAGAAGATATGGAAGATATTGAAGAGAGTTCTAGACAGCAAGTTAATAACCTTGCATGAGAGCATTAAAGATTTTTTTATAGATGAATCAGATAGCTCTTCAAGTAGTTTTAGGAGCATATCTAAATCTAAAAGAACAAAGTTTAAGACAAGGAAAATTAGCAGTATTATGAAAGATGAACCTTTGGTGGAGACTAACCCTGAATGGGTTAAGCTTGTCTCTCATTATCAAACTAGACCAAAATCAAAGAAAACTAGAGAAGAAGATATCTTGCCCGGTGGTTTTATGAATGGAGGAATATCTAAAAAGGGATGAACTTTGGTCGGCATATGTGTGGTTTTTGTGTTATCTGTAGTTATTCCTGTTGATCTTGGAGTTCCAGGCTTTTGTTTTGTTGGGTTTACCTTGAAGTTTTTTTTGGGTTCCTGTTGATTTGCATGGTGAATCTGCTGGGTGTGGTGGTGATGTTCTTTTTGCCACTGGGTGTTTTGGGGTCTTCACTTTGCTGCATGCTTTCTGCTTGATGCTTGAAGGCCTGAAATGCAGTGGCGGATCCAGGTTATAAATTGAGGTAGGGCAAAACTAAACAACAATTGTCCCACATCACAAAATTTAGTAATTGTCTCTTGTATACATATCAATATGTGTCGCTTTACAGTAAATCAACTTGGGCTGGTGTAGTATGTGGCAAATATTGGCATGTCCGATGTTCCAGATAGGGCGAAATCCTTCAGTTTCAGGTAGGGCCAAGCTCTGAAGTGAGGTTGTCCCTGCCAGAAACTAACTTTTTCACCTAGGGCGGCGGCCCTTGCTCACTCGCCCTAACCCTAACGTGGATCCGCCCCTGCTGAAATGTGTTATATTTTGATGCTTTTCTGTTCGACGTGGACCGAGTTTTCTGGGCTTTTGGAGTGTATGTGATTCTGTGTGTTTTGCAGTAGTGGTTTATTTTTCTTGCTTTCTTTAGTGCTGTCGGTTACTTTTTGTAACTGGGGTGTTTCTATTCAGTTTTGAGCTGGTTTTTATGTCCGTTGTATAGTATTTGTTAGGTCTAATTCAGTTTTGAGCTGGTTTTTTATGCCCGTTGTATAGTATTTGTTAGGTAGATGTTGTTCCAGCTCAAAACTTTTTGTACTTCTTTTAATATGAGTACCCGTTTTGTTCAAAAAAAAAACACATTATAGTAAGTAAACTACATATAGCTGAATAAATGTCAAATTATCAAATACACATACCTGTTTACCAATCACAACATGGAAAATTCTCTGTTGGAAAATAAAACGATCAATGCCTAATACTCTTTTGATGAATTAAACAACCAATGCATTTGTAAAGCGTATTATGTTAATACAGTCGTTGAATCAATATTTCTACAACTAAATTTGTCTATCCAGTATATATAGCATAACTGATTCTTTATAGCTGATATAAGAAAGAAAGATATGATTTATACATGTACATGCTGCATTACACGGAGTTTGTTTTTGGCTTGCTGGATGCATTTTCGGCCTCATATAATCAGAATGAAATGCTGCATTACACGGTGGCTTGCTGGATTTATAAATGTACATGCTTTCTGCTCTCTTGGTTTTCACCTAGTTATCACGAGTTCCAGTTTAAATGAATCGGCAAATTTCCTGTTATCGTTTCCTCTAATTTATTTGCATCGTTCATCAGCCCTTTGTTAACAGGTTGAAATCTTTATAATATTGAAGAGGGAAAAACCAACTGCTCTCGAAAGCTGCACCATCCATTTAATTAATAGGGTAATTTATCCAACTCTAAACTAATTCAAACAAAGGTAAAACAACTTGGATTTCTTTTCAATTCATTTGAAAAGAAGATATCATACTTGGTTTCCGCACCTCAAATCAGTAAAAAAGAAAGTAGCAGCTTTAATTTTCAATTCTCGGATTACACTGACAAATCCGCACTTTAATTTAAAAACAACGCCTGATATGATCATGCAATTAAGAGGGGATAAATCAAATGTTAATTATAAAATAATTACATTTTACCTTTGTAGGTGTCAAATATTTTGATTTTTTTTCCCATCACTGTTGCACCTCACATTTTTTTCAGTACGAACATTTCACCTTGTAATGAATCTTAGCAAGTGTACATTATGCTCAACTTCAGTTGGTCAGTTCGAGCACAGCAGTACATAACGTTAAGCCTAAAATAGTATTTTTGTCTTCCAACTTGATTTCAAACATCTTGCCTGTAGTACAACATTAATATAAAGAGCCCAGCTAAGCCTTTATCCCAACGTTTGAGTTCTCTAAATCGAACATTGACCACAGTTAAATAAATTAATATACTTAGCACATATGATCTATGTAGTGTTTTATGCGGAATTTTGATGAGGATCTAGTATTGTTTATTTAGATACCAATGGAGTATAACAAAAATAATTATGAAATCTCACGAAAAACAAAGAACAAAAAAGGGCACAGAAGATTTAACGTGGTTCGGATATGAATATCCTACGTTTACGGAGACCCAACAACTTTTATTTCTTAATGAAGAAATGAGTACATAAGAGAGGAGGAAGATTACAATAGAGAGAACATTAATGGTGGATTGCCTTCTTCATACAATAACATGACCTCTATTTATATAGAGAGATTTCTTGGCCTCCAAGTAAACTTGACACCTAAGTTTTCTTGACTTCCAAGTAAACTTGGCACCCAAGTTTTCTTGACCTCCAAGTAAACTTGACACCCAGGTTATTCCATATAGGAGCCAATTACATGATTGATAATTAATCTTTCCTTCTCTACAAATATTTGAATCATCAATTTCAACACTCCACCTTGATTCAAATATGACAGTCTTTCTTCATCATCTCATCTTCAACAATCAATATAGAAGACGTTGGGCCCAACGCCCCATGGCGCTCAAGTAACAGGAAGCAAACTGATCAAGTTTGAGCAATGCTCAAACTTGTCCTTTGGAAGTGACTTGATCATTATATCTGAAGGATTATCCGAAGTACTCACCTTCAATAATTTGATCTTGTTCCGTTCTTCCTCAAGCATAAGAAAGAAACCTCTAACATCAATGTGCTTTGTCCGTGATAGGCTTGATTCTCAACAAGATGAATAGCACTCTGACTGTCTGAAAATAGCTCCACTGTCCGTTGCACCATTGAAAGATCATCCAATAACTGAAATAAGTACAATCCTTCCTTTGTTGCTTCCACAATCGATATCAACTCTGCTTCGGTAGTCGACAAAGCTACGATAGATTGCAGCTTTGATCTCCATGAAATCGAGCCTATGCCAAGTGTAAAAACATAGCCCGACACTGACCTTCTAGCATCTCTATTCCCAGCATAATCAGAATCACAGTATCCTTTAAGAAGGATGTCACCATCTACTCCACCATATAGCAAACCCACCGAAGAAGTGCCTCGAAGATATCTAAGAATCCACTTCACTGCTTGCCAATGTTCTTTGCCTGGGTTAGACATATATTGACTGACAACACCAACTGCATGGGCCAAATCTGGTCTCGTGCACACCATCGCATACATGAGACTACCAACAACACTAGAATAAGGTATATTAGCTATATACCTTTTATCTTCTTCCGATGTAGGAGAATGGTCTTTCGACAACTTAAAATGAGAGCCTAAAGGAGTGCCTACCGGTTTGGCTTTCTCCATCCCAAATCGAGCGAGGACTTTCTCGATGTACAGTGCCTGAGTGAGCCTTAACTCTCTCCGCTTCCTATCCCTGCTTATCTCCATACCCAATATTCTTTGGTTCTTTCCCAAATCCTTCATATCAAACTCTCTACTGAGCTCCGCTTTCAACTCCTTAATTTTGACCATACTCTGGGATGCAATCAACATATCATCAACATATAACAACAAATAAATCATGTCATCATCACATCTCCTAAAATAAACACACTGGTCTTTAAAGCTTCTGGAGTATCCCTATGAAAGCATAAACCTATCAAATCTTTTGTACCATAGTCTAGGAGACTGCTTCAGTCCATAAAGAGATTTGTTAAGTTTACAAACATAGTCTGGCCTGCTGCTATCAGTGAACCCTTCTGGCTGCTGCAAATAAATCTCTTCATTCAGATCACCATGCAAGAAAGCAGTTTTGACATCTAGTTGCTCTAACTCCATGTCATAATGAGCAACTAATGCCAAGAGAATACGAATGGAAGTATGTCTAACAACTGGAGCAAAGATGTCATGATACTCTACCCCTTTCTTCTGAACATACCCCTTTGCTACTAGTCTTACTTTATATCTAAAATCTCCATTGCCGCCGTCTTTTACTCTATAGATCCACTTACATCCAATAGCTCTCTTGTTGGTAGGAAGTGGCACCAAATCCCAAGTGTGATTTTTCCGTAAAGATTCGATCTCCTCTTCCATTGCTACTAACCAACTGGAACTGTCAACTGATGCAATAGCGTCTCTATAATCTCTTGGCTCATCATGGACCACATTTAATGCATATGTTGCCATATCATCAAAGTCAATGTCTTTGATGCTCAAACCAACAAACTCATCAAGCCATCTGGGCTTTCTTCTTTCTCTAACAGGTCTGGTCTCTGTATGAGCTCCACCTTGAGTTTGATCTTCTGTGCCAGTATCCATACTATCCTCATCAACCACGGCGTCATCGGAAACGCCATTTGAATGTCTATGGAAAGAATTAACAGATGATTTGCTTTGTGTTTGGTATTCTTCACATGTCCTCTCATCATCATCCGATGAGGAAGGCTCCACCTTCAACATAGCCTGCTCATCAAAAGTTACATGCCTGCTTATAATAAGTTTCTTGCTAATAGGACACCACAACCTATATCCTTTTACTCCTCTTCTATAACCTAGAAAGATACACTTGCGAGCTCTAGGTTCCAGCTTTCCTCGACTCTCATGCACATAAGCTGGACAACCAAACACCTTGAGGAATGAATAGCTAACAGGCTCTCCTTTCCAAACTTCTTCAGGGATCTTCATATCTATGGCAGTAGAAGGTGTGCAGTTGATGAGGAAAGCCGCCATAGATAAAGCTTCGGCCCATAATCCCTTCTTTAACTTAGCAGTCAATTTGAGGCACCTAGTTCTCTCCAACAATGTCCGATTTATCCTTTCTGCAACTCCATTGGACTGGGGGTCGCATGGTGTGGTGTAATGCCTCTTAATGCCTTCAGACTCACAATAATCGATGAATTCCTGTGATATGAATTCACCACCATTATCTGAACGGAGAACTTTCAACTTCTTCCCTGACTGCTTCTCCACCATGGATTTCCATTTACGAAATCTAGTAAAGGTTTCACTTTTGGACTTCAGAAAGTATACCCATACTTTACGAGAGAAATCGTCTATAAATGAAACAAAATAACTGGCTCCACCTAAGGATGGGCAAGGGGAAGGTCCCCAAACATCAATGTGAACATAATCCAAAATAGCTTTTGCCTTATGCTTACCAACACCAAAAGAAATCTTCGTCTGCTTACCAAGAACACACTCTTCACAAAAACCAAGCTTTGAATGCCGAACTCCGTCAATCAAACCTCGCTTTCTTAGCTCATCCATGCTGCGCTCGCCAATGTGGCCCATCCGCAAGTGCCATAATCTGGAAGAATCTGAATCAGGTGAAGTAACTGAAGCTGATTCACCAACTACAGTAGTGCCCTTTAGTAAATAGAGATTTCCTGCCCTCACTCCTTTCATAACGAACATGGAACCCTTAGATATTTTCATCTTCTCTTCTTCAACTACAATCTTTAGTCCAAGTCTACTCAACGCCCCAACAGAAATCAAGCTCCTCCTTTAATCAGGTACATGCCTAACATCAGTATTGGTTCGAATAACACTGTCAAACATCCTGATCTTTACACTACCAACACCAACCATACGATAAGAAGCATCATTTCCCATCAGAACTTCTCCTCCATCAATCTCACGGTAAGTGGAAAAAGAGTTCCTATCAGGTGTCATATGATAGGATGCGCCAGAATCAATCAACCATAGGATGCTCTTCTCAGAAGAACTAGAAGCTGTAAACACATCAGTGTCACTCTCTGTATCTGATTTCTCCGCTGTAGAGGCTGAAGCTTGCTTTGGGTCTTTTCTTTTTCCTTCAAGCTTGGGACATTGTGCAATAAAGTGCCCGGGCTTCTTACAATAATGGCAAGTCAATTTCTTAGGCCCCCTAGACTGGGACCTCGAAGAATTCCGTTCTTCACCTTTCTTTGACTTGCTTTGACTTCTACCTCTCTGAACAGATAAGCCTTCGGTATGACTATCAATGCTAGTGCTCGCCAATCTACCTCTTAACACTTCATTATGAAGGTCAGCCTTTACATCAAAAAGGCTAATTTTACTGCGGCCATAAATCATAGAATTGACAAAAGCAGTCTATTCTTTAGGCAAGGAACAAAGGAGGATCACAGCTTGAGCCTCATCAGTATTATCAACATCTGCTGCCTTCAGATTCATAACTAAAGTGGTCAAGGCATCTACATGCTCCATAAGATCGGCTCCAGGCTTCATCTTAAACGAATAAAGTTGTTAATATAGAATAATCCGATTTGTGAGAGACTTGTCTTGATATGCATCTGATAATGCATCCCATAGTTCCTTCGCCGTCTTCTTCTGAGAAAATTCTCTAAGGAATTCATCTGAAAGACTCAACTGAATTGTTGTGAGAGTTTCGTCTTCCATTTCCTCCAATTCAGCTGCATCAACATCTTTCAATTTCTCAGGCGCAGAAACAACTTTAAAAGTCTTCTCCTTTTTCAATACGGCCTCCATCTTTATCTTCCAAGTACCAAAATCTCCTTTTCCGTCAAAACGTGTTACTCCATAATTGATGTCAGGTCTTCCAACAGACTTACTAGAAGTAGGCATTAATATCCAAATAGAAACAATAACACCAGCTCTGATACCAAACTGTAGTGTTTTATGCGGAATTTTGATGACGATCTAGTATTGTTTATTTAGATACCAATGGAGTATAAAAAAAAAATTATGAAATCTCACGAAAAACAAAGAACAAAAAAGGACACACAAGATTTAACGTGGTTCGGATATGAATATCCTACGTCCACGGAGACCCAACAACTTTTATTTCTTAATGAAGAAATGAGTACATAAGAGAGGAGGAAGATTACAATAGAGAGAAGATTAATGGTGGATTGCCTTCTTCATACAATAACATGACCTCTATTTATATAGAGGGATTTCTTGACCTCCAAGTAAACTTGGCACCCAAGTTTTCTTGACTTCCAAGTAAACTTGGCACCCAAGTTTTCTTGACCTCCAAGTAAACTTGGCACCCAAGTTATTCCATATAGGAGCCAATTACATGATTGACAATTAATCTTTCCTTCTCTACAAATATTTGAATCATCAATTTCAAAAATCTATTGCAATAAGCAAAAAGATAAAATCATTTGTTTATCATACATGAATGCACAACATGCTACATAGGTATCTTATAAATTTTTGTTGAATTTGGGTTTATATAAGAAAACTGTAAACAAAATATATTCACCTGAGTTTTTCATATTACTGTTAGTACGATCAGATGATTTGTTAAAGGTAGCATCAAAATCTCAATTTTGCCTCTTTTAACTGACATTCTGTATTTTTATTATTTCCACAAAATAAATATTTATTTTTTATCCTACATCTTTAACAAAATTGAGAAGTTGTTTTTTTTAAAAAAAATAAAGAAAAAAGAAAAAAAAATGCCAACCCATTACAGAATAACTTATCTTACCTGTCTTATACCATAAATCAAACCATAGTTATATAACAAAATTATCTCAGCAAGTTTGTTATACATTAAACCAAGCTTGCAAGCCATTTATCACAATCGGTAATCCTAAAAAGTACATAAATCAGTAACAAAAGCATCTAGTCAAAGATTTGAAACGTAATTGATTCAGTGACATCATTTGCAGCTGAAACATGCTTATCAATCTTTACTTCACGGTAGTATAGTGTAATGGAACATAGTCCAGTACAACGAAAATCAACTGGATGTGATTACCCCAAACTTCCACGGAATGAAAGTAGGAGTAATCATATGGAATACAACATAAATACAATAATACAAATCACAGAAACAGTACAGCATAGGAAATTCATAGAGTAACAACATCATAGCAGCGGAAATATAATGTCATCAACCACAGAAAATCCACAGTCACAGAATACTAAGTTATTACATCAAGTTTGCAAAAAGGGAGATAAGTTCCAACTCCAAAATAACAACATGAAATGAAACAAGTCTGATGTCTGAAATAAAAAAAAGATGCAATAGAAATAAAAGATAGATTTCTTCAAAGCTCCAAGTCATCACCTCTCCACAAAAGCAAATCCAAGGAAGAGAATGAGCAGCTCCAAAGAAAAGCTCCAAGAAAAGAATGAACCTGTTTACTTGGCTGCCCGTGTAGAAAGGAGGGCACCCGAGTTTGCAAAAAGGTGAAACAAACTACATGTCAGTCGTGGGACTGGTGTGAGAATTCTTAACTAAAATAACTACTAGTAATAAGGCAAGTCCAAAAGACCACGCCGCTAACGCGGGACGGGTTTACTCTAATGGATTGTCGTGCATAATTTAAAGTGTCATAACAAATAAATAAATACATCGTAAACAACGCAATGCTTTTGGAAAAATGGAATCACCATAAGACCCAAGTCCCATCACACAATGCAACGCACACCAGAGGATAGGGTTTTACCTTATGATGATTAAACATGCTAAATACGGCAAATACGAATCTAATATTATCATTAGTGTATATGAAAACATTTCAAAGTAAATGTATTAATCCTAGGAAGCATAGGTACCCATATATTATGCCTCCGTACTAGTAATACAATCAAATTCGTCGGGTCGTATTTGGATTTTGGTTTCCATCATGAGTTAAGGCTAGAGCGGAGCTCCTTACCGATTCGAGACACTCTAGCTAATGTCTTAGGATTCCCCGCAGTGAACCCTTGGAAACAGCAGGGCCAGTCCTCACATACAGCTTTGAGGATTGGCAATTCCTAAGCACACGTTTCCCCAGTCCTATAGGACCTAATATCCGAGGCGCCTGATTCCATCATCCACATAAGTAAAATGCCAGGCCGTGTAAAACCCAAACACCATTTCTAGCTAGAAAGAAATGTGCTGCTTTCCCTGCGTTCCCTTCGCCCGTTTTAGACTCTACCGGTTTATGAGGCTCGTGAAGTTACGTAATACACAAAGCTCTGCTTATTCAAGCAGTGCTTTGATCGTCACCACAAGGTTCTGCTTTTCAACAAGAAACCTTGATCATTGCATCTTAGTATGCCACACTGTCACTCCATATCGTGCCACCGATCATCTATCAATATATAAATGGGTGTTAAGTAAAGAATAAATTCTTCACCACCAACATTTATACATTAACAGAAGATCGACAACATGATATTTAGCGGGGTACAATGTCAGACAAACCATCCATTTAAACTTATGCTCTGGGTCTGAGCGAAAGTCAAATCCGTGAAATCAACACGTACGTCTAGGCAATGACCTTGACCCTTGAATTGGGAGCTAGTCAATTCAGGATCTCGATTGTTGTCCATTCGAGGGAAGATTTGCGGTCTTCATACGTCGTCCCCATACTTCGATTTTTAACGCCGCTGGATCATTTGGAATGAGAATAACTCGGCTTCCCAAACAATCCTCGTATATATATATATATATACTGAAAATCCCTCTTTTTTGTTAATAATATTTTTTATTAACAATTCATTCTATTTTAATTATTTAAAATAATTAAATTTTAATTAACGACGCTTCAGGTCAATGGACGACCCTAGCGCTGCTTTCAACCAATTTTGATTTTCACATTCCTCAAAATCTAACCGTTGGATCATGACGAATTTTAAATCGTTGGAAAGAATTTTCCAAGACGGTCCTAATGTTTTCAGTTTTGGGAAAATCCGACGGTCGGATCTTCCGGTATAGTTATTTAAAAGTACGATTTAAAAACGCGAACTACCGTGCTCTATTCGTTTAATTTTAATTATATATATATATATAATTCTCTCAGCCCTTTTATTTTATTATAAAAAGGTAAATTCTATATTTCTATAATAAGATGTAAATATAATTTCATGTCACATTCCCACATTATATTAACACGTAAATGTAAACTTTATTTCACTATGTAAAACCTACTTCTTTATTACATGGAAAATTGTAAATTTTATTTCAATCCCAAATTTATGTCTTAACTTACATTATAAAGATGTAAATTTTATTTCCCTACTAAATCCTACTTCTTATTTACATTATAAAAATGTAATCTTTAATTTACATGCAACTCTACTTTATATTTACATGTAAAATAATGTCAATCTTACATACGGTGAAAATTCCTATATATTTACATTAACAAAAATGTAAATTTATATTCCATGTCACATTCTTATTTTATTTACAATAATTGAAATGTAAACTTTCATTACATGTTACATTCTTATTTTATTTACATTAAATAAAATGTAAACTTTCATTCTTTAATTACAATATAAAGTCCATTCTTAATTTACAATGTAAAATTCATTCTTTATTTACAATGTAAAATTCATTCTTTATTTACAATGTAAAATTCATTCTTTATTACTTACCTTAGTAAAAATGTAATTTTTTTCATATGGTGAAAATCTTATATATCTACATTAGCAAAAATGTACATTTGTCAATGCGATGAAATTTCTTTTATTTTTACATTAATAAATAAAAAAAATGTAATTTTTTTCCTACGGTATATCCCTCTTAATTTACATAAACAAAAATGTAAATTTTAACATACGATGAATTTCTATATATTTACATTAAAGAAAATGTAAATTTTGACATACGGTGTAACGAATATTTAATTTACGTCAAAAATAATGTAAAATATACATGCGGTGAAATTCCTCTTTATTCACATTAAAAATAATGTAAACTTAGTTTCATCGTAAACTCTAACTCCTATATTTGCATATAAAAATGCAACTTTATTTCATCGTCACTTCCTGTCATATATTTGCATATAAAAATGCAACTTTATTTCATCGCCATTTCCTATCTTATATTTGCATATACAAATGCAACTTTATTTCATCGTTATTTTCTTACAAAATTTCATACTTTAATTCATACCAAATTTCATACTTTATTTTCATACAAAACTTCATACATTAATTTAATGTAAACGCCATATCTCATTTCAATGTTCAATAATATTTTTATCGTATTTCATGTCAAATCTCATAGCAATCAACATCCAAACATAACAACATGTCCAAATTCAATGATTAATCTCAAGGCAATTTACAAGATGAGGTTTAACTTGGCATATGGCAAATCAACAAGGCAGGATTAAATAAATTAACACATAATTAATTCTAATTAATCCATCAATTCATATTTAAAGATAAAATTTCAGATTTAATATCATGTCATTATAGGCAATTCAGATTCAATATCGTACTGTATGAACAGTTCAGATCCATGTTTTAGATATCATGTCATATTAGATCTAATATTAATAATTATAGAAATAATCATTAATTAAATTAAATTAAAAATAAATTCTCACAGTTGTCAGATCTGAGATGAATATTCGAGTACGATCAGGTCTCGTGTTCACGGTCCAGACGGATTCGGATCTGAAAGGATTCAAGTTCAAATTCATATGAATAATCAAAAAAATCGACTTTTTACAACTGTCGCAGTGACGCTTAAAAGCGTGGCAAAATCTGAAATAGTTCATACCTTGAAACCCAATATTGTTCAGAATTTTAAATTCGATTTTCTGGAGTTGTAGTTGATGGTTTGCCGAATCGTTTGCGGGAGATCGGAGGGCTACGGAAGGGGTTTCGGCGCTGGGAATTGGGGGAGGGGTGCGATCGACGTGGTGGGGCCCAGCGGGGGTGCGTTCGGCCGAACTTCTCGGGCTTGGCGGCGGCGGCACAGGGCACGGGGGAGGTGGTGGTGGGTACCAAATCGAAGAGGAGGGGAAAAGCTTCGATTCGGTGTATGGCTTGTGTTCTAATTCGAAGAGGGGAGGGAGAATTTGAAGAGAGAAGGTTTGAAGCTTTATGGGTTTGGCGGCTGTAAAGGAACGGAGGAAGAAGAAGGTCTACTGTAGCGATGGTATATATACTAGTATTTAGGGTATTTCTATTTTATTTTTTTATTTAATTAATTCTAGAAATTAGTGATTTTCCGTCCGAATTCCGATTCGCGCTCAACGACTGTCGAACAATAGGTTTTGACGCCTTCTGAACGCGATGGCGCTATCTCCAAAGTCCAATTCTGAAGTTATAAGCATGTTTCTTTTATTTTTAAAATAAATCATTAAATTTAAATTCGAACGTACTTGTTAATTCCACCGGGGCCACATACTAGCTCAGAAAAATTCAGAAAAATTATTTTTGGCTTACTTATGACGATACGGTCCTAACAAAATAAATTTTGCCTCATTCTGAGACTGTTTGAAAAATGACTATTTTTCAGTCAATTAATTTAGACCGAAATTGACAAAATACAGTTTCTTTTGCCACGCTCACATACTAGCTTCAAAAATCATGAAATTTGAAACCTAGCAATAATTTTACATTCCGGACCCAACAAAAGTGGTTTCGTTGAATTCCGAGGTCGTATGCAAAATGCCGATTTTCAAGGGCGATATATTTTCTATAGCGACCTTTCTGAAAATTCATTTGGCCATAACTTTTGATTTCTGCTATGAAACTTCGATTTTTCGGATTCGTTAGAAAGATGCTCATTAACAGATTTAGATATTTTCGTTTTAACAAGATCCGGTTTATTCTGCACCCTGGGTAATTAGTCAAAGTTCAAGTTTGACTTTTCAAACTACCCTCCTATTTCTAATCCTTTTTGTAATATACTTGTATTAACTTTGCTCAAAGTAAATTCCCATTCATAATTATTTGAAATAATTTATTTTAAATATTTAAACACCCCTAAAATCTCCAAAATGAAAATTTTAAATTGGCCCCAAATTCCGAGTTGTTACACTGGAAGTCTAGTGTATAAACAATAATTTACAATAATCGCATGATCAAACATAAAGAACAATACTGACCGTGCAATTTAGAATTATGCATGATGTAATAGCGAGCATGTTGATCAATGGTTTGACAACATCTAAAACACATCCAACACCTTTTTTGTCTTCGTACTTCAATTACAGTTAAAATGGAATAATTGGGGAATGCCTCGGTTATCATCTTAAAAAATTCAGTAAAAACAAATTCGATTTTAAAGTTTTCCCAGTCTAAACTACATGCATGCATAACAACTAATCTTTTTGTTGAAAATATACATGCAAACAATTATAAATATGCATAGTTTTATTTGTATTGAACCAAAATTAACCGAAAAGGATGGTGGTTGTATGTTAGTAATGTCCTTAAAGTACTGAAGACATGGCTAACTAAACCTATTGTAGGAACATACTACTCCACTGCATTGTCATGTAGTTAAGTACAGTATAACTATAAAAGTGCACTGTGAAGAACACCTTCGAGCTGTACACAACGGAGGAAAACTATATCGTTAGAAATCCTAACTTTTTGTGGGAAGATTATTGGTAATTTAACAGACACAAATTTTGCCCAAGCAGAACTAATAACTAGTATTACCGCACAACGGTGGGAAAACTGACCGTTAAAGTATACAATATAAAATAAAATAAATTCTTGATAAATTTAATTTTAATTATGATTCTAAACCTTGAAAAGTATATTTTTTCGTTTATAATTATGAAACAAAAGAAAGAAAATGATAGCATGCCACAAATTTTGATATGGAGAAAAACATTTGTATCACTTAATTATTGCCGCTTCGAGAAAAATTAATAAAATAGTTTATAACATTAATAAACCAAATACCTTTATCACATGTCAAAACCATAAGAGAAACATTACAACCATCCAAAATGAATATAAAAACTACTATGTTGTAAACTCCAGGTTTGTACCCTTGAAAATTAGAAAGCTGCTTGGATTTGATATGCATGCTTCCATATTCCATAAGAGGAATCCCATTATTATAAGTCTTCTTTGTCATAAATTCGTATTGATTGTCTATAGTGCCATTTTTTAAATCGCGAGTATCGTTGATTGAACACAGAAAAATAAGGTTGGTATGATTAGATTTAATAATATTACAAATTTAAAATACTATAAATATCACATTTAGTAACAATGATAACCAACGGATTATATGCAAACAGATTAAATTCCACTGAAACAGGGCAATTCCATGATATCTTCATTACAAAGTATGGAGATTACAAATGTGAATAACTAAAACTAATATAATACACAAGCATTCCAACTAAAATGATACACAGAAATATTCAAACCCAAAATAAAAGTACAACACGATATATTATTTCAAATCACCTTGTTGCTATTCGCCCACACCATACGTAGTAGTCATCTATAAAGACAAAATTCAATAATTAGTTGCGATAGAAATGATTCATGAAAAATATGTATATAGAATGACATTTCAGTTGAACAATAATGTATGATGTTCATGAACTTAATTCAATTTTATATTACTATTATTATTTATGCTATTACTGAAGACATTAATTTTTTAAAACTAATTTAGTTTTATAAAACTCGATTTGTTTTTGTAAAACTTTTTTAATTTTTGGAAACTTAACTAACTTAGCCTATACACAGACCATAATATTTACCCATACACAGACCATAATAGTTTATATTTGATTTTTATTATGGGATTGTTAAAGGGACTCCACTTTTGGTTAAGGGGAGGACATTTTTAAGGGCACTCCACCTTAAGAAAATTTTGTTTTTTATTTTATTTTAAAATAAGCATGGACTAAACTGCTCCTCGTAACCTTAATTAATTAGACATGTACTGATTAACTATATTTTAATTTGTTAGTTACTTGTCATAATTTCAGGCTGAGGTTTGGATATGTTTAATATCAACTTTCTTTGGATATTTGCCTACAGGAATCATCTACGTTATTTATATCATCACCAAATAGAAGGTGCATGCAACTGTAATTATCGTTTTTGATTTTATTTTATTTATTTATTTATTTATATATATGAGTGATAAATACATGATTTAAACTAGAATACTGAGATTATATGAACTTTGTTTGAATTAGGGGAGTTGAAAGTGGTGGATCTTCGTCTGATTGTTATTTCTTTCTTTTCCTTTTTAGTTGAATTATAAATGGTTACTGTATATTGTTTCTAAATTTATTTTGCAATTTGCAGAGTTAATTATTCATGTATCTTATTAGACTAAGAAGTGTCTACTTATGCTTAAGTGTTTGAATTCATGCAAGTGTGGTTTGATGCTTAAGTGTTTGAATTTATATAATCATGTGCAGGTACGCATTAATTTTGCTCTGTTAGGAGGGCTTATGTATTATGTATTTGTATGTACATGGGTAATGCTGGTGTAAGTTTTTGTGTATGTATACGTGATATAAGAGGATTATAGGGATAGTACCGGGATTTTTAATTAAGGCTAACTTATTTTGTCCCTCCCTTAACAATTCATTAAAAATTGGAAAATTGTCCCCCCTCCCCCCAAACAAAAAATGGAGTCCCTTTAACAATCCCATTTATTATTTGCCTTCTCATATAACATTGCTGAATGTCTGCTTTTTTTCCCTAAAGTTTAAAGCTTATTGCTGTAGTTTTTTATGTTAAATCAGATCAATAAATAACTTCACTTTTCGTGTTTTAAGTTACCACTTTAAATTAGAGGATGGTATTGCAGTGTGAATGAAAATCATAGTTAACAAGCGCCATCTATCATTCTGTTGTTCGGTGTGCTATATGTTGTCAGCTTCTGTAACATTGCTAGATCCAAGATTAGGTAGTAGTTATATCGTCATTTAAAGATCATCGCCTTTTGGATGGTTTGTAGGCTTCGCTGTTAACGTTTTCCTGTTGTTGCACAATAGATAGACATGGTTCCTGGTGGCAGTCAACAGATTACTTCAGGATCATTGTGAGATTCAATTTTTAAGATGCATACTATGCCAGCATGTCCAAAGGTTTTGTATTGACATCATTTCGAAGGAATATTATCATACTCCTATGTAATAATACATTTAACTTTTCCACAGCACAACTGAACATGTATTGACAATATATCATATTTTATAATAAGTTATTTTCAACTTTAAAAAAAACATACTTTTACAATAGGCTATGTATTTTCTTCTTTTGTTTTTATTTGAAGCAAAAATAACAATTCACTTATAATCAAATGTTGTTTACTAGTACGTGCATACTGCATATAAACATGCCAATGGGAATTGGATAATTAAATCATAAGGGCATATATTTGATAAGAAGATAAACCAAGGTCAACATCTACATTTACCAAAAAATAACAAGATGATTTTAATGAAAATAAATCATATAATGAAAATCATGAAAAGATAAATTTTGACATCACATATTAAAAACTATATGTTATGTAAAATGCATAAACAACCATATGATATTACCTTGTCTCTCGTTGTGTATGGTCTAAAATAAAGCTTGCACCCATATTCTACCTTCGGAGCCTGCAAGTCCACATCAATGTTAAGATGCAAATAAAAACAAAAACAAAAAATGTAAACAGTAGCATCAGAGCAACCTGAGATGAAGGAGTTAATTAATCTGCCAAAAGCGAATGAAAACCAATTTTCTTGTAGAATTCACAAGCCTATTGATGGAGGAGTTATACTATTTTTCCATATGCTCTTATTCTCTAATGATTCATCCTTCTCCGTCTAAGAAAAACAGGCACACCTCATTAAGGTAAGTGCTTTTCTAAATTGAGAAAATAAAGAGAAGGAGGAAGTTGTTTACCTGAAGATAGCTGTTCTTTTCTTTTCTTTTCTTGTTAGCCTTTGCTTATTGGGCCATGCACAGCTTACATCTCCCTAAGTTGGTTTTGATCCAGTCCTTTATGTTATCGTGCTTGTTTATACTTTTGTATGTATGTGATTTTCCTCGCTTCATATACCATCACAGTGCACCCGTATAAATATATCATCACATTGCACTCGTAATAAGACAAGATCAAATAAGTTCACACATTCTTGTGTCCAACCTAAGGTTCAATTAGCTAGTCTGACTCTAAATCTTGAACATTCTGCTGAAAGTATGGGTGCAAATAAACACGAGTGTCTGCTTATTTAAAATGGAATAACACGAAAAACAAATATATACCCAAGGCTCATAAAAAATAGCAGGTAGAGAACAAACTTCACCAAGAACTTAAGCAAAAGCCTATCAGTTTTGGTCAATGTGGGGTTCATAGCAAAATTATTGAAAAATAAATAAACAGTGATAGCTAACTACAAATAACATACTCAAAAATCCAATGCACACATAACTCCATGGAAAGATCATGACATAATAATGCTCTGTAACCTTTGATCAACAAAAGTCACTAATATGACTAAGATAATTGCTTAGTGATCAGAATTTTTCATAAGACAGTTTTGGCAAGACTTTCAGGGCAACCAAATTGTAATAAGCAATAAAGTCATTAGTGGCCAATAATGAAGTTTTTTACAATGAAGGTTTCCACTTTTCTTGCCGTTCAATTAGAATTATTGGCCAATAATAAATACTTGCCATTGTTATTATGTACAATTGATTTTAAATAGAAATCCAACAACTTAATGTAATACTTTCTAATATTATAATCTTGAATAAAATCAACTATAAAGTAATAATGTTGCTTGCAATCAACCTATATAGTCAATTGCAAAGAAGTAATATTATCAAGTATCAACAATGTTAAAATTTTAAGCCAATTTTCTCCTTCGTAAGAATATATGTATTTTATGTTGCAGATCTATTAGCATCAGTTTGATAATATGGCTAGCAATTCTCTTATCCTGGTCATATATTCATGCATCTTTCAATATGAATATTAAATCAAATCAAGAAAGAATTGCACTCTGTAAATAAATATTATCCTGCAAATAAATATCACAGTTGAATCGCACAACTGCTGAGACCAAACTCAACCAAAGAAATAGAAATAGAATCCTAAGAATAAAATAGTGATTTACTTAAGTACGATAAATATATTTTATTGCTAAACAATTGAAATTTTACCCTTTTAGAACAACGTCGGAATCAGTTTCGATGCTGGAATTCCATCTCTGCAGAACTTCCATAGCGCCTTGGCCGTAGTTACAAAAAATAATCCTTTTGCAATTGGAATTAACACAGTGGCCTGATATTCGAGAAATAATGCTCGAAATGACAAAACAATATCTTCGTTTGTTGGATGCCCTTTTGTCAAGAAGGCAACTTCATCATCGCTAACCTTAAACAACTCAAAAATAAAATACAAAATTTATCATAATACACTTGACATTATAAAATCAAACTCAAACTCAAATTCAAAAAGTATAAAATGAAAAGGTCAAACTTACTTACAGGCTAAACTTAATTACAGGCTTGAGGAAAAAATGGAACGATCCCAAAATAACAGAATCAAGTTCAATGAATACAGAGTGTAATGAATATATTTTAGTTAATAGTCATTAAAGCTCAAATTAGAAAAATACATAAAAATTATTTATAACCAGCATATGATTAACATGAATATTAGGAGTTCTCTTAATATCACTCATTCAAAATTAGTGAATTCGAAAGTAAATTAATTCTTCACTTCTGTATAATTCGGGAATATCACACTTCAGAACTTACGATTTTGATTCTAATTTTGAAAAACTTGCCCCTTAGTAGTATTAATCAATTCAAGGACATCATGATTTTTCATTAAATTTATCAAAAACATTTTCCTATATTAAATATCCAATCAAATGCTTATTTGCAATGTTTAGCATAACATAAGTCAGTGACTCAAATGAGGCTGGCATAAGAAAAATTAACAAAATACTAACCTCTTTTTCTTTCATACAAAGATTCCACTTGACAATTTCTTCTTTACTTGAGCACTTAAATACAACTTACTGCAAACTAGAAATATGTAAGTGCCCCAAAGCTGTAAATAAGGATAGACCACTTCTTAACTTAATGTCCGAGTTCTTAAAACTCCTTTTAAGAACAAAATTGGACCCAATTGAAGGAAATTATCTTACATTAGAGTAAAACATCTTGCAAAATAAATTGGTAATTTTATCATCAGTGAAATTTTCATTTTATTGTTATAAACTGTAATGAAGATAATAATCAAAGGCATTGTCAAATTTAATGACTTAAGAGACTAAACATGTAGAGCAAGTTGTGGTAATTGATTCTTAAAATCATTGGCAAAACTTCCATATTTTGGCTTACGTGGTATTCGATTCTAATTGAAGACTAAATATTTTTTTAATTGGTGCAACAACAGAGTATTGATGCGATCTGAGCCGGAGGAGCAAAATCCGAGGAGTTTGATAAGGTTCGGGTGGCGGATCTACGCTAGGGTTTCGAGTACGGTGCAGAACTCGTGGAAGCTATCGTGGTTGAAGGTGAACATTAGTTCAAGTTTATCTAGTGAACTTGAATTAGATTTCTGGTAGAAGAGATAGTAGGGGCAAAGAAAGAGGAATCCGATATGAAATATGAATTTAGAGTTGAATGAGAGAAAAATCTGGAAGAAATAATAATCAGGAGAGAAAATAGCATGGAGGAGGAAGAAAACACGGAACTTGTTTTTAGGCTTAAGAGAAGTTGATTTTAGCTCTCACTGTAAGCAAACCTCTCTAACGGCCGGTTTGATAAAGGCTGAATGTATGACGAATGAAAACGAAATAAAATAAAGCGGTAAGGTTTATAGACTCGTATGAGAAGTAGATAGATAAGAATGTATTAGGCATGACTGTTGTAATATTTCAACAATTGGGTCACATATGTAAAATAAAATGTGTTGTGCTAGTTTGGTGTGAAGCCTAATTAAAGTGATTTAATTTTAGATTAGAATTAAAAGGCTTAAAGCTTAACTTATCATGGTCCTAATGTGTAGATACCGGGGAATTTTTTAATTTGTTGAAGGAACGAATTATAAAATGTCAGCTTTATAAATAGTGTGGTGCTAAGGGCACCACAATATCCTCTTCCTAATATCGCAACTAAAAAAATAAACCTCATTAAATTTTGTATGCTTCTTAATACCGTATTACCTCTCCATTCTAATCTCTCATTCAAACATTATTTGCCGAACTAATCACATACTCAGCCCTAATTTGAAAACCCTTAACAAGATTAATCGTTTTCTACTGTATCTTTCCCGCAGGAAAATTCAAATTCTTACCGTTTGAAGACATAATCTCTCACTTCTTCTTCTTTCTTCTTCCTGCTCGATTGGAACACAATTTGCTTGCCTCTTCTCATCATCATCGCAGTCGAAGTTAGTCGAAAACGAAGGTTTTTTTACTGATTGAATTTAATTTAGGTTATTCGAACGCAATGTCAGCAAGATGGAGAAATATGGTGGTAGCCCCTATTTTTTATTCTTTGGTATGAGGAAGAGGGGAATATAATTTTTTGTGGTATTTTTTAGTTGCGGTATTAGGAAGAGGATATTGGGGTGCCCTTAGCACCATACTATAAATAAGTGGTTATGGTCCCCGAATTACACAAGCCTTAGCAACTCTCTAACCTCTTCTATGGAGAGCTGAATCTAATATAGGGTTTGTGTCAATTTGGAAGAACGAACCAAATTCATCTTCTCCGTGGCAACCAATTATGAAATTCAGGTACTACAATAATTAGATACAGATTCAGGTAGGCTTCCGCTTATCAAGTTATTTATTTTCTAATTTATTTTCAATTAAATCAATATGGTTACATACTTACATATTTAGATCTAGGATTTCATGACTGTCTGCTATTAATATATATTGAAATCCTTAATAAGTGGTATCAGAGTCATCCATTATTGAATTAATTCAGAAATTAAGTGTTTAAAACGTAAGGACATATTATGAAATTAGGTATCTAGGATATGAAAAGGTGATATTATCTAAAGATTTGGTCTTGATTTCCTAATTTTGTGCGCTACTTTCATCTGTGATTGACCATTTTTTTTAAAGATTCTAATGGCTTTTACCATATTGTTTTAAAATTACTTACATCCTTCATGTTTGGTTTTGTTGAAAGCCATCATGCCTAAGCTACGGTTACATCTATTAAATAATAGTAATGCAGAAGAATTTCAAGCTCTTTCCTTGATTCTCTCAATTCTCTCAATACTCCTTAATTCTCTCAATTTCCTCAATTCTCCTTAAAACTCTAAAGATACTTTTATTAAAATCATCAGTATAAATTATAGATATTAGAGATCGCGATTCATCAGATATTTTATACTAATTTTCCGTGAAAACTAAGATCTGAACTCGCCCCTCTTTTCTACTCTCACTTGCGCTGTAAATTTCGGTTTCTGTTCTGCTCTCTGAAAACTTAATTTCTCTATCGTCTTAATCTCAATTTAAAGTGGATTACTAATTTCATCCACCAGTCGATATGAGCCGATCCATAACGAGATTCAGAAGGAAGATGCGATATCCAAATTTAACATCTTATGCCGATTTCATCTCATCCAGATTTTTATTTTGAGGTAAGGAAAACTGGATACATAATTAGTTTATTATGGTGGCAACTTTGTGGATTTTGCTTAGTCTAATACATGTCTACTTTGATTTTTGAATACTGGATTTGGTAATTTGTTTGGCATCCTATAAGGATTCAGACCAATTTATTTTTGGGAACATGTTATTTTGATGATGCTATTTCAAAAACGTTTTCAAAGGATCTGCAGAGCATCTCTGTGTTTTTGTCTTTGCCATAGTTATTGAAATTTAAGTGAGAGTTTCAATGATGACAGCAGGATCGGAAAAGGCAAAAAGATGTTCTTTAATATGCGATTTACATCTATTCACCAGTAGGATGAATCCAATTTCCACATGAAAATTTAGTATTGAGATCTCAATGCATAAAATATGTGAATCCACTGGTTTGAGAGAAGATTATTTGTTCAAGTTCAAGGCTGTCAGTGCTACTTGGTGGTCTACTAACAACAATGAACGGGAAGTTGTTTTTTGTTGAGCTCTCAATTCCTTCTGAATCACGTAATTCACCATTCACCAATCTTTTTGATCGGTAACGTTTGTTTTAAAATTATGCAGGGTCGTGTAGAGCAATAAAGGAGGTTTATTTGGCTACAGGTACGGTCATTGCAGAGAAGCTTCAGTTGATTAATTTTCCTTCTGTTTGCTTTCTTATTTTAGTTTGATTCCAATTAACGTATATTTATTAGGGTAGACATTTTCAAAACAGTTGGCAATTTGACTAAGTGCGCCTTGCAAAGAGAAGCTCCAGTTGATTAATTTAGCTACAGGTATTGCTTTTGTTAGTAGTTCGTTTTTTTAACTACACAATTTATAACTTTCAGTACCAGTTTATTAATATAACATTTTCTATTAGTTCTCCTAGAACTTATGTTTCTGTGGGTGGCGAGGGACAAACATTATTCCTATTTTTTTTGTAGCAGTTCAGCTGAAGTACTTTGACTGAGGTACTTTATTACAACTTTGTATTAAGTAATTTATTTGGGAATCGGTAAATCTTTAATGTTTTTGTTGATTTTTTTTTTCATTACATGAAAATTAACTCCTAAATAACTAAAGGGGAATGCAGGTAGAGGAATGAATCCATTTTCTGCATTACTGCATCTTCCTTATACATAAATAGGTATTGTTGCCGATTTTATGTTTTCAGTTGATTAACAGTTTTTAAGTTGAGCAAGGTTCAACTTTCACAGTTCTTATAGATCGCTTCCCTCATTTATTAAAAAGGTGGGGAAAAATTATTTATCATCTTGACATTCATTCTTATTATATTTTTACATTGACATTTTCTCATAAATGAATCCAAATGCCAGAAATGGAAAATTATCTGCCTATATTAATCAGCGTATTATGTGAGAATGACAGGAAAAGGATAGCGAAGAAATATTGTCTTATAGAGTAATAGTTTATAAGCTTTGGTGCATAAAAAAAATATCAATGAAATCATTGACAAACTCGCTCATATGTAAGCATTCTAAATTTAAAAATACATGACAATTAAACATCAAATGGAATATTTTACAAGATTGAATGTCTGTATTTGAATAGAAAATCTTGAGATGTATATCTCTGACTCATCAATCGCTATAATGAATTGTAAAAGAAATAGTATATCATTCATAATACAGCTTTCCATTAGGTTACATTTAATGATGGCCATGGTGGTATAAGTAAATGCTTATCTATAGGCTCGGAAAAATATTGAGTGCTATAGGAATTTTAGCATAAGGCTAGAGTTTTATATATCCATTTGAACTCGCGTGAGGTTTAATTTTTATTCCTGAAAATACTTATGTCGTATAGACATAAGAGCATAATCTATATGACAATCAGGAATTCTTTGTCCACCGATAAAAACAATTTAAAGCGAACATGTACATGCCAGGTCCCACATTTCATGTAAATGCAAGCCATTGGGATATACATCGGGAAATTGTTAGTCGTTATGCGTTACATTGAAATCTTGATGTTATGTTTGGAAATTGAAATTCACTATAGAAGTAAAAAAGCAAAACAAAACCACTCTTTGTGCTCTAAAAGTTGGGAAAAGTTAAAATGAAGAGTACGCAACAAAGTTGCTATATAAGTGGTGCTTATTAGAAGGCATAAGCATGAAAAATTTTCAAAATTAAAATTTGCTGGCGTGCAAAACATTATCTCATGACCCTTTGGGGGCTATCAATGTAAACACTACGGGAGAAGCCTACGAATCGTGTGATATGCTGTAGAGGTTGGTTAGGACTGTCACTTAAAGTTGGGTTTCAATTTTATTTCAAAATAATTATATGTGACATTTTTAAATCGTCCAACCTTTGTATTAGCTCGCTCTTTCACTCCATAAGTCCATATAATGGTAGTTTGCTTATTGATTTTGGTAACTAACATAATATTCAATTGGTAGCTGCATATACTATCCTTTTCCTACTTACCCTTGAGCCCACAATTTTATATGTAGCAGGAATACATCCTTATAAAAGAGCCAGTTGCTGGAAAGACTTCATATACTCTTATATATGGACTAAGTGCGCACGTGGATAATGGAGCCATAATAATTAGTCTGTCAACAAGGAGCATGTATAAGGTGGAATGGATTGCAAAATGCAAGACTCCAATTTATGTATCCGGACCTGAAATTAAAAGAAACTAGGAGATTCTCATAGCTATCATGTCACGCTTTGAGTCGAAAATGTCTTTCAACTTTGAAGAGTATCATCTATTTAGTTGTTGAATTTAATATGCTGACATCCCCAAGGCATCTCTAGTATAGCAGTTATTTTTATAGCAATGTATGGTGTTTCTTTCCAGGGATATGCAGAAATTGACATGAGCATATTTATTTTTGATGTAAAGTTAATTTTGACATCAAGTTAACTATGCATTATTGAAGAAAAAAAACGGTTAATTTGGTTTATGAATATAATATGTGGTTTTTCTATAATGTTTAACGTTATGTATGCATGCCTTTTTTCCAATAACTTCCCGTTTTCATAAGGTAATGAGCATGACTGCATCTTTTAGTTTTTCTATACAAACTGATTCGTAACTCTTATTTGTTACTGTAAAAGTGTACTAAAATTATACTGTTATGTATCATCCATACAAAATTCATTTAACGTTGATATATCACTAGAAATGCACATATGAATTGTGGATCTCAATTTTTCCTTACTTGCATATCTTATTTGCATATCTTTTAGTTTATAACAAGAATTTAACATACATTATATCATAATTTTTTAATGTCAAAAACTGCATCTTTGCATACCAAATGTTTATTGTTTTTGCATTAAGTGTAATATATTTTCAAAAGATCACTTGATTAAATAAGTTAAAATAACAAAAAAAAATTGCTTACTCTCAAACATAAACTGTAAGATGTATAATATAAAATTATACACCATATTTTTAAAAAAATTATACCCAAAATCATTTACTTATTTTTCAGATAATTTTTTCAGTAAAATTGACATATAATGTACATTCGGTTGAATTATCAGATAATGCATAATAAGCTATTTTTTTTAATCACTAATAGTTACAATTTTTTTTTTAAATTACGTGTGCAACGCATGGGTTACACACTCGTTAGCTATTAAACAAACTCCATCACAATTTTTTTTTCTTTTGGATAAAAGCATTCTAATAAACGTCAGTTGGTAGTGACCTACTACATCAAGTTATTCCTAGCAATATTTTAGTTTATAGGTTATTTGATTAAGTCAACATTTGACCTGGTCAAATATTGTGTGCTCTATACAATTTGAATATAGAAAATGAAATAAGCAGGGACGGAGGTATGGCTAGAGGTACCTGGGCTGTAGCCCGAGTGATTTTTTCTACAAATAAAACACAGTATGTATTATTCAACGTAGTAGTCCAATATACTCAGATCTTATGTGGCCCAACAAGGCAACGCCACAACATAGAACAACACAGAAGTTCTCTTTCCAGCAAGCACCGGAAAACCCAAATGAAGTTGCTCCATTTAGGGACTAGAACACGGGAAAATTTCTTGTCTTTTGTGTTTTCTAATTCTTTTTAATCATTAGTGTCTTATCTTATGTTCTTGAAATAGTTGAAAGTTTTAAAATATTTATCATATTATAATCAACTGATACCCTAATTATCTCAATGATTTTTTCTTTTTAAATATAATTCTATTCAAATTTAACCGATTAGTTGAATGTATTACTTTTATCTTGATGCGAGTCAAAATTGGTATTGAAATTGGAAAACATTTATGTTAAACTAAAGAATTTCATTTATGTTTCTTAATTTATCGATCGTTAACGGATAGGATAAATATCCGATATTCGTCTGTATCCACGGATAAGGATATCCAAAAATGATTTCGAAAGTGATATAACACTAGTCGTATTCGTTGACACCCCTAATTATATCTATTTTTTGTATATGTCTAATCCAGCATGAAAGGTTTACATGAGTACCCCATGTTTTTGTAAGCTTTCGCTGATACATAAATAAAAACTACTAGTTACAAATTTTGGTATTATTTAAGTCTTTCTTCTGTCTCTTTTACTTAGCCGGGTCATAACAAAATCATGGCTCCGTCCTTGGAAATAAGTACCTGCATTAAAACCGGATGATTATTTATTTATTTATTTTAAGCTCTTCACTTATGCTAGTTTGCTGGATGGAGACGCTGTTTAGCGCTCCTCATCTGAGTTTGAAAATAATCTTAGATGCATGGTAGGCCACGTAGTGGGAATTAAATACTTAATTCTTATATTGCCTGCATATACATATTATAGCAGCAGCTTATCAACAATGGATTCAAACGCTAATAAAAGATGATAAGATGACTTTGGACTTTCAAGTATTGAAATGTTACTCAAATTACTTTTACGCTGATGCACTGTGTTACTTTATTATAAAGTTTTGTGATTTATTTTGGTCAATCATTGCATAAGTCGATTAAAAAAAACGGATGGTAGTCTTCCGCTTCATGTCATTGATTTTCCGCTTAAAGTTGATTTAATATCAAGTGTACCGATATGCCCATTCATCCTTCCTTGTTTCCACCTAATGTTAACAGACGATCAAGTTTTCAGGCTATTAAATCTGATATGCTGACATGTTAGATTTCATATAACTGTCACGTGTTATAATAACGGATTAAGCAAAATTAAGCAAAATGCGGGATGTATTTCAGTTCGCACGCATATATTAAGATTTTAAGTGCATCATAATACCAAAGTAATATGCTTATTCTACATTATTTCCTATGCAAATTCTTTATGTAGAATGCAACTTGAATTTAAATTAAATAAAGTGACACAATGTCATGTATGGTTGTATTATGCTTTAGATATACATAATAGCTACTAATTCATTCATATTATTCAATGCGACATCCATTATGATATTTATATTTACTTTTATGTGACACTTAATTTTGATATTCATTTATGACATTTATTATGTGATATATTTATGATATCTTATGTCATATTTATCTAAGGAATGTCATGAATGTAATTACGGATCTAAAGAAAAGAATTATTACAGCTATGGTTAAAACATATTGTGTCACTGTTATAATTCTGAGATCTTCAAGTGTCATATAGAATTGAAGTTTTTTTTTTCTTTTTTCTTTCAGAGTATTTTTTATAATACTCAAAATATATTATATACTAAGGATAAATTCAAATATAATTTTGGTGTCCCTTTATAACCGTAAATATCCTACATACATAGTGAATTAACTGAAATAATATGTCACCAAGTGACCTCTATATTTTGGTGGTTCATGAAAATGTTTGATATTTGTGTATAGTTGTTCATGTGAGTACTAGCCGTCCCAAAGGAAGACTAATATTTGGCCGAATCGCTTACACATGTTTGATGATAAATATGTGACAATTATAAGGTTTTTTTTGAGTGAATAATTAATTGTCCCAAAGGAAGGTTGTTATTTGATTTAAATTTATTGTCAGTGTTTGATCATTACAACAAGAGTACCACTTACAGTTAATATTATTGTCCAAAGACTTGATATTAATGTGTACTAGGTATCCTCAAAAGAGACTTACCAATCATTTGAGTTTACTATTGTTTATATTTGGCTATGAGCATATATGGTCAATCTTCATTTTATTTTTTGTTCATTTTCAGCTAATTTAACTGAATTATCTGCCAATTTAAAGAATATTCTCATCTTGTTTTGAGATAAATATAAGGATTTGTATGAGAGCATGTTATTTGTTCTTGATTTTATAGATTTAACTCTTGTAACTAGGAGGGTTACAACCAATCCTATTACGGTTAGATATTATTATAATGTTATGAATAATATTGAAACGTAGTATAATTTAAGAAGGCAAGAATTAAAAGACTCATTAAGTAAATATTTCAAAAGCTTTTCAAGGATAGACTATATGTAATGATACCAATTTTTTTGATAGGTTATCTACAGAAAATGGAATCGATTATGTGAAAACAATAAAGGGAAACTAGCATTTTGTGGTGCTTGATTCCATAAATTCAAAGTAAAAGAAATCTAACTGAGTACTATACGGAAAAAATTATTGCTTTAAAAGCTAAAGATGCTCAAGTTATTGTTATTTTTGTTGTTATCTTCAGTATATTCATTTAAAGATTACTATTATTTTAAGAATAAGATGTCATCTTTAGCGTTTTGGTAAATAAAGAAGATATTGAAGCTTATAAGACTGAAAGTACTCATTTGATATACATTGTATAAATGTATGAATAAGGATTAAGAAGTCGCTAAGGATCTAGAAGAAAAGAAATAACATGCAGATATGTTTATATTAGTTTCTTTAATAAGATATACAGACATATAAAGTACAGTATGCTTGATATTTCAAAGTTATTATTAAGATTGAAGTCAAATTATTTGGATCTACTTGACATTTTTTTATGTTGTCATTTGGACACATTACGATTTTCTATTTCTAATATGAACAAATTTAGTTCTTATTGTTCGTTTAGAAATAATAAGGTTGATTTATGAATAAAAAATTCAATTTTTTTTTTGGAATTAAAGTTGCTGACATTTAAATCAAAGCTTATAACTAGTTGTGTTGAATACCGTTAATACTATAGTTACAAATTTTGGATTTGGTGATTCATATAATTATATGGTTCAACTTACTAGACAATTCTAGATTGACATACTGAAGATAACAAACATCTTATTGACATTTTAAGCGATTTAAAGTTTACAGTTTTATGAACCCACACTAAGAAAATTTTTAAAGCGGGAAATGCAATATTTTTTTTTGGAGGATGTTGAGTTTGGGGGAGCAATAAAGTATTGTCATTGTCTTTAGAGAGAATCATTATCTTTGATTCAACTACGGTTATTTCTTTTGCTAAAGTTTAAGATTTGTTTTCTTTCATTAAGAAGTAAATTAAGAACTATAATAAGACGACGCTAAAGAAAATTCCCCTTTAAGCTAAGGTTACTGCTTCAAGAAACCAAACTCAACAACCTCAAAATGCAAGATCGCTAAGGAAATCCACATAAATGGGAAGAAATGCTATTTCAGATGATTGTGTAGTATTTCTTCATAAAGATAAATAATGGGTTGATAAAGATGATGCAATGGACTTACATCAGTCCATATAAGGTACTAATTTAAAATGTGGATTTAAGAAATGAACATATAGTATAAACCTATATGGATAATAAAGCTTGAAATTTCCCTCTAACTTAAGTAATAAGATCATTGGTTATAAATAATTATTCAAAGCCCAAAAGGATCAAGTGGGTAATATTGAATTTTATAAGCAATTTTATTGGAATCACTATTATTAAAAGGAAATTATATTTTCTTTAAAGAATGTTTCAATTTGGACTTAGTAAACGATTCTTTAGAATCTATCACTTTGGAGCTTACTACATTTTGTACTTTTGAGCATTATCTGATGAAGATTAAAGTTATGTTTCTCAATGGAGACATTGGTGAAACTACTTAAGAAACTCATTTATGGATTAGTATTTTGTATTTGGGATTCAAATACACCATTATTGTTCATGGGGTGATATTTGGTTTATTACAAAAGAATTAAGAAGATAAATGCTTAAAAGGTTAAGTGTGTAAACTATGATTCAGTTGATTTTCTTTTACCAAAACAGATAATTGCCACCATCCTTGAAATGAAAGAAAGGCAAAAGATTTCTCATGCATTTGCACTGTGAATTCTAATGTATACTAATGTATATACACATATGTATATGAGTGTATTATTTGGCAGATACCTTGCTGATATGAAAAGAGGATCGCTGATTTAGTAGTCAAAATGTTTATGATATATCTTTAAGGAATAAAATAAAAGATTGTATGCTCATAGATAAAAGATCGGATCGGTTGGAGATCGTAAACGATCCGAATATTTTAGATGTCATTACTATAAAAGATCCACTTTAGGTAATGGTAATATACTTTATGGGGAAAAACTATATAAGGAAAAGTGTCATTTAAACACTTATAGCTTCCACCACTTTGAAAATATCATCTTTGGTTAATTATAAGACATCCAAATATGGAAAAAATAATAATGGAACTTTGTCACATGACTCCAGTTATTGAAAAAAATTGAAAGACCAAGTAATATTGTGACAGTAAAGAATATATTATTTTCCAGTAAGGGAAGAGTGCAAAATATGTTGTAATTCATAGAGCATATTTAGACAAACTCCATTATGGCAGATCCGCTTACCAAAAGATTATCACCTAAGGTCTTTCATGAGCATATAGCTCAATTGGTGTAACTTTTATGTAAGGATATTTTGGTTCACGGGGAGTTTGTATTTGGTATTGTTGTATGACTCATTTGCTCTATGTTTCACTTACAGATATATGTATATCCAGTTCTTTTTCTGATCAGAAATAAAGTAATGAATTTTTCTTTGCACTCAGGTTGTTTAAATATTAAACACTTTGATCTCACTAAAGAAGGAACAGTTGGAAATAGACATATATAGATCACATTTCATGAAATTTTCGTGCTACGCATCCATGATTGATCTATGTCATTTGATTGTATTGATATATTTGACCATTGATGGGTTTAGTTACGATAAATGCAACGAATGCCACTTTGATCCTTTGTCAACACAATTAATGGACGAGATTGTTTCAGATACACCATATGTTATAAATAGCAAATTTTGGAGCTCATAAATTTAAACACATTTTAAGGTTATCTCATATGTGGCCCGGGGGGAGATTGTTGTAACATTTCGACAATCGGGTCACATATATAAAATAAAATGTGTTCTGCTATTTTGGTGTGAAGCCTAATTAAAGTGATCTAATTTTAGACTAGAATTAAGAGGCTTAAAAATTAACTTATCATGGGCCTAATGTTTAGATACCGGGGCATTTTTTAATTTGTTGAAGGGCCGAATTATAAAATGCCAGCTTTATAAATAAGGGGTTATGGTCCCTGAATTACACAAGCCTTAGCAACTCTCCAACCTCTTCTGTGGAGAGCTGAATCTAATATAGGGTTTGTGTCAATTTGGAAGACCGAACCAAATTCATCTTCTCCATGGCAACCAATTATGGAATTTAGGTACTGCAATAATTAGAAACAGATTCAGGTATGCTTCCGCTTATCAAGTTATTTATTTTCTGATTTGTTTTCAATTAAATCAATATGGTTACATATTTAGATCTAAGGTTTCATGACTGTTTGCTATTAATATATATTGAAATCCCTAACAATGATAACACTGAGCAAGTAAAAGTTGCAGACATCCAATCATAAGAACGAAATTTAGTAACAATGTGAGGGAGGTGAAATAAATTTACTACCTATCGAACTAATTCCCTTTTCTAGGAAATAAAGCCATGAACTACTACCATCGGCATGCAGTCATCACATTCCAATATTTATTTCGATCTGCAGAAAAAACATTTCAATTGTCAGCAATCATACGATATAAAGTAAACATAATATAAAGCTCATGGAGCACGGTATAACGTAACAATATTTATGTTTGAGTAATGAAAAACAACAATGTATTCAGTGTTGTATGCCCTTTGAGACGTATGTATTCCTAATTTGGATGTAAATAGAAATGTGTTAATGATTAAAAGTAGTTGAAAAAAAAATTCATAAAGTCACTATTAATGTTGGTAGCAGGGGAAAAAAGAACAAAAAGGGATTTTCCAACTGGTACTACTTTAATTCGGTTATAGGGACAATAACTTATAACATGAAATTTATAGTCTGCAAAGGATAGGAAGGTAGTGTAAGAGCATTCCAAACGCTATGGATTGGTATGCATCAAATCCATCTTATCACCAAAGCAAGCCACCCCAACGCGGGGGTTGCTCTGATTACTTTATCCGACTTTTTTTAAGCCGGATAAAGTAATCACACGGATCGCAATCCCCAGCTGTTGGATTGCGGTCCGTCGTGTGGAATTAAATCCACACCATACGATTATCCGCCTTTAATAAAGCCGGATAATCGATTAGGGTATATATACCGACTTAGTTGATGCCGGTTGTATACCCTAAATCCTTCATCCAACTTCCGCCTCCTCTTCTCCAAACCCCCTTTCAGCCTCTTCTCCGACGCCTTAACATTCTCCAAACCCCATTTCCGCCGCCTCTTCAATCTCCGAACCCCTTTAAGCCGCCTCCTCCTTCTCCAAACCCTCTTTCAGCCTGTAGAGAAAAAAAACATGAGACATGCGTGGAGAGCCTTGCAAGGGAGCGGAAGCCGGAGCGGGAATGTGGATCCGGCTGAAGAGCACGTACCAGCAAAAGAGAACGTACCGATTGAGGGTACGAGAGGTCGTGAATCGCTGGCGGTTAGAAGAAGACGTGGTGCCAGACGAAGTGAGCAAATGGTTGTGGAGTCTCACAAGGACCCGAATTTAAGATCAGATAAACAACTGGACAATTTTCATGAGTTCTCTGGTACTGAGGAGCACGTCAACACATTAGTTGACGCATCGATACGTTTTATTTATTAATTTTTTACCTGTTTAATGTCGGTCACAAAATAAATAAGTCTATTTCATAATATTAGGCTCGACACGAGCATACATGTGGGTCTTGGGCTGGTGTTGTTCGTCTTTATAGACAGATTCGTGAGTATGACACAGATGCTATTATTCATGGTTTTCTCCATGCTATTGGGTTTGATGATTTTTTGAGTACGTTTTCTCGTTATATCTACATACATATTGCATTTTCATTATTTTCGTTGTTAATTAATTATTATTCGTTAAATACATATCGAACACCTTTTAAATAACAATGTCCAATTATGTGGTGCATTGGTTGTTTGTTGGTGGAAAACAACTCATACATTCCACTTTATTTTTGGGGAGATGGGAATCACTCCAGTAGACTTATCTATGCTTACTGGTCTTGCCATAGGCCAAGGGAGTACATTGTCGTATGATGAGCGGTTCCAGGACTTCACACTTTGGGGTAGTTTATTTCCACATCTTGATTTACATGATGGTATTACCAGTAATTTCCATATTAGATGCTCCTACATTTGACAAGCAATCCAGAATTTATTAAGTATGCAGCCTAGAGTTCACCGTTTGGAGATTTCCCGATTATTCGTTTTGAATATGATGGGAAATTTATTTTTTACAAATCCTTCGAGCACACTGTCTTGTGGTTATGTGGCGGTAGTTGATGAGTTTTCGTTTGATATCAGTCCGACTGTGTATGATTGGGGAACACCTATTTTAGCATACTTATATAAGTCATTGGATCATCAGTGCATCGTTAGGCGCAAGATTACCTAGATTATCGATTTTTGGGAGATTTTACAGTACTGGTACTACGAGTACTTCCACAATATGTCTTTTCCTACCGTGATACCATTGTTAGCCATTTACTTTCCTAGAGTACGAGCGTGGACTGTCAGTAACCGTAGACAGATGCCTGGAGGATAGGCACAACATATTTTTGCTGTAGCTCACAATCAGATTGAGCTGCGGATGACACGAAAGGTGGTTATTTGGCATCCCTTTGATGGTTCATCTTTTCTTGCTGATCCCACCATGGTGTATGCTCTTTATCTTTCGGGAAGTTGCTTTCCACTAGTTTCATGTCCTCCTAGTTTAGAATGCTTCTGGTATTCAGGAGAACGTTGTTGGAGACAAATGTATAATGGAGATGTTGTTCTTGATGATCCACACCCACATACAGTTACTCCCACGGTTTATACTACTAGTGGTTTACAGGAGCACGCAAAGGAGTGGTGGCCAGCTAGTGATTTCGTTCTTACTGGTAGGGATTACATTTCTTTTTGGTGGCAGTATTACACCCCACCTCATACAGGGAGTTTTGTGCATGCTGCATCAACTGATTTGGCTGGACTTTCTGCACTTCGAAGTGGGCCTGTGCCCCCTATCATTCATGACATTTCACAAAGCTCGCAGGTTTACCAGGCTCCACATATGCCAGACTATGCTTGGACTGTTGGCATACCCACTACATCCGGATATGATAGATATATTGATATACCACAACCAATGGTGACGCGGTATCCGGATCCATATGTATTTTCTTATGAGGATCTTTATCAGATGACGCTAGGACTCCAACAGGTAATGTACACTGAGCACCGAAGGAGTCTAGATGAGTTGAGTGCTCGTATTAACGAGCTTACGACTGCTGATCAGGAGCGGTACCCACATGGACCGAGAGGCGATGCAGGAGTTGACGATGATGAGGATGTGGGGATGGAGCCTGTGGATCTGTCTGACGATTATCTCTAGCTAATGTATTTGACATTCATGTTGTATTAGCTTGTATCTTTATTTTATGGTGTTGTCCCTTTTAGTAGCTTATTCGGTTGTATGTTTCATACTTGTATTAGCTTGTATCTTTATTTTATGATGTTGTCCCTTTTAGTAGCTTATTCGGCTGTATGTTTCATACTTGTATTTTCTTGTATCTTTGTTTTATGGTGTTGTCCCTTTTAGTAGCTTATTCGGCTGTATGTTTCTTACTTGTATTTGCTTGTATATGTAATCTACTTGTATGTTCTTATATGTAACTGTTGTGTTGTTATATGTACTCTTGTGTTTGTTCGTTAATTTGGTAGATATATTTTAAAAATCTTATTCAAAATATTTATGGATTTTTAATATGGCATTCATTTATTGAACGATTAATTAACGTTTAAATTTGTATTTAATTTAAAATGAATTCGCAACATCGCGGTAGTTCGTATTATGGGGTTATGAACTTCAATTGAACATACATAATCCATTTTAAGTCGGAATTTTGTGAAACAAGAATCGTATATATCGTAAGTTATGGTCAAATGAAAATAGTCACTATGGAAGCATTTCATAATTATAACGTTATTTTATATTATTTAATAGAAATTTTAAATAACTTAGAAAGAGTACGTCTTTAAAATATCAATGTTGTGTTATAAACCCATATTGATTCAAATCGGAAATTTCAGTTCAATCTAAAGGGAGCCTTTTTAATAACTAACGTAAAACATACAGATACAACAGACCATAAAGATACCATAAGTTCTGAAACTAGATACCAACTAAAAAATTTAAGCAGATGTAGGAAAAAATTACTTAAGCAAACTACTTGATACATTCAATCTCAAGTGAGTCTACAGGAGTGCTACTTCGGTTAATAAATACGGTTAACTCGTAACTGTTCCATAATCGTCTGGAGCCATTCTGTAATAACCCGGAAAATGTGAACCAGTTTAAAATTTTTAAAATAGGTTATTACCAAAGAATTTGAATAATTTAAATAGCCTATTTCAATAAAATATAGAATTGTGTATAATATTGCAGTTTGAAATTTTGAATATAAACTTTGTCTGACTGTACCGGGTGGAAAATATAACGGATTTTGACGAAACTGAAAATATTTAAATCTGTTTATCAATACCTTTCTAACGAATCTGAAAAATCGAAATTTCATAACGGAAATCAAAAGTTATGGCCAAATGAATTTTCAGAAAGGTCGCTATATAGTATATATAGCCCTTGAAAATTGAGATTTTGCATACGACCTCGGAATTCGACGAAACCACTTTTGTTGGGTCCGGGATGTCAAATTATTGCTAAGTTTCAAATTTCATAATTTTTGAAGCTAGTATGTGAACGGGGCAAAAGATAACGTGTTTGGTCAAATTCTGTTAAAACGGGTCGACCTAAAAATGGCCGTTAGTGAAACGAGCTCAGAATTCGACGAAACTGGTTTTGTTAGGACCGTATCGTCAGAACAAAGCTAGATTTATTTTTCTGGAATTTTTCGATTCAGTTTGTGGCCCTGGCAAATTGAAATGTACGTTTAAATTAAATATCGAATGTTTTATATTTTAATTTGAAAAATAACTGACTGTAACAGTCTAAATGGCCAACGAAACATATCCCATTGTGTCCGGAATGGGGGTATTTAGCTAGGGGCGACAGTCGTTGGGTCTAAAAAGGAGCCCGTTTGCAAAAACACTATTTAAAAATTTCTATAAAGCTCTGGCCAATAGGAAATTTTCATTAAAAAAAAAAAAAAAACTCTAAAACCCTAGCCGCCAGAGCGCGATTGAACGACGCACGTCGTTCAAAACTTCTCGTCGATATCGCCGCCGCCTCAGGCCATTTCATCGCCGACCCTAGTTGAAGTTTTTGTTCGCCGTAGTCCCCTCTCCACATCCGACCAACCCACGCCTCCTCCCATCGACTATCGACGCCGGAAATCGGGGAGGAAGGCGCGACCTTCTCAGCGCCGCCGCGACGAGCACAGACCACCGAACCACTTGCCACCACCGCCGTTCTGGAGGTGCTTCGTAGCTCTTCGACGCAGCATAGCCTGATCGAAGCATAGAGGTACGGATCGACTGAAAATTGGTGACCTAGTTTCGAAGGTTTTAAAAACCTTTCTGATGAAAATTCTGAAATGAAAATAACACTTTTAAGTGTTACAAAACTTTGAAAAATAATATCTTTTTCGTTCTTTAACGAAATTCGATGAAACAGGAGACACCGTGACCGCAAGGAGGCTCTCTACATTCTAGAAGAAGCCGCGGATTTTTCTGACCTTCCTACGATTTTTAGCACCGCAATAACCAATGTGAGGAATCTAAATTATTTGTGTGAATGAAATCGCGTTGTATAAATTATATAAGCGAAGTGTAAATTATATACGCATTGTATACCTCATGTACATGTGTTGTATAAGTTATATTAGCGATGTATAAATTATACAAGCGTTGTTTGAAACATATATGCTTTGAATTGTGATGAAATGCAAGTGAATTAGTATATTATATATATATATATATATATATACTCCCCTCGTCCACAGACCATGGACGATATTTATTGCTTGTGTTTGACGTAATATTATATGGTATGACGAATGGTTGGAAATAATTGTTTGTGGTTGATATTATGTTTGAAAAATACCTTTGTGGTTGGAAAATACCCTCTTGTGGTTGAAACAAAATAGAATAGGATTGTGGAAATGAAAATAAAACATGCCGCCTGCGTGCGAACTAGATGCATGATCCCCATTGTCAAAAACCGCGAGGTTTTAAGGTAGAGCGAGGAGCCGTACTAGGGACGGTCCCGGTTTTAACTACCCTGCCGTTATGCTGCCGAAATTTTCTGAAATATTTATGTGTTAGAATAATTTTCATTCATTGAAATTATTTACATATGCTATGTCAAATATCCATGTGTTGAGTTGCAATTCATTCGTTGAGTTGAAATTCATGTGTTGAATATTATTTGAATTTAAACAAATGGCTTTAGTGATAAAAATCACATTTTTATATATATACAAACTATATAGAATATTCATGTGTTGAGTTGCAATTCATTCGTTGAGTTGAAATTCATGTGTTGAATATTATCATCTTTTAAAAATGAAATGAATCGACAATGAAAACTATATTTTTATGGTGAATAGGCT
The DNA here is from genome assembly GCA_030737875.1 of Allium sativum. Taxonomy (NCBI): domain Eukaryota; kingdom Viridiplantae; phylum Streptophyta; class Magnoliopsida; order Asparagales; family Amaryllidaceae; genus Allium; species Allium sativum. The sequence goes on along the minus strand of CM060927.1, from coordinate 153,189,977 downwards.
TAGTTAAAAATACACATGTGTCGAATAAATATTTTTGATGATAAAAATATTTCTTCTATCATATATAGGCTTAGTTAAAAATACACATGTGTCGAATAAATATTTTTGATGATAAAAATATTTCTTCTATCATGTATACGCTTAGTTAAAAATACACACGTGTCGAATAAATATTTTTGATGATAAAAATATTTCTTTTATCATGTATACGCTTAGTTAAAAATACACACGTGTTGAAATAAATAATAGTTTGCTAGAAATATTATTATTAGCTTTGTTCTGCATATATATACATGTGTTGAACAGGAAAAATGGATTAGCTGTAGAGTAAAGAAATTATTTGCGTGCCAGACAAATAGGTAAACCTTGATGAGTTGGATGCGCAATTTTATTTATATATCAACTCCTGTGAATGCCATTGGATGCGGAGTGCTGGTTATTCTGTGTGAAATAATAAATAACGCCATAGGATAGTAACAATTAATTTTGAACTACACTACATGGCATACTTCTTGACGATAGGCATACTTCATCATATTCCACATAAGCAATTGGAGCTTGTGTGACGAGGTGGAAGATTTACCATACAAGCAAGAGGCTTGTATGGCGATGACTACGTACTACAGGTTGAACTGATGACTGATATGGACTATATAAATTATAACGATAAATTGCCAGATTAATAAAAACCCCACACGGGTCTGGAGTTGACAATAATCACGTCGCTCTAGTTATTAGATACGGCACATGGACTATTTATTTCCACACGGAAACGGGGTGACGGGAATTTATTCTCTGGAGTGATTATCAGTACATGCTCCCCCGTAAACACCAGAATATATCACTATAAATATGTGAATGCTTTTTAGGATTTATTGGGTACCTAACACGGCCCAATAAATTTCCAAACCCCTCCCCGTACAAAGGAGGCTATGGCGAAATTTTTCGAAATATTAAGGCGTTAGTGAAATATTTGAAGTGAAAACGAAGTTGAAATTATAAAATGAACTATAGTTGAAATAGTGGAATGAACTATATTTATATATATAAATATAAACATAATTAAAAGGAATAGAGGCCGTGCAGTTCGCGTTTCGGAATTGTAATTTGAAACGATTAGTACGAGAAATCCGACCATCGGATTTTCCCGAAACCGCAACCGCTGGGTTCGCCTCGGAAATATCTTTCCAACGGCACCAACCTTGTAAAAATCCAACGGTTGGATTGTCCGGAATGTTTAATTCAAATCTGGGGAAAAACAGCGCCAGAATCGTTTATATTTATATATAAATATAAATATAATTTAATTAAATCGAATAACGACGCTGCAGTTCGAATTTTGAAACCGTAACTTCAAACGACTAGTGTGGAAGATCCGACCGTCGGATTCTCACGAAACTGGAACCGTTGGGTTCGCTTTGGGAATATCTTCCCACTGATATAGACTTTGTAGAAATCCAACGGTTAGATTTTCCGATATGTGTAAACCAAATTAGAAGAAAAACAGCGCCAGTGCCACGGCACGACCTGAAACGTCGTTTAATTAAATATGGCCATTTTTAAATAAATAAAAATGGCGAAAAATCGTTATAAAATATTATAAGCAACATAGGTTGCAAATAAACCAATTGGGCTTGAATTGTTTGATATGTGATGGCTGTATGTGTATGACATGAAAATAACACCAAAGAACCGAAAGATGGATGTCGAATAATATAACCATAAAATGAATCGATTTAAATTCTAATGACGTGAATTATTTGAAAAGGCCGAGCTAACCCTCATTTCAAATAATTTATCGAGCGATTCGAATTGGAAAATGCAAAGACGATTCAAGACCGACGATCTTCGTATCGGTTGGATGGGCGCTACTGAGGTTCCTAACCGGAGTAGCTACCGGAAAGGGGCGGAAGTAGTAACCGTCTGAACGTATGTGTTGATTGGACGGATATACGAGGGATTTGACGCCTCCGGTTTCGTTCAGACCCAGGACGGACTTGTAAATGGACTGTGTGTCTGACATTGGATTTTGTTCTATACTGATTGATCTCTGTTAAATATATATCTGTTTGGCGGCGGAGAATTTATTCTTTTGCTTAACGCCCTTCTCTGAGACGTACGAGCTCAGAGGTTATATATCGATGAAAATCAATCGTATGGAGTGGACTGCCTATGTGGTATGCCAAGATGCTGTGATCAAGGCTTCTGTTGCAAAGCAAAGTCTTGTGGATGATGATCAAAGCAAGGTCTATGTGGCCTAGCTTTGTGTATTTCGTAAATTCGCGAACCTCACACCCCAGTATGAGTTAAAAACGGGATACGGACTGCAGGGAGAGCACGACGTTTCTTTCTAGCTATGGTGGTGTCAGAGACTTACCAGCCCTGACATATATATCTACTTTTCACCTTTGTGGTTGTTGGAATGCGAGGCGCCTCGATTATAGGTCTGTAAGGACCGGGAAACGTATGTTCAGGAATTGCCAATCCTCTAACGTAAGTGAGGACCGGTCCTGAAGCATCCAGGGGTTACCCAGAGTGTGTAGTCCCGAGGCATTTGCTAGAGTGTCTCGAAGCGGAGAGGAGCTTGCCCCTTGCCTCGACTCATGACGGAAATCCAACTTTCAATACGAAATAACGGTCTTGATTGTAGAACTAGTATGGCGACATAGTAGATGGTAGCTATGCCGCCTATGATTGATATTTATGATGCTATTCGTTTTGAAACATATATGCACTAGTAATAATATCAAATGATTTTGCTTTATACGTATCAAGCATATTTGGCCCTTATAAGGTAAAACTCTATCCTCCGGCTTGCGTTACATTGTATGATGGGACCTTAGTCTTATACTGGCTTCATTCTTTCTAAAAGCATTGCGTTGTTTTAAAAAGAATTTACTTTGTTTTAAATGCACTAGCAATCACTAGAGTAAACCCGTTCCGCGAAAGTGGCGTGGTCCTATGATTTGCTATTTACTGTTGTTTAACTGTTAAATAGATTCCTCATACCAGTCCCCATGACTGACTCGTTGTTTGTTTCACTTTGCAAACGCGGGTGCCCTTATTTTCACACGGGCATCCTAGTACACAGGTGACAGGTGGTTTTTGGTTCTGCACTGCTGCATAGAGTGCATTTTTGGCTCATGGCGAGGCTGACTTCATAGAGATGACTTTGACTTTTTCCGCCATTACTGTACTTGTATTATGATTCCGCCACTGGCGATGCAGACTGATTTACTTTCCGTATTTCTCACTATATGTATATGTATTCCGCCTTTGGCGATGATGACTGATCACTTTCCTTTTTATTTACTAAGTATATCCCACGTTATGCTATTCTGATATCCTACATGTTGTGATTCCGCTGTCATATCCATGTAAAAATTATTTTATTTATTGGTTCTGCTATTATCTGTACTCTGCTATGATGATCAATGTGTTATTTCCTAATGATTATCCTTAATACCGCCCCTCGGATTTTGGGATCGTCACACATTCAATCTCCCATTTGAGTTCGTTTGCATATGCTATTCCCCGTGGGCACAAAGGTTCGTCTATCCATTCTGTGAAATTACATCCATTCGGATATGATGGACACTTCTTCATGCGGTGACCGATATTGTTGCCATCTGCTCGAACCAAAACTTCAATCGCATAACCGCAGTAGCGAGCTTCTGAAATTTGAACATGAGGTACCTGATAGAACGTGACCTCTTCTTCAGGTTGAGGATCGACCGTTCGTATGACAGTTGAACATTTGGTATTGCATCTTCATGTGGAGGATGCACGTTAACTTGGTCATACGGTTGCTCATTGTGAGGTCTCAGTAGGTTGAGATGTGGGAATTCGTCCGTAAGCTCCTGTAGTCTCATCTGTTCATGTCGTGCTTCATCAGAGTCCGATGATGATGGCCAAGAAGGCATTTTGTATGAGTAGCAAACAATTGAGGTAGTAAATGACTGTGAAACAAGCCATATATAAATAACATAGGGATGATCACTGCAACACGTAACATGTGGATTAGGGCATAAAGTAAAAGGTAAATTAAATTAAATTAAAAAATATTATGCATAGTCCAATGCTCAAAACTTCCGTGATAGAGAATCTTCACTATGCACTATACACTATTCACTGTAGCAATGATAGAGAATCTACACTATACGCTGACACAGGATACTATCTTGCCATGTGCAATGTAAGCATGTTTCTGCTACATCTTGGTTTGTCGTACGCACCACATCTTTCTATCAAACATTTTTTCCCATCGTGTAGTGAAATTTTTAAATTGTATGTGGCTGGGGACGACCCTGTTTTTTAACTTTCAATGCCAAATTAGTAGGTATTTAAAGGCAATTCATTGTCTAGTGCAGGGTTACCTGTGCACATGTGAAGAACCCTTAAAGTAAAGTTAATAATGAGGTTGAAATGATATGAGTACTCCGTATACATAAAGTGATATGACTACTCCATATACATAAAGTGATATGACTACTCAGTATACTAGTGCTATATAGTGTTTGCAGGGGAATCACTTACACAATGCTATATAAAGTGATTAAACCTACATAAATTTATTTCTTTGACTAAGAAGGGAATCAATTTGTGAACACTCGTGACCTTACCCAATTAAACTACAAGACAAAAATTAAAGTAAAGGATAGATTCTTTATTTGTCATACTCTTCTTTCTGCAAACCAAAAGTAAAGGATAGGGAGCTAAAGGACGAACGATGTGTAGGACATTAAATGTCCATGTTCACATGTAAATTGCTTTAAATTGGAGTACGCTGGTCTTCTTTCTGCCAAGCAAAAAAACTTGAAAATCGATTATAATATAAATGAGTGCATTACAAAGGATATGGTGTTGTACCTCAAGCTCTTCCTCCTCGTCAACGTCGGACGAGTATGTTGAACAACATAACAAACAAAAACAATCATTTCAAGAAGAAACAACATACGCGATAGAACGAGATATTGCTGAAAGCTCAACTACAATCCAAGGTGGAAGCTTGGGCGGTAGAAAAGATATGCGATATGGACGCAACTATCCCGGTGGTCACAATCAACTAGTCAAGGATTACTTTGTGACAAATTCGGTATACAGAGATGTGTATTTCCGTTGAAGATTTCGTATGTCAAAAAGGGTATTTACTCGAGTACTTAACAAAGTTTCTGAAACTAACATAGTTTTCACACATAGGAAAAATGCCATTAACGAACTGGGGATTTCACCGCTTCAAAAGGTTACGGCTGCACTATGTATGATTTCCTATGGTAGTTCTACTGATTCACTGGACGACAAAATAAGAACTGGGGAGTCAATGTCAGTAGAATGTATGAAACAATTTTGTAAAACCGTCGTACGTGAGTTCAGTGAAGAGTATCTTAGATCTCCAACACCTCATGACATTGCGAGACTATTAGCAATGAGAGCTCAACGTGAATTTCCAGGTATGACGGGTAGCTTGGATTGTATGCACTGGACATGGAAAAACTATCATGTGGCATTGCAAGGACAATACAAAGGTCATATGACAAAGGCTATGATGGTGTTAGAAGTTGTTGCTTCATTCGATCTTTACATATGGCATGCATTTTTTGGCATTCCTAGTTTTCTAAACGATATTAATGTATTATGGCAGTCATATTTATTTAACGATTTGTACAATGACCTGTCACTTCCTTGCAACTACAAAATTGAAGACAAGGATCATTATGTTAGTTATTATCTTGTAGATGGATATTATCCAAAACGGAAGACGCTCGTGCAAGCATACAAAAAACCGAACAAAGCAAAAGAAGCTTTGTTCACGAAACAACAAGAGAGTTTGAGGAAAGATGTTGAACGAGCATTTGGAGTACTTCAAGGTAGCTTTTATATACTTCGGAAGGAAGTACACTACCACGATAAATCAATTATAGCTGACATCATGTACTGTTGTATTATTTTACATAATATGATTGTTGAAGAAGAACGAGGAGGATATGATCTCCAGCTTCGAAACTACCCGGACATTGTAGTGGAATTTATGAAAAAACCATATAAAGACCCAAATACATTTGCAGAATATTTGGAACGACTGGAAGCGGTCCGAGATCCGCAAGTTCATCTAGAATTACGAGAAGAGCTTGTAGAGCACTACTGGGAACATGCGGGAAACCAATAGTTCATTAAGCAATTAATGTTTAGAGTCAAACCCTTTTTATTGAAGTTCAAGTGTTAGTACGTATGCGTAGTTTCTATTTTATTTTATATCAATGATTGTATGCTTTGTTTTACTGTAAACTCTACGTCTATATCTTGGTTTGTTATGACAATTTTGTAATATGGGTACACCTGAATGTTCATTCAACTTTAAGCAATACATCTGCTAATACAACTTAATTAAAAATATGAATTAAAACAACAGAACTAAACAACTAAAACAACAACATCTAAAACTCAACTTAAATGAAACTGCAACATACTCTAACAATGAAACAGCCTAATCTGCATTACGTCTCTCGAAATCTTTGAGCCGCTTTTCCATATACCTCCTTTGTATTCTATTTAGATCATCTAGCTTGACACTCATAAGAGCAAAATCATATGCACTTTGTTGTCGAACTAACTCGGCTTTTCTTAACTCCAATTCGTTGATTCTCGTTTGCAGTAGCTCTTCATGTCATCGTTATCTTTCCTCTGCTCTCTCTCTCTCTCTTCTCTCTATTCTAGATGCTTCCTTTGTTTCCATGTACTGGTTAGTCGATTCCTGCGCAGTTGCCATACGTCCGTCAAGTTGCTTGTAATACTGGCTGTAATCTTTCATGGTCTTTTTTTGCTTTGTACTTTCTAGGTGGCCTACCACCTGAACTGGTTGTAAAAGGGGTGTCTTCTTGTGAATTTAAGCTTCCGAGGCTAACTTCTTCGGTCGGTCTGAGTGGCATAAATCGCTGTGTTGTATGCTCTTGAGGAACATTACTCCAATTTTCTTCCCGAGAAAGTATGTCGTAACAATTGTGCAAATTGAACGGTCGCTTCGTTGATTTGGCCATATACAATTCATTTGCTTCGCTAAGCTGCATAATATAAATTAATGTAAACAAAAATACCATGAAACAAGAGAAACAAAACCTTTTTACGATTTCATACCAGATCCATGTCGTTTGCTCCACTTTGTTGTCTATTGTTTAATGCGGCCATTATCTCGTTCCAACGTTGGCAATTAGAATCGATTCTCTTCCATGACTACTTCAAAAATTCAACCAATCTTGGAGGCTTATGCAGACTTCGACCATTGAATAATTTACAAACTGAATTCCAAAACCGACTTTCACTTTGATTTGTGCCTTTCCTGTTATATTTGGAACACTCAACCCAACAAAAAGCCAATTCAGCTTGTTCAGCAGGTGACCGTTTTATCATTTTCGCAACCTTTTCCGTCGGGCAAGTGGTAAATATATCGGGAATCTCATTGATATCATTTCACATTCCGTCATTTTCAGCGCTATTATCACCATATAACAAGTTCAAATTTCTGGAAAGATTGAGAGAAGTATTTGGAAAGGTCGATTATTGTTGGCTGCTAGGAGATGAATAAGGTTGATTGTTATGGGATTGTTGAAATATGGGGTTATGGCCGCAGGTAGAAACTTAATTGTTTTGAAAATGATTTGAATTTTGCTGTGACTGATAGAAGTTCTGATTCTGTTGCAGAACATAACAATTTTAAGTGTTTTGCATTATACCTGAATTAAAATGTTCGATGTGCTGGTAAGAAGTTTGCGTTGGAAAATCTTGCTGCTCTTGGACAAAATGGTACGAATTCGGATTGATTTGTGATGACATCTTCGTTTTTCCGTTACTATCTTTGCTGCTCATATTCTTTGACATTGCAATTCGATGATGTATATTATAGTAGTTTGAAGGTTGAGTAAATTAGGAGAAGTTTGTGTGTATTGAAATTGAAAAATAGGTTGTATACATATAAGAAAGGGGTAAGGAAGACTGTAGTGGGAAGGGAGCAACGACTCTTAAAATAGTCGTTTCTCTTAGCCGGTTTATTTAAAGCCGGCTAAGGGGGGAGGAAATAATTCCAACCCCCTTATTTGGCTTTAAATAAGCCGATTAAGGTGGAAACTTTTTCCACCTTATCCGGCTTATTTAAAGCCGGATAACCTAAGCCGGCTTTAAATAAGCCGGTTAAGGTTGCTTTGCCAAAGTAACCAACCGGTTGCTTTGGCAACCTCGAAGGTTGCCAAAGCAACCCGGAAGCGATGTGGTGACCCCCATTGGGGGTGGCTTGCTCCATGACCCACCCCGTGTTGGGGATGGTCTAAGTGGTAGGTTGCAAAATCTGGAATGGTCGATTTTGTACGATATAAAATAGCATGTGGCCATAATCATACGAAACAACTAAATTTGCCAATTTATGCTCATTGCAATATACGGTAGTGCACATAAAATCAATAACTAAATACAGTATACTCAGTCAACGTGTATACACGTTCATGATTAAAATCAGGTATATGCAATTGCAAGCAGGAGGTAGTAAGCCAACATCGTGGACAATCACAAATTATAAGGTGGACATATGGGTGGAAACAAAGCAGAGGAATTAGAAAATCCAGTATTCATAGAGTAATGTGGCATCCTAAAAAATGTCACTACGTAATAAAGAAATTACGGAAATTGATATGTAACTTGTCATAAATCAAGTTGGGGTGGTTACCTAAAATCAAACAATCTCAGTTTAGATGTTGTCATTGTCGAGGTACAGATGGATGGAGATATCTACACGCTTCAAATAGTATCAAACATCGTCGACTAAGCGGCTGTAACTAACCCAAGCATTCTGGAGGGAGGAGGATTAGTCGGGGAGTCTATAAGAAAGGATTTGAAGATAGATTTATTAGGACGAGGAAGATGGAATAGAAATCGAATTGGGGGAAATTAGACGGTTGTTCAGTCTGGAACGAACGAAGTGATTTTCAAGGGACAAATGCAAATAGAAATAGGCGGTTGAAAAAAAAGTGTGGTGCTAAGGTAAATCCAATATCCTCTTCCTAATATCACAATTAAAAAAATAAAACTCATTAAATTTTGTATGCTTTCTAATACCACATTACCTCTTCATTTTAATCTCTCACTAAACCAGTACTTACCGAACTAATCACGTAACTAGCCCTAATTTCAAAATCCCAATCAACAACAATCGTTGTCTACTTCATCTTTCCCCAGGAAAATTCAAATTTTTACCGTTTGAAGCCCTAAACTTACTTGATTGTGTTGACTAGGGCTGAAACAACAATGTATCTGCAGCTTTCTTCTTTCACGGCATTGCTGCGGCATCAAACAATTTATAGTTGATCGATCAATTGAAGAACTAAATTTTCAAAATTGAATGAAAGATGTACGAATAAGAGATTAGAGGGAAAAAAGTAACGGTGGTGTGGTGACCTCTATTTTTTATATGAGGTATTAAGAAGAGTGTAATGATAATTCTTGCGGTATTTTTCAGTAGCGATAATAGGAAAAGTAAATTGGGGTGCCCTCAGCCCCACTTAAAAAAAACAAATGAGAAAAGCGGAGAATAGCGTGTTGATGGAATACGGAGATTTAAGAAGTACACGTCAGCATATTGGACTTTCTGTTTTCCCGTTTAATACAAAGTAATAGACTTGACTCCTTGATTAAGAGTTAGATACAAATCATGATCATTCATCAAATATCATACATTATAAATCAGAATCATGTCTATGATAACCAAATGCTAATATCTGCATAAGTTCATTACCACATGTCAGAGCATCCTTCAAAAATCATCTAAAATTGCCTAGCACCCCATTATAAACAAGTCCGACCGAGTGGAAGCAATGATGTACTATAGTGGTCATCATTAAATCATTCTAACTTCAAATCATTTTTAAGCTGTGTTGACATTAAAATTCAAAGTGTAGGCCTGGTTTGGTTGCACGTTTTCAAGAAATTTTTAGTTTTCAATTCTGCAAAATATTGAAAATTTGTCTGTTTTATCATTTTCTAAAACTAATTTTTTTTAAATGGCCCATTTTTGAAAACTCATTTACCAATGAAATTTAAAAACTCTTTTTTTTTTCAGTTTTTAGCCCAAATGAAAAGCCCAAAACCCGAAACTTAAACTTTGCCCTATTCTATTCAACAGTCGCAAGTTTTGAAATTCCAATTCCTCGTAAAGTCACCTTCTTCTTCGGATATCAATTAATACTAGGAAAATTGGATTTTTGTTTGTTAGTTATGCTATTTGCTTCAAATAGTAACATCTAAATTAAGTGCGAATGAGTTTATGTTGATTTTTTTTTTTTTTTTTTTTTTTTTTTTTTTTTTTTGAGAATTAGGGCTAGCCGAGGGAAAAATACGTGGATAATGCTCGAATACCTAGGTTAAATGAAGTTTTAAGAACGTTGATTGTCATTTCTATTACATTTTGGTAGACGGTTAGTTCCTGTGACTTCAACTTAAGAGCTTTGCCCTTGTTATTTATAGTTATGTATCACAAAAGTTGTATTTATGCATTCAAAATAGTCATGTTAATAATAAATAGCTAAAAACAAAAGAGAGATTAAACCCACTGTTAATTTGATTAGGTGCAGTTTATGGTTGGAATTTGTGTTTCGTCTGATTGTCCAAGTCCATATTTGATTCATAAATTGTGTCTTTATTTTGAATGGATTGTGATATGTATTTTGAAGCGTTTTTTTATCTTAATCCCGCATTTTTTCTTCTTCGATTGGTTTGTTCTGTTTAATTTGCTATAGCTATTTATTTCTTTTGCTTTATTTATATATCTATTTTCGATAATAATCCACTTACTATAGAAAGGCAAAATTGTTCATTACATGTGAGCGCAAAGTGAGATTGAATTCATAACTGATTCATTTATAGCTTCTATTAAATAAAAAGAAGATGACGTGGTAGTTTGCAAATGATTTAGAATAAAATTGCATGCTATAATCTAACCCCAATATGAAAACCCAAATGAATTAGAATATATGTCTAGAACTAAGATCTCTTTATGACATATAGAATAGTAAATAATCATTTATTTGTTTAATTTATCCTAGAAAAGAAAATGTGTGAGATACACATAGGTTAGGTAAACAATGGGTTCTAATTGACCGTCTTTGCATTTCTTGCGCTCTTCTCTTTTTATCTTAAAAAAAATATATGAAGGGTCAATGTTATGCGAAGACAGCTTGATAGATTGACAGTAGCGTTATACTTTTCTTGCTTGTACATACTATTGGTCTCAACACACTTGAAAACTACTGTGATAGAAAATAATGTATCTGGCATAATTATTTGATTTTACTTGCAAAAGCATGTTTGTTTGATACATCTGATAGTACAAATTTTAGATGCTTAAAAGACATTTTTATTTATTTAATAACTAGTTATATAACTAAAGGAGTATAATATATATCACTTAAAAAGATCCATACCTGGTTTTGTTGGATCAATCATCCACAACCCCAAATTGAATCCTCCATGCCTAGAAATTGTGGTAAGTTGTTGGATTCTATTTTGGACATTGTTTCATATTCAGTTTTCAGCCAAAGTAGGATAGATTTTTCTGTGTGAAATTTAAAAAATAAGATTAATGGATAAAGTAAGATCAGTGTATTAAGTCATGGCTTTGGAAACATCTTGGAAGACGACATAGATAGAATTTATTTATTTTTATGCAAAGCAATGGACTGTCCATGGTTAGCACTTCACTAAAGCCTACTAAATCCTAACCGAAGTGCACCCTTATATGCTTTATTAAAGAAAATGACATTTTTCTAAATTATGCCATAACTGCACCTTTTTAGTGCATCCTTAACTGCACCTTTTTTATGCATCTTCAACTGCATCTGTGAGAGGTAAGTCTAAATGCATCCAAGGTTTGTTCATATTACTCATGACACTACAAGAATGAGTCTACATAGCGACGGCTAAAAACCGTCAACGATCGTCGCCAACCGTCGCCAGCCCCTGCCAAAGGCCGTCGCTATATATTCAGACACTAAGCAAATAGCATTGAGATTAGTGATGGTGTTGGTCTTCAATATAGTGGCGACGAGCGATGGCAAAATTTCCACATGGACAAACGGTTATATTTTCAACATCTGTCTGTAGCCGTCACTAACCGCTGGTTAATAAACCGTCACAAGCCGTCGCTATGCGTATCATAACTTGGTAACAGAGCCGTCGCCAGCCATCTTTATATGTAGCATAACTGGGTAAAAAGCCATCTTCAGGCATCGCTAACTGTAACGTAGAGTGACCTCCAATCTATTGCTAGCCGTCGCTAATCTGTATGTATTTGACTGCTTTCCAGCAGCCATAAGGCCCTCAATCCACGCCAACCAAAACTCATCCAATCCGCAACTCATAAACAATCAATTTCACAATCCATCGCCTCATATATACTCTAATTCACAACATAAATCAACATATATGTTATAAACCAGCTCATACACGACTAAATAGCTAATAAACGATAAACAAAAATAATAAACAGTCCAAAAAAACAACATCACGTCCACATCAAATATACAAACCAAGTCCGAGTCCAAAAAACAACATTAAGTCTCCACACAACATCACAAACAACTCAAATCCATAAGGCAACAACTAGTTTATATATACAAACCAAGTCCAAAATAAAAAATGAGGACAAGTACCTACTCATTGTAACACCCCGCCTCCGCTAGGGTCACTCGCAAAGGAATGCACTAGCTTTAGAGGGGCATTATTGGTAAACATGCACAGAAATATCACAAGACAGAACATATAAAATAGCGGGAGTAAAATCAAACTTTCACAACATGAATAAATAAGGTCTAAAGCCTTTTACATCAGAGCACAACAAAACCTGTCTTGCAATAGTAAAGAAGCATAAAGACTTTTTAATAAATTATTCCCCAAGTAAAAACAGTAAAGTAGCCATAGCCAAGAGAAGTCCAAGCCATCCATGATGACCTTCAAGCAGAAGAAGTCAAAAAGACTGAGTAAAACGGAAGAAAAGAGGCGAAATAAAACGGGTCAGTCAAAAAGACTGAGTAAGTCCTATCTACTTCCAGTATAAAAACAGGTAAAGGTAACATGACATGCATAAACTGAAAGTAAACATAAGGATAACTACAAGATAGATAAACCAGGGTAGCTGGTTGAACTACTGCGGCAAGGTAAACTAAGGTATCATGATATACTACGGTGTAATGATAAGTCAAGGTATCACATCGTCAGATTTCTATCGAGTACATTATCCCAAGGTATCTACCTCGTCTAACATCCCACGGTATCTATTATGTGTATTCTTCCTAGTCCTAACATGTATATTTGTTCTGCACCCTCCGTACTAGTATCCCAGCCTTGTTATGTGTTAACCATGAATGTCCCTTACTCAAAGTCGTGTAATGGTCCATGTCAACCTAATATATCGCATATATAGGTTACTCAAATCATATGTTTCTTTCCATGTATATAAGTTCAGTCCTTTGCCGTACCTCGTACGGGCTTCCTCATGTCGTATTATCCTAGAAATCGTTTGGACTGTCACCCTTGTTCTAGCTAGGCTCTTCCATATGAATCATCGTTTGAACTACTAGGACTTACGCCACCTAGCACCACTAGGGATTACGCTTACCTATTGCACGCTTTCGTATTTTGGTTTGGGTTAAACCACCTAGGCCACTAGGGATTACGCTAACCCTCAATCGCGCCCTTTTTCCCACGCAATCATCGTGAATCGTTTTTCTATAACTGTATGCACATGTATCACATCGTGCCATCCGAGTCCTGTCACAGGGCAAAACAAGAAATACAGGACTCGGTCGGGAGCTTTAGATTTATCTGCCGATGCAGATACTAAGGTCTGCTTTTCTACGCGTGGCTATGGTCCCACGAGACCCCTCCCTCAACTAGTGAAAGGCAACACAAGAGATAATCTTGCATGAGAACTACACTCCGGCCAGCCCACATCCTACGGCCTACCTCATCCATAATTTGATAGCAATTATGGTCTGTTGGGTGTTCCCTGCCTTTCCGTACGTACACGCTTGACTCAAGATGGTAGATGATCGACGAACTTGCTATCTCGGGCACCTTATGTATTCGCCGACTCACTGCTATCCACCCCAGTCTTTAGGTCGCTCGCATAGCAACCAAGACATATTCTTGGTTCTTCTACCGCAGACCTCAACCTCTCGTGAGCCTAGTATAATGACCTGGCAGCTCACAGAGGGATCCCAAGAATATCCTCACGTTCCCCGAAACCGCTGCTTCGTTACCCAGTTCGTTGGAGCCTTTATCTGAATCAGATAGCCTGCTCCTACATGCATACTTAAACGTTGACCTAACGTATCGGGTTACTGATCTATCTAAGAAATGGTCCAAATTTCCTTGACTAAGAATTATTACTTAGTTTCCCTTAACTAAGGTTTACCACTTAGCCTTATTTCCATAATCCTTGTTAACTATGGTTATTTACCTAATCCTCCGAATTAGGGTTTATCTAATGGGTTAAGTGTCACTTAAGTTCATAACTTAGCCCGTCTACAAACCATGTCAAAATTGGCTAAGTATCCAAGTCCAAGACTTAACCCTACAAACCATGTGTCAAGTTGGCTAAGTATATTAAGCAATCCATAACTTAACCTCGTCTAATTATCATTTTAGATTGGTTAATTATATAAATTAACTTGACCTTGTCAAATTACCGAGTCAAATCGGTCAAGCGTATTCAAGTGATTCGTGACTTAGCCTTATCATGTTTTCACGTTAGATTGGTTAAGTATAGATTAACTTAACCTCATCAAATTAACGAGTTAGATTGGTTAAGTATAGGTCACTTAACCTCATCAAATCATCGTGTTAAATTAGTTAAGTGTTTAACTTAACCCCATTAAATTACCAAGTTGGATTAATTAAGTCTAGGCTAACTTAACCCCATCCGATTACCATGTTTAGATTAGTTAAGCCTAATCTTAACCCCATCCATTAACTGTATTATACGGTTAAGTGTCATTCAGAAAATTTACTTAACCTTATCACGTTATCGTGTTGGATTGATTAAGTGTTGGTTAACTTAATCCCGTCCACTAGTCGTATAAAAATGGTCAAGTGTCATTAGGCAAATCAAGTTACTTAACCTACCCAAGCTTATCATGTTTTGTTAAGTATCATTAGCCTTATCAAATTACTTAACCCATTTGTCCATATCATATTTGGTTAAGCCTCATTAATCAAATTAACTTAACCCTATTATGTGGCATTAATTTAATTAATGCACCATCAACCTCTCACATTAGACCTTGTTGTGGTTACTAGTTAAGCCGGGCGGGTCCGGGTAGATTTACACCACAACCTAGTCTAACCTCGGGTCTTAAGCGCGACATGACCAACTTCTCACATTGGGTCCTATTGTTTGCAACTACTAGTTAGGCCGGTCGGTTCCGGGTAGTTTTACGTTGCAAACTCAACCCAACCTCGAGTTGGCCACACTTATATTATCTAAGTTCATCATGTTTCCAAAACATGTTACAAGTTTTCAAGCATTTGGGTAGACCTAACTTAATAGGTAAATTCCCAAAGGGTAGACCTAACTTAATAGGTAAATTCCCAAGCTCATGTTTTTATGCATACTTACATGTCATCTTCCATGTTATCTTTCAAGTCATATTTTCAAGTATAAACACATGCCATATTCAAGTTAAGATTTTGCGACATGTTCATGTTTATCTAACTACCCAAAATCGTGTTTTCCCAATGCAAGCAAAGCGAGTCAACATAGTAAGGATACTATGTCACATATTGGTCTCAAAACATGCATGATGCCAAAAAGGGCTTGGCTTCAACATGCATAACATCATAAAGAGATTGGCCATAAACATGCATAGTGTCATAAGGTAATTTGGCCACAAACATGCATATTATCAAAAAGGGTTTGGCCATAAACATGCACAACTTAAAAGAGGGGATTGGCCACGAGCATGCATAATCTCATAAAGGATTTGGCCACAAACTTGCATGTTAGCATAAAGGGTTTGGGTTCATAAACATGCATAAGCCCCAAAATCTTGTCTTAGCCAATGTTTCACAAGTAAAGTGGTTCCTAAAGGTTCATGCTAGCATTTCATGCATAAAGATCCAAACTTGCAAGTTAAACTAGGTTATGCATAGCATGAGAGGCATGATTAAGTCACTCACATGGCCTAAAATCATAAACATGAACACAAGAGGCAAGGTAAAGTTCATATAGGTTCGCATAATCATGTTTAGCCTCATTTTATCCCATGTCATTATCAAAACTACCGTTTCCATCTAAAAGTAGCTAGAACTTACATAGTATGGCAAGAGGACTAGGAGCATGAATCGTTTTGGCGAAGAAAGGTGGCTCCTTTGATGAAGATCCGTCATGAAACTCGCATAGCAACGTTGATTTGGCCTCTATTTGGTGTAGCAAGCTTGCACCTTTTTATTTGAACCCGATTTGAATGCATAGGCTCTAGGGATTGGAGATGGAGGCCATGATCAAGATTGATTTTGGCAGCACTTAGTTGCTAGGTTTGATTTTTAGGGATTTAGGTTAGGTTTAGGGTCTTTTTATAGAGATTAGGATAGTTTTAGGCCCTAGGATTAGATCTAGGATTAATCTAGGCCACAGAAATCGTCACAGGCCCATCAGACCAGACCAAGACTGCATCCAGGTGCACCAGGCCACAAAACACGGAGTTGTGTTTTTGGACCCAGTCGACACCCAAGTCGACAGCCCTGTCGACTTGGGGTCCAGGGGTGTCGACAGCCCTGTCGACTCCCCTGTCGACATGGGCTTTGGCGGGAAAATTCCCGCCTACCCCAAAACTTGAACTTCCTAGGTGATTTTCAAACTTGAAAACCCTGAAAACTTTGACGGATCATAACTTGGTCATACGGACTCCGATTCTCGAAAACTCGGACTCTATTTCGCGTATTTTTCCGAGACGAACGCAATGGCATAGCCTGTTTCACTTGATTCAGAATTTAAAATTAAATTCTGCCTTGATTCTCGTTTTAACATGTTATCGAAAAATACGGATTGTTACATTCTCCCCACCTTTTAGGATTTCGTCCCCGAAATCTCCAAGTTAGGAAGAACATATCCTACCATCCATCATCCATCTACTCAAACCATCATCCACAAGCAACCATTGTCCTTAGACGACTCCTAATGCTTTATGAATGTATGCAAAACGTGTGTGTACATGTTCCTTAGCTAATGCTAATGATCAGGCCTGAAAAAATCTTTTGAATGCAAAAATATGTTTAGTGCTATGAATCCATCATGTATGCAAGTAGTCCTAGTCATATACACTATATGCGTGCACAAACATTCAACCATATGCAACATCCGTATGATAACACGTTCAATTTCCTCCATAACAAGTATAAATACTCGTGCATATGCAATATGAAATGTGACCGAGTCGAGCTAATATCTAATGTAAATTCGCGCATCCACGAGCAACCACTTGCAACCACTTGCAACCATTTGCAACCATATCAACCATAACATGTTTCAAATACATGTTTACATCCATAGGGTTCTACCTAGGATTCCCTGAAACAGGGTCGAGAAGATAAACAAGACAAACTCCTTATGGGGTTTGTAACAGAAAATAGGACTGAGAGGATGTCCACAAAAGATAGCCTACAAGTAAGCTCTACAGAAAACAGGGATCAAGGATATACTCCCAAAAAGAGATATCATGCGCGTATCTAGTCTTTGACCCTCAAAGTCGTATTTCCTTGAGCTCAATTCCATTGTGCCTTGACCGTCCTTTAACTTCGCGATTTCGTAGCTTCTTGATTCCTATTTCCAAGGTATGAGTTGGAATTCATTTCATTATCGCCTCTCGTTCCACTTCCACTTATTCTTTCCCTAGTATACTTGGCTCAACCATATCTGCATACTCATGCAAGCTCTCCAAAATTCACTAGTGAATTCTGGATCTCGTTTACCGATGTTGATCCATGTTAACACGTGCACTTACTAGGGTGGTTCCTATAACCCATGCTCAAGTGGAATAAACCATCCGTCTTATTGGCGGACGTTACTCGATTGGATCAGAGATTTCCGATAAATGCATCAAGAGGTTCTAGGTAACTAACCATGACAGAACCCAAAAAGGTTACACGAGGCTCCGAAGGTATTACCAAAGCAAGCCAAGAGTCTGACTACCCTCTTTTCCAAAAACCGAGAACGGTATCCCTTACTGGATAACCACTAGAATCCATCCATGGCCCAATAATAGAAGTATTGCTTCTAATCTTAACACTTGGCCTAGACGTTCTCAAATCCAACAAGTCATGAATAAATGGACCGACTCTCCAACCAGATTTCGGGACAAAACTGGGATCCTTTACCATGCTAGTACTAAGGTGCAGAGACTCAACTATCCAAGCAGACTTAAATGATACGATGATCAAGACAAAGTCTGGACGGGATGATAGAAAAGTACGACTAAACCTTTACCAGAAACGGTACCATTTCTTTTAGGTACCCTAGAAATAGGAGCGTAAAATTGCCCTCTCCGATGATCTTGTCCTTGTCCTCCTTGATGGACTAAGCCATACCAACAAGTTGCTTATCCTTAAGCTCGTGTCCTTTATCCTTACTCTTATTATCCTTCCTTGTACCACGACAACAGGTCTCTCGAGAACCACCTCCATCGTACGGAAAACACCTACGTGGCTAGACAAAGATTAGTCATAGTTAGAACTACTGTGACTACAGATGGAGGAAAGAAAGGAAAAGAGATTCGATCAAGGACTCAAAGGATAGTGCTAATGGCCTTTGGGGAATAGCCTTTTAAAACAAAACTTTTCTTGAAAATGCTTCTTTGTAAACGGTTTTTCAAATAGTTTTCAGAAGGTTTTTAAAAAAAAACATTTGCCCAATCTGGTAACCTTCTGCTCTGATACCAAATGTAACACCCCGCCTCCGCTAGGGTCACTCGCAAAGGAATGCACTAGCTTTAGAGGGGCATTATTGGTAAACATGCACAGAAATATCACAAGACAGAACATATAAAATAGCGGGAGTAAAATCAAACTTTCACAACATGAATAAATAAGGTCTAAAGCCTTTTACATCAGAGCACAACAAAACCTGTCTTGCAATAGTAAAGAAGCATAAAGACTTTTTAATAAATTATTCCCCAAGTAAAAACAATAAAGTAGCCATAGCCAAGAGAAGTCCAAGCCATCCATGATGACCTTCAAGCAGAAGAAGTCCGAACTAAACTGCATTGTTTCCTCCCTATAACCTGGGGGGGGGGGAAACGGAAGAAAAGAGGCGAAACAAAACGGGTCAGTCAAAAAGACTGAGTAAGTCCTATCTACTTCCAGTATAAAAACAGGTAAAGGTAACATGACATGCATAAACTGAAAGTAAACATAAGGATAACTACAAGATAGATAAACCAGGGTAGCTGGTTGAACTACTGCGGCAAGGTAAACTAAGGTATCATGATATACTACGGTGTAATGATAAGTCAAGGTATCACATCGTCAGATTTCTATCGAGTACATTATCCCAAGGTATCTACCTCGTCTAACATCCCACGGTATCTATTATGTGTATTCTTCCTAGTCCTAACATGTATATTTGTTCTGCACCCTCCGTACTAGTATCCCAGCCTTGTTATGTGTTAACCATGAATGTCCCTTACTCAAAGTCGTGTAATGGTCCATGTCAACCTAATATATCGCATATATAGGTTACTCAAATCATATGTTTCTTTCCATGTATATAAGTTCAGTCCTTTGCCGTACCTCGTACGGGCTTCCTCATGTCGTATTATCCTAGAAATCGTTTGGACTGTCACCCTTGTTCTAGCTAGGCTCTTCCATATGAATCATCGTTTGAACTACTAGGACTTACGCCACCTAGCACCACTAGGGATTACGCTTACCTATTGCACGCTTTCGTATTTTGGTTTGGGTTAAACCACCTAGGCCACTAGGGATTACGCTAACCCTCAACCGCGCCCTTTTTCCCACGCAATCATCGTGAATCGTTTTTCTATAACTGTATGCACATGTATCACATCGTGCCATCCGAGTCCTGTCACAGGGCAAAACAAGAAATACAGGACTCGGTCGGGAGCTTTAGATTTATCTGCCGATGCAGATACTAAGGTCTGCTTTTCTACGCGTGGCTATGGTCCCACGAGACCCCTCCCTCAACTAGTGAAAGGCAACACAAGAGAAAATCTTGCATGAGAACTACACTCCGGCCAGCCCACATCCTACGGCCTACCTCACCCATAATTAGATAGCAATTATGGTCTGTTGGGTGTTCCCTGCCTTTCCGTACGTACACGCTTGACTCAAGATGGTAGATGATCGACGAACTTGCTATCTCAGGCACCTTATGTATTCGCCGACTCACTGCTATCCACCCCAGTCTTTAGGTCGCTCGCATAGCAACCAAGGCATATTCTTGGTTCTTCTACCGCAGACCTCAACCTCTCGTGAGCCTAGTATAATGACCTGGCAGCTCACAGAGGGATCCCAAGAATATCCTCACGTTCCCCGAAGCCGCTGCTTCGTTACCCAGTTCGTTGGAGCCTTTATCTGAATCAGATAGCCTGCTCCTACACGCATACTTAAACGTTGACCTAACGTATCGGGTTACTGATCTATCTAAGAAATGGTCCAAATTTCCTTGACTAAGAATTATTACTTAGTTTCCCTTAACTGAGGTTTACCACTTAGCCTTATTTCCATAATCCTTGTTAACTATGGTTATTTACCTAATCCTCCGAATTAGGGTTTATCTAATGGGTTAAGTGTCACTTAAGTTCATAACTTAGCCCGTCTACAAACCATGTCAAAATTGGCTAAGTATCCAAGTCCAAGACTTAACCCTACAAACCATGTGTCAAGTTGGCTAAGTATATTAAGCAATCCATAACTTAACCTCGTCTAATTATCATTTTAGATTGGTTAATTATATAAATTAACTTGACCTTGTCAAATTACCGAGTCAAATCGGTCAAGCGTATTCAAGTGATTCGTGACTTAGCCTTATCATGTTTTCACGTTAGATTGGTTAAGTATAGATTAACTTAACCTCATCAAATTAACGAGTTAGATTGGTTAAGTATAGGTCACTTAACCTCATCAAATCATCGTGTTAAATTAGTTAAGTGTTTAACTTAACCCCATTAAATTACCAAGTTGGATTAATTAAGTCTAGGCTAACTTAACCCCATCCGATTACCATGTTTAGATTAGTTAAGCCTAATCTTAACCCCATCCATTAACTGTATTATACGGTTAAGTGTCATTCAGAAAATTTACTTAACCTTATCACGTTATCGTGTTGGATTGATTAAGTGTTGGTTAACTTAATCCCGTCCACTAGTCGTATAAAAATGGTCAAGTGTCATTAGGCAAATCAAGTTACTTAACCTACCCAAGCTTATCATGTTTTGTTAAGTATCATTAGCCTTATCAAATTACTTAACCCATTTGTCCATATCATATTTGGTTAAGCCTCATTAATCAAATTAACTTAACCCTATTATGTGGCATTAATTTAATTAATGCACCCTCAACCTCTCACATTAGACCTTGTTGTGGTTACTAGTTAAGCCGGGCGGGTCCGGGTAGATTTACACCACAACCTAGTCTAACCTCGGGTCTTAAGCGCGACATGACCAACTTCTCACATTGGGTCCTATTGTTTGCAACTACTAGTTAGGCCGGTCGGTTCCGGGTAGTTTTACGTTGCAAACTCAACCCAACCTCGAGTTGGCCACACTTATATTATCTAAGTTCATCATGTTTCCAAAACATGTTACAAGTTTTCAAGCATTTGGGTAGACCTAACTTAATAGGTAAATTCCCAAAGGGTAGACCTAACTTAATAGGTAAATTCCCAAGCTCATGTTTTTATGCATACTTACATGTCATCTTCCATGTTATCTTTCAAGTCATATTTTCAAGTATAAACACATGCCATATTCAAGTTAAGATTTTGCGACATGTTCATGTTTATCTAACTACCCAAAATCGTGTTTTCCCAACGCAAGCAAAGCGAGTCAACATAGTAAGGATACTATGTCACATATTGGTCTCAAAACATGCATGATGCCAAAAAGGGCTTGGCTTCCACATGCATAACATCATAAAGAGATTGGCCATAAACATGCATAGTGTCATAAGGTAATTTGGCCACAAACATGCATATTATCAAAAAGGGTTTGGCCATAAACATGCACAACTTAAAAGAGGGGATTGGCCACGAGCATGCATAATCTCATAAAGGATTTGGCCACAAACTTGCATGTTAGCATAAGGGGTTTGGGTTCATAAACATGCATAAGCCCCAAAATCTTGTCTTAGCCAATGTTTCACAAGTAAAGTGGTTCCTAAAGGTTCATGCTAGCATTTCATGCATAAAGATCCAAACTTGCAAGTTAAACTAGGTTATGCATAGCATGAGAGGCATGATTAAGTCACTTACATGGCCTAAAATCATAAACATGAACACAAGAGGCAAGGTAAGGTTCATATAGGTTCGCATAATCATGTTTAGCCTCATTTTATCCCATATCATTATCAAAACTACCGTTTCCATCTAAAAGTAGGTAGAACTTACATAGTATGGCAAGAGGACTAGGAGCATGAATCGTTTTGGCGAAGAAAGGTGGCTCCTTTGATGAAGATCCGTCATGAAACTCGCATAGCAACGTTGATTTGGCCTCTATTTGGTGTAGCAAGCTTGCACCTTTTTATTTGAACCCGATTTGAATGCATAGGCTCTAGGGATTGGAGATGGAGGCCATGATCAAGATTGATTTTGGCAGCACTTAGTTGCTAGGTTTGATTTTTAGGGATTTAGGTTAGGTTTAGGGTCTTTTTATAGAGATTAGGATAGTTTTAGGCCCTAGGATTAGATCTAGGATTAATCTAGGCCACAGAAATCGTCACAGGCTCATCAGACCAGACCAAGACTGCATCCAGGTGCACCAGGCCACAAAACACGGAGTTGTGTTTTTGGACCCAGTCGGCACCCAAGTCGACAGCCCTGTCGACTTGGGGTCCAGGGGTGTCGACAGCCATGTCGACTCCCCTGTCGACATGGGCTTTGGCGGGAAAATTCCCGCCTACCCCAAAACTTGAACTTCCTAGGTGATTTTCAAACTTGAAAACCCTGAAAACTTTGACGGATCATAACTTGGTCATACGGACTCCGATTCTCGAAAACTCGGACTCTATTTCGCGTATTTTTCCGAGACGAACGCAATGGCATAGCCTGTTTCACTTGATTCAGAATTTAAAATTAAATTCTGCCTTGATTCTCGTTTTAACATGTTATCGAAAAATACGGATTGTTACACTCATCCTCGTCGTCGTCCTCGTCATGGTCCTGGTCCTCCTCCTCGTCCTCCCCGGCAGCAGGCCCCTCGGCAGCATATGCCCATGCTCCTGAAGATATGCAGCAATCCGCTCATCCAACATGGTCTCGAGCTTGTTCTTTTGAAAATCCTCCAGAGCTGGCGATCTCCTCCTCCTCCTGACGCCTGGTGTATGAGGCATGAGTCCCCGCTATCTGTAATTATTATATTATAAGCGTGACTTGATAAATGTATTATAAATTCATTATGTACAATTAATATTCAACATCCAATATAAGATATCTTTCCATATCATTAGTATTTTTCGATCAATAAATCATATATCGTTCTTATTGAATTATAACTTATACATATGCATAACACATATACATATATTACTTTCATATTCATTAATTTTCAAATTATATGGATTTGAGTATATATAATAATATTTGAAAATGTTTAAATATGTCAACACTTAAAACCTGTAATAACACTTGGATATGTTTACATTTTTTAATAAAACGCTTAACCTCTATGTTTCCAAAACCGTAGCGTCTATTCCTGGTAGATGGGTTGAAGATGGAATGCCAAATATGATTGCACTCCTCTACGTCCAGCTCTTGACCTAACTCGCAACTAAAGCATTTAACGCCACCGTGTATTTCTCCTGCGATAGCGGACAATTATGGAATACACGTAACGACCCGGATTTTCAACCGTTGAATTCTAAATATTTAAATTGGTTTAAATATTTTATTTGAATTATATATTGGAATTTATTTAATAAAACGATATTTAAATGTATAATCTATAATATAATTTAAAACGAGTTCAAAATAGCGCGGTAGTTTGAAAATTCAATTTCAAATTTCTAATGAATGTACAGGATTCAGAATAAATCGGATTTTAGCGAAACAAGAAATATTTGAATTTGTTTGAAAATATCTTTCCAACGAATGTGAAAAATCCAGATTTCATAGCTAGAATAAAAAGTTATACCCAAATAAAATTTACATAAAGTCGCTTGGAATCGTGTGTATGCCATAACAGTTATTTAAATATATTTAATTATTGGTTAGGAATTTGGACAAGGTTCTTTTGAGGCGTAGTTATAACTTAATTTTTAGAATTTCACTGTAATTTTTAATCAATTAAATATGCAACTTTTTATTTGGAGTATTTTGCACCCTATATCAATATTTTGGGGTTTCATAATATAAGTTAAACTACCGATATTATTATATTTTTGGGATCATGACACATCGCTTGACACGATAATATTTTTATTTTTGTCCATAGCAGTCTGTAGGTGAATGGAAATTGTGTGTAGTGGAGTACGCATAACTGAAAGATACAAGGGAAACTTAAATCCGTATAGAAACTCTTTTTTTCAATATAGATTAGTTATAAAAGAAAAGATCCCTCATCACGACTAATGCACGTTTAAAAATTCATGATATACACAGTAGTTTACCTTCACAATTTAAGTATAGGCATTAGTTTTAAACATGGACCTTTATACATGCATACTATCATATATCTCTACATCGCAAACGTGATATATTATTCAAAATTGTTCATAGTACTCAGTTTACGCATTGTCACAGGCAATCCTTACGCTGTCAGAAATTCATTCGACGGACCCTTCACCTTAAATTCTTTTAATAAGGAGATCGAAGAAGCTTTGAGTATAACTAAAATGGGACAGCCCATAAAACATGAAGTCTAGGTAAGAAAATATTTTAACGCATTCATACTTCCTTGCCAGTCAAGCTGGTAAACCGTGTGTACCAAGGAATTTGGAATTCCGTGTGTGTCAAGGAATTGAAATTCCGTGCGTGTAAAGTTATCCTCTACCGTGCACCCTAATTCTCTTCAACTTTAAATACAGTACCAATTCACTTCCCTCACTCGTTCTTCTATTTTCTTCCTGTCATCAAAAAGAAAAAAATTCGTGACTTCATAATCAAAGAAAATCCGATAAATTCTAAAACAAAATTCTTTGTGGATCGAGAAGCCTACGCCTTTCGATTTGTTGTCTTCTTGTATCCGATGTTGTTGGGGAAAATCGTTCGAACTCGAACCGCTACTTCTCTTTCTTTTTGTAAACGCAGCTTTTCCATTTCAAGAATTTAAAAATTCATATAAAGTTGAAGTTGAAACAAAAATCGAGAAATATTTGGTGCGTTCAGGTCCTGGAAGTGGAAACTCCAGTTCTATATGGGTGAGGAATCGCGATGTTATACTTTTTCCGCATCTTTTTGAACAGCGAGTCAAGACCTTTGGGTCTGCCGGAGTATTGGCGGCATCGGAGAGTAGATGGATGGCCTGGTGATGGAAATAGTTGGTCAGAGTGAGGAATGGTAACTTGGTTTTGCGGAACGTTTTGATGAGAGGGTGGAAGAACAAAGGAGAAGCGGACGGGCATGGGGTAAGGGAAGATAATGTATATGCATGGAGCAGGCAGCTATATTTTGTATTGAGGACGAAATCTGGATCTCACTGTTTAAGGAATTGAGGTGGGAGGTTGCAAGGGATTCAATGATTTAATTTCTGGGTGGGTAGCAGCTTTTCGAACGGAGCTAAATGGGTTTGAACCAGGGTTAAAAGTGGTGAGGAATGTTTCAAATGGGGGAGTTTTTGGTAGTTGGAGATTTGCGTTTCAAAATCCAGAAGAAGAAGACCAGCATGGTTAAAAACGTGATAAAGGGGAAGTTAATTAAACGAATGATGGTAACTAACTTTAATAAAGTTTTAAGCAAAATTAGTTATGTAAATTCAAAGTAAACATTATAACTCGTGCAACTTTGTCATTTTTGAACAGAATTGAACCAAATAGGTTCCGTTGGAATCAAAATGACAAGGTCAACATTGTGGTACTAATATGGTTGAGAACAGAGCGATCGGAATATCGTGATAAAATCAAATGTCTGCTTGACTTTTAATGATGCCAAAGCAGATCCGCCTACTACAAAACGAGGTGAGTAAACTCACTAACTCTACTTCGTTTATATTTTTATATAACGAATTTTAAATTGGTTTTATACTATGTGATTGTTGCTTGGTTGAATAGTTGATAAAATTGGTTGATATGATTACATGGTTGATCGGTTATTAGTTCGATTATTTCATATTGATGTGAAATAATTGATGTTATTAACATCTGTGGATGCAGGGAAAACAGGTTGGAGGGACCCAACTGGGTTCCTCAATATTTATATTACTGTTTTTCCTTGATTTTGATGTGTGGTGTGATTATATAGTCAGTGATTGACTTTGTGTGTTGGTTTACCCTGACCTTAGAAATTTGGTATTTTAGATACCGAAAATATTTTCAAATGTAGAAAATAAATTGGAGATTTACAAAGCAAATTTGTTTCCAAAATAAAAGTTATATTTTGAAGGGAGTTGGAAATAGTAAACTTGTTAATAAATAAAACAAGAAGTTGTTTATAAACGACACGTATAAATTTAGTATAAGATTTATCATTTGATAACTTGAAATATAAATTCAAGTTGGGATTTACATAGAAAACCAGAATTGGTTTTGAAACCGATTTTTGTAACTGGATTTGATCTTAATGATTTTAAAGGGGATTATAAATGAGATTGTAAATATTTGAAGTTAAAAGTGAGATTTTTATAAACATTTGTAAACAGAAGTATAAATAGAATTTAGTTTAAAAGAATATTTATAAAAACGAAACCAAATGATTGTACATGAAAGGAATATATTTAGGATTTATGTGAATAATGGTTTAAAGGAAAGATTTTGCAAATGAAATATTTATAAAGGAAATTTAGATGATTTGAAATATAAATCCAAATTGAAAATTGAGTGGAAAGGGAAAATGGTAATCGTTTTAAAAGAAGCAATGAGTTTTAGTTCAAAGTTCAGAATATGATCGAATATAGATTATTCGAGAGAGAGTTATTGGAATTTGATTATATCGGATTTAGGAAAGTAGTTATTTCTACTTTCCGTTTTGAATCAAATTTAATTATTTAATTAATTACGTATTAATTGAAATTAATAAGTACAAGTTATATTTTGATATACCAAATATTTGAAAACAACGATTTTAATGCTACTGTTATAATAAATGTTTTGTAAATTTATACAGCGATTATAATGCTATTGTTATAGTAAATGTTTTGTAAATTCTAAACAGCAATTTTAACGCTGCCGTTATAATACGATCTTAGTGCTATTGTTAAAATAAATTGAAACACCCCACCTCCATTAAGGTCACTCACAAAGCGAATGCCTTAACTTTGGTGGAGGTTTATAAGTAAAAGCCACAGATGAACTCAAGACAGATATAAATACACATATTTTAAACAGCGGAAACCAAACAAACTTTTATTTCATCAATACGTGTATCAAACAAAGATTTCCATAATTGTCTCAAAATACTTTCAACATTACAACCTCATAACTGCCTTGATTATTAAAGAAGCATGAAAACATAAATAAAGTGACAAAAATCCCCATAGTGATATCCAAAGCCATTATCCGAGCAAGAAAGATCCAAATCATACATCAACGTTCTTGGTGCTTGTAAAGAGCCTGACTGAGTTGAGCTGTTTCCTCCCTGTGGACCTGGGAGGAAACGAGAGAAAAGAAGACGAAAAGAAAATAGGGTCAGACATAAAGCCTGAGTAAATCTAGTAACTCTTCAATATGTGAATAAGAAAAGGATATGATGGATGTAAACTAAAAATAGGAAAGTGTCACTGGCTAAGGAAGTGTCGAATGTACTATCACACCCATACTATATCTCTACACCTACTCGAGTTTATTCTAACTGGCACCCCATGGTGAGGGTGAAGTGATCCCCATTCTTATTAAAGATCGGCTCCTACTCGCGTTAACATGTGTCATACGGCCCCCAAGAATTGTAGATACCTATGCTGGTCCCACCATGGGGTGTATCAAGACCCATGGTGGCGGCCCCGACGCAAAACTAGAAGACATAGGTTATACTACTGGTGTCCCCAGTGCCCTAGTTGTCTGCTCCGGAGTGTGTGCACGCCCGCACCCCGTTAGACCTGCACTGTGCACCCACCGCCGTCGTTTGACCGCTTACAATCAGCCCAGTAATCGTGCCCCACCCTGCCTAGTTTCAGGGTACCGTTGATACCTAACTTTGGGTTACTGTTGAAACGGGTCCCTCATTACCAGGATTTTCTAGTCAAACATGTTAAGTGGTTAAGTGTCTGTATTTACCTAACCTCACCCATCAATTCTCGTTAACATGTTGAATTTGGTTAAGTGTTATAGTTGACTTAACCCTGCCATCTGTCCTTAGCCTCTTAGTAGCACCAGACCACTCACATTAGACAGGTATTGCTACGGTTACTGGATATGCCGGTCGGTTCCGGGCAGGTTTACACCGTAGCTCAGTCTAACCTCGGGTCCTTATTGGGCTCAATGATTAACCACCCACATTGGATAGGTATTGTTGTGACTACTGGACAGCCGGGCGGGTCGGGGCAGGTTTACATCACAACTCAATCCAACCTCGGGTTAAGCATATCGTGTTTTCTAAATTTACATATTTTATTACTTTTCAACTATATGTAAATGTCATATCTTTTATTTCTGGGTATTTCAATTCATACCGCTTATGTGTCATAATCATTGGCATGTGCCAAACAATCCAACATATGTTTTCATATTTTACACCCAACGTTATTACCCCCGTTTGTTCGCAATGTTATAACATGTTTTGGGCTTGTCACAATTCAGCCCAACTTTATAAACGTGAGGAAAAGGGAAATCAAGAACATGTAATACATAAAGGTGTGTGGCGCATGAACTTGCAATTTGGCGATTCAACTAACATATAACATGGGTCATGTGAACTTGCATTCAAATCAAAATATAACTAAGTAGGTGACATATGAGATGGCATAGTTTAGGCTAATAAAAACTTGTGTTTTAAACATGTTTAATTTGGCATAATGTCAAACACAAGACTAGCATGATGTATGTTCACCAAAATGTACAATTTTTACATCTAATCATATAGCCTATGAACTTGCATAGTTTATGAAACATAGATCCAATTATACTTGCAAATAGACAAAATCTTGCATAGTTTATGAAACATAGATCCAATTATACTTGCAAATAAACAAAATCTTGCATAGTTTATGAAACATAGATCTAATTATACTTGATGAAACATAGGTCCAATTATACTTGCAAATGAACTTGCATAGTTTATGAAACATATATCTAATTATACTTGCAAATAAACATAAGAACAATAAAAAAAAGGTCTATAACATGTTTACATAAATTCCAACTTAGACATAGTCCATGCCATCGCCATATACATAAAATGACCAAGTTCTAATTTTCGCCACAAACCTTGCAAGTACAATCGTTCAATAGGCTTGCATCAATCAATTTTTATGCCACAAACATCAATACATAAGTCATGATAGAACCATCACAATACATAAAATAATAACACAATTCTATTTTCATATACATCAAATCACAGTTTTTATTCATATTCTGAAAGGTTACTATACTTACAACGTGTGATGAATTCTTGTTTTCTGATTTCTGTTATTCTGATTTGGAGATGCTCTCCTTTGGGTAGCAAAGTTGCGTTGAATGATTTGATTAAGCTTTGATCTTCTTTTAATTTGATTCGTCTCTTAGGCTTGTTGGCTTGTCTCTAGGGTTTCTAATTGACGGCCATTCCTAGTTCCTTTCCAGCAGCATGACGTCTAATGTATTCTATTATTTGTGTGAGTTTAGGGTTAGGTTTGAGTTGTATTTATAGAATTTTAAATTGTTTTGAGTCGTCGGATGAAGATAGGAGGAATCTAGACCATACAAGGTTCAAAGAGCCACTCAAAAGGTGACACGTAAGCCCTAGTGACTCAGCCAAGCATCAGAATTCGACCAGACCCTGATCAGGCCAACCAGGACCTGACCAGCAGGTTATTCTGACCTGGGCGCACTTGGCAGGTGCGCCAGGCTAAAAATGTACTGGCGCACTTCCCAAGTGCGCCGGTTCATTTCTGTTCTGGCGCACTTCCCAAGTGCGCCAGTGCATTCTGACCCGTTTTCTGGTTTTTTGCCCAACTTCGTTCGTCCATATCTTCTTCATACGATATCCGTTTTACGTAAACTTGGACTCTGTCTTAAGCAGAATTTCGAGATGAATGCAATGGAGTAACCCATTTCCCTTAATTTCATCATTTATAATTAATTATACTTTAATTCGTGAAGCTTAACGTTATAGAATTCACGGGGTGTTACATAAATGTTATATAATTCTAGACAGCGATTGTAATGCTGTTGTTAAAAAGCAATGTTTTATAAACTAAATATTTGGAAATAGCGATTATAACGCTACCGTTATAATCAATATTTTTCTATAAAGGAAGTGTGTTCTTAGATCGAATCCGAGAGTCGTGTAAGTGATGTTTTGGTTAAAGTTGTGAGCTTTGACTATTTCGAAGTTAAGAATGTTGTTTAGTTAAGGTCTGAGAGGTAATTATACTCCAACTTGACTGACGTCATGATTGACGAAGAAATGGTTAAGGTTCATTGGCAAGGATTGGTTAGTGATACCATTAGTTAACGAATGATTTATGGTTTGAGTTATAATAACGATGTTTCATAACATCACGCTAATTTAAAAGATTTTGAAATGTTTCCCAAATTAAAATAAGAGTTATTTCCTACGCGTAGAAAATGAACTGAATTGGTCAACGGGGAATTTAGGAAGTAAATTCGGAAATATTTTCTGATATTAGTAATGTGTATTTTATGAATATAGAAAATAAGGATTTATGAATATTTAGAAATGTTTTCTAACTAGAATAAGAGATATTTTCTCGAATAAAGGAATTATAATATTGAAATGTTTTTCAAAGAATCAAGAGGGGAAATCGAGCTTCAAAAGAATACGAATGATGGGAAATGAGAATTGTAAATGATAATATAATAAGGAATTAATTTAAAGGAGCCAATGTTGATTGATGATTGGTCGATCGAATTCCTACCTGGAAATAAGATCGTTGGTTACACACTAATTTTCCTTTGATAGTTAAATCACCGACTATCGAAGTTTTTGACCATTTTTCCGTCGTCAATAAGGAGAGATCGGGATCGGATTCATTATCTGGAAACTACTCTGTATAGGCGTTAACGTTGCGATCAAATATGATGTAAACAATTGAAGACGGAGTTATGCAAGGGCTATCCTGTTTACGGGATAGTGCCTTCGGTTTGTCCAGTCCCAGGACAACATGAATGGACGATTGTCTGACAGAGTATATCTAACAAATCGAGTAAATTGGTCTCTTCAAACGTACTTACGTTTGGTGGCGGAGGAATTCGTTTCTCTTAGCTTTATACCCATGGTATTTTTGGGGAAATCAATTTGTGATTTGGCGGGTATGACGATGTGACATTCAAAGTGAATGGTAGTCAGGTGTTCTAAAAGATACGTAATGACCTCAAGCCTCACAACTGGGAATTGACAAAAATCGGGCAGGCAGCATGGCTATGTGGGTCGCACCCATTAGAATGTATAATCATCTATCTAGAGAAATTCCAATTGCTTCTTTAATCTATCGATGTTGTCCCTTTCGGGGAACAGTTGCTGATCCCAACCGTTGGTGATATACATTCGATACACTCAAGCGAAATGAGTGGTCGGTCATGTGAGGGTCAGGTTACGAGACGTTCTTGTTGAACCCATTGTATTTTCCTCTATAGATACACTATCGGAAGGTGGTCCCATACCTTGTCATGTTGGAAATCCAATCTCTAATAAGCGCCCTGCGGTTTTCGATTTTATATTATATATGGAGCATGAGATGCAAGCGTTCCGCTAGATTCTATTTATTTGATTAGACATTATTATAATATCACCAGATTTTGATATAAAATGTTTTGGGTTATCGTAAGGTAAAACCCATCTGTGTTTATGTGTGGATCGGTCTTACGATTATCATTTCTTTCGAAAGGATTTTGAAAGTTAAAAAAATGGTTGGAGTTTACTCACACCAGTCCCATGACTGACCCAGAGTTTATTTTGTTTTGTTTTCCCTAAACTCTTGGGTGCCCAAATTTGTACGGGCAGTCAAGTAGTCGGGATTTTTCAGATTCACTTGGAGGAGCTCGAAGTATGAGGCTTCACCAGTTAGCTATAGACTATCATATTTTCCGCTGTGTACTATGTTGTATCTGGAAACTGGTGTTTATAACTGTTCCAGAGATAGCTGTTGTTCTCTGATGATGGTATGTATATAAAGTTATTGGTTTGTGTTTCAAAGTATATGTTATCTAATATATTTTATTCTTTCCGCTGTGAGTTTGTGATCTTCATTTTTCTTCTATTCTATTTTTTCTTTCTTTCTATTTCTCATCCTCTGACTTCTTTCTAAAAATGATTCGTATTTCTGTGCAATTTGGGTTGGACGTGTGGTATGATTAGTCGACTCAAATGGTACGGAAGTTCGGGTGGTTTAATTTGGTATCAGAGCCGAAGGTTGAGTAATAATCTTGGCTCTGTGGTGTGATTCAATAAAGATGGGGTTAGTAATACCCTAGATTGAATATGAGTATATATATGAAAGAGCGTATTTGTGGATTTGATATAAAATTGTTTTATATTTTGTTGACTGGTTTGTTGAGTGGTTTATGAATTCTGGTCAATACAGGATGTATAACTGTATCGATAGGTGTTTCTAAACTCTCGAACAGAACAATTCGATACAGTATTGTTTTAAAAATGGGTAAATGATATAATCTTGCCCAAAATTTATTTTAATATAAAAGGAATAATTTTTGAATTATTATAGTATTTGGATGTATTGATTGTTATTACAATCAAATGAAATTATCAAATTATGAAATGATTATATAATTTGTATATGGGTAATGTATACAAATGAGATAAACCAAGGTTAAGTTCAAACCAGAATTTGAAGTTTAAACCCCCAGTGTTTTGAAATATTTTTTGAAGTATTTTTAAAAGTAATATGACTTACTTCAAAGGATTTTTGAATAAGATTGGTTTTAAATAGATTCTGAAAATAATTAAGCATTGAAATCACTTCAGTGGCGAGAAAATAGTACTGATAATGGATCGCGACATTATCGGTATTCATTTTCAAGTTTCTGAGTGACGGATTGCTACAATAGTAATTTGGGAACGAAAAACTTGTTTGAAAAGGACATGATGATTTAGAAATTCAAATGTTTTGAATTGAGTTGATTATAAATATGTGTATAAATATATATGATTTCAAACTAGTTTGAAATAAAACCCGGGAATTTGAATTCTTAAATTGTCTAACTTGTAAAAGTTAAATAGATTGAAAATGGTCGAAATGTATCAAATGAATTGGGATTTAAATTAAGCTAAATGAAATTGGATTGGATTAGAAATAATTCAGAATGAAATTAAATAAAGAGAAATGTTGAGATTCGAAATATTAATATAAATTCGACTCATGAATAAGCAAGTTGAATATAGATTAGATGTGTTGTTTGGAATTAAACCGTGATGGAACTGAACTCAAGCAGAATAAGAGTTGTGATTTTGGGAGATAGAACTCAGTTTGGATTAATGAATAGAAGTGAACTAATAAGAAAGTTGACTAGAAAAGTTAATGACCAAAGGTTGAATTGGTTTGAAACAGACTGGAAAAGGATATGTGTATGCAGAGCGGATATTGAATGGAAGCAAATGCAAGAGATAGAACTATGCCCGACAAAAAAGTACATGCTTACAATATTACTCGGGTTTGATGATTTATGAGCCTATGGGGAAAGCCGCTTGGCTTTTTGATTTTCTTTTGGATTGGAGAAGGCTAAGAAAGGCAAGTTGTGGTTGTATCGATTGAGCCGTGTAGAGGAGATGCTGCCGAAATTTTTCAGAATTTAAAGTGTTAGAAAATTTTCAGAATCTTTGAGAATTTTCGTTAATAAGAATAAGATAATATTTTAATTAAAATAAATCAGTCTAGATAAACCGAAGTTAAGAATTGAACAAAAAGGATTTTTGGATCTAGTTAATAGGGTATGTAGCATCTTTCCCTACCTTAGAAATTTCGAGGACGAAATTATTTTAAGGAGGAAGGAATGTAATGACCCGGATTTTCAGTCGTTGAATTCTCAATATTTAAATTGGTTTAAATATTTTATTTGAATTATATATAGGAATTTATTTAATAAAACTATATTTAAACGTATAATTTATAATATAATTTAAAACGAGTTCAAAATGGTGCGGTAGTTTGAAAATTCGATTTCAAATTTCTAATAAATGTACAGGATTCAGAATAAATCGGATTTTGGCGAAACAAGAAATATTTGAATCTGTTTGAAAATATCTTTCCAACGAATGTGAAAAATCCATATTTCATAGCGGGAATAAAAAGTTATGCCCAAATAAAATTTTCATAAAGTCGTTGTGGAATCGTATATTTGCCATAACAATTATTTAAATATATTTATTGGTTACAAATTTTGACAAGGTTCTTTTGAGGCGTAGTTATAATTTAATTTTTAGAATTTTATTGTAATTTTTAATCAATTAAATATGCAACTTTTTATTTGGAGTATTTTGCACCCTATATCAATATTTTGGGGTTTCATAATATAAGTTAAACTACCGATATTATTATATTTTTGGGATCATGACACATCGCTTGACACGATAATATTTTTATTTTTGTCCATAGCAGTCTGTAGGTGAATGGAAATTGTGTGTAGTGGAGTACGCATAACTGAAAGATACAAGGGAAACTTAAATCCGTATAGAAGCTCTTTTTTTCAATATAGATTAGTTATAAAAGAAAAGATCCCTCATCACGACTAATGCACGTTTAAAAATTCATGATATACACAGTAGTTTACCTTCACAATTTAAGTATAGGCATTAGTTTTAAACAAGGATCTTTATACATGCATACTATCATATATCTCTACATCGCAAACGTGATATATTATTCAAAATTGTTCATAGTACTCAGTTTACGCAGTGTCATAGGCAATCCTTACGCTGTCAGAAATTCATTCGACGGACCCTTCACCTTAAATTCTTTTAATAAGGAGATCGAAGAAGCTTTGAGTATAACTAAAATGGGACAGCCCATAAAACATGAAGTCCAGGTAAGAAAATATTTTAACGCATTCATACTTCCTTGCCAGTCAAGCTGGTAAACCGTGTGTACCCAGGAATTTGGAATTCCGTGTGTGTCAAGGAATTGAAATTCTGTGCGTGTAAAGTTATCCTCTGCCGTGCACCCCAATTCCCTTCAACTTTAAATACTGTACCAATTCACTTCCCTCACTCGTTCTTCTATTTTCTTCCTGTCATCAAAAAGCAAAAATTTCCTGCCTTCAAAATCAAAGAAAATCTAATAAATTCTAAAACAAAATTCTTTGTGGATCGAGAAGCCTATGCCTTTCGATTTGTTGTCTTCTCGTATCTGATGTTGTTGGGGAAAATCTTTTGAACTCGAACCGCTGCTTCACTTTCTTTTTATAAACGCAGCTTTTCCATTTCAAAAATTTGTGGATTGCAGTTATCATTCAGATTTAGGTTTATTAAAACCTTATCAGTGAAGTAAATTTTTATTTCCGATAATTAAATCAACATGTCGCACATCCATATATATGTCTGTGCAACATGCATGTATTCAAACGTCTGTGCACACACGGTTCATAATCATAATTTTTCGATGAAACAGTCATTGATTTTTACTCTTGCCTACAATAATATTTGTGAAATGGGATAAGCGCTATTTTTCCCACGAAAAGGCTATATAAAAGTAATAGCATGCTGAGTGGAATAAAAGCTGCATATACCCAGAGGTATAAATGTTGCTAATGTCAAATGATTAGAAATGATAATTCAATCCACATGTCCAACGTTCAAAATAAACGAAAAGATTAGTTGGGAAAGGAAAATGCCAGAACAACCGATTATTTGCAGTCAAATTGTGAGGAGTACGGAGTGTACGGTAGAAATTCAGGAAGGCCGGTGAAAAAACGGCAGATACTGCTCCCGCACAAATTGACTAACACATATGCACTATTATTATGCAGGTCAAAGCAGCATTTTCGGCTGGGAAAACATGTTGGATTCTGAGAAACAAACACTAAAGAAGACAGAAATTTGAATAAAGCGCCCGAGATCAATCATAGAACTATTCAAAATACTCAAACGGAATTATACAAAATACTTGACACTTTAAAAAAAAAACCTTAGACGTTATTCCATCGATAAACAGTCAAACCAGAATAAAACTGATACATGTCTTGGGTAGAACAATTCACTCGAGGAACAAAGACGGACAACAATACATAATGATCCAAAACTACTAAATCTAGACTGAACAAAAAGGAAAAGAAAACACTGGAATTTAGAACCAAAAATACTTAGCTTTCCAAAATGATATCAGAATATAACCAATAATGTAACTGGTTGGAATATGGTTACATTAGAAATACAACAACATATTTGGTGGAAAATTTTAGACAGTTAAATGCATTATTTATCGTCCAACATGAGAAGTTGGGCGGTTGGGACAAACTGTCGATAGTGGACATTTTTATTATCATGCCAGCAGAACAGAAGCAGTCAGATATCCATTCACTGCCTGTGCTTTGAACCCAAGTTTTACGCATGGTGCTTTCACTGCTTTGTGTGCTCTGAAGTCTTGATTACAATAACTGATATATACGTTGAAGGTAGTATCCTAGAACTTTGAACACAAACGAAATTTTATGCTTTGCACAGTTGGCTTTATTCTGGAAACTTAAATGCACCATACACGAATCCAAAAATAACAAAGGTTATATATACATTATCACATACATATATGGCAGTAAATCAATTTAGTTTAGTCATTCTATAAATAGCAGTCGTACAACATACAAATTGTACTACCTATGAAAGACGAATTTTAAATACAACCACCGAGAAATATCTGACAAATTCATCTCAGGTTGAATTATTCACTGAGGTTTAGTTGTGCATGATTAGTAACCTGAAAATTCTTCTAGCTTAGCTATGAGTTAGACCTACGCAATTTGTGCTCTTGTTATAGCATCTGCATCATCAATCAATTAACCATTAGATCATTCCAAATTTAAAACTGCAAATGAAACATAAGACAAATGATATTATCCTTTGTACACTTAGATATCATGCATGAAGCACCACTCCAAGCTGATCTTGGATCAGTTCATGAAAATATGCAAGGAGACTGATATAAACACTCATGTTTTTTTTGCTCTAGATTTCAAGTTTTGGTTCATAATAGTTAATTTTGTTCACTGCGGCTTTTAACTGGTTTCAACCAACCTGGAAGAAAATTAAATTCCAAACAGACGAATATTACACCTTTAGATTTGACAATGAGTAAGAAAGCATCAGCTATTTAGCCACCCAATATTTCATTATTGCATAATTAAAAATGTTATGCTAAACCACTATAAATTACAAACAGGTAATAAATATATTGACCGGAATCTTGGATCGACGTGTAAAGAAATGAAAATTCAATTTGAATGTACCTTGTTTATGAAGCAATAACCAAATGTTGGCTTGTAAAGCGCCGAGCATAATTAAAAACAGATGATGCAAGCACAATTGAAAATGAATTTTAACTTTTAATAGTCATAAATTATGCAAAACTAAGAAACCAACATGAGAAACTTTACTAAGAACCACACCTAATATACATACATGAAAGATTAGCTGCACCTCTCTTTTGCAACACCACTGACCCCTTACTTTATTGAAATCGGAATCCATGGTTGAAAGTAAGAGGGTGGAGGTATAGCAAGAATGGTGTAACCGAACATTATGTATGTGCGTGTATATGCGTGTTTGTATACACACACACGCACACACATGTACACACACAACACAAAAACATGCGTACACAAAAGAATAGAAGAATTTCTCGAGTCCTGAATTTGAACAGAGTTTATGTGACATAAAAGCTTACTGAATAATTTTTTTTATAGAATATTAATGGAGTAAATTAGGAAGATAAAAAATATTACAATCTTTTGAGTGTTTGACAATTTGAATCAAGAAATTATATTACTGCATGGAACTATTTTGGAATGGTCTACTTGAATATTGCATTATATAATACTAAATATCTTTGCGACTACACTGTACCCAAAAAAAAAAAACGTTCGCAAATTAAACCAAGTTACAACAATATCCAACTTCAAGGCCATAAGAACAGGCTGTGGCTTTATAGCTATTACAGTCTTTGTTGTTTTATAGATGGAGCCTCAACTCCACACTGCAAGTAGTAATAGATTAATGTAGTAGTTCTATAAAAGTTACTTTAACACATTAATCAATAATGGTAAGCAAAATAATGAGTTACTGATTTGAACAGCATGCAAAAATAATGAAATAAGTTATTTGTTTGAACAATACTCATATGAAAGCCGTACTTTATTGCTAGGCCTGTTACAGTGCAAAAGACATGGCAGTTCATATATCTGATGACGGAAAAAGCATTCATTATCTAGCACCCATATGTTGGAATAGTGTTATGTGAAAAAACAAATCCATATCTACGCATCATTTGCCAACCAAATTTGTATAGTTATTAAGTTGAGTTGACTGATCAGTGTACGTGATAACCTCCAGTTTGATCGCATATGAAATCAGAAAAAGTTGTAGTATCATTAGG
Source organism: Allium sativum (assembly GCA_030737875.1). Classification (NCBI taxonomy): domain Eukaryota; kingdom Viridiplantae; phylum Streptophyta; class Magnoliopsida; order Asparagales; family Amaryllidaceae; genus Allium; species Allium sativum. The sequence continues at coordinate 153,150,867 of CM060927.1, read as the reverse complement.
AATTGAGTATGCAAGTTAAATGAGCAATTTAATGCTTTGACAAAATAAACACAAATATATATATATATATATATATATATATATATATATGGAATAGGATCAGGGAGCCCCCCTGAATTTCAGCCCCCCATTTACACCTCAATTTCAGCCACTCATTTATATTAAAAAAAGTGAATGGAAAGTGAGTGGGAGGTGAGAGAATGAGTGGAAGGAGAGAGGGAGGAAATGCGTGATGGAAAAGTGGTAGGCTAAATTGGGGTGCCAATGAACCTGCCCCTATATATATATATATATATATATATATATATATATATATATATATACACACACACACACACACACACATACATACATACATACATATATATATATGTACATACACATATATATGTTTATACACCCCAAATATCAGATGTGAACGGTTGCCTCGGTGCTTGTTTGCATGGCACTGGTACAGCAGTAGTATCCATCTTTCATGAAACGGAATTAAATAATTTAGCAGTTTTCGTTCTAGGTTAGAGACAAATAGAATTAGTTCAATCCACTTGTATTTAATACATAGGTTAGGTAAGACAACAATACCAGTGTAGGAATACATGCACCGCCAACGATAAGTAAAATTGATCAACAAAAAAGGAAAAGGTACAGCAGTCTTAGTTGCTGGTATGAACTAAAACTGTTGCCTTCGCCAAAAAAAAAAAATCCTAGCCCCAAATGGTGGAGCGCAACCTGATGTACAGGCAGTTTAGTGCTCGATTAAGCCCTAATAGTGCTCAGTCATGCCTAATACTAAATAGGGAAACCATGGAAATATCAACTTTAAGTCCAAACAGGAAAATTAATGATTGGTACCACAGGAAGATAGCGTTTGACATATACTAATGATTGTGGTGGCTGTTGGACAATCTTCGTCACTGAAAGAAACAATTTCGGACTTTATCATGCAAACTATTAGTTCTAACATTTTGCCAATGTTTTCATATTCATTCAAATCCATTTTGATAGGAATATTTTCATATATTCATTCAATATTTTCCTTATCAGTGAACTGTTAAAAAGTTATTTATTTTAAATATTCTAACAAAATATTCATTCAGAATAACGAATTTCTTTAGGAGCAATATTCTAATAGATATCCATTTGACAATGAAAAGCAGTCAAAATAATTTTAGTTTTCTACAGAAACAATATTCTAATACTCATCCATTCTCACATTATTTTCAATATTTTGGTGCAAATTTATTTAGTGGAAAACATTTGTTTAATTACCTTTATTGAAACCTGTTGAATTTGAATCTCTGAATGCGCCCAAGCTTCTGCGGCTGATAGATATGATAACATTATAGCACCTCCACTCAAATATGCCAATTTCCACATCTCTATTAAGACCTGATGTGCCTCTGTGTTTCCAACCTCAATCTCTGGCATGACCTGCAATAACCGCTCATCAGACATAATACGTACCTACTGAATTAGTCTACACTCTACCACTAAGTTATCTTCCTTCAAAATCCATAGTCCATCACTATATAACCCATTTCATTTGATAGGTATCTGATTGTTGATTAAAACCTAAGTTTCTACTCTATAGTTGTAATTCAACTACAGAAGCCTTTGGTGAATTCCCGAGGTTGAAAGGAAGAACCATTTCTCAGCTTATATTTATTGTCGAATCTTTATTAATAGTAGACGTAGAAACATAATTTTTTGTTCTGACCACGAAGTTCCAAAAATACCATTACATATCTTTATGTACCACTTAAAAATAGAATCGAATAGTCAAACCTTTTTACAATTCAAATGTTATTTCTATAAATATTAACAAATCTTAATATTATGTTAAAATATGATCTGACAAATAAACATTATCTACATCATCGTTCTTTGTTAATTAAGAGCAGCAAAAAACACAATAAAATTACATATTGCAACATAGAGATAAAAATTCAACATAATTAAACATGATTTCAACGCAAAGATATAACTAAATGTTCATGGAATTCATTTTCTCTTGAATACGTTAAACATATACGGTTCTTAAAATTATAATTGACATGCAAAACATGTGTCATGATCACATGCAAAACTCATGTCGTAACGCTCGTTATCCAAAATTTACTTTTGGCAAGCAATGCAAACATGAAAGTCTAGCGCCACCCTTGCTCAATACCACCCAGGGTTAGTAATTCAGTGAAAAAAATAAATATAAATGCTTGTTCTCCAAGTTTGCATATGACCCTTGAAATTTTGGTATGTTTTTCATGTTTTTATAAATCATATATAAGAAAAACACACAGGTGCTGCCAGAGCTTGCATCGCATACTGTTACAGCTTGATGTTGATTATACCTCAGATGATCCAAGTCTTATCTAGTTTAGTTAGCCAATATGATAAGTTTTTCACATGAAAAATTGTATGTCAGTTGTAATTATTTTGGTGAAAGCTAATGTGATTCCAACCTCAAAGTCTATTTAGAAGCCAGAGATTTTAATATGACATTTATAGACATGTATGGTAGAAGAAATATGAGTAAGCATACAAATAACTATTTTAAAACTTTCTTTAGTAGAATAATTATGATCGAACAAAAGCAATTTCCACTATTATTCTATTAGTTTAACATTTCCAAACCAATGTAGGTCATAAGGAAAAGCAAAAAAGTATATAGTTACTGAAACTCTAACGCAAATAGAAAAAATGTAATGCTTTCATTGACTTATCAAAGAATTTTTTAATAACAAAAATTTAATATATCCATAATATTTTTTAATAACTTGCTAGTAATATACTATTAGATATCACTCGATAACATTATAGACAGCAAGGCACTATATTATACATGAGGTGGAACTATTAACTGACAAATAAAAGAACGGAAAATGCTAATGTCAAGGACAAATGATCCAACTGAATCACTAAGTACGCTCAAATACCAAAATGTATAGTTAAAAGAGAAGCATCAAGCATAAATGCTTAACCGAATGAAATTTCTAATTAAACAAAAAACATAGAAAAATGTCGATAAAACAAACACATTTGTAAATTGTATAATCATATACAATAATCAATAGAAATTTGTATTCAAATGTTTCAGGTTTCCTAATCATATAAAAGCTGTATATTGAGAATTATTAGTAGATATGCGTAAAAGTAACAAATTAACCTGTGATAAACACAAATTTTTAAATAAAAATAGTAAATCTGACTTAAAAATCTGGACATTTGCACTCGTCCAAGTCATATGTGTACTATAGTAAATTTTTCCGAATCTTGTAATATACGTACACATATCTTATTTCAAAAGATTAGACATATTTTTTATGATTCGTTGATCATTTAAGTTAAAATTTCAAAGTTGTTCCAAATAGCTGGTAATTTTAGAATTGGAAATAGGGAGAGAAAAAAATGGAACAAACCAGTAATTTTGAAGTTGCAATTATATATTCTACTGTGTAGATGCAACCTTTTATGGCCTAGATCCTAAAAAAATTGAAGCTACTTGTAGTAGAATTGATTTCTCAATAGAAATTAGGGATTTTACCTTGAATATGGTAGGTATTCAGGAAGACAAAAATTGAAAAAGCACCAGGCATCAATAAATAAAACAGGCAGCTCTTTATCGGAATTCATCTGGGGAAGGCCAGAAAGCATGCGAAAAGAGCGGCGGGAACAACAATCGAAGAAGCTTAATCACTACGATCATCTCTGAGATATGGGCACTACAGATTAATTTGGAGAAGATAATCGCCGAGTTTGCTATGAGCACTGCATTTCAATTTGGGTTCGGCCCCAACGTCAAATTAGGGTTGAGTAGAAGTAGAACGGATGGACGATAAATGCGATGTTTATACAGGGACGGTTGAGTGACAGCGTACACGTGGCGCAACCTTATTTAACATATGGGAGGAGGCGTGAGAGAAGAGCATTTAATAGTATAGTATAGATTCATATAAAGTTGAAGTTGAAACAAAAATCGAGAAATCTTTGGTGCGTTCAGGTCCTGGAAGTGGAAACTCCAGTCTATATGGGTAAGGGAATCGCGATGTTTTTCTTTTTCCGCATCTTTTTGAACAGCGAGTTAAGACCTTTGGGTCTGCCGGAGTATTGGCGGCATCGGAGAGTAGATGGATGGCCTGGTGATGGAAATAGTTGGTCAGAGTGAGGAGTGGTAACTTGGTTTTGCGGAACGTATCGATGAGAGGGTGGAAGAACAAAGGAGAAGCGGATGGGCATATGGTAAGGGAAGATAATGTATATGCATGGAGCAGGCAGCTACATTTTGTATTAAGGAAGAAAATTGGAGCTCACGTGTTTAAGGAATTGAGGTGGGACGTTGCAATGGATTCATTGATTTAATTTATTCAGTATTTTTCTGGGGAGGGGGGGGGGGGGGGTAGCAGCCTTTCGAACGGAGCTAGATGGGTTTGAACCAGGGTTAAAAGTGGTGAGGAATGTTTCGAATGAGGGAGTTTTTGGTAGGTGGAGATTTGCGTTTCAAAATCCATAAGAAGAAGACCAGCATGGATAAAAGCGTGATAAAGGGGAAGTTAATTAAATGAATGATGATAACTAACTTTAATAAAGTTACAAGCAAAATTAGTTATGTAAATTCAAAGTAAACATTATAACTTGCGCAGCTTTGTCATTTTTGAACAGAATTGAACCAAATAGGTTCCGTTGGAATCGAGATGACAAGATCAACATTGTGGTACTAATATGGTTGAGAACAGAGCGATCGGAATATCATGATAAAATCAAATGTCTGCTTGATTTTTAACGATGCCAAAGTAGATCCGCCTACTACAAAACGAGCTGAGTAAACTCACTAACTCTGCTTCGTTTATACTTTTATATAAACAAATTTTAAATTGGTTTTATACTGTGTGATGGTTGCTTGGTTGATATGATTACATGGTTGATCGGTTATTAGTTCTGTTATTTCATATTGATGTGAAATAATTGATGTTATTAACATCTGTGGATGCAGGGAAAACAGGTTGGAGGGACTCAGCTGGGTTCCTCAATATTTGTATTACTGTTTTTCCTTGATTTTGATGTGTGGTGTGATTATATAGTCAGTGATTGACTTTGTGTGTTGTTTTACCCTGATCTTAGAAATTTGGTATTTTAGATACCGAAAATATTTTCAAATGTAGAAAATAAATTGGAGATTTACAAAGCAAATTTGTTTCCAAAATAAAAGTTATATTTTGAAAGGAGTTGGAAATAGTAAACTTGTTAATGAATAAAACAAGAAGTTGTTTATAAACGACACGTATAAATTTAATATAAGATTCATCATCTGATAACTTGAAATATAAATTCAAGTTGGGATTTACATAGAAAACCAGAATCGGTTTTGAAACCGATTTTTGTAACTGGATTTGATCTTAGTGATTTTAAAGGGGAATATAAATGAGATTGTAAATATTTGAAGTTAAAAGTGAGATTTTTATAAACATTTGTAAACAGAAGTATAAATAGATATTGGTTTAAAAGAATATTTATAAAAACGAAACCAAATGATTGTACATGAAAGAAATACATTTAGTATTTAAGTGAATAATGGTTTAAAGGAAAGATTTTGCAAATGAAATATTTATAAAGGAAATTTAGATGATTTGAAATATAAATCCAAATTGAAAATTGAGTGGAAAGGGAAAATGGTAATCGTTTTAAAAGAAGCGATGAGTTTTAGTTCAAAGTTCGGAATATGATCGAATATAGATTATTCGAGAGAGAGTTATTGGAATTTGATTATATCGGATTTAGGAAAGTAGTTATTTCTACTTTCCGTTTTGAATCAAATTTAATTATTTAATTAATTACTTATTAATTGAAATTAATAAGTACAAGTTATATTTTGATATACCAAATATTTGAAACAGCGATTATAATGCTACTGTTATAATAAATGTTTTGTAAATTTATACAGTGATTATAATGCTATTGTTATTGTAAATCTTTTGTAAATTCTAAACAACAATTTTAATGCTGCCGTTATAATACGATCTTAACGCTATTATTAAAATAAATGTTCTATAATTCTAGACAGCGATTGTAACGCTGTTGTTAAAAAGCAATGTTTTATAAACTAAATATTTGGAAACAACGATTATAACGCTACCGTTATAATCAATATTTTCTGTAAAGGAAGTGTGTTCTTAGATCGAATCCGAGAGTCGTGTAAGTGATGTTTTGGTTAAAGTTGTGAGTTTTGACTATTTCGAAGTTAAGAATGTTGTTCAGTTAAGGTCTGAGAGGTAATTATACTCCAACTTGACTGACGTAATGATTGACGAAGAAATGGTTAAGGTTCGGTGGCAAGGATTGGTTGATACCATTAGTTAACGAATGATTTATGGTTTGTGTTATAATAACGATGTTTCATAACATCGCGCTAATTTAAAAGATTTTGAAATGTTTCCGAAATTAAAATAAGAGTTATTTCCCACGCGTAGAAAATGAACTGAATTGGTCAACGAGGAATTTAGGAAGGAAATTCAGAAATATTTTCCGATATTAATAATGTATACTTTATGAATATAGAAAATAAGGATTTTGAATATTTAGAAATGTTTTCTAACTAGAATAAGAGATATTTTCTCGAATAAAGGAATTATAATATTGAAATGTTTTTCAAAGAATCGAGAGGGGAAATCGAGCTTCAAAAGAATACGAAAGATGGGAAATGTAAATGATAATATAATAAGGAATTGATTTAAAGGAGCCAATGTTGATTGATGATTGGTCGATCGAATCCTACCTGGAAATAAGATCGTTGGTTACACACTTATTTTCCTTTGATAGTTAAATCACCGACTATAGAAGTTTTTGACTATTTTTCTGTCGTCAATACGGAGAGACCGGGACCAGATTCATTATCTGGAAACCACTCTGTATTGGCGTTAGCGTTGCGATCAAATATGATGAAAACAATTGAAGACGGAGTTATGCAAGCTATCCTGTTTATGGGATAGTGCCTTCGGTTTGTCCAGTCCCAGGACAACGTGAATGGATGAATGTCTGACAGAGTATATCTAACGAATCGCGTAAATTGATCTCTTCAAACATACTTACGTTTGGTAGCGGAGGATTTCGTTTCTCTTAGCTTTATACCCGTGTATTTTTGGGGAAATCAATTTGTGATTTGGCGGGTATGACGATGTGATATTCAAAGTGAATGGTGGTCAAGTGTTCTAAAAGATACGTAATGACCTCAAGCCTCACAACCGGGAATTGACAAAAATCGGGCAGGCGGCATGGCTATGTGGGTTGCACCCATTAGGATGTATAATCACCTATCTAGAGAAATTCCAATTGCTTCTTTAATCTATCGATGCTGTCCCTTTCGAGGAATGGTTGATGATCCCAACCGTTGGTGATATACATTCGATACACTTAAGCGAAATGAGTGGTCGGTCATGTGAGGGTCGGGTTACAAGACGTTCTTGTTGAACCCATTGTATTTGCCTCTAGAGATACACTATCGGAAGGTGGTCCCATACCTTGTCATGTTGGAAATCCAATCTCCAATAAGCGCCCTACGGTTTTCGATTTTATATTATGTATGGAGCATGAGATTCAAGCGTTCCACTAGATTCTATTTATTTGATTAGACATTATAATAATATCACCAGATTTTGACATAAAATGTTTTGGGTTATCGTAAGGTAAAAACCATCCGTGTTTATGTGTGGATCGGTCTTACGATTATCATTTCTTTCGAAAGGATTTTGAAAGTTAAAAAAATGGTTGGAGTTTACTCACACTAGTCCCATGACTGAACCAGAGTTTATTTTGTTTTGTTTTCCCTAAACTCTTGGGTGCCCAAATTTGTATGGGCAGTCAAGTAGTCGGGATTTTTCAGATTCACTTGGTGGAGCTCGAAGTAGGAGGCTTCAGCAGTTAGCTATAGACTATCATATTTTCCACTGTTTACTATGTTGTATCTGGAAACGGGTGTTTATAACTGTTCCAGAGATAGCTGTTGTGCTCTGATGATGGTATGTATATAAAGTTACTGGTTTGTGTTTCAAAGTTTATGTTATCTAATATATTTTATTCATTCCGCTGTGAGTTTGTGATCTTTGTTTTTCTTCTATTCTAATTGTTCTTTCTTTCTATTTCTCATCCTCTGACTTCTTTCTAAAAATGATTCGTATTTCTGTGCAATTTGGGTTGAACGTGTGGTATGATTAGTCCACTCAAAGGGTACGGAAGTTCGGGTCGTTTCAATACATTAAATATTAAATATCAAATTAACAATGTGAAATACAAATTATTTCGAATGCCAACCGTCACTCCACGGTTCATAGCGTCCATCCAGGTATATGAGGTGTTACCCTCCTTGTCGGTCCGCACGATAGCGTGAGTCAGCGTAAACACCTCAGCAAGTGTAGGCTCCCGATGGAGAGTCGACATCTGAAATGATACAATATATATTTGGAATTTAACAATACGATTAAAAAAAGTTTAGAACTATATGTAAATGTGATTTGTCGTTCGTACCAATTCACGACGGTGCTGTGAGAAGGACTTAGACCCACCCAATGCAAAGCAGGATTTTTGAGTCTATTTTGCCGATTTCGCTCTGAAAGCTCATATATATTTAATTATATGATTAATTAATTGATATACAAAATAGAAATTAACAATAAGCTTAATTAACTTACCTTCGCTGTTTTCGTGGCCCACAATTGCTGGAAACCGCTGTAGACCTCCTCGCTCATCCATGGAGGCCTCTTTCCCCCTGCTTTTGCCTTGTGTAAGTTGCCTGTATAATTTTTCCTCATATTTCGGCTCCATTCGATGAGGAAAAGATCCATATCTTTGTCCCTGACCCGTACATCAACCTATAAATTAACAAACAAATTGTATTACACATTTTATATAATTTTGTAAATGAGAAATATATTTATACTTACAAGAACCTCTGCGAGAATGACATTCCTAATATGCATATGAATGTCATCCCAGTGGGCCCACGCCTGTGTCAACTTGGAGATATATGCATTTCTAGACACAGATAAAACAACATCTCCAGGAATAATCTCAAATCCCTGCAGAAAGTATGATATTAGCATTTAATAAATTTTGAATATTAAACATCCACGAAATTAAAAACTTACCCTACGGTCTTGGGTACGAGCTCTACGATGGGACGTAAATCCGGTGATGTACCACTCTTACTTGCCTCTGAACCGTGGGTAGGTCGACGTCTAGGAGACATATTTGCCACAAACATATTATTTCATATAATAATAACACATATGTCATTAAGCACATCCATTATCAAATATACTCATATAGCATATATTATCAAATGCAACTACAAGACCCGTTTACATAAAAGAAAAAGAACCAGATAATAGTCCACAATATCGCCTTCATGGTAAAGAAAATGTATATATAACCGTAGCACATCATATAAGTTCACAACATAGCACATCATATAAAACATATCATTGTACATCATAGCTCACAACATATTTAAACTTCAAAATATATGTAAACAACTAATGATACAGATAATATTAGCTTTCTTCATGTTCTGATTCAGTCTCGGTCTCATACTCTATATCGTTGTCCTCTGTACTCTCAAATGCTTCTATTAAAACATTTGATTCATCATTCAATGACCCTAAATCAACATCATTAGCAACTATTATTTCATCGTTTTGATTTGCATCCGTTTGATACGCTGCATCGTCTGGAATAACAATTCCCTCAAACGTAAATATTGCCTTTGTTTTAATTACAACATACCAATCTTCTTTATCTCTTTTTAAGGAAGGATACGGAGCAAAGTAAACTTGTAATGCTTGCTTTGCCAATACAAAAGGATCATACTTATAGTAATGTGATGTGTGCTTTATTTCTATAAGCTTATAATAGTTATGCACGTTGATTCCAGTACTAGGAACATTGCTGAACTAGTTGCACTTGAATAGAACAACTTTTTCAATAGGTTGTACATAATACGTCAATTCTAAAATCTGTGTCAAGACGCCTTAAAAGTCTTCTATATGTTCATCTGGATCATCACTCCCTTTGACATATACACCACCGTTATACGTTAATCTATTAGTACCATAGTCTTTGGTATTGAACTTAAATCCATTGACGCAGAATATTGAATAAGTCTTAGCATTTTTTTTTTGGTCCAAGCGCAAGATGTTGCAAACCCTCGTCCTTGGCGCAATTTATTGGATCGTAATTGTACTTCGAGAACCATTTAGCGAAATCTTTACTGAGATCACCACTTGGATTTTCTGATTCGTAAATACTGCAAATATAAATGACTTTATTACTAGCTAACAATTGATGTACACACAAGTGAAACAAAGTTAAAAATTTAATACCTAACAAATGGTGCAACTTCAGCACAATTTAGAAGAACATATGTGTGTGCTACATGGTGATCTCTATCATCTAACCATATTTCTACACATTTTCCAGAAGATCGTT